>JAQFVV010000017.1:3564097-4764097 GCA_028023455.1 Epiperipatus broadwayi
TGCAAAAAGGAGTTTGCTATTAACTGAAAAGAGACCCTTTGATTCCTCTTGGAGGCCTTAAAGGAACCGAGTAGGGCAAATTTCTAACGTCCACTCCATACGTTATTGTCGTTGCAGCTGTTATTACTATGTGATTATTCATATAGTATACAAACATGGATGGGTTGCTCATCAACACACATTAGCCAGTGTGGTGAGTTTATTGGCTTTTTACCTCTGAATTTAAGATCAAGAACACCATGGTCTTTCTTCTCAGTGCCTGATAAGGCAGAATGAATGTTTGTGTAAATGATAAATATTTTTTCAATACATATATACAATTATGACAGACCAAAATAAAGCATGGCCTTTATTCCCAAGAGGCTGTAAAGTCACCAACCAAGGCAGCAGTTGGTGGCCAAAGGCAGGGGGTGCTAAGAATCCCCTGATTGCAGACCCAGGTTGCCATTTGATGATGACTTTTTATTTAGGTACTTACAACTGCAGATCACTTTCAAGTGAAAAAAAATTACAAGAATTAGAAGAAGAACTGTCTTATATTAAATGGGACATTATTGGATTTTGTGAAGTTAGAAGAAAAGATAAAGAGACAATTGATTTAAAAAGTGGACATATACTCTATTATAAAGGCACTAATATTGGAAATACAAGTGGGGTAGGATTCATTATAAATAAAAAGTGGAAGAACAATATTGTGGAGATTGATGGCGTATCAGACAGAATGGAAAGATTAGTTATACAACTTAATAGCAGATACAAATGCAGATAATTCAGGTTTATGCCCCAACAAGTTCTCATAGTGATGAAATAGTAGGATTTTTATATGGATGTACAAAAGGCTTTTGATCAGAGTAAATAACATTTTAAAATTGTTATGGGAGACTTTAATACTAGAATTGGAAAACAAAGGAAAGATGAAAATGCTGTAGGTAATTTTGGTTATGGTAATAGAAATGAGCGAGGACATAGACTTGTGGAGTTTGCAGAAAAAAAAAATTTATATTATGAATTTTTTTTTTAAGAAAAATGTTAAAAGGAAATGGACATGGAAGCATCCAAATGAAGGTACAGCAGAATTGGATTATATTTTGACTAACAGAAAATACATATTTCAAGATTGTAATGTTCTTAATAAATTTAACACAGGAAGTGATCATCGATTAGTAAGATGTAAGATACGTGTTAATGTAAAACTAGAGAGACAAAAATTATTAAGAAAAACAATATTTACAGTTGATATTCCTAATCTTCAGAAACATTCTAATGAATTTAAATTAGAACTTACAAATAGGTTTCAAGTGTTAGGAGATTTTTAACATGATTCAGATTTGAATGAAATTAATATGAAAATAACTGATACACTTTTAAAAACTGCAACAAAGATAGCTGGTAGAAAAAAGCAGCAATTGACTAATAAAATTTCTACTGAGACTAGAGAATTTATGAAGAAAAGAAGGAATATGAAGATATGCAAAAATGATGCATTAAAAAAAATTGAATATCTCGAATTTTGTAAAATGGTGTGGAAAAGAGTTGAAAATGATATAAGAAAGTAAGTATAACTGTGAACTAGCAAGGAAAGCTGTAGAAGAAAATAAAAGTCTCAAGAATGTAAAACAACATTTTGGTATTGGTAGAAAATTTATATCTGCAATAAGAAGCAAAGATGGAATTATTACTAAAAAGAGAGATGACATCATGAAATTGGTAGAAGATTTTTATCAAGAATTATATAATAATAAAGAACAAGTACCTCCTATATCTATTACATCTTCTGAATTGCCAAGAATTTTAAATTAAGAAGTGAGACATGCAATTAGATGTATGAAAAAAGGAAAGGCTTCAGGTAATGATGGAGTTATAATTGATATATTAAAAGAAGCAGGTGAAGAAATAGAATTTTTTTTAGCAAAGTTATATACCAAAGGTCTAAATGATAGATTTACCGGATGATTGGAAGAATGCAGTAATAATATTAATATTTAAAAAAGGTGATAAAGAAGATATTAGAAATTACAGACCTATCAGCCTTTTATCAGTTTTATATAAAATTTTTACCAAGATAATTACAACTCGTCTACAAAGAACATTGGATTTCCACCAACCAAGAGAACAAGCAGGATTTAAATGTGGTTTTAGTACAGGAGATCATATCCAGGTATTGAGAGAAGTTATAGAAAGGACAAATGAATATGAGTTGCCATTATGTCTTGGATTTGTAGATTATGAAAAGGCATTTGATTCTATAAACATTTCTTCAGTGATTAAAGCATTGGATCGTCAAGGTATAGCTCCCAGATATTGTCATATTTTAAAGAATATTTATAAAAATGCAACAGCAACAATTAGATTACATAATGATACTGGGAAAGTCAACATTGAGAAAGGTGTAAGACAAGGTGACTCCATATCTCCAAAACTTTTTACAGCAGTGCTGCAAGAAGTATTTTGTGGATTAAAATGAGAAAATAAAGGAGTGAAAGTAAATGGAGATTATTTAAATCATTTAGATTTCACAGATGATGTAGTTGTCTTTGCAAATAATGCTCCAGAGCTGGAGGAAATGTTGCAGGAGTTATTAAATGAAAGTAGGAAAATAGGACTAAAGATAAATGTTAAAAAGACTAAAGTAATGTTTAATCGATTTTCTCAAAATATAAAAATAGAGATTGATTATGATGAATTAGAAGAAGTTAACAATTACAAATACCTTGGTCAGATTATTAAGACAGATGGAAATATAATGGATGAAATTAATCATAGAATTAAACTTGGTTGGAGTGCTTTTGGTAGAAATAACTTGATACTAAAAGGAAATATGCCTATGTGTTTGAAAAGGAAGGTTTTTAACAAATGTGTTTTACCAGTTCTTACTTATGGATCTGAGACTTGGACACTTAATAGAAGAGCAATACAGACACTTCAGACCACTCAAAGAAGTATGGAGAGATGTGTGTTAAGAGTAACAAGAAGAGATCGAAAACACAATGTGTGGGTAAGAGAACAAACAGGTGTTACTGACCTCATTGAAAAAATTAGTTGGGCTGGTCATATTGCTAGAAGAGATGATAATAGATGGATAATTAATATTTTAAACTGGATTCCAAGAGATTGTAAAAGACCCAAAAAGAGACTACATGTGAGATGGATGGATGAAATAAAAAGTGTGCAGGGGTGATGTGGAGAAGAGAAGCTAAAGATTGAAGAAGATGAATTAAACTTGGAGAGACCTTTCATCCTGCAGTGGATTGATAATGGTTGATGATAATGATGAAACCAATGATGAGGGGAGATTCTAGCAATGATACAGTTACTGATTAATGTTGAGATGGATGTCAGCATAGTTTTCAAACATTTTCCTTTCAACAAGCATATCAATATGTTAACAAAGATTTACAATCCAAATGCAATTGTAAAGAATTATGAGAGAGATTCTTAAAAAATATTCACATTTATATTACAATGGTCAAATAATATGACCACTTCCCTTATCTCCATACAGAGTGCCACTAGGCTATTTGAACCTAGAAAATTTAAAATGTAGGCAGATATTTCTTGTTAAGATGTAATTTTTATTTTATTATTGACCATTAGCTCATGCCACTACCTCAAGGAGATGCAGATATTTAATATATAACTTATTAAATGTATTTCAATATTAAAACAAAAAATAAAATAAGCCACTTCCAGTAATAACACACAAAAACATTTATTGTCACACATATATAAATTTAAATTTGAGAAAGAAATTAATCTTACTTTAATTTGTTATTACTATTTTATACTTTAGTTAAAATCCACACAAAGAAACAGTTTATATAAGTTTGTTTTAGAATGTTGAGCATAGATAAGCTACATAGATTACACAATTAAAACTTTTCAAAACATCCAACCTCAGGCTAAAAGTTCGTAGCCAAACCATAGCCAAACCAATGCTCACTTCCTGGTGTACAGATACAACCAATGCAATGATTTTATGTTAGCATAAAGCCATGCTGACAGGAAGGTGCATCTGCAGTGTGATATTATTTAAAAGAAATGATCATCATCCAGTATAAGAATGATTGTCTGCATGGTGAATATATATAAAACATTAAAAAGAAATGCTTCGTATGAAGGGAGAGTGGTCTTTATCAACTTATAGGCCCTATCCATAGAGGGAAAAGGAAAATCAATGGTGGATAAGTACTCCATGTCCATTGCAACATGATGGCTACACCTTTGGGACCATGCATTCATTTTGAAACATTGCTCTGTATACCAATACGCTTCACATTACTTTGATATAAACACCCATATATTTCTCTACCAGCATCGATTCAACTATAAAACAAATAGTCTGAAATTAACCACAATGACCTATTCCCAAACGTAATGACTCTATGCAGCCATCTACATCAACTTTAAATTTAATAATTTAGTTATTTAATAAACAAAAAAATAAACAAAAGAAAAAATGGAAACGATTAACAAACTTATCCATAAAAAACAATAATGGATTTAGAATTCTTTTAAGTCAGATAAGAGTTGTTTTAAATGTTATGTTTAGCTGATGCATTAAAAGCTTGTTTAAGAGATTGATCTATAAATTTATATTGATAAAATTTTATACTTCCCAGAGTAAGTCTTTATAAATCCTCCTGGTTGTGGCAAGTTTATGGAAGTCCATCCTAAGTCTTGCAATCTGTGAAGATTGTTCTCTTTGGAGATGAAACCGTTGCTTGCCAATACTTTCAGGAACTGTCATGCCTCTTCAGCTGGCACAAAGAAAACTAAATCTATTGCAAGACTCCTACATCATGGAGTCTGCAATACAGCTGCAGTTCATAGTAGATCAATAGTCAATCCAAATCCTTAATCAATCAATTATTTTTTTATAGTATTAGACCTTCCTTATCACTAATTCAATGGATCCATCAAACATGATGTCATTTGTTTTTAAGGTCCAGATGTTTTTCTTTCTGGTCTGTGCATGGCTTGGTGCTTGCATTGGCCATTCTGCTTCACAATCTTTATTTTTATCTCTCATCTGATCTTTCAATTATTTAAGTGTCCCAAGGGCTAGTTTGCTTTACATTTAACTAATAAAACAATCATTTCCATTTACTAGGATTAAACATAATTCTTAAAATAGAAATTAATTAATGTTTATTTCTATTTTCTTTTATATAACTTTTTACTAAAAGTACTAATCTTTAGATCTTTACTTTTTTTTTTACATTTCTTACTCTTAAATACTTCTTTTTTTTTTTAAATCTTCCATCTGTGCGATAATATACATAACTCTTAATTTTCTTTTAGTTTTTAATAAATCAATTTTATTTAAGATTTATTTCCCTCTTTATTTTAATTTTAAAATAATGTAATGGCATACCATACAATATATATATATACATATTCTGATTAAACCCTTTGTTTTTCTTACCCTTAGTGACCTTATTGTTTTCATAATGTTAAATATCTTAATTACATTTAATTAAAAAAAACATATTTTATATCTATTGTTTATTTAATCAAATTCTTATAAAACTAATAAAAATAGAAAATTTTATTACTATAATTATTGGTTTAATTTTTTTAAAAATATTTAATTAATGTTATTTACAAAAAAAAAAGATTTACACAAAACAAAACATCAAATAAATTAAAACGCTATTGAGATTTAATTAATGCAATGAGTTAATGTTCATTTATCACAGTTGTGCCATTGTGTTAGATCACAGTAGACAGATTACTCAAATTTCAATCCATCTAAAGATATAATTTGATTTCATTGTTCAAACGCAAACTATATACATTGGTTTAAATAACAAGATTTTTAATAAGCTTTCATATTTTCCTCTATTTAAACAAACCGTTTTAATAAATAGATTCCATTTTTCAATTCATTGGGATGAGATTTTCATTAGGTTGCAAAATAGATTGGAAGAAAGAGTTAGCTAGTTTCTATTATAAAATAATCCTTGTTTATCATAACTTTTGATCGAAAAGTTTTGCATCTTAATTATTAGAAATATCTCTCCAATCTGCCATCCTGCTGCTGATATCGATAATGCTGTCTTCTGCATCTGAGACCAAAGTTTTATCCGTAATTCTCCATTTCTAGTTGTATATGGGTTATTAGAAAAGTCTTTAGCCACTTACTGAAACAACTGTAAAACTGAATGAATCTTTGAAATCCTTTACTTAGAATTATCTGCAGAGATGTCACCATAAGTTTTAATTGAATTATGGAACCCTCCTTTCATGATCAACTTTAATTTTGGAAATATCCAAATATCAGTGAGCTAAATCAGAAGAATGGAATGATGTTCAAGTACCACAGTGCTTTGTTTGACCAATACATTGCACACAATTTTGACTTATGAGGTGGAACATTATTATGCAAAATGAGTAAATGCTTTGCTTGTGGGATTCAGGTTGCTTGTGCAAAACTTTGAACCACATATTATTCAAACCATCAAATTGTAGGTACTGTTTACTGAAATTAAAACAGGCAAAACTCTATAGGGTAGTGCCACTCAGTGCAAGCTGGAGTAATTAATGGATTCCAGAAGGCTTGTGCATAAAATCCCTATCTAGTGCCTACTCATCCAATATCCCCAGACTAGTTTCTAGCTTGTGGCTTTCTTCACTGAGGAGCCTTGGTTCTGACAGCCCTGCACCTAGATCTTAGGATCTAATGCAACTCTCCAGCAGCAACCTTTTATTTTTGTTTAATTACAAAACTATGAATTTAAAATTGAAAACACAATAATATTTTCAATCGAAGCTCATTAGCTTATATAATCATATAGGTATGAATTCAGTTCAGTACCCATACATTTTAGTGTCTAATTTTTAATAACCATGGCCAACACTATCCTACTAGGCAGGACTGGTATTAAGCCGCTAAACATCACATGATCACCATTTCTTATGATTGCTCATGACTGATATTAAAGCAGGCAAACCCCCCACAAAGTAGTGCCACTCATAATTTATAGTTAAGTAGAGATAAAAGGTGGATGCTGAAGGGTTGTATTAGATCCTAAGTTCTAGGAGCAGGGCTCTCAGATCGAAGGTTCTTCACTGATGAAAGCCACAAGCTAGAAACTAGTTTGGGGATATTGGATGAGTAGGCACAAGATAGGGATTTTATGCACAAACTTTCTGGCATCCATTGATTGCTCTGGATTGCACTGAGTGGCATTATTGTATGGAGCATTTTGCTTGTTTTAGTAACAGTTATGAGCAAGCATAAGAAATGGTTGTCATGTGATGCTTAGTGGTTTAATACCGTTTACTGACTGCTCTTCAATGTGCAGTGTTGATTCACTTCTTTAGTAATTATAATTTTTTTAGGTTTTTTTTGTAATTCTGGAAATCTTCATTCATATTCAAGCAATTAGTTGATGGCCCATTTAAAAAACATGACATCTCATCAATCATTTTGATCTGCAGTCAAACACTCACTACAAAATCTTTAAAAGAAGTTGTAAATATTTTTTAAAAAAAAACATTCATCACTTTTTTGAAACATTGGTCATTTTGTAAGATTTATGTTGTCATGGGATGGTGGCATTTATGCAAAAAGAGTAGTGCAGTCCAGAGTTTATTCATAACACAATATACTATATTATGTGTTGATTCATCATTATCATCATCAAGGGATTATCAATCTACTGTAGGATGAATGTCTCTTTTTTTATATCTTCTGAAATCTCTAGCTTCTCTTTTTTACATCACTCCTACACACTTTCTTATTTCATCTATCTCATGTGTAGGATCTTTGTGGGTCTTTTACAATCTCTTGGAACAGAGTTTAAGATTTCAATTGCCCATCTATTATCATCTCTTCAAGAAATATATCCAGCCCAACTCCACTTCAGTCTGTTAATCCTTTCAATCTCTTGCCACCATATGTTGCATTTTCTATCTCTTCTAGTTACTTCTAACATGCATCTCACCATACTTTTTTGAGTGGTCTGAAGTTTATATATTGCTCTTCTATTAAGTCTCCAAATCTCAGATCCATAAGTAGAACTGATAAAACACATTTCCTTTTCAAACACAAAGGCACTTTTTTTTTAAACATTAAGTTATTTCTACCAAAAGCACTCCAAACAAGTTTAATTCTATGATTAATTTTATCCATTATGTTTTTGTCTGCAGTAATAATTTGACCAAGGTATTTGTTGTTGTTAATTTATTCTAACACATCATTATCAACCTTTTATTTCCATCTTTGAAAAAATACATTGAACATTACTTTAGTCTTTTTAAAATTTACTTTTAATCCTACTTTCTTGCTTTCATCTAATAACTCTTGCAACCTTTTCTGCAGCTCTAAAGCATTATTTGCAAAAACAACAACATCATCTGCAAAATCTAAATGATGTAAATAATCTCTTATTTCTTTAGCTTTCCATTGTAATCCACAAAATACTTTGCAGCAGTAATGCTTAAAAAAGTTTTGGAGATATGAAGTCACCCAGTCTTACACCTTTTCAATGTTAATCTTCCTAGTATCATTATGAAATTTAAGTGTAGCAGTTTTATTTTTACAAATGTTCTTCAGAATATGACAACATTCTGAGTCTAACTTGATGATCCAATACTTTAATCACTGAAGAAATGCTTATAGAATCAAGTACCTTTTCATAATGTACAAATCCAATGCTTAATGGCAACTCATATTTTCTGGTCCTTCCTATACCTTCACTCAATACTTGGATTTGATCAATTGTATTAAAATCACTTTTAAATCCAGTTTGGTCTTTTGGTTGGTTGAAATCCAAAGTTCACTATAGACAAGTTGTAATTATCTTGGTAAAAATTTTGTATAAAATTGTCAAAAGATTGATGGAAGTGTAATTTTTAATATTTTTTTTATCATCTTTTAAACCCTTTTTAAATATTAATATTAATACTGCATTCTTTATCATTGAGATGTTTGGTATATAACTTTGCCAAAAAAAATTCAAAATATGATTAATATACTTATCTAATTTTCATTCAGCAATCTCACAATATAATCATTTAATTTTATTTGAATTATTCAAAATAAGGATTTTCATTATAAATCATTGTTAATCACTGCAAAATTAAAAGTAATGCATGTTTCATTCACTAAAATGCATAATATACTTTGATCACATACAATAACAAAGTGCATTAATAATAAATTTTAAAACATGTACAATAAATGAAATATATTTATTTAAATTAAAATAAAAATATTTATAAATGTTAATTTCACCTGTAGCAAACAAAATTGATCACTGTAATTGAAAAATTACTTTAGGTAAAAAGAAAAAAAATGATTTCATGCATTATGAAGTTAATAATCAACTTTATATGGTCAAAGTAACTGCAGAAAAAAGCTTGCTGTTAATTGAAAGAAGACCCTTTGATTTCTTTTGGAAGCCTTAAAGGAACCAAGTAGGGCAAATTCCTAATGTCCATATATTCATGTCATTTCAGCTGTTATTACTATGTGGTTATTCACATAGTATATGAACATGGATAGGCTGCTCATCAATGTGTATTAGCCACCATGGTGAGTTTATTGGCTTTTTACCTCTGAGTTTAAGATCAAGAAACATCATAGTCTTCTCAGTTGACTGATAATGCAGAATAAATGTGTGTGTGAATAAAAAATGTCTAATAGTTATATACAATCATGACAGACAAAAAATAAATCATGGCCCTTATTCATAGAAGGTTGTAAAGTCACCAGCCAAGGCAATGGTTGGTAGCCAAAGGCTGGGAGTGCTAAGAATCTCCTGATTGTGAACTCAGGCTACCATTTGATGATGAATTTTTATTTAGGTATTTACAACTGCAGATCATTTTCAAATGAAGGAAGATTGCAAGAATTGCAAGAATTAGAAAAAGTGTTTGGTATTAAATGGGACATTACTGGACTTTGTGAAGTTAGAAGAAAAATATTAAAAGACAATTGATTTAAAAAATGGACATGTACTCTACTACAAATGCACAAATATTGGAAGTACAAGTGGAATAGAATTTATTATAAATAAAAAGTGGAAGAACAACATTGTGGAAATTGATGGTGTATTGGATAAATTGGCAAGATTAGTTATTCAACTTATTAGCAAATACCAAAAACAAATAATTCAGGTTTATGCCCCAACAAGTTCACATTGTGATGAATTAGTAGATGAATATACAAAAGGCTTTTGATCAGACTAAGCATTTTAAAATTGTTATTAGTTGACTTTAATGCTGAAATTGGTAAACAAATAAAAGATGAAAATGCTGTAATAAATTTGGTTATGGTAATAGAAATGAGACAGGACAAAGACATATGGAGTTTGTAGAAAGAGAAAAACTTTATATTATAATTTTTTTTTTTTGAGAAAAATGTTAAAAGGAAATGGACATGGAAGCATCTAAATGAAGGTACAACAGAATTGGTTTATATTTCGACTAAGAAGAAAATACATATTTCAAGTTTGTAATGTTCTTAATAAATTCAACACAGGACATGATTATTAATTTGTAAGATGTAAGATATGTGTTAATGCAAAATTAGCAGAATTGGTTTATATTTTGACTAAGGAGAAAATACATATTTCAAGTTTGTAATGTTCTTAATAAATTCAACACTGGATGTGAGCATCGATTTAAGATGTAAGATACATGTTAATGCAAAATTAGCAGAATTGGTTTATATTTTCACTAAGGAGAAATACATATTTCAAGTTTGTAATGTTCTTAATAAATTCAACACAGGACATGATCATCGATTAGTAAGATGTAAGATACGTGTTAATGCAAAATTAAAGAAATAAAAATTATTAAAAAAAACAATATTTACAGTTGGTACTACTAATCTTCAGAAACATTTTAATGAATTTAAATTAGAACTTGCTAATTGGTTTTAAGTATTAATAGATAGCTGGTAGAAAAAAGAAGCAATTGACCAATAAAATTTCTACTGAGACTAGAGAATTTATAAAGAAAAGAGGGAATATGAAGATATATAAAAATGATGTATGAAAAAGGATTGAATATCTTGAATTTTATAAAATGGTGTGAAAAGAATTGATAATGATATAAGAAAGTATAATTGTGAACTAGCAAGGAAAGCTGTAGATGAGAATAAAAGTCTCAAGAGTATAAAACAACATTTTGGTATTGTTAAAAAACATCTGCAATAAGCAAAAAAGATGAACTATTACTAAAAAGAGAGATGACATTATGAAATGGGTAGAAGAGTTCTATCAATAATTATATAGTAATAAAGAATAAGTACCTCCTACATCTATTATATCTTTTGAATTGCCCAGAATTTTAATGAAAAAGTGAGATATGCAATTAAAATTTATAAAGGAAATTATAATCAATATATTAAAAGAAGCAAGTGAAAAAGTAGGAATTTTTTTGTTCAAAGTTATATACCAAATATCTAAATGATAAAGATGTACCAGATGATTGTGAAAATGCAGTATTAATATTTAAAAAAAGATGGTAAAGAAACTATTAGAAATTACAGACCTATCAGCCTTTTATCAGTTTTATACCAATTTTTTACCAAGATAATTACAACTCATCTACAGAGACCATTGGATTTCCACAAACCAAGTGAAAAAGTGGGATTTGAAAGTTGTTTTAGTACAGTAGATCATATCCAGGTATTGAGAGAAGTTATAGAAAAGACAAATGAACATGAGTTGCCATTATGCTTTGGATTTGTAGATTATGAAAAGGCATTTGATTTTATAAACATTTCTTCAGTGATTAAAGCATTGGATCATCAAGGTATAGATCCAGGATACTGTCATATTCTGAAGAATACTTATAAAAGTATAACAGCAACAATTAGATTATATAATGATACTAGTAAGGTTAACATTGACAAAGGTGTAACACAGGGTGACTCCATACCTCCAAAACATTTCACAGGAGTGCTGCAAGAAGTATTTTGTGGATTAAAATGGGAAGTTAAAGAAGTAAAAGTAAATGGAGATTATTTAAGTCATTTAGATTCTGTAGATGACATAGTTGTTTTGCAAACAATTTTTCAAAACTTCAGGAAATGTTGCAAGAGTTATCAGATGAAATTAAGAAAGTAGACTAAAGATAAATGTTAAAAAGACTAAAGTAATATTCAATGAATTTTCTCAAAAGATGTTATGATGAGTTAGAAGAAATTAACAAGTACAAATACTTACAGATGAAAACATAATGGATGAAATTAATCATAGAAATTTTTTTTGATATGTCAAAGCATCAGCCAGGAAGCAAATCCCAGGACAACTGCTTGCAAGACAGCCATGCTAATCATTCAACCACCAACACTTGGTTGGAGTGCTTTTGGTAGAAAAAACTTAATACCAAAAGGAAATATGCCCATTGAACAGGAAGGTTTTTAATAAATGTGTTTTACCAGTTCTTACTTATTGATCTGAGTCTTGGACAGGTAATAAAAAAGCAACACAGAGACTTCAAACCACTCAAAGAAGTATGGAGAGATGTATGTTAGGAGTAACAAGAAGAGATCAAAAACACAATATATGGATAAGAGAACAAACATATGTTACTGACATCATTAAAAGAATTAAAAAACTGGTGGAGTTGGGCTAGACATATTGCTAGAAGAGATGATAATAGATGGACAATTGACATCTTAAACTGGATTTCAAAAAATTGTAAGAGATCCAGAAAGGGACCACATGTGAGATGAATGGAAGAAATAAAAAGTGTGCAGCGGTCATGTGGAAAAGCGAGGCTAGAGATTGGAGAAGATGAAGTGAACTTGGAAAGCCCTTTATTCTGCAGTGGGTTGATAATGGTTGACAATGATGATGATATGGTCAATGTTTACTAAACATAAGTTCAAAAATATCATTTATTTGCTCAATTTTAACTCAGTAAGATAAGGATTTAAAAAATTGATTAAACTTGAAGAGATCATCTTTCAGTGGATCAATAAAAATGATGATATTAATAAGCTAAATAATAAGCATTTATGACTTCAAAGTACTTTAGCAAAAAGAAAGCATTTATATTGAAATACATGTCATATTTATTTTATGGTAAACTGTTGTCTTGTTAACAGTACTTGTGTTTATTAAAAATAATATTTTGTAATAAATATTTAAAAATAATGTATTAGGTTAATTAATATTAAAATATAACGAGTTTAAATTTTAATAAAAAAACTAAATATTTTAGAATAAAGGGTAAAACAATGTAATTAGCTTATAATCAGAAACTAAAAGATTTAGAATTAGAAAATGTACTTAATAGAATATGTGATGAAATTTATGTTGGTATATACGTTTGCTTTAAAACCAACATAATTAGGTAGATTAAAAAAAATAAATATTAAAAGCAAGATTTTATTAAAACATCTATACTTTTGATTTAATTAGAGCAATAAAAAAAGGAAGTTGTTTATTCGTATTTGAAGACAAGAGAGTAAAAAAATAAGAATTAATTTAATACACTGTACAGGCTTAGACACACCTGCACATATATAATGTAATATATAAGGGATTCGAATCTCAGACTTTCACAAAACCCTCAAGTCTCCATACCATTTCATGTTGCTGACTCACCTGATCACACATATGTTGAAAAGATAAATAATCACCAATATACGTATTTCATGCTAAACCAGCAATCATCAGGTAGTCCAGATTACTTTTTCCACACGATAGTAATTTGGACCAACTAATGATTGCTGGTTTAGCATGAAATATTTATATTAGTCATAATTTATCTTTTCAACATGTGTGTGATCAGGTGGGTCAGTAACATGAGATGGTATGGAGACTTGAGGGTCGTGTGAAAGTTTGAGTTCGAATCCCTTATATAAGATTTAAATAGATTTAATATAATTTTTACTCCAAGATAAAAAAATTGATTAAATAGATAATTAATACTTATATAATATGATCTTTTAATTAAATGCAATTAAGATATTTAACTTTATGAAAACAAAAAGAGGTCACTAAGTTAAGAAAAGCAAAGGGTTTAATCAGAAAGTATATATGTGTGAGTTTCTTTAGAAACTTTCTCATAGCTTCTAATTCTTAACTTTTCACTGCAGTAGTACTTGAACCTGGGCAGTGGCCAGAAAATAAAAAAGCTACCAAGTTTCCCTGAAAATAAAACCGGGTCTTATATTAATTTTTGCTCCAAAAGATACCCTAGGGCTTATATTTGGGGAATTTATTTTTTCATATACAAGAAGATACATTTATTTACATACAAACGTATACATTTATTCAAAATCTCAAATCTACTTTCAAACATGTTTTTTCAGTAACACCCTTTGTGAATACAGTATTTGAATTTTTAGCAATAGGCACTGGAATATTTATATTTATTTAAGTACAAAAACTTGTTTTGGTTAAAACATTATTCTATTTAAATCTACCATTAAATCAAGTGTTAATTGAAGACTTACAAGATAGGAGTGGTAGCAAAAATGATTACTCATACAAAAGTAACAAAAAAATGCAAGCACAAAAATGCAGAAAACATATCTATATTTCACAACACATTAGGTGCAATAATTACAATTCACTGTATACTGAATTATAAAGATTTATAGAAGACTCGACCATACCCAAAGCACACATTGTATACATTTTCCAAATTACTTGTAATATCCCTGTTTGGATATTTTTTTAATAAAACCTTACTTTAGGAGAAAGATTGACTTAATTTAAAGTAAACTTTAATTTTTAAAATCACTTCTGTTAATTTAAACTCTTTTAGGAGAGGAAAAAAATATTTCAAAAACAAAGCTGATTTTTCTTTTTATCTTATATATTTAAGAGTTATTACAATCCAAATCTAAAACCAAGTCGAGCTTTATTATAAATCTAAGTATTAAATATAAATAAAATATGTATCTAAAATTACATAAATGAAATTATAAATTATTAGATATACTGGAATTGTGGTAGGTAAAATTTTAAAAGTTTGTTAAATCATTCATAAAGTCAATAAATTGGTTTTCTTAAGTCCAAGATTCAGCTAAGAGGAAATTGTTTTTCTATGCACATAGAATTATATTTTTTAAAAACGTTCATCAGAAAAATACATAAATACCATTATAATTTATATTATCATTTATTTAAAGCATTAATGTCAATATTATTATTTATTTACACCTTCATTACTTTATAATTCAATACATACATTGTGTGTCTCAATAAACGAAAAGAAATCCATTGATTCGGCTGACAAACTTAATTAGAGCTTATATTAGAGCTTATAGTATAAGCACCCTGAAAAATCATCCTAGGGTGTATTTTCTCAGGAAAATATGATATTATACCATTTACACCTTTTTAGACACTTTATCAATACTTTGTCCTGCAGTCATCATCAGAGTTCTTGTTAATTCTATTTCCAAAATCTAACAAGAGCTCTGATGACTGCAAGATAGTTGAAACTGTTAGTTTAATACAAATAAAAGTATTGATAAAGTGTCTAATAGAAATCAATACATAGGAAAAGAAGAAGTAGAAAATATGGTATTAATTGCCTGAAAACTACCTTGGATACATTATTTGCTAATTTGAAATGCTATTTTAAAGAAATTCCAATTTGCAATACAACTGAGAAAATATGACTTTGAATAAGCAAGTATTTATGTAAGAACTTGCATTAAACAAAACTGTAATCCAGAGGAGAAAAATTCAGACTTGTCAAAATAAGCTTATACATGACATTTTAAGTTTGCTTTGGCCAAAAAGTACATGTGCGTATCTCCGAGGGAAATATCATCATGAACTATGAAATGTTACAATCCTACTAAGAAATATTTGATTATATATGTAAGTAACATGAATTATTTAAAAACATAAATGAAATTATAAATTGTCTGATATATTGGAATTATGGTAGATAAAATTTTAAAAGTTTGTTAAATCATGCATAAATTCAATAAATTGGTTGTTCCAAGATTCGGCTGAGAGGAAATTGTGTCTCTATGCAGATAGAATTATGTTTATTAAAAATATTCAACAAGAAAAGACATAAATACTATTACAATTTATATTATCATTTAATTAAAGCATTAATGTCAATATTATTATTTATTTATAAAGTTATTACTTTATAATTCAATACATACATCATGTGTCAATATAATGTGCCTCAATAAAGAAAGGAAATCCATTCATTTGGTTGGCAATCTTAATTAGTGCTTATATTTGGAATAGGGCTTATAATGCAAGTGCCCTGACAAATCATACTAGGCTTATTTTCTGGTTAGGTCTTATTTTCAGGGGAATATGGTATTAACTGCCTGAAGATTATCTTGGATACAATATTTGTTAATTTTAAATGCTATTTTAAAAAAATTTCAATTTGCAATCTGAAAAAATATGACTTTGAATCAGCAAGTATTTATGTATTGACTTGCATTAAACAAAACTGTAAGCCAGAGGAGAACAATTCAGAAATGTTTTGGTAAGCTTATACATGACATTTTACATTTGCCTTGGAAAAAAAGTACATGTACATGTCTCTGAGGGAAATCCCATCATGAACTATTATATATATATATATGAAAAACAAAAACAAGTTAATCACGTAACCTGCTATCACTTGTTATTTATGTTCAAAAGATGGCGCTATACCAAAACCACCGAACAAGTGTAAGATTTGTTTTACATAAACGAAAAAAGAGTCAGAAATTAACTACCTCTTTCATTTGCTCACCCCCAGATCAGCTGATTTCAAGCTGGTTTGCTCTCCTCAGTGGGGGAATGAAAGAGGTAGTTAATTTCTGACTCTTTTTTCGTTTATGTAAAACAAATCTTACACTTGTTCGGTGGTTTTGGTATAGCGCCATCTTTTGAACATATATATATATATATATATATATATATATATATATATATATATATATATATGGATAAGTATAAAAATGTCTTATTTAAAGAAGATTTTTTAATAATATTTTAGCGAGCTATATAATATGAAAATGTAGTTAAATTAGTCATAGTAATAAATATATTGTGTGTGCATGCATGTGGAAAAATGTTTGGTTACATGCAAAATGTTCAACAATTAGTATAAAGAACTATAAAAAGTATTATAGTTACTGTAATATTAAATCAAACAGATAAATTTATTATCTAAAATGTGATTTATCTTGTATGTAAATTTGCCTTACACTGATTTACATTGAAATATGCTTTAAAATAAACAAACAATTTTATTAGGCAAAAAATTTTTTTATAATGATTTGAAATCCAGTTGGATATTTTGTAGCTTATCATTAAAAACAAACAAATTCAATGGTGTATAAATGACAACAGGTACATTTTGTAAATACATAACAAAGACATAAAAAAAAAAAATCTGCTTATAATGGGTTTGGAAGTAAGATGAGACTTCATGTAGTATTAACAATGTCTGGAGAGGTAAAGACCCTGTCTCTGTTTTTAATTTTGAAATTTTATTTTATATGTGAACTTATATAAATTTGGTCATTTTGATCATTAGTTTATATAGTCAAGTATATTCTGTATTTAATGTATTACAAAGAGAAATATTTTATTAGTGATTTTGTTTACCAGAGTTTGGATTCAAATCTGCCACCTCTATGAAAATTTTAATATTAAGATCAGATCTCACTGGCCACCTAATTAAATTAAGTTTATGGTTATTGTTAAAAAGGGGATTGGTTCCAAAAAGCCCACCTTTTGAATTAGTATTAATCTAAGGAATAGATACATATAGTTACATATATGTTACAAAGATTTATACAGGAGGTGTACTTGGTAAACTAATTTTATTAGATCTATATAAAATTCAGTGCTGCCCAATATTATACTGGTGATAAATAAAATAGAAAATCATATAACATTAAAATACTATCCAGAAAACAAAATTTTACTAAAATCCTCTCATGCCATTGGTTTTGTCTATTAACAAATAACCCTTCTCATGTGAAATATATGTTGTTTATATCTTGTTGAATTTTACTTGAAAATGTCTATTTGTTAATAGATGCAACCATGGTCATGAGAAAATTTTATTAAATTTTTACTAGTGTATTTTAATGTTATATATATGTTGAATAAAATATTTTCATGGATTGTTATTATAATAAAGAATAGAAAATTTTTATCCATGTAAACAAAGATAACTTTTAACCTTTGATGTTGCCAAAAAATGATCAGTTACTACTAATTCACAATCCCTAAGGCTAAACAAGTTTTCTCATTAACCTATAATAGCTTTTTTGTTAAAGTAAAAGGAGCCTTTTTTTACTTCAAACCCTAGTTCTTATGTGGATTTAAGCCTAGAAAGTTATTTATTATAAGGGTGATAATTATAAAGTGAGAATGTGAAAGAATAACATGTTTCTTAACATTATGAAATGATATTTTAAACTTTTCTAAAAAGTTGTATATGTTGAATTAAATATTTGTATGGAGTGTTATTATAATAAAGAATACAAATTAGATCATATCCCTGTAACCAGGTTATGAGGCTATAGATAATTGTAAAAGGGAATTATGTTTATAAGGACCAGCAACATGTGGAATTAAAATAAATGTAGACTTCCCAATTAAACAAGTAATATGTCTAAATGCACTAAAATGCAAGACAATGGTGAAGCTCAGTACAAATTGTAGTATTAATTAGCTGAATGCTTTCAAGAAGTTTTATCTTCTCACAATCATAGCAATTGGTGTATGAACTTGGTGTAATATATATGTGACAAATATTTAAATATATTCAAAGTGGATTAGAAAATTCATTTTTTGGAGAGGGAACCTTTCAGTTTATAGCATAGGTATTGGTAGCTATAAGCCATATTTCTTTGACTTTACATTTAGAATCATGATGTTTTATACTTGTGATGAAAGCAGAAGACAATTCAAACATATGGCTGGTGGTTCTTTGATGTTCTCTCTACTTGTCTTTCTCAGCATTGTTACATATACAAAAAAGATCTTAATAAACCCAAATAGAATTTCATCTCTTTAAAACAGCAAAGATCCACCAGATATATGTTTGAGCCATCTTATGCTTTCATTACATGCATGAAACACCATGACTCTAAACATAAAATCAAAGAAGCATGGTTTATAGTTAACAATATCTATGCTATAAGCCGAAAAGAAGCATGCTTTTCCTTCCCCGCAAAAAATGAACTTTTTTAATAGACTTTTTTTTCTATCGACCTGGAGGTGAATCCACAACAACCGTCTGCAACCAACTTTTTGCAAGGCAGTTGTGCTGACCTCTCAGCTAACAAAGCTTGATACTTTGCATATATTTTTAAATGTTTATCTCATCAATATTCCACTGTGCTCACTCACAACTCATTTGCTATGATTATGAGAAGCTAAAACGTCTCACTCAGGCTATTAATACTACAATTTATACTTAGGTCAACCTTTGCCTGCATTTGAGTGCATTTAGACATATAACATGTAGCATCATGTCTCTGAAGTATTAAAGGAATGGGGGTATTTATTTAAAAGTAAGCATAGCTTGATCATGTAATATATTTTTTATATTATATGCTGAGATTATAAAGTTAATATTTTAAGATTAATAAGTAATAAACTTTGGGCTTTGCTATTGTCTGTTTTGTTAGCATCTTTACACATTCATTACTCATAAAATATCAACTAAATAAGAATTTAGATATGAGACTATTAAAGAAATATATGGCAATGGTTGTAGATAAAAATGAGTGCACTTTGAGTTAGTAAAAATAGTTTAAAAGAGTATTAATAACAATACATAATTCGTAAATATTTTCTAATGAAGGCGTATTTGGTTATGAATAGAAAGAAGTTATATTGATAACTAATTTATTACAAATTTGTAAATAAATTGTTTTTTTATTGTTATTTATTTAAATAATGTGCAGTTTAATTATTTTATATCCAGGAATATCTCATGCAATCCTTGACTTGGCCATGTATTATAGATAGGAATGTTGTATTGGTCACATTAACCCTTAAGCATTATGAAGAAAATCTTTCTAATCTGTTAATACAGAAATAAAGTTTACCCTTGGAATATTTCCTGAGAGTATTTATCAATTAGTGCCCATGTTTATGAAAATTAAGAACCCAGCACTGAAAGTTATAGTATATACCATTATTTAGCATCATTATTCTTATTACAGATTATTAACCAGTATGTTAGTGGGTGAAAAGTATAGTCGTCTCATGTATATTTTATCCTAATGTATCAAGTTCACCATTTCGAACATTACTGTATGTATAATATGCACATGAAAATTTTAGTATAAGCAAGTTACAGACTACCTTAGAATTATATATATAATGTATTTGGTATAATGTATATACTTAACCTAAATGTAATTAAAGGGGATTTGAACCAAGACTTTCAAGCTCCCTAAAGTCATTCATTCTATCCAATATAAACGACACAAATGATTATATATATCTGAAAAAAAATAAATGATCTCCAATAAACTTATTTCATACTGAATCGGCACTCACTAGTTGGTCCAGATCATACATCCCACACATGTATACAATCAGTGCTCAATTTATATTAAAATAGCAAATCTACACACTTTAAAAGACAGGCGTTAATCTCCTACACTCTCCAACTCTTCCGTGGATGGCTGAAATGAGCTTGAAAGTCTGGGTTCAAATCCCCTTTAGTTATATATATATATATATTAATTCTAATATTCTCACGGATAAATTATGAATTTATAGTATTATTTCCGGAAGCTTCCGTATAATAAAAATATTATAGCTAAATAGCTGACGTTTCAACACAATATATATAAGAAAGTGTGCAGGGGTAATGTAGAGAAGAAAAACCGGAGATCGGAAAAGATGGTTCAAACTTGGACTGTCTGGATGAGAAGTATAGTCGCCTCATATACATTATCCTAATGTGTATCAACTTGACTATTTTGAGTGTTATAATATATATAAAAAAGTGTTCGGAGATGATGTGGGAAAAAAGCTAGAGATCGGAAAAGATGGGTTGAATTTGGACAGATTTTTATGCTGTAGTGAATTGATAGTGGTTGAAAAAAATGATGATATATATATATATACTGTTTGTGATTCTTGATTCGAAGATAAATTACTTTAATCAAGTTGAAACTGCATCGACAGTCTGGTTTAGCAACTTTAAATATTAATGTCGTAATAATTACTAGGTGTCCACACACTCTTGTGGAATATAATATTATATATATAACACTAAACTAGTTTATAAACTAATACAAAAAGGAATTTTTTTAACAATAATTGTTGGTTTAATTTATAAAAAAAAATTAATTAAACATTATTAGTGTTATTTACAAAAAAAAAAAAAAAAAAAGTTATTACGCAAAACAAAACATCAAATACATTAAAACGCTATTGAGGCCTAATTAATGTAATGGTTTAAATAAAGCATCTCGTACACTCCACAATGATGTTCTTTTATCGCAGTTGTGCCATTGTGTTAGATCCCAGTAGACAGATTACTCAAATTTCAATCCATCTAAAGATATAATTTGATTTCATTGTTCAAACGCAAACTATATACATTGGTTTAAATAACAAGATTTTTAATAAGCTTTCATATTTTCCTCTATTTAAACGAACCATTTTAATAAATAGATTCCATTTTTCAATTCATTGGGATGAGATTTTCATTAGGTTGCAAAATAGATTGGAAGAAAGAGTTAGCTAGTTTCTATTATAAAATAATCCTTGTTTATCAGAACTTTTGATCGAAAAGTTTTGCATCTTAATTATTAGAAATATCTCTCCAATCTGCCATCCTGCCGCTGATATCGATAATGCTGTCTTCTGCATCTGAGACCAAAGTTTTATCCGTAATTCTCCATTTCTAGTTGTACCATGTGTTTTTAGAAAATCGTTTAGGTATGTAAAGACGCCTGATAAAAAAAGCGCGCAGATTCGCATAAGTACGTATGCGCTATATATGTGTTCGAATTGCTTATGATAGTATTTTAGAGTATATTTTAATAAGTTACAAATGTGTAGCTTATTTTAAAAAAATTAATTAACAATAAAATAGAAAGCCCGGATCATACAGAAATTAAAGTAATTTGTTTTTTATAGCCACAAATGTGTGTGTGTTGTAACAATAGATGCGGATATATTTTGTCAATATTATATTTATATAGCTGACCCATAGTTCGAAAACGAATATGTAAATGAAGCATTATGAATCCTGAATATACAACACTTATAAATAAGAATCTCGTCCTCAGGGTGCCTTTGAGCATTTCATCATCAGATTTTCAATTGGATGGACGGTTGAAGAGTTGGAATATGGAGTAGATTGAAGCATGTCCATTAAAGTATGAGGATTGGCTATCTTAATATATATCTGAGCACCTATAGCATATATATGTGGAGGTGGTAATCTGGACCAACTGATGATTGCTGGTTTAACATGAAATACGTATATTAGTGATTATTTATCTTTTCAAGATATGTGTTTGAGTGTATCAGTGTTATGAGATAGTGTGGAGAGTGGTGGGCATGTGAAAGTCTGTGCTCATATACCCTATATATTACATATATAGACATAGGTATATAATAATCCTGTGTGTTTCAGTTACAACACTTATAAAATAAAAAATGAACATAGAAATTAAAAACATTTATTTCTTTATCCAAACTTACAAATATTTTTAATTCTGGTGTACCATGTAGGCCAGAATATCATCTAATATGTATCATGCTAATTTTACCTGTTACACCTAAAACCATGATGGCGAACACACCAGAAATATAAGTTCTAAGATTGGATTCTGATTGCTACATAATTATAATTCATTACTAAATAAAGAATGCAATACATGGCTTACAAACTCCAAATTAAAATAAGAAATTAGATGAAAGAATTGAAATGAGAACAACTTATAAAGAAAACAATGAATTTATTTGCATATGGGCAGAAATATTAAATAAAAATAAATAATTAAAGAGGGTTTGAACTCAGACTTTCAAGATCCTATAGTCGTCCACTTTATCCAATATAACCGATATACATGATCACATACATGTGAAAAAGATAAATGATCTCAAATATAGTATTTCATGCCGAACCAGCACTCATCAGTTGGTCCAGATCCTCTCAACATGAAAGGTGTATATTGGAAATCATTTATCTTTTTCACATGTATGTAATCATGGGTGTCGGTTATATTGGATAGAGTGGATGACTTAGGGAGTTTGAAAGTCTGGATTCAAATCCCCTTTAATTACATCTAGGTTAAGTATATACATTATATTTCAATGAATAAATAAGTAGATAAATGTCTGAAATTATTATATATACAATTCACAACTTGTCTAATGCATATTTTTCTAATATTTTCAAAATTGTAATAAAGAAGCTAATTAATAATTTTAGATAAATTAATGTAGATAAGAAATGTATTAAGACCCTAAACTCTCATCCATGAATAGATTTTTAAGATGTGGTCACAGATATTAGTTTATACTTTTCAACCATTCCTCACTCAGGTTACATCTTGGGTATAATATACTGTTTGTTTTGGGCAGAGATTTTAAGTGAAGGTGTTAAAATATTTATTTTTCAAATGGTTTCTCTTTGAAACATTTGCATTGCAAAATAAAATATTCTTCCTCATGTCGGTCTGTGCTTTTGCAGGACAAATATAAATGTATTACAAACATTGAATGTGTAAATGATTATTCTAGGTGTAATAAGTTTCATAAAATAATTACTTGTTTATTAATTGATATCGTATCTCTCTTATCACATCAGATTTAATTCAATGCTGAACTTTTTTACAGTTTTGATAACAGAGATATGTCTTCCCACTTTTAAGACTCAATTTAGAGTTAAAGTTAATGTTCAGTGATTCTTCAATAAAATTAAAATGTATATTAATAAAACTTAATATTTGTATTTTTTTTTCTATTACAATTATTATTCTTTTACCAAATATTTAATCCACTTATAAATTAACTGAAACACACACACACACACACACATATATATATATATATATATATATATATATGCAAAACCATAAAACAATACAATACTAGATTAAATTCAAAATTTTACCAAAATCCTTACACAACCATGGTTTCATCTACTACAAATAGACCTTCTCAAGTGAAAATCAACCTAAAGGAAAACATATATATATATATATATATATATATATAATATATATATATATATACAAACAAACAAACCTTCCCATAATTCATTTCAAACTCCACCTTCCCTTAATATCAAAAGAAGTCTTCATAAGATTGATAGCCTCAGAATCAAGGAGTTTTATCATCAAAGTCTCCTTTATTCTTCTTTTTAACTCATTCTTTTCATAAAAAAATAACCGAAGCATTGCTAAACAATATTCTATGACCTGTATTCAATTCATGAATATATATATATATATATATTATACTATCATTTAAAATAAATGCAATAATTAAAACATTTTTACTCTCTGATGTTAGTCTTTTATTGTTCACATTTTTTTCTTTTCTTCTGATGATTTTCATCATTCTTATGGCCCACCCCAATCAGTAAGTTACATATCAAAATTATCACTTGATAAACTGAAAATCCCAATTTCTAATTGTTTTCACTTATAATGATGTTGAATATTTATAAAATTATAAAAAAGAGATGTGCATAAAAGTTTTACAACAGGCAAAACTCTCCATACAGTAGTGCTGCTCAGTGCAAGCCAGAGTAATCAATGGATGCCAGAAGGTTTGTGTATAAAATCCCTATCTAGTGCCTACTCATCCAATATCCCCAGACTAGTTTCTAGCTTGTGCAAGCATAAGAAATGGTAATCATGTGATGTTTAGTGACATAAAAGTTTTAACTATTCTCCTAGTTCCTTAGGAATATCATTGATGAAACAAAGGTGAGTGCCATCCCCATTTCTCCTGGCTGTTCTTTAGTTTTCCAAGTTGTATACAAGCATTAAGTAAAATTGAATGTTTCAAATCTCTAAAAAAAAGAATCTTGTAGATTTGTTTTTCTATATCATTCTATATTTGCAAGAGTCTAAGTTTTACTTTTTTTTGTCCTAAATTCTTTGTTGTAAATGACAAAAAATATAATTTTAAACACTGATCTTCCTTTCAATATATTATTAATTTTAAAATAATAATTGATTAATCAGATTTATTATTTTTATTATTATTTTTGTATAATGACTTTATTGGTTATACTATCATATTTATTATTATTATTATTATTATTATTATAAATAAATGTAAGAAATTTCTGGTGTGTGTGCATGCTTGCATTAGCTCACTATTATGTACAGTTTCATTCATTCCACAATTATTCTGACATTTGCTGTTGAGGTTAATATTGTGCTTTAATATTTTAAATTATTGTGTTTTTCTCTCTGAACTTTAATGAGCTGATCTTATCAAAAAGATTAATCCTAGGATTGATTGTTTTTGTATGCTCTTAAAGCACTATTTTTAACATTATTTTACCAATTTTACTATTATTTTATCCAGAAAACTGTACTGAATAATGCTTTCACCTTTAAAATTTTTTTACAACTAATAAGTCAATAATATTTAAATCAAACTGTACAACAATGATGTAAGTACTGCATTCCAGGGCACTGAATGGTTGTTTCTTATGTTTGCCACAAGAAAGCATCTACCAATGAATTTTGATTTTTAAAGTGAAAACATAGGTTTTGGAACTGTTTTTTTTTTTTTACACATTTATGATTTTTTCCATAAAATATATGTGAAATACTAATTATTTTAGAAAAAAATTTCAGATTTTAATAGTAAATATTTATTTTTATAGGAAGGCAAACTGACAAGAAAAGATCAACAATGTATAATTGAATGTCAAACATACATTTTATGTTTACTGCTATAGATTATTTTCATCCACTGTAAATAGAAATTTATTTTTTAAAAAACTTTTGTTTACTTTAAAAATCTAACAAATTATTAATTTGCATTTTAGAAACTAAATTAAAACAAAAATAGTTTTAAAAGATAAAATATATTTTTACTGCTGATTCTGTAATTGACCAATCAAAAGTTTGCAACTTTAATTGCATCTGCCAATAGATTTTGTATTATGAAAGTAATCTTACTAGTGATTTTTGTTTTTTATTATTTTTTTATAATTATTTATTTACACTAATTTTTGCAATCTAACATTATGACTATTGTATAAAACAGAGAAACATTAAAATAATATAAAAGACTCTTGCCAAGTGCTTTCAATTCATTTGAGCTCTTATCAAGGCTGTATAAAAATTGTTAGACTCTACTAAGTAATAAACTTGAACATTTCATTATATCAGCCAGGAACAACTAATTGGAAAACTATTTAACTTTGCATTAATAGTGGCAGAAGATTTTTTATAACATATGATTCCTTGGTCTTACATTTTTATCCTGTGATTCATATATTAATGCACTAAACTCTCATAGACAACATACATGCCCCATAATACTTTGATGAATATAGAAGGCTAAATAAACTTATCTTCCTCCATTGTCTTATATGTTGTTGAATATGATATTTAATATTTGCCTAAGTTTCACACACACAAACACACACACACACACACACACACATATATATATATATATATATATTGCATTACAATCTGGTTACGGGCATGCAATAGAATACACATCACTGCTTTTATATTCTTTGCTAGTTATCACCTTAGAATTATTTATAAAAACAGTGTTGTGTATTCTTTTGAATGCTCTCAACCAGTTTGTAATGTAATATATATTGGTGAAACTATTCGTCATAGTATTACATGACATGTATGTTGTCCATGAGAGTTTAGTATTATATTTTCACTTATATTCTAATAAATAATGTTATTGTCAAACTACTAAACTCTTTTTTATATATATTCTTATTTTTTAGAAACACCTTTCTATAATTTTTAATTGCAGTGGTCCTGAAGATTTATGATGATGATATTTTAGTTGTATGTATATATTGAATGCCTTTAGCAAAATTTACAATGTTTAAAAGTGGTATTGTTCTCTCTCCTTTCGGTATTGTTGGCCTGACCGGGGATAATACTAGCACAAGAATCGAACCTGGATCCTTAGATTTTTGAATATTGAATTTTAAGGTAATGCTCTGCTCAGATGATTAAAGCATTACTGTAAAAGTCAATATTCAAGAATCTAAGGGTTCAGATTCGATTCCCATACTAGTGCTGTCACTGATCATGCCAGCAACACTTGAAGAGTAAAGAATATTACTTGAAACATTGTGTGTATATTAACCTGTGTGCGATTGAACGTAATTAAAAATTTAAATAAAGTTAAATTTTTCTAAAAACATTCAATAGTTAATATTCAATGATGGAAATAGTCCAATTTATAAGTACAACTTTAATTGGTGTTGTTTACTTTACTCAGCTTTAAAAAATTGAATTCTTGAATATTTATGAGAAAAAAACATTTTGAATTAATAGCTTGAACCATCTATATAAAATCACTTTTGTGAACTTAAAGAGAATGCTGACCTAGCATTCACTGTCAACAATTAGCATTTTTTTCCAGTCTGGTAAATAATTCCAGTTTTTTTTATCAGTTAAATAAAGTTGTTAATTAACAAAAGATACAAAAGTGCTTTTTTTCCATTTAAAATTATCATGGTATTTATTTAGGAAACTAGGAAGTATTAACAATTAATAAAAATCAAAACATTTTACTTTTTGAATTCTTTAGTTTTAAACATATTCGGAGTATGCTTAGAGTTGATATTTCAGTGTTCATGCCCAGAAGTTGATGTTATGAATAATGAAAATATAATACAGATATACATAAGTGAGTTTGTAGATAAATGTGATTTTATATTGGGTTATTAATCCCTTAATTGACCTAACTGGGTGATTCTAAAATATGAGATGGCACTACTGGGCTTGAAGTTTAAACTCTCTCTTGTGGCTATCTTTCCTGATTTTGTATTCATTTGATAATACATATGCTTGCAATAAAATAATATTATTTTATTAATTCAAAAACAATATCCAAAATGCCAATAGTATACAAAGAAATTTACCACAAATGAGTTGAGAACTAGGCTACAATGTTGCTAATTAATAGTTTCTGGTTGTCTCTATATAAGAACATTTGCAAAAGCTTTTGAGTGTATTCATCTTTTTGTTAGCTTTCAAAAACAAATATTTTCTACAGGTTGTTTATATATTTATGATTATTTGTAATAACGTGAAAGTTAAACACTTTCAAACAGATACGCTTTAAACATGCTTACATGAAAGCCAATCAGATGGAATAATTCAATCATGTGGGACTCTCAATTCTAAAACACAAGCCAGAAATATTAGAAAAAGATGGGAACCCATCTCAATCTATGCCTCAATTTTATTTAAATAAGCCAGACTCAAGCATTTTGAACTAAGAGTGTGAAGCTAAATACCTTCACATTTAATCCACTAAATATTATATATATAAATTAACAACGCGAAATCGTCTGATTTACAACGAAGCAATATTTTTAAATCTAATGAAATGATATTAATAAATGTAAATAAATCAAATTTTTTTAAGCGTAAACAGATAATATTGTAATAACGTGAAAGTTAAACAGTGTTTAGCTTTCAAACAGATACGCTTTAAACATGCTTACATGAAAGCCAATCAGATGGAATAATTCAATCATGTGGGACTCTCAATTCTAAAACACAAGCCAGAACTATTAGAAAAAGATGGGAACCCATCTCAATCTATGCCTCAATTTTATTTAAATAAGCCAGACTCAAGCATTTTGAACTAAGAGTGTGAAGCTAAATACCTTCACATTTAATCCACTAAATATTATATATATAAATTAACAACGCGAAATCGTCTGATTTACAACGAAGCAATATTTTTAAATCTAATGAAATGATATTAATAAATGTAAATAAATCAAAAATTTTTTTTAAGCGTAAACAGATAATATTGTAATAACGTGAAAGTTAAACACTTTCAAACAGATACGCTTTAAACATGCTTACATGAAAGCCAATCAGATGGAATAATTCAATCATGTGGGACTCTCAATTCTAAAACACAAGCCAGAACTATTAGAAAAAGATGGGAACCCATCTCAATCTATGCCTCAATTTTATTTAAATAAGCCAGACTCAAGCATTTTGAACTAAGAGTGTGAAGCTAAATACCTTCACATTTAATCCACTAAATATTATATATATAAATTAACAACGCGAAATCGTCTGATTTACAACGAAGCAATATTTTTAAATCTAATGAAATGATATTAATAAATGTAAATAAATCAAATTTTTTTAAGCGTAAACAGATAATATTGTAATAACGTGAAAGTTAAACACTTTCAAACAGATACGCTTTAAACATGCTTACATGAAAGCCAATCAGATGGAATAATTCAATCATGTGGGACTCTCAATTCTAAAACACAAGCCAGAACTATTAGAAAAAGATGGGAACCCATCTCAATCTATGCCTCAATTTTATTTAAATAAGCCAGACTCAAGCATTTTGAACTAAGAGTGTGAAGCTAAATACCTTCACATTTAATCCACTAAATATTATATATATAAATTAACAACGCGAAATCGTCTGATTTACAACGAAGCAATATTTTTAAATCTAATGAAATGATATTAATAAATGTAAATAAATCAAATTTTTTTAAGCGTAAACAGATAATATTGTAATAACGTGAAAGTGTTTAGCTTTCAAACAGATACGCTTTAAACATGCTTACATGAAAGCCAATCAGATGGAATAATTCAATCATGTGGGACTCTCAATTCTAAAACACAAGCCAGAACTATTAGAAAAAGATGGGAACCCATCTCAATCTATGCCTCAATTTTATTTAAATAAGCCAGACTCAAGCATTTTGAACTAAGAGTGTGAAGCTAAATACCTTCACATTTAATCCACTAAATATTATATATATAAATTAACAACGCGAAATCGTCTGATTTACAACGAAGCAATATTTTTAAATCTAATGAAATGATATTAATAAATGTAAATAAATCAAATTTTTTTTTTTTAAGCGTAAACAGATAATATTGTAATAACGTGAAAGTGTTTACTTTCAAACAGATACGCTTTAAACATGCTTACATGAAAGCCAATCAGATGGAATAATTCAATCATGTGGGACTCTCAATTCTAAAACACAAGCCAGAACTATTAGAAAAAGATGGGAACCCATCTCAATCTATGCCTCAATTTTATTTAAATAAGCCAGACTCAAGCATTTTGAACTAAGAGTGTGAAGCTAAATACCTTCACATTTAATCCACTAAATATTATATATATAAATTAACAACGCGAAATCGTCTGATTTACAACGAAGCAATATTTTTAAATCTAATGAAATGATATTAATAAATGTAAATAAATCAAATTTTTTTAAGCGTAAACAGATAATATTGTAATAACGTGAAAGTTAAACACTTTCAAACAGATACGCTTTAAACATGCTTACATGAAAGCCAATCAGATGGAATAATTCAATCATGTGGGACTCTCAATTCTAAAACACAAGCCAGAACTATTAGAAAAAGATGGGAACCCATCTCAATCTATGCCTCAATTTTATTTAAATAAGCCAGACTCAAGCATTTTGAACTAAGAGTGTGAAGCTAAATACCGTCACATTTAATCCACTAAATATTATATATATAAATTAACAACGCGAAATCGTCTGATTTACAACGAAGCAATATTTTTAAATCTAATGAAATGATATTAATAAATGTAAATAAATCAAAAATTTTTTTTAAGCGTAAACAGATAATATTGTAATAACGTGAAAGCTAAACACTTTCAAACAGATACGCTTTAAACATGCTTACATGAAAGCCAATCAGATGGAATAATTCAATCATGTGGGACTCTCAATTCTAAAACACAAGCCAGAACTATTAGAAAAAGATGGGAACCCATCTCAATCTATGCCTCAATTTTATTTAAATAAGCCAGACTCAAGCATTTTGAACTAAGAGTGTGAAGCTAAATACCGTCACATTTAATCCACTAAATATTATATATATAAATTAACAACGCGAAATCGTCTGATTTACAACGAAGCAATATTTTTAAATCTAATGAAATGATATTAATAAATGTAAATAAATCAAAAATTTTTTTTAAGCGTAAACAGATAATATTGTAATAACGTGAAAGCTAAACACTTTCAAACAGATACGCTTTAAACATGCTTACATGAAAGCCAATCAGATGGAATAATTCAATCATGTGGGACTCTCAATTCTAAAACACAAGCCAGAACTATTAGAAAAAGATGGGAACCCATCTCAATCTATGCCTCAATTTTATTTAAATAAGCCAGACTCAAGCATTTTGAACTAAGAGTGTGAAGCTAAATACCGTCACATTTAATCCACTAAATATTATATATATAAATTAACAACGCGAAATCGTCTGATTTACAACGAAGCAATATTTTTAAATCTAATGAAATGATATTAATAAATGTAAATAAATCAAAAATTTTTTTTAAGCGTAAACAGATAATATTGTAATAACGTGAAAGCTAAACACTTTCAAACAGATACGCTTTAAACATGCTTACATGAAAGCCAATCAGATGGAATAATTCAATCATGTGGGACTCTCAATTCTAAAACACAAGCCAGAACTATTAGAAAAAGATGGGAACCCATCTCAATCTATGCCTCAATTTTATTTAAATAAGCCAGACTCAAGCATTTTGAACTAAGAGTGTGAAGCTAAATACCGTCACATTTAATCCACTAAATATTATATATATAAATTAACAACGCGAAATCGTCTGATTTACAACGAAGCAATATTTTTAAATCTAATGAAATGATATTAATAAATGTAAATAAATCAAAAATTTTTTTTTTAAGCGTAAACAGATAATATTGTAATAACGTGAAAGCTAAACACTTTCAAACAGATACGCTTTAAACATGCTTACATGAAAGCCAATCAGATGGAATAATTCAATCATGTGGGACTCTCAATTCTAAAACACAAGCCAGAACTATTAGAAAAAGATGGGAACCCATCTCAATCTATGCCTCAATTTTATTTAAATAAGCCAGACTCAAGCATTTTGAACTAAGAGTGTGAAGCTAAATACCTTCACATTTAATCCACTAAATATTATATATATAAATTAACAACGCGAAATCGTCTGATTTACAACGAAGCAATATTTTTAAATCTAATGAAATGATATTAATAAATGTAAATAAATCAAAAATTTTTTTTAAGCGTAAACAGATAATATTGTAATAACGTGAAAGCTAAACACTTTCAAACAGATACGCTTTAAACATGCTTACATGAAAGCCAATCAGATGGAATAATTCAATCATGTGGGACTCTCAATTCTAAAACACAAGCCAGAACTATTAGAAAAAGATGGGAACCCATCTCAATCTATGCCTCAATTTTATTTAAATAAGCCAGACTCAAGCATTTTGAACTAAGAGTGTGAAGCTAAATACCTTCACATTTAATCCACTAAATATTATATATATAAATTAACAACGCGAAATCGTCTGATTTACAACGAAGCAATATTTTTAAATCTAATGAAATGATATTAATAAATGTAAATAAATCAAATTTTTTTTTTAAGCGTAAACAGATAATATTGTAATAACGTGAAAGCTAAACACTTTCAAACAGATACGCTTTAAACATGCTTACATGAAAGCCAATCAGATGGAATAATTCAATCATGTGGGACTCTCAATTCTAAAACACAAGCCAGAACTATTAGAAAAAGATGGGAACCCATCTCAATCTATGCCTCAATTTTATTTAAATAAGCCAGACTCAAGCATTTTGAACTAAGAGTGTGAAGCTAAATACCTTCACATTTAATCCACTAAATATTATATATATAAATTAACAACGCGAAATCGTCTGATTTACAACGAAGCAATATTTTTAAATCTAATGAAATGATATTAATAAATGTAAATAAATCAAAAATTTTTTTTTAAGCGTAAACAGATAATATTGTAATAACGTGAAAGCTAAACACTTTCAAACAGATACGCTTTAAACATGCTTACATGAAAGCCAATCAGATGGAATAATTCAATCATGTGGGACTCTCAATTCTAAAACACAAGCCAGAACTATTAGAAAAAGATGGGAACCCATCTCAATCTATGCCTCAATTTTATTTAAATAAGCCAGACTCAAGCATTTTGAACTAAGAGTGTGAAGCTAAATACCTTCACATTTAATCCACTAAATATTATATATATAAATTAACAACGCGAAATCGTCTGATTTACAACGAAGCAATATTTTTAAATCTAATGAAATGATATTAATAAATGTAAATAAATCAAAAATTTTTTTTTTAAGCGTAAACAGATAATATTGTAATAACGTGAAAGCTAAACACTTTCAAACAGATACGCTTTAAACATGCTTACATGAAAGCCAATCAGATGGAATAATTCAATCATGTGGGACTCTCAATTCTAAAACACAAGCCAGAACTATTAGAAAAAGATGGGAACCCATCTCAATCTATGCCTCAATTTTATTTAAATAAGCCAGACTCAAGCATTTTGAACTAAGAGTGTGAAGCTAAATACCTTCACATTTAATCCACTAAATATTATATATATAAATTAACAACGCGAAATCGTCTGATTTACAACGAAGCAATATTTTTAAATCTAATGAAATGATATTAATAAATGTAAATAAATCAAATTTTTTTTTAAGCGTAAACAGATAATATTGTAATAACGTGAAAGCTAAACACTTTCAAACAGATACGCTTTAAACATGCTTACATGAAAGCCAATCAGATGGAATAATTCAATCATGTGGGACTCTCAATTCTAAAACACAAGCCAGAACTATTAGAAAAAGATGGGAACCCATCTCAATCTATGCCTCAATTTTATTTAAATAAGCCAGACTCAAGCATTTTGAACTAAGAGTGTGAAGCTAAATACCTTCACATTTAATCCACTAAATATTATATATATAAATTAACAACGCGAAATCGTCTGATTTACAACGAAGCAATATTTTTAAATCTAATGAAATGATATTAATAAATGTAAATAAATCAAATTTTTTTTTTAAGCGTAAACAGATAATATTGTAATAACGTGAAAGCTAAACACTTTCAAACAGATACGCTTTAAACATGCTTACATGAAAGCCAATCAGATGGAATAATTCAATCATGTGGGACTCTCAATTCTAAAACACAAGCCAGAACTATTAGAAAAAGATGGGAACCCATCTCAATCTATGCCTCAATTTTATTTAAATAAGCCAGACTCAAGCATTTTGAACTAAGAGTGTGAAGCTAAATACCTTCACATTTAATCCACTAAATATTATATATATAAATTAACAACGCGAAATCGTCTGATTTACAACGAAGCAATATTTTTAAATCTAATGAAATGATATTAATAAATGTAAATAAATCAAAAATTTTTTTTTAAGCGTAAACAGATAATATTGTAATAACGTGAAAGCTAAACACTTTCAAACAGATACGCTTTAAACATGCTTACATGAAAGCCAATCAGATGGAATAATTCAATCATGTGGGACTCTCAATTCTAAAACACAAGCCAGAACTATTAGAAAAAGATGGGAACCCATCTCAATCTATGCCTCAATTTTATTTAAATAAGCCAGACTCAAGCATTTTGAACTAAGAGTGTGAAGCTAAATACCGTCACATTTAATCCACTAAATATTATATATATAAATTAACAACGCGAAATCGTCTGATTTACAACGAAGCAATATTTTTAAATCTAATGAAATGATATTAATAAATGTAAATAAATCAAAAATTTTTTTTAAGCGTAAACAGATAATATTGTAATAACGTGAAAGCTAAACACTTTCAAACAGATACGCTTTAAACATGCTTACATGAAAGCCAATCAGATGGAATAATTCAATCATGTGGGACTCTCAATTCTAAAACACAAGCCAGAACTATTAGAAAAAGATGGGAACCCATCTCAATCTATGCCTCAATTTTATTTAAATAAGCCAGACTCAAGCATTTTGAACTAAGAGTGTGAAGCTAAATACCGTCACATTTAATCCACTAAATATTATATATATAAATTAACAACGCGAAATCGTCTGATTTACAACGAAGCAATATTTTTAAATCTAATGAAATGATATTAATAAATGTAAATAAATCAAAAATTTTTTTTTAAGCGTAAACAGATAATATTGTAATAACGTGAAAGCTAAACACTTTCAAACAGATACGCTTTAAACATGCTTACATGAAAGCCAATCAGATGGAATAATTCAATCATGTGGGACTCTCAATTCTAAAACACAAGCCAGAACTATTAGAAAAAGATGGGAACCCATCTCAATCTATGCCTCAATTTTATTTAAATAAGCCAGACTCAAGCATTTTGAACTAAGAGTGTGAAGCTAAATACCTTCACATTTAATCCACTAAATATTATATATATAAATTAACAACGCGAAATCGTCTGATTTACAACGAAGCAATATTTTTAAATCTAATGAAATGATATTAATAAATGTAAATAAATCAAAAATTTTTTTTAAGCGTAAACAGATAATATTGTAATAACGTGAAAGCTAAACACTTTCAAACAGATACGCTTTAAACATGCTTACATGAAAGCCAATCAGATGGAATAATTCAATCATGTGGGACTCTCAATTCTAAAACACAAGCCAGAACTATTAGAAAAAGATGGGAACCCATCTCAATCTATGCCTCAATTTTATTTAAATAAGCCAGACTCAAGCATTTTGAACTAAGAGTGTGAAGCTAAATACCTTCACATTTAATCCACTAAATATTATATATATAAATTAACAACGCGAAATCGTCTGATTTACAACGAAGCAATATTTTTAAATCTAATGAAATGATATTAATAAATGTAAATAAATCAAATTTTTAAGCGTAAACAGATAATATTGTAATAACGTGAAAGCTAAACACTTTCAAACAGATACGCTTTAAACATGCTTACATGAAAGCCAATCAGATGGAATAATTCAATCATGTGGGACTCTCAATTCTAAAACACAAGCCAGAACTATTAGAAAAAGATGGGAACCCATCTCAATCTATGCCTCAATTTTATTTAAATAAGCCAGACTCAAGCATTTTGAACTAAGAGCTCTGAAGCTAAATACCTTCACATTTAATCCACTAAATATTATATATATAAATTAACAACGCGAAATCGTCTGATTTACAACGAAGCAATATTTTTAAATCTAATGAAATGATATTAATAAATGTAAATAAATCAAATTTTTAAGCGTAAACAGATAATATTGTAATAACGTGAAAGCTAAACACTTTCAAACAGATACGCTTTAAACATGCTTACATGAAAGCCAATCAGATGGAATAATTCAATCATGTGGGACTCTCAATTCTAAAACACAAGCCAGAACTATTAGAAAAAGATGGGAACCCATCTCAATCTATGCCTCAATTTTATTTAAATAAGCCAGACTCAAGCATTTTGAACTAAGAGTGTGAAGCTAAATACCTTCACATTTAATCCACTAAATATTATATATATAAATTAACAACGCGAAATCGTCTGATTTACAACGAAGCAATATTTTTAAATCTAATGAAATGATATTAATAAATGTAAATAAATCAAATTTTTTAAGCGTAAACAGATAATATTGTAATAACGTGAAAGCTAAACACTTTCAAACAGATACGCTTTAAACATGCTTACATGAAAGCCAATCAGATGGAATAATTCAATCATGTGGGACTCTCAATTCTAAAACACAAGCCAGAACTATTAGAAAAAGATGGGAACCCATCTCAATCTATGCCTCAATTTTATTTAAATAAGCCAGACTCAAGCATTTTGAACTAAGAGTGTGAAGCTAAATACCTTCACATTTAATCCACTAAATATTATATATATAAATTAACAACGCGAAATCGTCTGATTTACAACGAAGCAATATTTTTAAATCTAATGAAATGATATTAATAAATGTAAATAAATCAAAAATTTTTTTTTTAAGCGTAAACAGATAATATTGTAATAACGTGAAAGCTAAACACTTTCAAACAGATACGCTTTAAACATGCTTACATGAAAGCCAATCAGATGGAATAATTCAATCATGTGGGACTCTCAATTCTAAAACACAAGCCAGAACTATTAGAAAAAGATGGGAACCCATCTCAATCTATGCCTCAATTTTATTTAAATAAGCCAGACTCAAGCATTTTGAACTAAGAGTGTGAAGCTAAATACCTTCACATTTAATCCACTAAATATTATATATATAAATTAACAACGCGAAATCGTCTGATTTACAACGAAGCAATATTTTTAAATCTAATGAAATGATATTAATAAATGTAAATAAATCAAATTTTTTTTTTTAAGCGTAAACAGATAATATTGTAATAACGTGAAAGCTAAACACTTTCAAACAGATACGCTTTAAACATGCTTACATGAAAGCCAATCAGATGGAATAATTCAATCATGTGGGACTCTCAATTCTAAAACACAAGCCAGAACTATTAGAAAAAGATGGGAACCCATCTCAATCTATGCCTCAATTTTATTTAAATAAGCCAGACTCAAGCATTTTGAACTAAGAGTGTGAAGCTAAATACCTTCACATTTAATCCACTAAATATTATATATATAAATTAACAACGCGAAATCGTCTGATTTACAACGAAGCAATATTTTTAAATCTAATGAAATGATATTAATAAATGTAAATAAATCAAATTTTTTAAGCGTAAACAGATAATATTGTAATAACGTGAAAGTTAAACACTTTCAAACAGATACGCTTTAAACATGCTTACATGAAAGCCAATCAGATGGAATAATTCAATCATGTGGGACTCTCAATTCTAAAACACAAGCCAGTTCTGGCTTGTGTTTTAGAATTGAGAGTCCCACATGATTGAATTATTCCATCTGATTGGCTTTCATGTAAGCATGTTTAAAGCGTATCTGTTTGAAAGTGTTTAACTTTCACGTTATTACAATATTATCTGTTTACGCTTAAAAATTTGATTTATTTACATTTATTAATATCATTTCATTAGATTTAAAAATATTGTTTCGTTGTAAATCAGACGATTTCGCGTTGTTAATTTATATATATAATATTTAGTTGGATTAAATGTGAAGGTATTTAGCTTCACACTCTTAGTTCAAAATGCTTGAGTCTGGCTTATTTAAATAAAATTGAGGCATAGATTGAGATGGGTTCCCATCTTTTTCTAATAGTTCTGGCTTGTGTTTTAGAATTGAGAGTCCCACATGATTGAATTATTCCATCTGATTGGCTTTCATGTAAGCATGTTTAAAGCGTATCTGTTTGAAAGTGTTTAGCTTTCACGTTATTACAATATTATCTGTTTACGCTTAAAAAAATTTGATTTATTTACATTTATTAATATCATTTCATTAGATTTAAAAATATTGCTTAGATTGTAAATCAGGCGATTCGCGTTGAATTTATATATATAATATTTAGTGGATTAAATGTGAAGATTTGCTTCACCTCTTAGTTCAAAATGCTTGAGTCTGAAACTATTGAGGCATAAGATTGAGATGGGTTCCCATCTTTTTCTAATAGTTCTGGCTTGTGTTTTAGAATTGAGAGTCCCACATGATTGAATTATTCCATCTGATTGGCTTTCATGTAAGCATGTTTAAAGCGTATCTGTTTGAAAGTGTTTAGCTTTCACGTTATTACAATATTATCTGTTTACGCTTAAAAATTTGATTTATTTACATTTATTAATATCATTTCATTAGATTTAAAAATATTGCTTCGTTGTAAATCAGACGATTTCGCGTTGTTAATTTATATATATAATATTTAGTGGATTAAATGTGAAGGTATTTAGCTTCACACTCTTAGTTCAAAATGCTTGAGTCTGGCTTATTTAAATAAAATTGAGGCATAGATTGAGATGGGTTCCCATCTTTTTCTAATAGTTCTGGCTTGTGTTTTAGAATTGAGAGTCCCACATGATTGAATTATTCCATCTGATTGGCTTTCATGTAAGCATGTTTAAAGCGTATCTGTTTGAAAGTGTTTAGCTTTCACGTTATTACAATATTATCTGTTTACGCTTAAAAAAAATTGATTTATTTACATTTATTAATATCATTTCATTAGATTTAAAAATATTGCTTCGTTGTAAATCAGACGATTTCGCGTTGTTAATTTATATATATAATATTTAGTGGATTAAATGTGAAGGTATTTAGCTTCACACTCTTAGTTCAAAATGCTTGAGTCTGGCTTATTTAAATAAAATTGAGGCATAGATTGAGATGGGTTCCCATCTTTTTCTAATAGTTCTGGCTTGTGTTTTAGAATTGAGAGTCCCACATGATTGAATTATTCCATCTGATTGGCTTTCATGTAAGCATGTTTAAAGCGTATCTGTTTGAAAGTGTTTAGCTTTCACGTTATTACAATATTATCTGTTTACGCTTAAAAAAAATATTTTTGATTTATTTACATTTATTAATATCATTTCATTAGATTTAAAAATATTGCTTCGTTGTAAATCAGACGATTTCGCGTTGTTAATTTATATATATAATATTTAGTGGATTAAATGTGAAGGTATTTAGCTTCACACTCTTAGTTCAAAATGCTTGAGTCTGGCTTATTTAAATAAAATTGAGGCATAGATTGAGATGGGTTCCCATCTTTTTCTAATAGTTCTGGCTTGTGTTTTAGAATTGAGAGTCCCACATGATTGAATTATTCCATCTGATTGGCTTTCATGTAAGCATGTTTAAAGCGTATCTGTTTGAAAGTGTTTAGCTTTCACGTTATTACAATATTATCTGTTTGCGCTTAAAAATTTTTGATTTATTTACATTTATTAATATCATTTCATTAGATTTAAAAATATTGCTTATTTGTAAATCAGACGATTTCGCGTTGTTAATTTATATATATAATATTTAGTGGATTAAATGTGAAGGTATTTAGCTTCACACTCTTAGTTCAAAATGCTTGAGTCTGGCTTATTTAAATAAAATTGAGGCATAGATTGAGATGGGTTCCCATCTTTTTCTAATAGTTCTGGCTTGTGTTTTAGAATTGAGAGTCCCACATGATTGAATTATTCCATCTGATTGGCTTTCATGTAAGCATGTTTAAAGCGTATCTGTTTTGAAAGTGTTTAACTTTCACGTTATTACAATATTATCTGTTTTACGCTTAAAAAAATTTGATTTATTTACATTTATTAATATCATTTCATTAGATTTAAAAATATTGCTTCGTTGTAAATCAGACGATTTCGCGTTGTTAATTTATATATATAATATTTAGTGGATTAAATGTGAAGGTATTTAGCTTCACACTCTTAGTTCAAAATGCTTGAGTCTGGCTTATTTAAATAAAATTGAGGCATAGATTGAGATGGGTTCCCATCTTTTTCTAATAGTTCTGGCTTGTGTTTTAGAATTGAGAGTCCCACATGATTGAATTATTCCATCTGATTGGCTTTCATGTAAGCATGTTTAAAGCGTATCTGTTTGAAAGTGTTTAGCTTTCACGTTATTACAATATTATCTGTTTACGCTTAAAAAAAAAATTTTTGATTTATTTACATTTATTAATATCATTTCATTAGATTTAAAAATATTGCTTCGTTGTAAATCAGACGATTTCGCGTTGTTAATTTATATATATAATATTTAGTGGATTAAATGTGAAGGTATTTAGCTTCACACTCTTAGTTCAAAATGCTTGAGTCTGGCTTATTTAAATAAAATTGAGGCATAGATTGAGATGGGTTCCCATCTTTTTCTAATAGTTCTGGCTTGTGTTTTAGAATTGAGAGTCCCACATGATTGAATTATTCCATCTGATTGGCTTTCATGTAAGCATGTTTAAAGCGTATCTGTTTGAAAGTGTTTAGCTTTCACGTTATTACAATATTATCTGTTTACGCTTAAAAAAAAAATTTTTGATTTATTTACATTTATTAATATCATTTCATTAGATTTAAAAATATTGCTTCGTTGTAAATCAGACGATTTCGCGTTGTTAATTTATATATATAATATTTAGTGGATTAAATGTGACGGTATTTAGCTTCACACTCTTAGTTCAAAATGCTTGAGTCTGGCTTATTTAAATAAAATTGAGGCATAGATTGAGATGGGTTCCCATCTTTTTCTAATAGTTCTGGCTTGTGTTTTAGAATTGAGAGTCCCACATGATTGAATTATTCCATCTGATTGGCTTTCATGTAAGCATGTTTAAAGCGTATCTGTTTGAAAGTGTTTACACTTTCACGTTATTACAATATTATCTGTTTACGCTTAAAAAAAAAATTTGATTTATTTACATTTATTAATATCATTTCATTAGATTTAAAAATATTGCTTCGTTGTAAATCAGACGATTTCGCGTTGTTAATTTATATATATAATATTTAGTGGATTAAATGTGAAGGTATTTAGCTTCACACTCTTAGTTCAAAATGCTTGAGTCTGGCTTATTTAAATAAAATTGAGGCATAGATTGAGATGGGTTCCCATCTTTTTCTAATAGTTCTGGCTTGTGTTTTAGAATTGAGAGTCCCACATGATTGAATTATTCCATCTGATTGGCTTTCATGTAAGCATGTTTAAAGCGTATCTGTTTGAAAGTGTTTAGCTTTCACGTTATTACAATATTATCTGTTTACGCTTAAAAAAAATTTTTGATTTATTTACATTTATTAATATCATTTCATTAGATTTAAAAATATTGCTTCGTTGTAAATCAGACGATTTCGCGTTGTTAATTTATATATATAATATTTAGTGGATTAAATGTGAAGGTATTTAGCTTCACACTCTTAGTTCAAAATGCTTGAGTCTGGCTTATTTAAATAAAATTGAGGCATAGATTGAGATGGGTTCCCATCTTTTTCTAATAGTTCTGGCTTGTGTTTTAGAATTGAGAGTCCCACATGATTGAATTATTCCATCTGATTGGCTTTCATGTAAGCATGTTTAAAGCGTATCTGTTTGAAAGCTAAACACTTTCAAACATTACAATATTATCTGTTTACGCTTAAAAAAATTTGATTTATTTACATTTATTAATATCATTTCATTAGATTTAAAAATATTGCTTCGTTGTAAATCAGACGATTTCGCGTTGTTAATTTATATATATAATATTTAGTGGATTAAATGTGAAGGTATTTAGCTTCACACTCTTAGTTCAAAATGCTTGAGTCTGGCTTATTTAAATAAAATTGAGGCATAGATTGAGATGGGTTCCCATCTTTTTCTAATAGTTCTGGCTTGTGTTTTAGAATTGAGAGTCCCACATGATTGAATTATTCCATCTGATTGGCTTTCATGTAAGCATGTTTAAAGCGTATCTGTTTGAAAGTGTTTAACTTTCAAACAGATTACAATATTATCTGTTTACGCTTAAAAAAATTTGATTTATTTACATTTATTAATATCATTTCATTAGATTTAAAAATATTGCTTCGTTGTAAATCAGACGATTTCGCGTTGTTAATTTATATATATAATATTTAGTGGATTAAATGTGAAGGTATTTAGCTTCACACTCTTAGTTCAAAATGCTTGAGTCTGGCTTATTTAAATAAAATTGAGGCATAGATTGAGATGGGTTCCCATCTTTTTCTAATAGTTCTGGCTTGTGTTTTAGAATTGAGAGTCCCACATGATTGAATTATTCCATCTGATTGGCTTTCATGTAAGCATGTTTAAAGCGTATCTGTTTGAAAGTGTTTAACTTTCACGTTATTACAATATTATCTGTTTACGCTTAAAAAAATTTGATTTATTTACATTTATTAATATCATTTCATTAGATTTAAAAATATTGCTTCGTTGTAAATCAGACGATTTCGCGTTGTTAATTTATATATATAATATTTAGTGGATTAAATGTGAAGGTATTTAGCTTCACACTCTTAGTTCAAAATGCTTGAGTCTGGCTTATTTAAATAAAATTGAGGCATAGATTGAGATGGGTTCCCATCTTTTTCTAATAGTTCTGGCTTGTGTTTTAGAATTGAGAGTCCCACATGATTGAATTATTCCATCTGATTGGATTTCATGTAAGCATGTTTAAAGCGTATCTGTTTGAAAGTGTTTAACTTTCACGTTATTACAATATTATCTGTTTACGCTTAAAAAAATTTGATTATTTGTGTAATTTTTTTTTTAGAAAAATAATATGATTAAATTCAGACTTTATTCCAAAATATTTACTTTTACAAAAAGACAAGTGAAAATAAATCAATAATGTACAGCCACAATTTGCACTAACCATAGCAAGTTTATTTTTGCCATTTTTTCAAAATTATAATTGATATATGTTTTAGAGTTAAAACAAATCTAATTTTATTAATTTAATATTTTTGCTAGTAATATGGTAATTGTTAAATAGGGAAAAAATATTGTTCTCATTATTTTTATTATGCATTTCAGTTTTTATACTTTTAAAATTAAAAAAGTATTTTTAAGAATAATTTTTATTTACAAACAGATGAGATTTCCTTGGTTAAAAGAAACCTCATTAGGTTGTATTGATCAAAATTACAAAAAAAGTATATTTCATTTGTACTAAAAATGTATGGGGGTTGTCAAAGACACTTATAAAAAGTTTATTTATAAAATTTAAAGATTTTAAAAGAGGAACAGAAATTGCATATTCTCTTTTATTGATACATAGAATTGTAGATCATTTTACAAACTTTAAAAAAGATATGATTTATCGTATTAAATCAGTATAAAAAACTAAAATCCAATAGACATAAATTAGATTCTATTTTATCAGACATTATATTTTGTGTCATATAAGATATTCCATTAGGGACAGGGTAAAAATAAGTCCAGAAATGTTTATTTTTTCAATTCCAGATGGAAGAGACTTAAATTGAAAAGATCATTTGATGAAAGAAAGCTCCTACAAGCATACTTCTATAAAAACTGAATAAAGAATTTTGTGGACTAGAAATGCAAGAAAGCATTCTATGAACTTCAAATAAATTTATTGGACTTTAAATTGCAGATACAGTTGGAATACAGAAGCTTTTACTTGGTATTAGGTTGTTGCCAAAACAAAAAACAAGAGTAGAATTTTTAGGATTAATGAAATATTGTGATACTGATGTAAAAAGTACTAGTTCTGATATTTTAATTAAATGTATTGAATATTGTTTGGTCATGAAGAAATTAATTGCACAAGAGTAGGATGATCATGTAAATATCGTAGGGATGGAAGTTGATGTTGAATCACAGATAATATATATATAAAAAACATATTTTATAGATTCATCCATGTTAAAAAATTTAAATATTAAAATACCAATATTTCAACTTAATCACACAAGTCATCTACTGGATGATAGTTGTAGAGGTGCTACAATCACTGATTTGAAAAAAAAAACGTTAAAGTTTCACCAATAGCAAAAATGTTAAATTGAGAATGTTTTTTAAAAAAATCTTTCCAAATAGGAGGAAGTTTGCATGTATCATCTCACTTATTGATATAATCTGGCTTTTTAAGTATCTCAATGGCTTCTCTAATTTTGCACTGGTAGAGATTATCACATCTGGATATGATCCTGGTACTAGAAAAATCGATTTTATGACCTGAATCTATAGTATGCAGTGAGAGTGCTGATGATGATGAGGGTTGTTTAACTGCATTAGCATGCTCATCTCTCCTAACACTGATGTGACAATTAATCATACCTATGTAAGAAGCCTTATAACTTTCACATGAGATTTGATAAACACCATGAGATTCAAGAGGGATTGAATCCTTAGGCTTGGTTATTATATTGCTGATCTTTTGATGAGTATAAAAAGCTGTATTTATATTATATTGCTATTAGTGGAACTTTTTTTTTTTTTCAAATCAATGATTGTAGCACCTCTACAATTGTCTTTTTATCTTTTATCACCCAGTAGATGACTTGTGTGATCAAGCTGAAATGTTGGTATTTTAATATTTAAATTTTTTAACACCAATGAACCCACAAAATATGCAACCTGTGAAAATCTTCATATCAACATATATATGAGCTATTTATCTACATTGTACTTCTTACAGATTAATCTTAGTTGAGAATGACTTAGACATTCTATGAGAAGTTTGCCAGACAATAGAAATTACAAAATCTATTTTTTTAGAAAAAAGTCCAAAATGATGAGCCAATGTTCCAACAATTCCTTTACTTTCAGAATCAACACATCTAGAAGCATATTGCTTAATAATATTGTGTAACGTGTCAATTTGATTAATGTAACATCAAAATATTTTGATATTTCAAACCAATAATTTAATCATTACAAATCATAGACATAAATTTACTCATTGCTCATCAATATATTGAGTATTTACTTAAAAGTATTCACAGTTAACAAAATTATGGAATTAAATAAAAATTGCTCAGTTTTGTTTAATAATTATATGATAGATATATTACCTCAAAAATATCAAATGTATTGATTGAATAATGAGCAAAAAAATTATATGGAGTTTCTCAAGGTTCTATACTTAGTGCATTGTTGTTTCTGATCTTCATAAATGTCATAGGAAATATTAATATTAATACTGTTATTATGAGTGAAAATAATAATATTGATATTTCAATTAAAGAATGTAAAGTAAACAAAATTGTCTTTTGGTGAGATGGGAGAAGAACTTATATAAAAGGAGAAAAACAAGTATATGTTAATATACTCTCTTCACATGAAATAAAAATCACATGACCACCATCTCTTATGCTTGTGTATAACTGTTGTTAAAACAGGAAAAACTCACTATATATATGCCACACACAGCAAGCTAGAGTAATCAATGGATACCAGAAGGCTTGTGCATATGCACAAGCCTTCTGACATCCATTGATTACTCTAGCTTACTGTGTGTGGCATACGTATAGTGAGTTTTGCCTGTTTTAATGAAATAAAAAAAGAATATATATATATATATATTTACATTCACATGAAAATATATATGAGAATAATGTAATATGTGATAATATTAAGAGTATAAAAGTATAGCAAATAAAATATACTGGATATCTTGGAATTATGATAAATTAAAAAATGTCTTGGAAACATCACATTAACATACTAATTAACAAATTTAGATATTTTATAACAATGCTCTTACAAGATCAAAGATATTTTTCCCTTAAATATTCTTATTGTTATATATAAGCTGTAAATCATTATTGGGATATGGAATAACACCTTTTGGTTTTGCAAGCTTTTCTAATACTAGAAGTATATACTCTTATTTTTTTCCTTTACTTTCTTTGCATTTCTTTATATATTCATATATATTGCTTATAATAACTCCTCTCATATACACTTTAATGCAAAAATTTTTTTAAATAAAACTTCTTTATTTTCCTGACAGTTTCGATTGTCCAGCAGTCTTCATCACAGCGTTTCAAATTTCCTCTATTTAATAATATTAATAGATTAGCATTATTGCAAAAAAAAATAATTGAGCTAATGAAAGAAAAATATATCATTAAAGAAAAAAATGTATACAAAAGTAATATTTTATTATTAAATCAACTTCTGGATTTTTAATTATAGAAAAAAAATTTTGATAATACTTTCAAGAAACTTTACATAAAGCAACTTGAAATGGATCTAAGGAAAATAGATACATACATGGTTTCAAAAAAATATTGTAATAAATATGGAATTAGAGTAAAAAATCATTATGCTCCTAAATTAATCACATTTGCATTTGTATAAATATATTTTGACCTATATTTAAATGAATGAATAAAGAATATTAAAGATACATTTAAAAAATCATAGAGAAAAGTAAGAAGAAAATTTGAAAAGATTTATTAACTTTTATGAGATATGGATAAAAATTTTATAATAAGAATAGATACTTTAGATGATATTTTATACAAGAATATAGATCCTATTATCTTGGAATCACATCTGAAGACTATTATTGATAATCAATATTTATCTCTTACTTAAATTTTTAGATTTCATCTATCAAATCAAGATTTTTCTCTGAAAAGGAAATAGCATTTTTAGTTTCCCCTTTTATCCTATTCTAACAACAGATGAAATAAAGTTCCAAACCAGTGTAAAAAAAATAAGAATTAGCAATATTTAGAAAAATTGATAACAATGTGATCTGAAATTTTTTTTTCTTCCAACTAATATTTCCCAAACTTCACCAGAAGTTTTGGAATCTTGCAATCATTTCCTTCTATTACATTGGCAATAACTAATGGTGTGACATTACCTGTTATGTCTTTCATCATAAAAAAAGTTTCAGCATGTGAAAATATGGTTAATGTCTACCAATTCAGAATCATGCTTATCAGATTTATGTGTGAATAGCATATACAGGAAAAAACTAAAATAGAAATTTATTGAAAATGTGATAAAAGAGATTTATAAGTGTTTTAAGCAATCAACTTTATCTATCTATCTATCTATCTATCTATCTATCCATCTATCCATCTATCTATCTATCCATCTATCTATCTATTGATCTATCCATCGATCTATCCATCTATCTAACCATCTATCTATCCATTGATCTATCTATCTATCTATTTATCTATCTAACTATCTATCTAACTATATATCTATCCATCTATCCATTGATCTATCTATCTATCTATCTATCTATCTATCTATCTATCTATCTATATTTATCTATCTAACTATCTATCTAACTATATATCTATCCATCTATCCATTGATCTATCTATCTATCTATCTATCTATCTATCTATCCATTGATCTATCTATCTATCTATCTATCTATCTATCTATCTATCTATCTATCTATCTATCTATCTATCTATCTATCTATCTATATTCATTCTTGTTTTCTTTATATTGTGCATTTATATATATTACATATGCGATTTTGGATTGATGTAATACTGCATTCAGTAATCTATTGAAAAAAATTCAAAAATTAAGTAATTAACAAAAAAAAAAGCATTACTGTAATTTTATTTTTCTCCAAGCATTACCAGAAAATTTTCTCCATATCTTTTAAAGCAAACATCATTGTTATTACATGGGAATAAACTATTTGCCCCACTTTACTGCTTTCATCTATTGCAAGCTTAAATAATCAATAACTAGATGGCAGTGCTTGTTATAATCATATTTAGTGCTACCTTGTCTACATCTTCAGCCTAATTTCTAGCTATGGTCTTACTGACTGAAAAGCATATTTTTGGATCTAGTTCATCAGATTTTTTTAATCTGATGCAAAAATTATATTGGCATCGATTTAAAATGTTAAGAAGCTTCTGGATTTCACTCCAACAGCTCACTTAAAACAAATCAGCTGTCGGATAGTAAATGCATCCGACCCAAAATGTTTAAATGTATTAGATTCACATCTAGGCTACTCATTGATGAAGACTATAAATCAGAAATCGGTATGATAAATATAGATTTAATAAACATTACCATCTAAATTCTACTAATTCTTAAGCTTCAATAAATTATAACATTTTGCAGAATGTGATCATTGATGATTTTCAGTTCTCAAAAGTATAAATCTTGAAGCAAATGGGCAATAATTAAAAAAGTCAGATGTTTATCAGAAAGATTGTGTTAATGTCATTTTATTTATAATCATGTTTTGGATGATTTCTTTCATCTAGTTTAATTGCTAAATATTTTGGGAAAAATTTAAATACATTCTGTTAGTAAATAACATGCATAGTATTTAGCATTTTATGTCAAAAGGTATTATTTTCTTTTCTGTTTCAAGTGTTGCTACCCTGACCAGTGTTGGTAGCAGAATGGTGTATGATAATTTAAAAATGTTAAATACTGAATTTAAAGTAACTCTCTAACCATCTATAGTATCATGCCATACAGTTATCTGTAGAGATTTTATACAGCTATCTATGAATATTCTTCTGATTTCTTTATTTTTTTAAGGGCAAGATTAGTGACTGGTTTCCAAACATTAGGCTGATTTATGTAGTTTTTTGTCATTGCCATGTAAACAGCTCATTAATTTTTTTCTGCTAATATTTCTCTCCTATTTTCATAGTATATGGTCTACTATTTTTAGATGCATCTGCCTTTTTTCCTTTTAGTCATTTCTTTGTGTTTTTAAATCATTATTTTATGTGATGGCTGGTTTCCAGTATATCTGATCTTCCATATCTGCATGATATTTTCTAGATGTAGTTTTGTTTTTCAACATGTCAAGTTTAGGTTTTGTAGATGCTAAAAATTCCTCATAATGTAATATGACTATGGAAAGCTATTCTAATATTCTAGGGAATAGCATTTTTTTAGTTTGTCTATTATTCTTAGCAGATATTGATGCACTATAGTATCTATAATTGTTTTTATTTTTGATGTTTATTTTACTTGTCTTTTTAAAATTTCTTAAATAGGCTTATCGGGAGAATTTATCCTTTATAGAAATTTTTTCCCCAAGTCACTGGCTTTTGAACAAACTTCTGTTGATCTATTCCATAGTATTACTATCATTCCAACACTGACAGAAATACAAATAGTAAAGTTATGAAACAGTAAAAAAGCTGCTCAGAAGCCCATTACTTGGATAAAGACATCTACATAGAATTCATAAAAGCAATATTAAGCCAACTATAAATAGACAACAAAATAAACATCAAACAAAAAACAATTGTAGACAGTGTAGTGTTGTCTGAAACTTTATGATGATGATATTTTAATAGCAATTATACATTGGATGAACTTTTGTCACTATCGTTAATTCTTTTCAGGATTAAGGTCCCTCTAAGTTTAATCCAATTTTGCTGATCCACTGTTTTATTTCTTCATGTCACTTTATCTCATCCATTCAACATATATGAGCTTTTTGTATAACATTTACAAAGTCTTGGAATCTCATTTTATACTTCAGCTATGTATCTATTGTCATTTATTTAAAGATGTCCAATCCAATTACATTTTAGCAGTTTAATTTTGTCAATGATGCAACTGTTTTCTCATCATTTTTTTTCCTTCCATCTCTTCTTGCTAGAGAAATTGCAACATATAATTTGCCATGATTTGGTATACTGCTAACGCTCTTGATATCATTCTTTTATTGCATAGTACAAAATCCTTTCAATAAAACATTATTTTTCATATATATATATATATATATATATATATATATATATATATATATATGTGTGTGTGTGTGTGTGCGTGTGTGAAATGACCTTATATATAGCCTTTAAGTTGCTGACTGTGAATCAAAGACTTCTTCAGTGACTCTTTATAACAATACAATGAAGGAAAAGACATTAGTCACATGGCCTGATAATTGCCTTACGATGTAAATTTCAATATTTTCTCGGTGACTTTACCATCTAACTGTGAATATGATTTTTGCCTGGCTTGACTACGGAAATACTAATGGGAAAATAATCTAAACCTAATATATTTTTCACTATTTATTTTAAGACTCATATCATAACTTATTTCACTCTTGTACACATATTTTCAATTTGACTTTATAAATGGAAGTAATACAACTAATCACATGTGAGTAGAAATTTAAAAATTGCATGTAAGTCAAGTGTGGCATAAATTGCCATTAAACTTCACAAAATGAATAACATAGCTAAATATTATATACTATGTAAGATACTGTAAGCTTATATGTACATCATTACTATTTTCAACTATTACCAGTCTTCTGCCAGAGCAAAGGTCTCTTTAAATTTAATACAATATCAGAAAACTGTAGTCTTCCTTTTTTAAATTACACTAACAAACTTCTTTAATTAATCCATTTAATCTTTTATATAGTTAGATCCATTTTTAACTACCCTGTTTCCTTGAAAATGAGACCTAATCAAAAAATAAGCCCTAGCATATTTTTTTAGGATTTTTGTAATATAAACCCTACCCCAAAAAAATATGCCTTGTTAGAAAGAGAATGCTGTACACACATTCTTTCTCTGTCGCACAAATGCATTTTGGTAAAATAATAACAGCACTACTCTAGCAATGTAAAGAAGCACTAAGATTACCTGATCATAAAACTGCCAAATAACCAATCAGAATGAAACACATGTGAATCTCAGGTAATGAGATAATATTTACTACATTGTCAAGTTCATTGAATATTTTTTCTTTTAAAATAAAAGTTTACCAGAAGGGTTTACATTTTGGAATTACTAATTTTATTATTTTATACACATTGTGTTATAATAGATGTGCTTACAATAATACACTCAATACACGTGTGTGAAATAAAAAATTATATATAGGATATATGAGCACAGACTTTCACACAATCCACCACTCTCCACGCTATCTCATAACACTGATACACTTGAATACATATATGTTGAAAAGATAAATAATCACCAATATAGTATTTCATGCTAAACCAGCAATCATCAATTGGTCCAGATCACTATCTCTACACATATATGCTATAAGTTCTCAGATATATATCAAGATAACCAAACCTCATACATTAATGGACAGGCTTCAATCCACCCCACACTCCAACTCTTCAACTGTCCATGCAATTGAAAATCTGATGATGGAATGCTCAAAGGTCCCTGAGGCTGAGATTCTTGTCGCACCCATGTTGACCTAAGGTCAATCTGATCTCTCATGTACAGGACATAATCCATTTAATACATATACAAGGGATGGGAAGATATCTCTACTATGTAATAACTGAAACATACAGATTTATTATATACCTGTGTCTATATATGTAATATATAGGGTATACATTTTAGAAATTTTTCCCTGCAATTTTTTGCCACATATCTCTTAATTCTTCAATTACCATTTTGAATAAAGGTAAATTCTTGTACATAAATAAATGTAGACTGTTATGCATAAAAAAAATAAGACATCCCTTGAAAATAAGCCCTAGGGTGTATTTTGGAGCAAAAATTAATATAAGAAAGTAGCATCCTTTCAGAGAAACATGGTATCAGTTTACGATAAACTTCTAGCAATAATTTCAACCTAACTCAGTTTTAATCTCTTAGTTTTTCCAATGTTGTAATCAATATCTATTTGTTCTCTCATCCAAGTATTCACCTGTTTACTTCTCTCATCCAGGTATTCACGTTTCAATAATTCTTATTACTTCCAACATATGTCTCTCCATACATTATCAAGTGATCTGAAGTCTTGTGTCCAAGTCTCAGATCTTAAGTAAAAGCTGATAAAATATTAGAAAAGGTTTATTTTTCAAATACACAGTTATTTTTATTAAAAGCACAGCATTCTAATTTAATAATATGATTATTTTTTTTTGTTCATTAAATTTTCACCTGTATTAATAATCTTTCCAAAATATTTGTGAATACTACCTTTTAATTCATGATTGTCTATGTTTGTTTTTACTTCTGAGACAGTCCACTGAAAATTATTTAAGCCTTATTAGTATTTATTTTTAATTTTATTTTATCATCTTTATCTGATTACTCTTGGAACACTTTCTGAAGCTTTGAAGCATTATTTGTAAAATCAATCACATCAATATCGAAATCTATATGGCTTTAACATTTTGCATATATTATTACTTTATCTTTCCATTTTAACTCACAAGCTAAAAACATTTTGGGGATACAGAATGATTTAGTCTTTTCTTCTGACAATGTTAATATACTGCATAAACTAATGCAATAGGTAAAGCATCTGATAGGGGGTCCTAGGATCAATTCTGGTATTTGCAGGTCTGGCTCTCAAATTTCTTGTGAAATGTCAAACAATAAAACAACATGCCTTTTTCTAATCACTGATAATTTTAAAGTTACCAAATAATATAATTACTGCTATTGCATTTTGATATTCTTCAGAATATGATAACATTTTAGGTCTATAGCTTGATAGCCCACAGCTTTAAGCACTGGCTAAATGCTTATAGAAGCAAATGTCTTTTCATAATTTGCAAATTCAAGCATAAAGACAATTCATATTTATTGTTCTTTCTGCAACTTCTTTCAATACTCATATATAATCCACTGCCCTAAAGCCACTTTTAAATCCAGCAGCTTTTTTTGACTGGTTTGGATCCCAATTTTTGCAGTAGACAAATTGTAACAACATTAGTAGGTTTGGTAAAAAGAGAGGAGAGACAAAAAAAATCGATAAAAGACTATAGCTCCGTAATTTATAATATCTTCTTGACTCTGTTTCATAAATTTCAATCTTATAACTATATTCTTCTAATTATTTGGTATATAATTATCATTTAGATATTTAGTATAGTTAGGAGAACAATTTTTCTATTTCTGCACCCGCTTTTTTTAAGACATCAATAACAATTTGATCTTCTCCTAGAGCTTTTTCTTTTTCGTAGATTTAATTGCTTTTCTGCCTCCTTTTAAAATCATTGGTAATGCAGAAGATTTATACCACTAATCATCAGTCTTTCCATGGGATGATGGTGATTACAGTTATTAAAAAGCCAAAGACACCAAAATGTATAGATACTGAACTGGATTTAGATCTATATGACTATACAAGTAAATAAACTTGGATTGAAAACATAATAGCTTTAGAGTTCATTAAAAATATAAAAGATGGCTGCTGGAGGGTTGCATTAGATCCTAAGATCTAGGTGCAGTGTTTTCAAACCCAAGGCTCCTCGCGGATGGAAGTGATAAGCTAGAAACTATCTGGGGATATTTAACGAGTAGGTAATATGTAGGGATTTTATGCACAAACCTACTTGTATGCATTAATTACCATGGCTGCTTATGCTATTGTACAGAGAGTTTGTTATTGTTTTAATACAGAAGATTGTTATAATTGTAATCATTTTGTTTTCCCGTTTTTTATTTTTATGTCTTTATAGGGACCTTCCCATACAATTTCATGCCATGTCTCTTTTTAAAATAATAGTTGTATTTCTTCTTATCTCTGAACCATTATAAAGAGATGCTGTTTTGTATTTTTAATCTTTTATTTTGTTCTATAGCTTTCTTTATCAATTCATATTCAAATTCTTATACATCATTATTAAATCTTCCACACGTCCAGATATTCTTTTTTTTTTAAAGAATCATTTAAAAATATTATCACATTCCTTTTTTTCTCATTATTATCTCAATTAAAAATTTACTGGTGAGTTGGTGCTTTTATGTATCAGCTATTTTTATTGCAATATTGATTTTAGTTAATCTGAATCATCTTCAAAGATTGTCAATGTTTTAAAACCATTAACAAGTTCTTGTGTAAATTCTGGGAGTGTTTACAAAATTAGGAATATCAACTGTCGGTATTAACATTGATCTCGCTTAAATCTGAACGATTTTTAAAGTCCTCAGTATTAATAAATTCTAATGTAAATTAATCTTAGCAAATTCTTATGTAAGTTCATGGAAGTGTTTATAAAGATTAGAAATATCAACTATCAGTATAAACATTGCTAATAGTTTTAATTTTTCTCATTTTACCTTAACACTGTATCTTACATTTTACTAGTCCATGATCACTTCCTAATTGAATCTATTAAAAGCATTACAATCTTGAAATACATAACTTTCTTTTGGTCAAAACATAATTCAGTTCTAAACAGAGGAATTTGAATTTAAAATTTTCGGTCTAAATTTATCATCCATTCCATCTCAAACAACCGATATATATTGGCACACGTATGAAAAAGATAAATAATTCCCAATATATGTATTTCACACAGAACCAGCACTCATCAGTAGGACTAGATCAAAATCTCCCACATATATAAACAATCAGTGGTTGGCTTATATTAAGATAGCGATTCCTTAAACTTTAATGGACAAGCGTCAATCTTCTTACCCTTCCAACATTTTAACCATCCATTTCATTGCAAAAACTAATAATGGAATGCTAAAAAAATCCTAAATTCAAATCCCTCTAGTTGCTATAATAAACATTTAGTATACTGAATTACATAATTCATTTCTGTCTACTTTTATTTGGATTTCTCAGTCCCCTTCTGAATAGCATTTTTTACAATGGAAAAATTTATAATATACAATTTTTACTTTTTGACAAATTCCACCAATCTGTAACCTCTTATTTCTGTTCTTATAAGCAATTTTACCCATAACACTTTTTCTTTTAATGGTATTGTGTTTGGTCTGGATTACAGACCCAACCTACAGAAAACAATACTAACACCAGTATTATAATTAATATTATATTTACACATGCACACACTCACACACACACGTATAAAATAAACAATAATATATTTCTGTTGTGGACTTCTGGATCAGAGTCTTAACAATCTACTGCTTCCAGTTACATCTGATAGCTTGCCTCATGGGTAAAGAGGATGACTCTTCCAGCTGTGCCAGACAACTTGCCTTGAGTCGGCAGTAGTCTTAGCAGCACCCAGTCTTTATGTGGACTTGCCTAGCTGCATGAACAAATAGTGTATTGCTATAGTAAGAATGCTTATTGCTGTTTAGGTTAGCAGGGCTTCTCCTGGAGAATGTGTACCCTCTTTGTAGGTTAGACAGAAGTTCTCTGCCTTTTCTCCAACAGGCTGACCATTTATGGCCAGATCCCCTCACTGGAGCATTCAGATTCAGTGATCATCCTTTCTTATTAGCCTGTACTAATCATCGGCTATTGGCCAGCTGCAAATAATGTTCAATCTGATCAGATAAACAAGGAATCTGGAAAAGTCCACTTCTGAGAGAAAGGAAAACTATGTGGTTTACCAATTATAGTCTGACTTCCATGATGATTTTAAATAATTTTTGATATGATCCAAAGCATTTTTGCACCCATATAAAAATCCTCATTCCAATTTATAGAATCTGAATTATTTACATCTTTTATATTCAATTAGGTTTAATAATTAATTTTAACATACTAACATATCATTAGTGTTTTCCTGAAGGTTTGTGATGTCATTAATTTCCACAATATAGTTTTTCACTTTTTATTTATACTGAATTTCAGTTCAATTTTGCTTTCACTATTTGTGTCTTTATAATCATGTTAACTTTTAATTAAATCACGGGTCTTATTACCTTTTCTTTTGATCTCAACAATCTTCTATTTTATATCGAATAGTTCTTCCAATTTTTCTAATCTTTCTTTACTCAAACCTGCAATTATAAGGAGCTAAATAATAAATAATTATCAAATAGCAGTAGCTTGGGTGTACAGTCAGAAAATTTATAAAATCCTCTGTCTTCAGTACCAACTGCAACTTTGGCCGATCATTTTACAGCCTCCAGCCAATAGGCGTCAGAATTTAGCTTTGTCTGCTATGATTGTAAAAGTTTGTTAAAAAAGATATATCTTTATGGAACTCAACTAGTGTTTCAACTTATAAGAACTATTAGTCAACCATCGGTGGCCTAGTGGCTAGCATAGCTGCCTTCCAAACAGCTGGCCCGGGTTCGTTTTCCAGTCAACGCATTCGACATATGAAAAAAAAAAGTTATTAAAAACTATTAGGCGTCTGAGAAGAAAGGCTATGATATTTTTTGGTCTTAAACTCGGAAATAAAAACCAGAAAACTTGCACACTCATTGATATATGGAGGCAGTCAGTCCACTCACGTTCATTTATTATCTGAATAATCACATAGTAATAATAGCTGAAACGGCAAGAAATATGGAAATGGACATTATAAATTTACTTGCTCAATTTTTTTACGTCTCAAAAAGAAATCAGTTCGTGGTAACAACCACACATCTAAATTTTATGAGCGTTTATATAGAAATAGAGACCCCACGCTTTCTCTCTCTTCGACTTCCTACTTTCATCCTAGTATATTTCAGTATTTCACAAATTAAAAAAAACATAGGACTTGTCAAGCGTTGGTGGTAGAGAGGTTAGCACAGCTGTCTTACAAGCAGTTGTCACGGGTTAGCGGGTTCGCTTCCCGGTCGATGCTATGGCACATGAAAAAAACAACATAGGACTGGACTTCCATCCTGAGATTTTTTTTACAGTTTTTAAAATAAATAGTTGTTAACTTGCCTAAGCAAATTTAATTATTTAAGTATACTAGAACTATATAAAATAGATAAATATTTATGAAACATATTGTTCTGTATCTTATATATATAAAACACCATCACAATTCTAATTCTATTCTAAAATACTAAAATATATTAAAAAATAACCAATTTATTAAAATAATTTTTTATTACATTTTAAAGGAATAATAATTAAACCATAATTTAATGATCATATCAATAAAAAGGCGATACTTCGGTCCAATATTTTAGCTGTAAAAATTTCAAGTAAAAAAAGATTAGTTCAGATTTGTAGTCACAATGAAAACCAGCAGGGAATTCAGATAATAATAATTAAAACAATAATGAATGATTTTAAATAGCGTAGCCTCGCCTTAATTTCTCGTCGTGAAAAGATTCTAATTGCCAAGAAAGGGGGAACACTGCAACTTCCCATGCGGATTCGAGTAGCCGTCGTCTCACGCAGTCTATATATTACTGTAGAAATTGATTGTGACATCGGCGATTTGTTTAATTTGATCAATTACTACTGATTAATCTCCGCTTTAAAACTGCAAAATCTCTTCAGAGGTGAAACAATCATTTTCAATTAAAAGATTTATATGTAAAATTAAAAGAGCAATGATATTATAAATCAAAAATTAGATGAACATATAACTAAATAAAATTGAAATTATTATTAAGTACGTATACAATTAAGACCCAGAATAATATATATATCATTCTAAGACTAGGCTATACGCTAAATATAATCTACAACAATATCGGTTATAGAAGCAATAAATAATAATGTGTTAAAATATTTAAAAATAATAATACATATCAAAACAAATATACGATATCGTTGCTAATAATTTTTTTTGCGTTAAATTTTATGCTAGGTAATAAAATATTTACATATTAATTCAGGCTTTTAACAAATCACTTTGGAGTATAATGATGTATAATGATAAAATATAGTTTCCATATATATATTTAAAAAAATTATGATAACTCCATCACTGAGATATTAAGAATTAAAATCAAAAAACAATATCGCGTCATGCTCGACCTCGGAAATGCATTATTTAATTATAGGGTATTTGAACCCGGACTACTCTCTTTTGTTATTCACTCCATCTTATATAACCTATACACACGACCACATAATGCGAAAAAGATAAATAACCTCCAATATGAATATTTCGTGCTGATCCAGCACTTATTAATTGGTCCAGATCAAATATGTATATTGCAGATTATTTATCTTTTTCACATGTATGTGATCGTATGTATCGGTTGTATAAGATGGAGTAGATGACAAAAGAAAGTGTGAAAATCTGAGTTCAAATCTCCTATATTTCCACGTACCTTAAAAATATATATTATATACTTAGTATTTAAATAAGGTTTATTTAATATTTTTAGTGTTGTTTTTTTCTTTCAAATATTAAATGATATTAAGTACTATGTTTAATATATGTATAGTTAATGAATAATGAACAAGTACTAAATGTCCGTCTATTTAATCATTCACCTATCTATTTATTTACTTATTTATTTATTGGAGTGTCATTTTCTTTATTTACTGATCGATCAATCAATTAATAAATTCTATCTATCTATCTATCTATCTATCTATCTATCTATCTATCTATCTATCTATCTATCTATCTATCTATCTATCTATCTATCTATCTATCTATCTATCTATCTATCTATCCATCTATCTATGTATCTATCTATCCATTCAACTCATTCATTCATTAATCAATTTATCTATCTACCTATTTATATATCTGTCTTTCTATCTAATCCATCCATTTATCCACATATCTATACTTATCTATCTATCTATCTAATTATTTATCTATTTATATCTTCTTCTATCTATCAATCTATAGTTGTTTTTAATTATCTATTTGTCTATCCCCATCCTTCCACTTATCTATTTCTATATATCTATGAGATCGTTTGATAAATTGATTTACAGATCTATCTATTTATCTATCTACATATCTACCCATCGTCTGTTTATTTATTGGTTTATCTGTCTCTTTTTCTATTTGCCCTCCTATTTATCCATTAAGCTAAATATGGTTATTTATATAAGTATAAAAATGTAAATATTTAACTATTAAATGTGTTGATAATGAGTAATGCGATCTGAATATAATTATACACCTGCTTTTTGACTAAAAAAGCACAACACATTCATAAGTGGGTTTTTTAAAAATATATTTTCAAAGAAAATAAACAAAATTTGTTTTGCGATTAGTAATTTTAGTCACTTTCTAAAGCTAACAAAAAAATAATTTAAAAAATTTAGTATATCATAGAATTTTTCATTGACGTAATTCGCACTTAGAAGTGAGCTGTTTAATAACAACTAATATGTTTATTTGTACCGTCCATTTTAGAAAGCATTTTGCACTTCAATCAGGTTATCAGCTCTTTATTATAATAATTTATATATAAATGAAATCAGTGGACATTTTTCTTGTTGCCTTTATCTTTTAAAATATATTTTTCAGTTCGTTTGAACCCAGAATAGCCTCAAATTGTTATATTATTCTGCAGTTAATGACAAACTGCATTTCCAAAGCATTGGTTTTTCTATATTAAAAGTTTTAATATATATTTAAGGTAATATTTGACGTCAGTTAGTGGGACCAATTGTAAAACAGATGTTAAAGAACCATTGTTCAATAAATTTACATTTACTCTTTCTTATTTCAATGTCAATCCTTCCGAATGATTGCTCCAAATGAAGTATTTATATCTAAATGTTATATATTTGATCAGCAATGAAAATCATTTAGATGCAATTAAAATTATTAAAATTTCAAATAATGTATATCCATGAAAGGTTAATCATTTTCCAGAGACATCTACTCAAAGCTTGAGTGACCACAATGATATCAAAAGTCATGCTTTATCATGCATAGACATGAATGAATATTAATAATTTTTATTACCCATTTATTGGACCAGAGATTATACATTTAATGAATAATATTTCTGTAGTGTAATTTTTACTACACCACATGACAATGTTATAGTAAAAATTACACTACATAAATAATGTTCAATGAGGAAATATCTTCTGAATTTTAATGCAGTGCAAATTGTTCTGTGCATATTTATATACTAAATAATTTTAAGCTTTATAATGGTTTATTACATCTTATTTTCTTTATAGTACAGTATTTTTTTGTCAAATAAAAAAAAAAGGTTGGAAATTTGAAATTGTGTCAAACGTTGCCTAAATCCATGATCTACAGATAAAGTAACAGGTTTTATGTTGATAGCAAGCAGTTTTGTATAAACATGTGTTTTTCATTGTTTCATTTGTTATCCTGTTTTATTATACTATATTCTGATACTTTATTGTTTGTATTTATGCTACTAAATTAAAGAATGAGAAGATGCTTAACTTAAAGTGGTAGATCTTTTCCACAAGATGCATTAATGCAAATAAACGTTTTCAAGAATTGCAAGGAAATCAAGTCATATATCACGTGACTAAATTAAATAAGCTTATATTACAAATGTTATATAATAAGTGTGCCAATATCTCGTAACAAGCTTTTCAAAACATTCCTATTTCCAGATTAGTTTCTAGCTCTGGCTTTCATCAGTGAGGCATTCAGATATTCAAGCATTAGACTTAAAATACCAGGTCCAGCCCAGTATTTTATCTAATGTTTAACTATTAAGTAAAAAATCTGAAAATTTTAGACATTCATATGTCTTTAAATCCAGCTATCTAACTTAAATAGCCATATGGGACTGAAGTAAGTTCAGATACACCATATATTAATAGCTTTAGCAGTATAAAATCACCAAAGCCTTAGAGCAATAACAATAATTGCAAGGAAATCAAGTCATATGTCACATGACTTAATTTAATAAGCTTGTATTACAAATGTTATATAATGAGCATGCTAATAGCTCTTAACAAGCTTTCCAGAATTATCACTATCCCCAGGCCTGTTTCTAGATCTGGCTTTCATTAGTAGGTGTTAGGATATTCAAGCATTAGATTTAAAATATCATATCAAGCCCATCACTTAATCTAATGTTTAACTATTAAGTAGAAAATCTGAAAATTTCAGATATTCATATGCCTGAAAAGCTTGTTAAAAGCTATTTGGCATGTTCATTATATAATGTTTTCAAGAAATAACTAAATTATCATCACATCTGCCATATTCTTAGTACATTCAGCAATGATTGTAAAAATGTTCCATATCTTGAAAGATTATACTTTGAACTGGGATTAAACTGTGCCCAAAATAAACAATAGCCAAAAATTACTTGAGCTAGTAATGTGTGAACATTTTCTTATTATAAAATATCAAGCTATAATTTAAAAAATATTCCCATTTATAATTTTGTCATTTATTCAGATTAAATTAAAATCAGGATTGTTATAACATAAGTATTCTGCAAACAATTTTCAATCTATAAATATTTATTCACTATACTTAATACTAATTCCTGATTTTTTTTAAACATAAAATTAATGTGATATATAAATTATACATGCATAATATACACTGTAAAATTTATAGCAGCTTGCATATCTGCAATGTAGAAATCATTTCAATTTTAAAATCCAGATTGTAATTAATTTTGTAAATGGTTTATTTTAAAGTCATCATATAATATCAAATATTGTTTTTTTTATTTTTCAAGTTTATCTTGTAGTTCTGTAATGAATAAAGTCTTATTTTCTACTTTCATACACCAATTTTTACATTTTGTTTTAAAGATATGAGTATAATAAATGCAAAATTAATCTAAAAAAATATTAATTTTATAAATAAATAAAAAACAAATAATAAACACAAATATACAGGAGTAAATAGTCAAATATAAAGATATTTATTTTAGCCAGCAGGCTATACAAATGTTTTTAAATGAATAAACAATGATTCTTCCAGAAATAAATATTTTTCTTAGGTTCTTAATAAAACATGATTTTTAATAATAAAAACTCCTTAAAATTTTAAAAATGAACTTATAAATTAAAAAAAAAATCAACAAATTATTGGATAAGTGGTCTGATGGAAGGCATTTATATTTTTATTTCTTTCTGACATCAATGTAGTTTTCTTTGGCTATTTTGCTATTAAAAAGGTATTAATATCTAATGAAATATAAAAGTCAAAAATTTATTTAAAAATGAAGATTTAACAATTTTACAAAAATAATAAATAAATAAGAAGATTATTAATTGTAGAGGATTTGAACACAAGCTTTCAAGCATTCTTCAGCTATCGATTCCATCTCATACAACTGATACACATGACCTCACACATGTAAAAAAGATAAATGATCTTCAGTATATATATATATATATATATATATGTATATATATATATATGTGTGTGTGTATATATATATATTTCATGTAGATTATATATAAAACTTTTGTTTTTATAATGGACCTAAAACAAAATGCAATGCAAACACATTACATGAATTCTCTTTCTTGTTTCCAAATTCTGTTTAAATTTTTTATCTCTAGTAGCATCTGACATCTGGGTATTGTATTTAAAACTAATAATTCATAAAACAAATCATTATTTAATTAAAATTTCTATCATCAAAATTTCAAAATAAATTCCTGCCATTAGAAACAGATATATTTGTTCCCAGTGCCCTTGGATATCCAATGAAATTACAGCTAATAGAATAAAATCAATAATCAAGGTTGTGGGTTCGCCTCCTGGCCAATGCTATGACATATGGAAAAAAAAGTTTATTACTTCATAAGTATTCCTGTGAACAATTTTTTTTTTTATCTACAGATGTTAATGTCTTTTAACACTAGTAGGGACTCTTAATCTTTTTGATCCCCCATACTCTCTTGACTTTTAGTGAATTATCCAATACCTTTTATTCATAATAATAAGAAATAAACCAATAATTAAGTTTATATAAAAATGGTAAAACTTGTCCATCCCCCCGTCCCCCAATATAATGGAAAAACCATCCACATAAATAAATTGTATTAATTTCCATAAAAGGCCATTTGAATAAAAAAAACCTTTCACCAAAATCATAATGTACACTGCCTTTGTTGTTTCTTTCAAATGTTTTCAAATAATAAGTTCCTCTTTTTATTTCATTTTGATGTTATATCTAGTAAAAACAAAAATCTGTGCCCAGTTAGACATCAGTTGATAAATCCAACTGTAAAATAATTCTTGCCAGACTTTTCTTGATTTTCTCCACTACCTGGAATTTCACTAGCTATTGTGAATCTTAACTGGGTATTTTGAATTATCAGACCCTGCAGTAAGAAGTCTATGTTCCATCATTGCATATATGTCTGAAGAAGATCTGAAATGTTGCTGGTGTGGCTGGCAGAGAGAACCAACATAGAATAGCCCAAAAATGTTGATAACATGATTAATTTGTGAAAATAATATTAGCATATGCCTATTCACTCTACCCCCTGAAAGAGCTCCCCATATCCCTTTGGTAGCATGGGTACTCCAGATTGGGAACCACTGCTTTATGGATTTCTCTATATATTATTTTTGTTCTCAATTTCGTAAAAATGGTTGACTAGGATTTTACTATATGAAAAAATAGAGAACATAATCTCTATAAACTTTTAATAATTTTCTTATTCAATATTTTTTTTTAGTTCATAAATTATATTGTATTTTTGTTGCTTATCTATATGTCATAAGCTTAATATATGTATATATATTGTTAATTCTAATATTTTCACGGATAAAAGATGTCATATTATTATTACTATTTGCGGGATATTCCGTGTAGTGAAAAAGCTAAATGCTGGCGTTTCAGTGCAATATCATGTACCTTCCTCAGAGCGTCCTCTTTCTCAAATGACTGAAACGTCAGCATTTAGCTTTTTCACTACACGGAATATCCCGCAAACAGTAATAATAATATGACATATATATATAGTTAAATTAAAGTTTCTAAACGTATGCATATTAATGTAATGCATTTATAAGAATAAACCATTAACTGTCAAATTTCATTTATGCATTTTTGAGCTAACAGAAATGATGTAATTAAATATTCATTTCATATAAATAGTAAATAAACGGTGAGAATGCTTCATGGGTCAGGCGTTTGTTTCAGGATGGTTAAGATAAGATGATTTTAGATTTATTATTAAATATATAGGGTATATGAGCACAGACTTTCACACGACCCCCCCACTCTATCTCATAAGACTGATACACCCGATCACATATAGGGTATATGAGCACAGACTTTTACACGACCCACCACTCTCCACTCTATCTCATAACACTGATACATCCGAACTTTTACATAACCCACTGATACATCCGAACACATATAGGGTATATGAGCACAGACTTTCACACGACCCCCCTCACTCTATCTCATAAGACTGATACACCCGAACACATATAGGGTATATGAGCACAGACTTTTACACGACCCACCACTCTCCACTCTATCTCATAACACTGATACATCCGAACTTTTACATAACCCACTGATACATCCGAACACATATAGGGTATATGAGCACAGACTTTCACACGACCCACCACTCTCCACTCTATCTCATAAGACTGATACACCCGAACACATATAGGGTATATGAGCACAGACTTTTACACGACCCACCACTCTCCACTCTATCTCATAACACTGATACCCCCGAACACAGTGTTATGAGACAGAGTGGAGAATGGTGGGTTATGTGAAAGTCTGTGCTCAGATACTCTATATATTACATATATTGATACAGGCATACAACAAGCCTGTATTTCAGTTATTTATTATTAAAATAAATAGAAAGATGAAAACTTAGATTGTTTGAATTTCTTTATTGCAGCAAAAGGATAAAATATTATTTATTATAATCCAGAAAAGGTATTAAAAGGCTTGCAAATAATTTCAGATCTGCCTCGTTTTGTATTATTTTATTTAGAAGGAAATAGAAAATAACTTTTGATATATTATTTTACTTATTAACAAAGCAATTGATAATTTTAATATTTAAAAAAAAAAATCGGAGGGGTTAAAAAACAAAATAATAAAGTCATATATTATTATATTTTAAAGATCGGGAAGACAAAATGCGACTCTAGCGAGCAGTATTTTCAAAATTTCTCGTTCAAGATTTTTTTTCCTACAGTTTAATTAGCAACAAACTAGGTAATTAATCTCTCTCTATTTATTTTTCAATCTGTCTTTATATATGTATTCATAGATATATGTTGATTTTTGAATAAAAAAAATCTAATCTCATTTATGCATTTCTTTTTAATTTTTTGCGAATTTTATCTTCATTTCATTTAAAAGTAATTTATTATATGCTGTATTTGCTTATCATATGCATATTAGCATGATTATTTTTACAAAAGTATATAATTTTACATTCACTTTTAATTAATATATCTTTAAAAATAATCTCTATACTTTGTCTTTCATACCGATAAAATATGCATAAACAGTTTTCAATGCAATTGTTTATATTATTCAAATAAAAGGTTTATTAATAAATAAAATATCTTAAATGTAATCATAAATTTGAAAATTGCAAATTTAATCAATTAAAGATTATAATTTAATCTTAGGTTATATAATCTTAGGTTATATTTAAATTTAACAGCATTATTATTAAGATTGTAAAATGTATTCACTTTTATTTCCTCACAATCCAAAACATAAATGCACGATTCTATTGAATTTTAATGCTATTACATGATTGAATAAATGCTTCTTTTTAAGCATTCACTTATAAGAGTAATACGGCAACACATAGGAGATACCTCAAGCGCGCAGCCATTTCTATATATTATACATTTATTTTCTTTATCATTCATTTACAGACAAACTTTTTTTTTTTCATGAGTCATAGCATCGGCTAGGAAGCGAACCCGCTAACCAGGGACAACTGCTTGTAAAGCAGCATTTATAGATAATTTGTGTTAGAATTTCAAAGACAACATTTGTTAGAAATCCTGAACAGCTAGATATTTAAATTAATATGTAAACAAACTCCTTTCATTTTTTTATTTTTATGAAAAATGTAACATATATATATATTCAGATTAAAGCGCTGCGGATATATATATATTAAAATATTAAATTTATGCAATTAAAAACAAAAGGCAGCGCTCAAATTTTTTATGAATTCTCCAGCCATAAAATTATTCGATTATTTCTTTATTTTTACTTAAAAATGAAAAGAACAAAGCCAGTACCACCTCCTCCTCCTCCTCCTCCTCCTTCTCCTTCTTCTTCTTCTTCTTCTTCTTCTTCTTCTTCTTCTTCTTCTTCTTCTTCTTCTTCTTCTTCTTCTTCTTCTTCTTCTTCTTCTTCTTCTTCTTCTTCTTCTTCTTCTTCTTCTTCTTCTTCTTCTTCTTCTTCTTCTTCTTCTTCTTCTTCTTCTTCTTCTTCTTCTTCTTCTTCTTCTTCTTCTTCTTCTTCTTCTTCTTCTTCTTCTTCTTCTTCTTCTTCTTCTTCTTCTTCTTCTTCTTCTTCTTCTTCTTCTTCTTCTTCTTCTTCTTCTTCTTCTTCTTCTTCTTCTTCTTCTTCTTCTTCTTCTTCTTCTTCTTCTTCTTCTTCTTCTTCTTCTTCTTCTTCTTCTTCTTCTTCTTCTTCTTCTTCTTCTTCTTCTTCTTCTTCTTCTTCTTCTTCTTCTTCTTCTTCTTCTTCTTCTTCTTCTTCTTCTTCTTCTTCTTCTTCTTCTTCTTCTTCTTCTTCTTCTTCTTCTTCTTCTTCTTCTTCTTTCTTCTTCTTCTTCTTCTTTCTTCTTCTTCTTCTTCTTCTTCTTATTATTATTATTATTATTGTTATTATTATTATTATTATTATTAGTAGTAGTAGTAGTAGTAGTAGTAGTAGTAGTATGATGATGATGATGATGAGGATGATATGATGATGATTCAAATGTTTCAAAGCAAAACTTTATTGAGTCTAAAAAGTTATAGTCACATCTAGTAATATATTGATTTGTTACAAATGCAAAACAAATTACAACTATGTATGGAGACCAATTAAGACATCTTTTCAGTATGTAAGTCTTTATTATTTCTGTATACTTTTTTGCTTGTTTTTAAATTTAGTCTTCTATTTAGTTCAGTTTATGCTTGCATCTCTTTAAAGTTGAAAAATGCTGATGTTGAAAATGTTATCATATATCATATTAGACTTATATTTCATAGACTAGATCTTGGTTTCAAGGGTGACCATGTGGTTGCAAACACATCTGGTTGAGCTAGGATGCTGTCTCTTTTTCTGAACAGTTCTAGTTTTATTGAATATGTTGCTGGGTGACATCAAGGGTTATTAGCAAGAGCAAAAGTGCATCTGGTACACCAGTAAGCATAAAGGCTGTATGTTGCTGCACAAATAGCAGGGATGTTGCCTTTTTTTAAATGTATTTATTATTTCATCAATTGAAATGTTAGCCTTTCTGTATGTGGTAAATATTGTGTGATGTATTGTTTCTAGTGCAGTGCAGGAATAAAGAAAATGATCTTGTGTCTCTTCTCTATGATATAGCCCACACATGGGGTCTATATTTGTATAGAATCTATGAAATCTAAGGAAATGTGTTGTGGGTAGATCATTAAGATTAAGCTTAAGTAGAAAATCAAATAATTTTGATTCTAGTGACCATTTTCTGAATTGTTGCAGTAGTTTCCTGTTGTCTATCCCAAGAACTGATGGATATAGATTAGGTGTTTGGTTTGGGTATAGTATATTATAATTGTCCCAGTATGTACACTTGTTTTCATTATTGAGTGATATTTTGTTGTATATTGTCGAGTTCTTCAATTAGTGTGGAGAGATATCCATATGAAGGGGGTGGTCTGTCTAATGGTATTATATTGAGCACACACTCCAGGTTTGGTTATGGTTGCTGTTATTAGATTTACTGATTTCTGTGTGTAAAAAACATTGATTGTATGGAGTCCAAGTCTATTTCTATGTGGCAGTCTGCCCAAGCTGGCAAAGGCTCAATAGTTAGCATTGTCTGCAGGAGACCCATTTCAAATCCAGTCACAAGATTGACTGTTGATTTATTTTATTTTTGATCAGTTTTAATGATAAATGGTATTTTGAGTATTACTTAGTACTTATAATTAATTATACTTATTGATAATGCTGTTGTTGTTTGGTTAATTATACTAATCATAATTTCTCTGAGTTAACTGGGCTGATCTCTGAGAGATCTTATGATCTCATGCTCTCTTATAATATATAAAATTTATATATATTTATGATTATTAAACATTACTTTAATAATTAATTTGATATTTCATTTTAAATTGATTGGGAGTGGTGATGATTTTTCATCACTGGATCAAACCCTTGGATCTCATCCCATTACTATATATATATATATATATATATATATATATATATATATATATAGACAATTCCAATATAAATAATAATCAACAATTTCAAATTGTTGTCAAGGCAATCTCTTAACAATAAAGGCAGAATTCCATCTTTATTGTTAAAAGGAGGTTGCCATGACAACAGTTTAAAATTGGTGGTTGTTATCTATATTGAGATTGTTTAAGTATTGACTGGTTTCTAATGGTTACTTATAACTCTATTTAGTCTTGTGCATTATTGTGCTTATTATATATATATATATATATACATATAAGGGAGGACCCAAATAATCCAGAATTTTCTTAAAACATTATTGTATTTATTTTTAGATATTACAAACTGAATCCTTTTTCTAGTACAGAATGTGTTTTTCACTTTTCAAAGTAAACTAGATATATTTGCCAAATGATCCCTTTTAATACCTGCATCATTTTTTTTCACCACTTCTAAACCTGTTTAAAAAAAATTTGGAAGTATTTTTTTATTCAAGGAAATAAAAGGATGTCACATGGAGTAAGATTGGGTAAATATAGCTGATGGATAAGCTGGATCATGATGCTTTTATTTAAAAATTGTTTCATATTCAAAGCTTTGTGTGTAGACACATTGAAATTTACACTACCCATTTCAACCACAAATCAGGAGGTCATCATTCAAATACTTCAGAATGTGTAGGTTTTAAACCTATGATCATTACAAATGAATTCTGAGGGAACAGTGCCATTTATATAAAAAATGGTACAGATTTAGTATGTACTCATGGTCATTTTGAACCACCTAAAACCCTTGCTGATACATCCAAGTGATAAAGGACACCCATTATCAATATGATAAACCAAATTTGAAATGCAAATTTCACAAAATAACACAATTTTCATACAATCATATCACTAAAATATTGTCAACATCATATTTTTTATCAATTAAAATGCAAATTGCATTTTAATTCTTGTAATATCATATTGATAATGGATGTTATGTAAAGTCTTTGTTTTGATTACATCCTCATTTTTTTAATATTTACAGAAACAAAATGTGAACATTTAAAATTTATTTCAGTAATAAACAAAAATATTTATCAAATGAAGTCAAATTTATTATTTCCTGATAAGTAATAATCATTTTATCATATATTTTGCATTGATGTGTGAGACAGAAAAACATCATAAATGCTACAATATAAGAGGCATGATGCTGCAATTTGGAATGGTTAAAATTGTTATTTTTTTGGTTATTTTTGCCTCATTCTTAAATTCTATTGGTTGAGAAGTTTTAAAAAAAGATTTTATCCTCCAATAGCTTTTTTCAAATATTGTTAATTTTTTTTAATTTACACTTTTAATTTATACTCATAGGCTTCTTAAAAAATGCTATAACTTCCCTTAGCAATCTTTGGTCATATTGTTCAATTTTTGCCACAATAGCATAAATAAAAAGAGTGAACTAAAGAAAATTAACAATATATGGAAAAAGCTATTGGAGTATAAAATATTTTTTAAAACTTCTCAACCAATAGAATTTAAGAATGAGGAGAAAATAAAAAAAGAATGATTTTAAATCTCACCACACATAAGTTTTAGGATTTGAAAAAGAAGTTGTGAGGAAAGTACTTGTAACTGTTTTAAAACAACAGCTATTTAGCTATTATATTTTTATTACATGAAAACTCCTGGAAATATTACTATGAATTCATTTATCTGTGAAAATATTAGAATATATATATATTATATAATAATCTGTGAAAATATTAGAATATATATATATTATATAATAAACTACACTTTTATTGTTAAAAGGTTGCTCTGACAAATGATTGAAATTGTTTTTTGTTATTGATATTGGGGAATGTCTAAATGTTGATTCATTTTTAAAGATTATATATAATATAATGCTATGGGAAAATGCAGGGTCATACCTGGGGTAATGGTCACAAGTACATGAACATCAACTGCCTTAAATTGGTTAGCTATTTGTAACTCTACAGATAATTAGAGTTTAAACCATGAGAGGTCTGAGGAATTATATTTTTATCCTCAAATTAAAAATAAATGTATAAATAAAATGTAATCTCAAAAGGGCTGAACATAATAGAACACTCCGAGAGATCAGTATAGCTGACTATAACTTTACTAACATTCCCCAAGAGTAATAATCATTCATCATCATGAATGATCTTTCAAAATAAATCAACAATCAATCTTGTGACTGGATTTGAAATGAGTCTTCTATAGATCAGGTTAATTATTGAGCCTTTGCCAGCTTGGGCAATTATTTAAACTATAATTTGGATGCAGAAACTTAAGTTCTAATCCATAGGAATATAATCAAAAAAATAATGCTGGATATTAAAACTTGCTGATCATCATCAATATTCTGGCCACTTAATACTATTAATATACTGGCTAACTATAAAGTTAATTTTTAATTGAGACCAAACTAAATAAAATGTAGTGAATGGACTTTGAAGAATATTATCTTGATATCAACTCAGGAATCATCATCATCATCATCATCCAAATGTCCATACTCTAAATATAAGCTCCCTATTTCATATCGCTGTTATGCACAAATCTTGCTCAGGAAACAAGAACTCTATAATTTATTACTATGAGTAAGAGGGAAATAAATAAATAAATTAACTTATCATAAATAACCTTAAGCAAATCATGGGCTTCCATTTCTTATAAATAACTAGATTTATTGGTATTATCAGATAAAAACAAAAAACTAAATCCTAGAATATAAGCTGTTATGATATAAAGTCACACCAACAACACTTTATAAAACTGGTATTTGGATAGAAGTAATTAAGACTAGAAAGAATATTTTTAAAACAATTATTTAATATCTAATTAATAACAACAAAAACAACAATGACATGATAGTATGACATTTCAATCACCCATTTCATCAAAAAAATACATTTTTATAAAAATTGCATCAACCAAACAATTAATTTTTATTCATAAATTAACTTTAAATTCAGTAGGTTTTTTCTTTAAAATTTTTAAGAGTTTGTTAAACATGTTCAACAAAATCAAAGATAGCAATCTTTGATTCTTCCCAGAGAGCAAATTGGGAGAAGAAAAAAACACCTTAGATTTATAGATTATACTTTTAAAAAAAAGCTGTTTTACTATTTATAACAGAAAATTGACTGGATTTTACAAAAAAACAATATGTCTAATAATTTGAAATATTTTAACTTAGTGGTATATTTACTGTTATTAATTCTTATACAATACACACAAAAAAACTCATAACACTTATGAACCAAAAAAAATTTCTAATAATAAAAAACATAGTGTGCATATATAATAAAAAGTAATACCTTTAGCCATGTCTTTCTTGCTTATGGAGGCCTTTCCAGTTGCTGCTGATGGAGTTTCTCCCTGAAGGCTTCTAAATATGGGTCTGGTTAAATTTATCCTTTCCTGGGTTTGTAATAATTACAGGTAAGCAAAAAGTATCAAACTTTGTCCATTTGGTTCACTTGAATTTTAGCTAGCAGCTTAAGTTCTTGGTTGAAGGCAATATTGCAGACTGCTTTATGAGAATACCCTCCTCTTCATTTTTATTCCAATAAAGGTAGGTTACATGGAGAAAGGTTACCTGCCTAGCTTTTAGCTGAACTTAGCACATGGTTTCCACTGTACAAAACATTTTTAGTTCTAAACTCATATTATGCCAAAACCTGAATTAAAAACTTCTATTATTATATTCAATAGCTCAGGTAAAATTCCTGCTGCATTATGCCACAGGTTGTTAAAGGCTTCAGCTTCTTTATTTTCAGAAGCTGGATTGAACTTGGGCTGCTCTATCTTCAACAGTTAAGTTAGAAAATTTCTATATTTTTTCAACCACAGGGTTAAGATTTGACTGCTCTTTTTAACAGTTAAGTTATCAATAATTTCTTCTATATGATTTTTAGCCACATGCTTAAAATGACTGCTCTCTTCAGCAGTTATGTTAACAATAATTTCTCCAGTTACTTGGGTATAATTACTTATTTCACACCCCCACATATATTTTTTATAGAATAAGCTTGCCTGCAAGCTAATTACAATCTTTTATATTATAATTTTCATGACAACCAGTTAAATAAAATTTCATAAAAACAATTATTCATCTATTATCTTTTTAATTAGATTAAAAAAAGTAAAGAACTTAAATTTAACAATATAAAATTATTGACATTTCTTTATAATTTTTTTTTCCATGTGTCATAGCACCGGCTGGGACGCGAACCCACAACCGTCTGCAACCAACTTCTTGCTTGCAAGGTGGCCATAAGATAATTTGTTAATTGTACTGATTTGATTTCTTTTTCATTAAAGAGAGATAAAAAAACAACTCTGATTAATGAAAATAAAATTTACAAAATTATTATGATCCTATTTTGCTCTTTTCTATTTTTTATTATTATTTTTTTTTAAAAAAAACTCTTAAATATATTTAATGTTTGAAAATTTTCATACTATCATATAGGGATTTTACAAACATTTAGTTAAATGAAGACCCATAAAAATATGTATTGGAAAATTAAATTTCATTTTTCCCATTAATTAAATAATTTTTTTTATTCTCAAACTTAAAGAACATGCTTCCAACTATCTACTTTTTTCTAGTGCAGTAATGTAACCAACTGGTTACAATATATATATATATATATATAGGTTAGAAATATTGTTGGTGGCAATCATAAATTGGTTCAAAAGTCATTTTCTTTTTTTTTTATTTTGCACTATTTATGGCCAACACAGTTATCTGACTGCTATCCAGTTCTTTCAACATCTTTCACTCATGAATTCTTTCTCAGCAGCAGAAATGCAATACAGTAGGAGTGCTTATCATTCATTCAGTTTAAATTTACTCTCTTATAGCTATCCATCTCTTCATTTGCTGATTTTAATATTGATTTTGATAATAAAAATTAGAAGAAAAATTTTATTGATTTATTAATTCAAACAAAAATGTAAGGATAACAATATTATATAGAGAATCTAATACAAATGATTTTTCGATGCTACCCATTGGTAAATTTTTTGTTCTCAGACTTAGTCACATGATCACCATTAAAAGAGCATATGATTTTTCAATTATTTATATAAGTAATATTTACTAAGGCTGAAACCTCAAACATGTGCATGTAAAATGCAATAGTAGAGACCTCTACAGGTCTTAACCACAAGCTTACATTTTGGAAGAAAAGAGGGGAACCCTCTTTACTTCAACCTACTTTCTATATAAATAGGTAAAGCTGAAGTGGTTATATCTGAGAGCATGAAGCTATTCAATACTTCACTGATTAAGTCCACATTTCTTATTACACATTAATACTCGTGAAGTCTTTCGATTTACAATGAGTCAATGGAAATATCTTATAGTTAAAAATCTGTTGTAACCTCAAACATGTGCATGTAAAATGTTTAATAAGAAATGTGGACTTAATCAGTGAAGTATTGAATAGCTTCATGCTCTCAGATCTAACTGCTTCAGCTTCACCTATTTATATAGAAAGTAGGTTGAAGTAAAGAGGGTTCCCCTTTTTTCTTCCAAAATGTAAGCTTGTGGTTAAGACTTGTAGAGGTCCCTACTATCGCATTTTACACACACATGTTTGAGGTTACAGCCTTAGTAAATATTACTTACGTAATCAATGTGTGTTTAAATAAATTTATAATTACAACTTTAAATTATTTATATACTAGACTAATATCTAGTTTGTGGTTTTTCTCAGTCTGGGGATATTGAATGAGTAGGCACTAGATAGATCTTTTATGCATAAATCTTCTTGCATCCATTGATTACTATGGCTTGTATTGGATGGCACGATAGCATGGTGATTTTGTCATTGTTTTAACAGCTTGTGCAAACATAGAAAATAGTGATCATGTGATATATTCAGATTACTTGTTATATAACTCATTGGAAGTTCCAGTTACTTTCTGTTGAGTTGTGATTATTTTTGTAAAATATTTGTAAAGTATTTAATAAAATAAAAATATTTATTATTTCAGTCAATTTTATTCAAAACATTTGTTTTTAAGGACAAATCAATTAAAATGTAATCATGGTAAATCAGAAATTATAATTGGGTGAAACCTTTGTAAATCAGATATTATGATTGAATGAAAACTTCATAAATCAGAAATTATGATTGGGTGAAACCTTTATAAATCCAAAATTATGATTGGTTGAAAAATTTGTAAATACAATAGCAAGTATTTTTTGTCATTTTTTAAAAAATTCTAAATGAAATTTAAAATTTTAAAATAGCATTTTGTTGCTTTATGATGTTTTAACAAGAATTTGCTTGGGTTTTAAAAATACAATTAAAACAAGTTTTTTTTCTAACTTTAATATATATAATTAATGAATCCACCAAAATTCTTTTTAAATGTTTTTTATATAACTATTATAAAAATATAACTACACACCAACCTTTCAACTATTTTATAATGTAATCTTTTTCAAGGAAAACTAAATCATAAAAATACAAATTGTTTAGAATATGTGAAATTTATATTTATTATTCTATATTAAGAAAATACTTAAAAATACTCTTTACCTCAAACTCTTTCTATTATAAACAATCTCAAAACTTTTATTTATTTTTTTTACATTTATATACCCATTCAAAAATACTCTAAAACATTAACAAATTTATTATTTTGTTTTTTTATTAACAGAATTTCTATTCAATTTAGATTTAATTTCACTAATGTAAATTCCTTCCTTTATTATTCTTTCATGGTATGATTTTTTTTTCTCATGTGTCATAGCATCAGCCGGGAAGTGAACTCCTAACCCGGAATAACTGCTTGTAAAGCTGCTGTCACTGATCTCTTGACAACCAATGCTTGACTGGTATGGTTTTATACATTCTAAATGTTTTATTTCAAAATATTTATGTTTAAATTATTCATATAATTATAAATAGCAGAATTTTTGTTACTTAAATGCTGTTTTAATCTAGTTTCTAATTTATTTTATTTGCACAACTTTTCACTTCTTTTTCTTTTTAAATTATAGGTCCATAATAATAAATATATAAATTCAACATTCCTTTTCTTTTCAAAACTTGATTTATTTCAAACTATAATTTTCTTTCTCTTCCATACAACGTTTCAACTACATTCTGTAGTCATTATCAAGGAATTGATAATGACTACAGAATGTAGTTGAAACGTTGTATGGAAGAGAAAGAAAATTATAGTTTGAAATAAATCAAGTTTTGAAAAGAAAAGGAATGTTGAATTTATATATTTTTTATTTTATTTCACAATTTTTGTCTCTTAAACATGGTTTTAATTCTGTTATTTATAATCATATGAATAAATTTAAACATAAAGATTTCTAAATAAAACCTTTAGAATGTATAAAATCATATCAGGAATGAAAAATAAAAGAAAGAATTTAGATTAGTGAAATTAAACCTGAATTGAATAAAATGTTATTAGAAAAGAAAAAAGAAAATAATAGATTTGTTAATTAAATGTTTTTAGAGTATTGAAAAAATTAAAAGATTGAAGTGGAGTTGGGCTGGACATATTGCTAGAAGAAATGATAATAGATGGACAATTGAAATTTTAAACTGGATTCCAAGAGATTGTAAAAGACCCAGAAAGAGACCACATGTGAGATGGATGGATGAAATAAGAAAGTATTCAGGGGTGTGGAGAAGAGAAGCTAAAGATCGGAGAAGATGGATTAAACTTGGAGAGACCTTCATCCTGCAGTGGATTGATAATGATTGATGATGATGATGATGATGATGATGATATAAGTGTAAAAAATATTGATAAAGTTTTGAAATTGTTTGTAATAGAAAGAGTTTGAGGTAAAGAGTATTTTTTAGTATTTTTTTTTAATTTTTGGATTTGTTTGGAATATATGATATTTATATTTGTTATTATATAATTGTATTTTTCAGTTTTTCTTGAATAAGACTATATTATAAAATAGTAGAAACATTGGTGTGCAGTTATATTTTTAAAATAATCATATAAAAAACAAGATTATAAAGAAGCTTGGTGTATTCATTTATATATATTGAAAGTTATGAACTATTTTTGGAAAAAAAAACTGTGTAGATAATACTTTAAATTCGTTTAAAATTTTTATTGGCAAATACTAAAAAAAACAAAAGTTTTGTTTTGATTATGTATTTTTATTTATTACTTTTTCCCTATACTTGCTAAGTTGAAATATTATTTTAAGAATGATTTTCATTTGTAAACATACATTTCTATATTAGAATTTCTAAAAAATATATTTAAAATAAAAAGTTGAAAATTTAACACAAACAGCCAGCCATTGCAGGATGCCAAAGGGTCATAGTAAACAGGTTAATTGCTGTAATTATATAACTCATGTCCTAATGTGCAACTTAAACACGGAGTAAATTAAATAATAGTCTGTTATAGTTAATATAATACTCTGTCCTGATTTAGTTTGCACTCACAACCATTTTGAAATCTAAAAACCATCTCTGACATATCCAACTGATAAATGACATAAATATAAAATAAAAGTACTTTAAACTACCTTTAGAAATTATAAGCTAGTAAAAATAATATGCTTTATTTTATTAGGTTTTTTTTTTTAAAAAAATTTACCTTCATAAAACATTTAAAATATGATTGCGCAAAGGACTGAAATTTGTGGGGAGGGGAAAGGATAGTTTGATGGATATGAAGTATCTGTCAAAAATTGAAGTCTGATCAAACCAAGCTTATAATTTCCAAATACTAGAAGATTATACTATTTGCCCATATGAAATAAAGCATATTACTTTTGCTAGCTTATAATTTTAAAATATGAATTTAAAGTATTTTTATTCAATATTTATGTCATTTTTTTTTTGACAGAAACATTTATATATATATATATGTAATTTTAACATAAAATAAAAACAAAACTTTTAATTAATTGACGTGAGAAAAAATAAAGGGAAAACTTTTTAAAAATATGCGTTTTAGTTACTTATTCAATTAAAATTTTAAAATGAATTAATTAAGGAAAATATTTAAAGAAATTTCACTGCTATGAGTTTTGTCTTGATCTTTGAAATATTGTAATTTCAGATTATTTATTCTGTATATAAAATAAAATATTTCACTCTCTAAATGAGAATAATGTCGAGCAACTAAGCTTACATACAAACAAGGCTAAAGAATAGATTGGTATCGTTCTATCTTTTCATACCTGACTGACATTTTTATAGCACAGTGGGAGATCCAATTATATCTGTTCTAATTACATATAATTTAATTTTGAATACTTATTACATACATACGTGTGTGCGAGCGCTTTATTCATAATGGGATGAGTTGGAAATGTCCTCATATACTTATATACATTCACAAAATTTGTATTTCAACTGTTAATACTTATCATATATCTTATAATTATGAATTGTTTTTATGTAAATAAATCTTCAACTTAATCCAAATTTATAATTGTAAAATTTATTCAAAATATCTCTATTTACCAAACTTTTATAAAAATGGTATTTGATTTGCTATAGAAATCTTCTCCATAAAAATCTTTCCAAATTATCATTTCAATTTTTAGGTCAACTACCTTAATCTTCTATTATCTTGATAATAAAACAATGCTTTGTATAGTTAAAAAATGCAAAATATTTTTAAAAATATGATAAGTCTTTAAATTAATAAAAGCAAAATAATCAAATGGTCTGCTCAGGAGTTCATAAGAAGTTCAGCGCCTGATGTGCCGAACTGGAATTGGTACAAGACCTGTACACTCCAGAATCTGATATTCTACCATCACATTTAACCATGTAGAGTGCAAGTTTTTAATGAATTGTCAGTAAAACAGTCAGCTTTTTATTTAATTCCCTAGGATCTGATCAATACATGTCTTCCAATTTCTTTAGTATAAAACGATCTTTCCTAATAAAAGCCCAAAACGAAGACCGGTTTTAAATAATTCTAAATACCCATATAATAATTATGTGTTCATCTGGAAGCTTGCCAACCTTTACGCATGCATAATATGGTAATCCATTTACCAGCCACTAATACCGATTCCTTTTTCTTTTTGCCAGATTGGTAAATCTTTATAGTTATAATAAACACCTCCACACTTCCCCATTCTTTTCAAATTCATATAAATAAAGATATAATAAAAGACAAATGACCCCCAAGATGCATTTCGTGCTGAACCAGCACTCATCAGTTGGTCCAGGTCACTATCTCCCATATATATCTCTATTATATGCAAAGTATTTATCTAGAGTAAATTGTTACATTTTCATTTACCATTGTCAAACTCCCTCCACTCACAACTTTAGCGCCATCCATTTCAGATAAATACACTAATGATTATTACTAATCATTTTTGAAACTAGGGATTATCTCTAGCACAGATATAAACTTTAAACCTCAGTTAAAGATTAATATATCTGATTTTTTTAAATTGGCAAACCTTATATAAATTGCGTTTATTTGAATTAATGCCAAATCTGCATGCTCTAAGATAATTCTGCCATTTAACTATTCTAAATGTCATATAAAATAACGTTTACTAAAACCTTTTTTGTCTTATAGTTTGACATGCAGATTAAACAAATAGTCGTATCTAAATGAAAAAACACCTGATTTCCATAACTGCGTGACTATCTTCTCCCCCAGAGGCTAGCATGATTAGAGAAAGTATCTGTCCTGCTATGAAAATGGGGATGCCTGAAGAATCCACTGCTCATACTTTCAAATACCCTAACTATATGTCAATAAAACATTTTTATATATATATTTCTTTTTTAATTTTAGATTTTCGTAATAAAACATAATGGCAGACAATGACAATATATGCATAAAGAAATTATAAATTCAAGTTAAACGTTGTAATGTAACTTTTGTTATCATTTTAGATAGATAGGTTGGTCGATAAGTAGATAGGTAGATAGAGTTGAAGCAATTATAATGTCAAGTCATGTGGCAGTAGATATTAAAAAGGGCTCATTTACCATTATTTACTACAATATCATACACAGGAAACAATTATATATTAAAGACTTGAACGTATTAATTCTACATCAATGTATTTGATTGTTGTGTGTTTGCAGGTGTGCGAATTAATTTATGTGACAAAAACAAAATAAATACAATCAGATGTTATCTGATTTTGGATATTATCATCTTCGGTTGCTAGTAAAAAAAGATGTGATTTGGTTTAGTTTAAGAAAGTAATGATCATTATTACTTAAGCAATATATAACTAGAGGGGATTTGAACCCAGATTTTCAAGTTCCCTTTAGTCATACACTCCATCTTATATCATCGATACACATGACCACACACATGTGAAAAAAATAAAGGATCTCCAATAAACATATTTCATGTTAAACCAGCATTCATCACTTGGTCTGGATCATCATCTCTCACACACATATACATAATCAGTGCTCGGTGTATATTAAGATAACAAATCTTCAAACTTTAATGAACAGGCTTCAATCTTCTTCACTCTCCAACTATTTAGCCATCCATATCATTAAAAATCTGATGATGGCATGTTCAAAGCTCTTGTTTGTCAATTTTGTTGTCATATCTATGATGACTGTAAGTCATTCTCACCCCTCATATGCAGGACCTTAAGCCCATTTAAATATACTGAAAAGGGATGGACAGAATACAGGGTGGATATGTAATATTTAAATACAAGTATAGTATATATACTTTTAAGCTAGATGTAATTAGAGGGGATTTGAACCCAGACTTTCAAGCTTCCTTTAGTCATCCATTTTATCTTACGCAACCAATAACGCACGACCACACACGCACATGCAAAAAAGATAAATGATCTACAATATTCGTATTTCATGCTGAACCAGCACTCATCAGTTGGTCCAGATCAAGCACTATTTATATTTAATTTCAAATAATATTACAGTACTTTCGACAATAAAATCTTATGAAGTATATCACGATTGAGGGTACTGTGGTATAAGAGCTGCGACATGAAGAATTATAATCGTTTAATCATTAAATTAATTAGGTTATTAAATCAAAAACATATTTTAAAATCTACATTAAAAAAAAAACAACGATTTAACAAAAAAAAATACGAAAAGTATTAATGTGAAGAATAGTTAAAATGCGTGTTTAAATCAAATTAAGTGTGTGTTTGCACGTGCATATTCTGCATAATCTATTTTAATATATTGTACCAGCTTACACCTGCATTTATATATGTAATATATGCGGGATTCGAACTCAGACTTTCACACGACCTACAACTCTCAGTGCCATCTTATATAGCTGACTAACCAGCACTCATTAAAGTATGAAGATTGGTTATCTTAATATAAAGCTGAGTACTAATTGTATATATATATATGTAGAGATGATAATCTGAATCAATTGATGAGTGATGGTTTAGCACAAAATACGTATATTGGTGATTATTTATCTTTTCAACATGTGTGTGATCAGGTGAGTCAGCAATATAAGATGGCACTGAGAGTTGTAGATCGTGTGAAAGTCTGAGTTCGAACCCCGCATATATTACATATATAAATACAGGTGAAAGTCTGTACAATGTATTAAAATAGATTATGCAGAATATGTACATGCAAACACACACTCAATTTGATTTAAACACGCATTTTAACTATTCTTCGCATTAATGCTTTTCGTATTTTTTTTTGTTAAATTGTTTTTTTTTTTAATATAGATTTTAAAATATGTTTTTGATTTAATAACCTAATTAATTTAATGTAATAAACGATTATAATTCTTTATGACGCAGCTCTAATACCACAGTACCCGATTGAGTATAGTCTTTATATAATATTCTGTACTTTATTTATATATATATTTTATTATTTTAATAAAATAATAAAAAAAAAAAATTCTGTACTTTTGAGATGTTAATAATAATAATAATAATGTAATTCTATTAAAGTAATTGAAAAACTTATACTATATATTTTTTAATAATATTTAGTTTGAAGTAACTCTATTAATAATTATTACTTTTTGAATATGAAATGTTAATAGTTTTCAATCTTTTGATCCTACGAATATTTTTAAAATCTTAATTTGTTTGACAAGGTCAAATTTATAATAAATTAGTTACATTTAAAACTAAAACAAAAAATAAATTTTATTGCGCCTATTATTTTTAACGTAAGTAAAAGAGTTTTTAATTAGCTTGTATTGTATTCTTATGACATTAAAAAAAACTGAGGTGTTAATTAAACTGATCGCGATAAAAACATATTTATCTGTAAAATATTTATTAAAATATTTTATAATTATTACAAATAAAAGTAGGTTAATTGGGGGGATTATTTAATGGCGCATTATTCTTATTATTTATAAATTGTTAGCTATTAATTTCTGATTATTACAATTATTATTTTTCCTATTACTACTATTATTAAACTTATTTTTAGTATTAATATATGTTTAAGCAAAACAAATATTACGAATATATATATAAAATGATCGAATTTTTTATTTAAAAACCCAAGTATAGGATTACGTTCTTTTTTAGCTTCAGAATTTTAAATAATCCTATTGCTATTTTAATTTTAAAATTATAATAAATCTTGTTTTATAGACGTTATTTATAATTAAAAAATACAAATATTAATTGCAATTTTTTATGGATTTTTTATCATTATTTTCAAATTTAAATTTATTACTTAAAAACAAAAAATGTAGGAAATATTAATTAACAATACATGAATATTTCAATAACGAATTAATAGCCGATAAAATAATGAAATATAAAAATTCGTGCGTACGCTCACCCAATGGTAAAAATATATTAATGTATCTGTATATTGTACATACTTATACAGTATGTATATGTGATTCAATATTTATACGCAATCTAACGCAAGTAAATATGTTGAAAACAGTCTCGGTATCTCCAATGAATTTCTGAGCAACGCAATTATCGATAATGATAGCTTAGAATTGTTTTAAAAAACATATTCTGATTATAAATGTATAAATATATATGATTGCACAATACAAGATATATAAGCGACTATTATACGTTTTTTATTTTACCTAAAAATATGCACAAATTCATGCACTAGCTTTTTTTAGCTCCCCCCCCCCCCCAGGTAGAAGAATTGTTAAAACTCGTTGATTATCTTGGTGGGTAACAAGTTTCCTTTCTTTATTTCTTTTTGGAGGTCTTTCTTTGGATTACAATACACTACTTTAGGATTTTCTATCTTATGTATACATTTGTACACATGAGTATATGCTCAGCCAGCATATGCTGGTATGTAGGTTGTGCTCTGCACAAAGTCATCTTATCAAGGGGGGTGCCATATATAGGCATGATAATTAATAAAACTTATATGTAAATAAAAATATCTAGATTTCCGAATTGCTTATTGTTAGAAAAAATTTCTGACTGTAAATAAATTTTTATTTAAATATAATAGAATTATTTAATTATTTAGTCTTGAAATAATTGCTTAAAATATACTAATATAATCTTCAATACCTTTTCTTCCTCTTTTCTTCTCTATTTTGGTTTTTTTTATATAACATATGATAACAACATTTCACTCTTCTTACACTTTAAAGCAAAATATATATTTTGCTTTAAAGTGTAAGAGGAATGAAATATTGTTATATGTTAAAATATATTACATAGCCTATATTCTACTATTACATTAAACCAAACAATAGATATCATACTTTAGAGTAGACCATTCAAAAGAGGTTATACTACCACTCTGAAAACTGTTGTGTTGATTGCTTTAAAAGAAATAACTTTTATTTTAATAACCCAATTTGTACAAAAAATGGCACATTACTGTTAATAATGTATTTAAAATAACCTCTCACAATAATTTTGATAATTCTGCAATAAGTTATGGAATAGTCATGATATGGATAATTTCTTTTATCAGTCATATTTTATAAAAACATTATAGTGTGTGTTGGTATAATTCAATGATAATGCAGTAGACTTGGGAATATAAAAACGTGGGTTCAATTCCAGTGCCATCTGGAATATTTTTTGTTTATACTGATATTTTTTACAAGTGTTATTAATTTGCTTTTTGTTGGATTTGGACTGTTATGGATTTTGTTACCTAGCTAAAGACTTGTAATTGACCATAATATTATCCAAACATATCTGAAAATTATTGGTTTTGATTGTGGGGTTACCACTTACTTTAGCTACATGACAACTCAACTTCAAGTAAAACAGAATTAGTAAAAAACACAATTTTTAAAAAAGATCTTGTCAAAATATTTTATTTCTAACAAATTGGATTATATCATATTTTAATGCCACTCTGTTAAATTTTCCAACCTTATAACATCCTTTGAAAGCTCTCCTAAATGATCACACAATTGGGAAAGTGCCTAAAATAATTTGCTATCTAGTGGAACAAAGTGAGTATTTAATTTTTTTTATATAGTTATACAACATAACCTATTTACAAAGTGCAAATGAATAATAATAGCTTTTAAAAATTTATTAGTCAAGCATTGGTGGTCGAGAGGTCAGTGACAGCTGCTTTATAAGCAGTTGTCCTGGGTTAATGGGTTCGCTTCCCGGCTGATGCTATGACACATGAGAAAAAAAAATATTAAAATTGACAATGTAAGCATGAAAAACTAAAATGTCAGATTGTTTAATATGTGTATAGTAAAGTATAGTATATACAATAGCAGAATAAAAAGCATATAAAACATAAATATTTTATTATTGAATAAACATACTCCACACATTAAATATTACATCTAAAAAAAATCCATTAAAAATATGTATATAAACTTTAAATTAAATGTAACTCAATGTATCTGTAAGCAAAGGAAGTAAATTACCCCCAGGCTATAATTTAAAAGCACTCTAAGTGTTGAGCAAGGGATCAAGAATACAATGAATTCAATTATTCTTTGAAACTCTGATGTTTATAACTATACCTTTGTCAACATTGTTGGTAATTCAGAGTGAAATTAATTTATCAGACAGATAAATTATACATGTAAACTCTAAATGTCAAATTAATTTAATGTTTTAGAATTTAATTTATTCAAAATATTGCACAAAGTACATTAACCCTTTAAAATTTCAACAATATCTGACATTTTTCTTTGTTTCACACATCAATACAAAATATATGATTAAATGATTATTACTTATCAGAAAATAATAAGTTAGACTTCATTTGATAGATATTTTAGTCTACTACTGAAATAAATTTTAAATGTTCACATTTTGTTTCTATAAATATTTAAAAAATGAGATCATAATCAAAACAAAAAGGTTACACATCATCATTTTAGAAAGATTATTTTCAATGTCAAAATCAGCAAAATCTTCCTTATTTCCTATTATTTTAAAAATGTAAATAAATATTTATTTGTTTGGCCTGTATTTAATGAATTGTGTTTTAAAAGTTTAAAATTTTTGAATATTTATTGCAAAATTGTGATATTTTTATACTCATATGTATAAGTAGATTGCTTACATAGAAGCTGAGCTTGTAAATTGCTTCAAGTTATATTTACATTAGTGGCTAATATAACATATTTTTAAAAATTCCAGTCAAAATAATTTATTAATAATTTATATTTCTTGATATCTAATCAATATAGTGTAAATTATTATAAAAAATATCTAAAACTGTAATAAATTTGCAAATAAACAAACACATTTTTGGTATTTGGAACTATTTTCTTTAAACAATATTATAAAATGCTGAACATTTTATGGCCTTGCCCTCACACAATCGATGAACATATTGGAGCAGGGTTTATGTCCACTGTCAGCTGGCCTTTTTTGAATTTTCTGCCATCGAGCATAAATATTTTAACAAAATTTTTTATATAATAAAATATATGGAAAAATACGCATTTTAACATATAATACTTATAGAAAAATTCACCAGGGGGCAAATTGCTAAAAGTGCAAACATACTCATGTGAAAATTACAGAGGGTTAAATTTTATTTATTCAAAATATTGCAGCAAATACTTTTAAATTGATTTGACATTTCTATTTTATGGTACTGTTCTATTAGATCATGTCAGCAACTTGATAGCATTGTTGCTATGTAAAAACACATAAATATAACATGATCAGGCCCACCCCATTATTTGTGAAAGAATAATAATCACATGTGTTAATGTAATTCATTTATTCCCTTAATAAATTTACTGGAACAATTTTACATAACCATATATTATTGCAAATATTCTACTATAATAGAATTCCACATGTACACCAGTGCTGGCTGGCATAACCACCCTCCACCCTCCCCACAAACTTTACAAAGTCTACTAGCATTGCTTGAGAGACAACTAACTACATCATGGTGGAAAAAATGCTGATAATACTTTAATTACTGAACTGTCTTTTACTTTTTGGGGTCATTTTTGAAAAGGAAAAGTATTTCTTTATTTATTATAATAGCTACCTTTAAATAAATATGTGTATGGATATTAATGGTATACCTATTAAAATGATTACTCGATTGTTTTTTTAAGGTTAATAAATGTATTCTCTTGTCAAGTGTTGTTAGCTGAGAGGTCATTGCAGTTGCCTTGCAAGCAAGTAGTTGGTTGCAGATGGTTGTGTATCCACCTCCTGGCCAATGCTGTGACATATGAAAAAAAAAATTCTTTTGACAATTTCTTTTGGTCGCTTGATAGAACTATGAGAAATTTTAATCATACATTTTATTCAAAGGCTTAATGTAATTCATTGATTTCCATAATCAATTCCTGTAATTTAGTTAAGAACAATTTTATTCTACAAAAAATTTAAAAACCTACAAATTTCATTTTAGTTCTGTAATGTAAGGCAGATGGTATGTGTTTTTATATCCACAAAAATTAATACTTTAATTCCCCATGTATGCTGGCTTTTGTGGATGACAGTTGTCCCATTTTTAAGTCAGCCATTTTATTTGTTGCCAACATAGTCTCATGAGTTGGTTGAAATCTTACTTGGATGTACCTTTCTGAATTTTTAGAAGGTTCCACATTGAGTATAGAAGCATGGTAATGGGTTGACAATTTTTGGGAGGTAATAGTAGGTCAGATGACTTGTAAGCTAATTCTTATGACATGCATATTTAAAGAGTTGTGGCAGACTGAAGTCCAGACACCCTTACATGATACTGTAGTGAACTTTGAACTGTGAGCATTGGGATAAAATGTGTAACACAAAGCAGGCTGGCCACTAATAAATTGCATCTTTCTGTGCTTTTAGCATAGAAATAATACCATCAGTGCTGGTGGTCAAATTTTAAATGGTATCTTTCTGTGCTTTTGCATAGATATATAGTCCTAGAAAGTGGTGGCTGCATAAACAGCATATTTATGTGCTTTTGTATATAAATAGCACCATCAAGTGGTTGACACTATCTAATAGAACAGTACTTAGTTTACATATCGTTTGATATTTCTGTGATAAGTTAATATGCATACTTTTTAAGTATATATCACATTTAGTATGTGTACATTATTATGTGTGTGTAATAAATCATTAAATCAAGCTTTCACCTGAAACTCAAAAAATTCAGCCACTATTTAAAACAACCTTTAGCTTGATTTTAAAAACTATCAATTTAAATCAAAAAATCTCTATGATGCCCTCTCATGTGTATTACTTAAACTACATCTATGAAACAAACAAACATAAACATATAGAGAATGTAAGTTAAATAAAATTATTTAATAAAACACATCAGTTTATATATTATTTATTCTCAACTCTATATAAAACCAAGCTATTTGCAAGTCTATGTTAAATGTTTATCTTAAAAATGTAAAAAGAAGAAAAAAAATTATGAAGATAATTAAATAAATTTTTAAGCATTTTTTTTTTTATCATATCTTTTATGTTATGGGGGAAAATGCAATTTTGTTTGCATACAGTATTCAAATTTTTGCCACTCACCAATGCAATATTTTTCAAAAATAAGCAATGGATTTTAATTTTTTTTTTGTTTTATATATAAAAAATTTAAATAAATATATTAATAATATTTAAATGCAGATATACTATATATCCATAGAATTTAGATGTAATTATAAGTTGAATGGGTTTTAATTTTTAGACAGATTTTTATTTAATGACAATGGGCATTTATGAACATTTTACGAATTTAAAATCAATTTTAAATCTATTATTTTAAAACAGTGATAGTGTACATGTATTACAATTTTTTATCACATGATCATCATTTTCTATGCATACCCAAACTGTTAAAACAGTAGCAACTCTCCATACAATGGTGCCACTCAGTGCAAATCATAATAATCAACACATACTAGAAGACTTATGCATCAAAATCCTTATCTAGTGTCTACTCATCCAATATCTCCAGATTAGTTTATAGCTTGTGGCCTTCATTAGTGAATAGTTTTGGATCAGGGATAACTCTAGGTGCAGTGCTCTCAAATCCAAGGATCCTCACTGATGAAATCCATAAACTAGAAAATAGCCTGGGAATATTGGATGAATAGCCAGAAGGTACAGATTTTACGCACAAACCTTTTTGCATCCATCAATTACTAAAGCTAGCACTGGGTGGCACTACTGTATGAAATGTTTGCTAATAAAATACAATTTTTTATTTCTACTTGGTTCTAATCTTGTAAAACCCAAATATTATTTTCAACAAATATGTGTAAGTATGTAATTAAAGTAATGGACACTCTAATATGCTTTATTAATGATAGTTTTAATTTTATATTGTCCTACTTTGTTTCTATGCCATATTTTTTAGAGATGTTTTACAACTGTAGAAGAAAAAAATTTTTTTTCTTAATTCTAAAGTAATGGATTATTTATTAAAATTATATTTGATAGCTTTATAATTGACTAAAAAATAAAATATCATATTTAATCAAAGCATCATGTGATTACCATTTTATATGCTTGTACAGGCTGTCACTCATGATAGAAACTATTCACACTGTAGTGCCTCCACAAACCTTGCATCCATTAATTATCAAGGCTGCCCTTGGTGGCACTAATATATGGAGAGTTTGTGATTGTTATTAATATATTTAATCTTTATTGATCCAGAGTCAGAATGAAAGTTACTCCAAGTTTAATCTAGTTTCTTTAACCTATAACTTCTCTTCTTCATATTATTCCAGTAAATCTCCTTATCTCCTACATCTCACATATAATCTCTTTCTATATCTTTTACAATATTTTGGGACTTATAATAAAATTTCAACAGGTCATCTATTATAATCTCTTCAAGTAATATGTTCTGTCCAGTTCTAAGTCTTTTAATGGTTTAAAAGATGTCAATAATTTTTGTTTGTTCTCTTTATCCATAGATTCCACTTTTTGCCTTCTTAATTCTACCAGCACGTATTTCTCCTTACTTCATGAAGAAATCTGAAACCAATGCCTTGTTTTTCAGTTAAGTATCCAAATGTCAGATTCATATGCAGTAAAACATGTCTTTTTAAAAACTTCCCTTTCAAACACATAGTCCAATTCCATCCAAAGTTAATTTTACTATTAATTCCATTCATTGAATTTCCATACGTTTTAATAAAGTGATCAAATTTTTTGTAGTTGTTAACTTATTTTAATTGCGATTATTAACTTTTACTTTCTTATCCTATGAAAACCATTGGACATTACTTTAGGTTTTTTAGCATTTTTTAAAAAATCTTATTTTTTTCTCCCATGTGTCATAGCATCAGCCGGGACACGAACCCGGGACAACTGCTTGTAAAGCAACCGTCGCTGACCTCTCGACCACCAATGCTTGACTAAAATCTTATTTTGTACTTTTCATTTGATAACTTTTCAAACATTTCCTTATTTCTAAAAATAATTGCATCATTAGAAAAGTTTATATGATTTAAATAATCTCCATTTATTTTTATTAACTTGGCGTCCTACTTTAATCTATAAAATATTTATTGTAAATTTTACTTCTTTATATATATATATATATAATTTTAATAATAACAAACTATAACCAAATATTAATATATTTACAATAGAATAAATTTATAGGCAAAAGTTTGATGAAAATACGACCGTAGTGGTAATAATGGTAGAGAAGTTGTTTAACTGCAATGACGTGTAATCCAAATTTAAAGAGTGTCATATTTTAACATAATCATGATGACTAAACTGAAGACGAATTCAAATATTTATTTTTATGAGTGGAATCTGATGGACAGTGTTAATGAAAATAAAGATTTGACCTATGAGAGAGCACAGCTGAGATAGATTGCTGATTGCTAAATTTTGATCATGATAATCCTGGGCAAAAATTTGAGAGAGTGTAGGTATGAGTTGAACCATTTCTTGTTATTTCTTTTGGGTACATTGTTTTCTTACTGTCAAATATTATGAAGCAGCATGCAAGCTACATGGTTTTTAGTGTGTGAGTAATTACAGATGTATCAAAGTACTTTATATATATTTTAAATAATTGTACACTTAAAAAGCATGAAAAGACTAAGTACATGATCACCATTCTTTATGCTTACACAGAGGCAAAACTCTCCACGCTACTCAGTGCAAGACAGAGTCTGGGGATATTGGATGAGTAAGCCTTAGGTAGATATTTTATGCACAAACCTTCCTGCATCCATTGATTACTCTGGCTTGCACTGAGTGGCACTACTGTATGGAGAGTTTTGCCTCTGTGGAAACATGAAAAGGTGTAGAGATGAAAAGTATGGGAAGGTTTGAAAAAGGTATAGCATTCTTCTGAATAATTATTGCACAAACACGTGTAGCTTCAAGATTAGGTTGAATCAGTTTACTTCTACTTCTACATAAAGTTAATTCGTGCTTTTCTATTTAATGTCTTCTATTTTCTATTAACTTGTTATGGTTTAAGATCTTTGCATTTAGATTCTATAAACTTCATTGCAATATAAAATTTAGGAAAATACAAATTTATTTCTTCAAATGTTGAAAATCTAAAAGTTTATAAATTATTACCGTTCATATTTTTTAATCACGGTTTTTCAAAAATAAAACGTGTTCTCTCTAATCGAGCATTATTTGGTTCAACACTTATCTTTCTTTTCTTTATAGTTTCCTGATTGTTAATTTTTTCAAGTACTCATTAGTACTTATTTTCAAAAAAATATTTATAAGAAATACTATAATCATGCAAAATAAAGTAATCTACCAGTACTTCTTTTAAAATTAAAGAATTGTAATTAAAACTTATTTATTCTTCATTTCAAATTAGTAATTAAAAAAATCGAAATGTATGTTTGGCACAGTTTGTAGAGCAACGGAATCAGGAGGTTCCAGAATCGATTCTTGCATTGGAACTGCAATAAAGCCGTATGCCCCCCCCCCTTTTTTTTTACTTTAAAATAAAAACTTCTTTTAATTCTTCTTTGTGGACTTTTTGGATTTATCCCAAATAATGAGTATAATGTGGTTCCAATAACTAGTCACAAATCAAAATCATTTAAAAATAAGTAATTATATGATTTTCTATAGTAAAAATTGAGTGGAGTTGGACTGTACAGTTTTACTAGAAGAGATGATAAGAGATGGACAATTGAAATCTTAAACCGGATTCCACAAGAGATTGTAAAAGACTCAGAAAGAGACCACATATGAGATGGATGAATGAAATAAAAACGTGTGCAGGACTGAGTGGAGAAGAAAGGCTAGAAATCAGAGAAGATGGATTAAACTTGGAGAGATGTTCATCTTGCAGTGGATTGATAATGATTGATGATGTAAGTTGCTATAATGAATTCCCAGTGTACTATAAATTTTAAATAGCAAAACTGGGAATCATTAATGATTTTTAAATAATCAAATATATTATTAACAAAAATACTAACCGACATAAATATAATTTATAAACTATTTAATTAAAAAAAAAAAAAACATTACAATGACTATGCCCTTCTTCCATCATAAATTTTTAATCATTTTATCAAGTGCAGTCGGGAAATTGTTTAAAATGTTATTAGCTGAGATTTTACCGTAAAACAAAAGCATATTATTAAAGGATGGTCAAATCCTAGTGTAAAGATAAAACATAATGAAAAATGGGGGGGGGGGGATTTAACCAATGTATTGTATATTTTATTTATTTTTGATGCATCACATACGCAATATTATTATTTTTTTTTTCATGTGTCATAGCATTAGCCGGGAAGCGAACCCGCTAACCCGGCACAACTGCTTGTAAGATAGCTGCGCTGATCTCTCGACCACCAATGCTAGACATGATTTGAATACATGATTGTATAGTATTTGAAATAATCTTTGTCTCTTACAATTACGGTCACATTTAATTAAAATGGCATAAGTATCTAATATTTTATCTAATTTAATGAACACCTTTTCCAATTAGCTTTTGATGCAATTTATATGATCAAAATTGTTTTAAATATAAAATAGTTTCTCTTTTGGCAAAATTGTTTATCTTAAAACGAACATATGTTGTTTAAAGTGGCTTTACAACATGAAAACATCAAATAAAAATTAGCCTTAATAAGTCATGTATACACCATTGTTGTGCATATATATTTTAAAGTTTATTTTTGGTGTTTATTTCTTGAACAACGTTTATTGAAATTAGGTAATGAATAAAAGTATTTTTTTTTTTTTTTTTGTTTAAAAGTGTATTTCATCATTTTATCTAATGAAGACATCGAATCACACTGTTCAGTAGAACTTACAAAATGACCATCATTTTTGAAAGACTGCTATTGCAAATAGTTGTATAATTTTCAAAGTAGAAGATGCAAATTTATTATGCATATTATGGCAAAGCCTAACATAGAAAATAAAACTACACATCTTATATTTAAATATATAGATTGGTGTTGGATATTATTTAAATTTACATAGATCTTTATTTATCTTATTTTCATATATTAAAATCTCTCTCTCTATATATAATATTAATATCATTTTAGTTCTTTATTACTTTTACAACGCTTTTTACAACCCACTATTGACGGTTGCGATTGCCCCAGCAATCTTTTTCAGAACTAAAATGATATTAATATTATATGGGTTTGGCAATGCAATAAGAAAGATAAAGTGTTATATATATATATTCATTCATAGTATTATTTCCGGGCGCTTCTGTAATAAAAATATATAATAGCTAAGAAGCTGACATTTCAGTACAATAACAAGTACTGTCATCAGAGCTTCTTCTTTCTCAAATCATAAGAATGTATATATAATATTAGACACAATAATAGATAATAAAACAAAGCACTGGAATGAACTACAATTTTCAAGATAGATACATATAAATAAATAAATAATAGTTATAACTAGCTTATGGAAAGATTGCCATCTCTAGTAGCATTATTTTTAGTTGCAATATTTTTTTCTATATCTATATATATATTAATAATAATAAATAATCATAACTTACATGTATGAAGTTGAAATGAAGTAACTATATCTACTACTAAGTTTGTAAACATCAACAACTTTTTAACATTGTTTTAAACTATAGGGTGAATTTTGTCTATTACTTTAATTTATGTGCAGACTAAATAATCTGTAATCACCATTAGAGGATCAAGGTTGAGTCTTCATTTTAACTAAATATCAAAATGTTTAATAAATATGATAAGTAATAAATAATATGTGATTGAAATGGAAGTCACTGTATCTCCCTTCAAGATATTCCAGCAAATATAAAAATAGAATAATACCAATCTATCTTTTAGCTCTGTTATAGAGTGAATTTTGTCTATTATTTCAATTTAATAAATGTAATAATAAATAACCATATCTTTAAATATAATTTTCTTCTGCTTCTTCTTCCTTTTCTTATGTATTGATATATCATACCATTTACAACTTTTTTAAATACTTCAACAATACTATTTTTTATCAAAACTGTACAAATAAAGGTATGATTAAAAAATAGTATTGTTGAAGTGTTTAAGAAAGTTGTAAGTGGTATGATATATAACTTTAAATATAAATAAATGAAACTGAAGTAAATCTACTTTCCACTGAATTATGTGACATCAACAACTACAAAATAACAAAATGATACCAATCTATCTTTTAATTCTATTGTTATATAAGCTTAGTTTTTTTGACATAGTTTTCAACTATAGATTGAATTTTGTCTATTTTTAAATTCATGTGCAGTAAGCAATATAAAATCAGCATTGAAATATTCAGAAAATCAAAACTGAGTCTTAGTTTTAATAACCTCTAAATATCAAATAAATAGGTTTATAAGTATAATAATAAATAATCATAACATGAAAATACACAATTGAAATGGATGTAACTTTTACCTTCCACTAAGGTATGTAAACATCAACAACTATGAAAAGATAGAATGATACCAATATATCTAAGCTCTGTTGTTATATAAGTCTTATTTAGTCTACACATAAATTAAAATGGTGGACAAAATTCTCCATATAGTTTAAAACTACATCAAAAAACTAAGCCTATATATCAATAGAGCTAAGAGATAAATTGGATTTATTCTATCTTTCTTTAGGTTTTGATATTTATATAATTCAGTTGTTTTAATTATATATATTATTGATAAATAAAGAATTATCTTACAATATACATGTGTGTGTGTGCTGTAACATTTGTTTTAGAAAAGATCATTTACTCCATTTCTCTATTTCATTTGAACATATGCTACAAGCTTAAGTAATCAATAGGTACTAGTTGATAGTACTATAATCAATACTTTCAAATGAATGTTATAAGTAAGCAATTTTGGACAGGTTGAACTCACACATTTATATTATATAAATTTCATCAAATAAATAATCTGAATTTTTAAGTAATTTAAAAATACTCTCTGATAAATGCTACTGGACAGAAACTAATAGAAATGTAGATTATACTACTGCCATATACTGTTGATTTATTATTCAAGCTTGTAATATATGATTCTAAAATATAATAAACACAACTTCTAAATGTATATACACCCGGGTCTCATTTTATGCGGATTTATTTAATGCGATTGTGAAGTTATGCGATTCATGTTTCTTCTTAATATTTTTGTATGTGTTTTTCTTTTATGCAATAAAAATTATTAGATCAGAAGTCGAGCTCTGTTAATGTGCTATTACTTTAAATATTATAAATTTTGCGCACTCACGTCATATTTAAAGTAATAGCGCATTATTGGAGTTCGACTTCTCTCTAATAATTTCAATATTTTCAGCACTTTATAATAGTACTGTAATAGATTTTATGCAATAAAGAAGTTCATAATTCACTTAAAATCAGGTTTCCCATTTTATATACACACATTAAATTTTACAAGACTATAATGTAAATCTGTTCAAATGTTATAGATGCATATACTCAGCATGTTGTTGTTTTTGCATTTTAAATCACATTCTATTTTTGCTTTTTAAAAAGAGTTTAGTGTCCACAAGTTTATTTTTAAAAGGTAACAGTGGTGGACACAATTAAAAATTAAAATCTGATTTTTAATTGTAATTAACAATTTAAAAATTACGTAATGTGATCTGAAATTAATGTGATGTAAAACAATGAAATTTGATTTTTAAACGAAATTGAAAATTAACAAATTAAAGACAAAAATAAAAATTTAATTTTTAATTGTTAGTTTTAATTAAATTTTGCCCAACAGTGGTGAGTAGATGTCTTCTTATTATCATAAGTCTAAGTTCTTACTTTTATTTTAAACTTTTAGTTTACCTAATGAAGAGGAAAAAACACCCAAGAAAATGAATTTCTTTGGAAACAAAAATTTCAATTTTAGATCACTTAGCGAAATGGGAAGGATCAACAGCGATTGGAAAACATTTTAGTTTGAGTGAGTCCACTATAACTGCTATTTAAAAAAATGAAGTTGGCACTAGTTGTATTTCCTCTTGTGACAAATCTGATGTCTTACTAGTTCACAAATGAAACTGCATATTGTTAAATTGTGATAATGATTAAAATACTGTACATGTATGAAAAAATATAAATTATGCATTAAAATATATTGTTTTGAATAAAATTAAATATTGTAGTTAATAAAAAAAGTTTGTCTTGTATCATTTTTTTTTCAAATTTAAATTTTTTTATTAGTCATATTTTATTTCCTTATTTGTTTTTTAATGCGAATTTTAAAGTAATTTTACTTTGTTGCTTTGCTTTTATGCAATTTTTGAAATTTTCGTTATGTATCCCCCATTTTTCAAGGTATGTTAAGCCTATTTTTGTGTGATTTCTTTTGTGCATGTTTTCTGAGGAACCTATCTACTGCATAAAATGAGACCCAGGTGTATATATATAAATGTAAACAGAAAATGTCATGTGGCATAGTTTACGTGTAATGCACTTTTAAAAAATGGATGGAATAGCAAAAATAAAAAAACAATTTTGCTTTCATTATTATCACCATTTTCAAGCATTCTTACACCACCATAGGATGCAGGTCTCTCTGAATTCAATCCATCTTCTCCAATCTCTAGTCTTTCTTTTTCACATCACCTCAGCAAATGTCCTTATTTCATTCATCCATCTCATATATGGCATTTTCCTAGGTCTTTTACAATTTCTTGGAGTCCAGTTTAAGACTTTGGTATATCTGAGAATATATATTAAATGATAAATGCATATCCTAAGTCTTTTTCTTCAAATAATTTGTATCCGTAGAAAAAATATATAATCTGTATGTATACAGTGGCTATTCAATTCAATAACAAATGAAAACATTTTAAAACTATAAATAAAGAATGTCAAAGTTGTTTAAAAATATATTTTAAATAAAAGTTATGCTATGGATGATATTTATGTTTGGAAAAACAATTCACACTGATAATTAAAATAAATTGTATAATTTTACAAAATCTTTAAAAGCAACAAATTCCAGAAGCAGTCATCAATATTACTGTACAAATGTAAAAGTTTGTTTGCGACTTTATAATTTAATAAATATTACACCAATTTTAAATATTCTTGCATTACCTTCTTTCCTTTTTTGTATACAATTTTACTATCATATATACATATTTGGTTTAATTGTTTTAAAAAAAATTATATTTTGCAATATAAAATCCATGGAAAATCTATACCATAATTGTTTTTCAATGACATCATAAAAAAAACTAAAAAGAGGCCAGCACTGACTACTGAGTTACAGAGATGGAAAATTTTTTAAATAAAAAGTATAATTTTTAGTAAAGCAAGATAAATATATTATACATTAATTAAATTGCATTTATACCATGTATTTAGTTTTTCATTTTAATAATGACAGTTTATATCAGTTATAACAATAACTTTTAGAATTTTAATTAAAAAAACATTTATCACATTTTAGAGTAAAATTTAAAGTACCATGGGCACATCAAGAGAAATATTACTGAATTTGACAAACTTTTACTATGAAATTGATAAACTTCTAGGGATGTTGGTTTAAATATATTTAACACATGAAGAATTAAATTTAAAATGCTGTGGGTACAGCAAGAGACTTACTACTGAATTTGATAAACTTTTACCATTTTTCTTTAACTATATTTTCACATGATAAAGTAAGTTTTAAATATATTTAACTCTCATTTTTCTGCTAGCATTCTGACAGATTTCTTTGTTCTCACTAGGTTTAAACTATCAACTTTCATTTTGATATTAAACCATTATTATTTATCAGAATAAAATAAATTTGACATCATTCGATGAATATTTTTGTTTAGAAATTAAATAAATTTTTAAAAATTGCATTTGATTTTTAGAATTATTTTAAAAATTAGATTTTAATCAAAACAAAATGCTGTCTTGTCATCAAATTTTAAGTAGAGCTGATTCGATTTGCAAAATAAATGAAATCTTTTTTGTTTGACATTTGTTTTAAAAATCTGAATGAATTATGTTTAATAACTATTTATGCTTTAAAAGTTTAAAATTTATTTGTAATTTTTGAAATATCACTAAATATTATAAAAATCTGTTGAGTGATCTCATTTTTAGACATCTGTGTTTTCCATGAGCATAATCTCTATAATAACAATATTCAGAAGAAAATATTTTTTTATATTTAAAAATAAAACATTTCTGTAAAAAATAAATATGTATTAACATTTATTTTTGATTTTTAATAATTATTACACAATTACAATATAAATGTAATTGACCATCATAATATTTTTTTGATGATTGTAATATTTTCTTAAATAATTTGAGAGTATGAAATATATTATAGATACCCATCATCAGTGAAACTTGAGATACTTTGACTATTTCTATTGAGTGCTTTCTGTCCACTGATCCATACAGTTCTTTAATGTTTATAGCTGCCATTTTAAAGTCCTGGTTTATTTGTATATCTCAAATTTTATCCACAAACTTGAATGATGATGCTATGGCATAGTCTCCAAACCCTATGGTGTCTACCAACCACTGGTTAATTAGTTTTGCAGTTTCTTGGTAGTGTGCTCTGCCAAAGTCCTGACATGATGTGAAGTGGTATTTCTTCTTTGTGAACTTTGGCATTTCCAAATCTTTTGGGAGGCATAGTGGCAGAAGGGTATATGTGGTAATAATCTGCTCTGGTCATGCCTTTTTCTTTGTGCCTCCTAAGTATTGTCGTGATGAATTTCTCCCTGTTTAGTCTCAAGTTGAAATTTGCATCAGCTTCAACATTTTCTCAAGGTATTCTCTATTGCTCATGGTGATAAACCTGTTTTCTTTATCTTCTTTAATGCATTTCAAGTGGTTGTATTTTTGTTTAGTTTTATTAATGCTATTTTTTCATTCATTATTCTCTGCCTTCATATGTTTATTTCTAATGGTTTTTGTTGTCTGAGAGATTATGTTATCTCTATGGGGGTAATTAATTAATTAAGCTTGCTTCTGTATCAGCTAGAAGTTCAAGTTTTGGAAATCACCATAGGTTACCTACAAATCTAGGTCCTAGTGTGAATACTCTCTTTACTTCTGCTGATGGGTTGATGTTAGTTCTATTGATGAATGTTTCATTCACTTCTATATTCAGATCTACATGTTATTTCTATGTGAGGAACATTATCTTATGTTGAAATCACATGGCATGCATCCATTGAAGTATAGCTATATTTGGTGAGATGTGCTGCCATATTTTTCTTTGGCATTCACTTACATCCTTTTATTATAAAACTAAGCAGTTGTTCAAAGAATCAAATAATGTATAATCTCAGGGTAGATTTAATATTTATTTAAGCCAAACACAGATAAATAAAACCTATACGAAATAAATTAATAAAAAATCATCCATATTTTATTTACATTAATTTAATATGCGAAAGAAAAATTAAGAATGAATTTGTTAAATTTTAATAACTTTAAATATTAACATAAATGTTGGTTTATAATCTTATTTGCAAGACAAATATTAAGGTACATCATAAATCTAGATAAGTGCTGAAAATAGAAAGTTAAACAAAAGGATACCACGAATTACCCCTTAATAATATTTCGATAGTTAATAATCCTTCGGTTTGCTTTGCTGCAAAGGAATAGTCATAAATAAATATAATCTATCTATCTAATCCATTCTCCCAAACATGTGCTATAGGTTATATATGTGCACATATATAAAATACTGGATTCAAAATTAATTTACTGACTTGATAATAACTTTAAAAGTTCTAAATATTCAAAGAGAGAAAACATAATAATAATAATAATAATAATAATAATAATAATAATAACAACAACAATAATAATAATAATAACAATAATAATAATAATAATAATAATAATAATAATAATAATAATAATAATAATAATAATAATAACAACAACAACAATAATAATAATAATAATAATAATAATAATAATAATAATAATAATAATAATAATAATAATAATAATAATAATAATAATAATAATAACAACAACAACAACAATAAAAATCATTCAACTTCCCATTAAAATTCACTGAATGTCTGAAATTTTAGTCTACACAAAAAGTTATTTATTTCTTGGTCTTCTTAAATAGTTAAATTTAAATATTTAAGGCAATTGGATTTTTTTAATCAAAATGTTAATTCGTCCTTGCCGAGAGGTTTACTATTCTTACACTTTTAGCAGAATGATGCAATATTTCTTGGAACTTCAAGTTTAATTAATGTATAGAAAAGTAAACAATGTTTCTTGGGGCTTTCTTCAGTAATTGTAGGTTTGTTCTCATTTGTAAGTGATGATTTCTTTTATTTTAAATATCTTGAAGAAATTTTATTATGTATAATTACTGCTAAGATAATAACTCTTTTATCAAGTATAGATGGAATGCCAGTAAATACATTAACAGAGCTTTGAAAGGGATCCAAGAAATCAGGACCTCTTCCTATTTTATAAACTTTTCAGCCAGACATTTTTCTAAGTTCTACAGTTTAGAATACTTGGTTTCTTTATGGCTGAATGAGATGTCTGAGATTTGCAGCAGCTGGATTAAGGGTAAGTAAAGTGTTTGTTCTTTAATATATTAACATACTTATCTATCATTGTTCCTACATAAGCATTGTTACAATGCTTCTAGGATGATTGTCACATGACATAATATTTGATTGTCATTATAGAAATTTTGTAATGTTAAACACACCCTTTAAAAACAATATTTTGAACTCTGGGAATTAATAAATATATTTTTTAAAATATCTCAAACATTTTATACCAAAATCTATAAATATTTAAAATAAATAGACTCCCAAAGATATGTATCTTTATGTTCTGGATAGAAATTTTAAATATTTTCTCTTACTGCACTTATCAATTAAAAGCTTGTTTGAGCTATTGGTACCCTCTCTGTATTACATTTTTGTAAATACAAGCTTATAAAACTAATGTCAAGTTATATATGACTTGCTTTGTTTGATTATTCTAACTTCATATATAAATAAATAATGTAACTGCATTAAAGTAATTAAATTTTGGTTTAGGATTAAATTTCCTCTTGATATTTATTTATAATCTATTTTACTAATTTAATATAAACAGCCCAACAATATTTATTGATTATCTAATAAACATCGAAAAAATAAACACACACAGAATGAAATAAAATTAAATACATTTTTTTTTTGTTTACACATAAAATCTGATGTAGGTACTACAATATATATATATATAATTAGATAAAACACATATAATAAAAAACTGGAATAAACTTTCAATAGTAAATATATCAATATATAAAATAATAAATAATACATGCAGTCAGTTTGTGGCATGTCTGCCATCTTGAGTAACATTTTACAATAAAAATTAAGAAGGAAAAAAAAACAATCTCATTAACATCAGACAACATAAACATTTTGCTGTGAACAGCCAACTTTCCATAATTTATGCATATTAAATGAATTATTATTGTTTATTTAATTAATTGTCTGTCATCTTTATAAAAGATGCTTCTTTGATTTTTCTTTCCTTCAAATCATTTTCCACCTGTAAAATAAAAACACTGTCAAAGCAAAAACTTCCATAACCAATAATTGAACGTCTGCAAATACAGATTTTAAACTATCCACAGAATATCGCAATTTATTGTACAAAAGTTCACATCCATACATTTTCTTTTTCAATGCACATTTTGACTTACCAATGTAAAATGAATATGCATTGACCCACCACTCTATATATAATATTACATTTGTTGATTTTATCATTAGAATCCTTTCTATTGGTTCAACATTAAAAGCAACATTAAAATTAAAAGACACCAACTATGTAATAATAAAACTATGTTATTTATATAATGAAATCCGTGTTTTCTCTTTAATATTTTTCTTATTCCATCTATGTGTGCATTTATATAATGTAAATAAAGTATCTTTCCTATTTTATCTTTCAATTCAATAATTCATTAGCATATATTTCAATATTGGATCATTTATTATTTTGAAATTTTATTTAAAATATTATTTCTAAACGGAAGTGTTCTAAATCCAGATAATAGTCAAGCACTGGTAGCCTAGCGGTTAGCATAGCTGCCTTCAAAGCAGCTGGCCTGAGTTTGCTTCCTGGTCAATGCTTTGACATATAAAAAAATCCAGATAATTTATGCATAAAAGCATTTTGACTTTGGATAATACAAATTCCCTAATTGACAAAGTGTTTTATACATTAGGTATTAATCTTTCTGTTTTTCATTACGAAATTTTATCAGGCCAAAAATCAAGAAATGGAATTTGCATTTTCCACCCTCTTCTGAGAAATTTTGTGAACATTTTTTGACTACTGTTTTAAATTTGATGTTTTTTTTTAATATTCTAATTTCAAAAAAATTCAAAAGATGTCAGGATAATTGAAGAAGTGGGTCTTCAAAGTTTCTTAAACACTACAATGAGGGGTGCCTATTATATATCAGATGATGTCAAACATTGCAAGATTACTTTGAGAAAATATTACGATGGTCTAAAAACTTGGTTTTTTGGAATATTTATAATTTTGTATAGTAATTATATAATAACTACTGGAAGTGAAAAATATATATTATTATCTATTTATTTTTTACAGAAATTGTTTATTTTTAAATATAAAAGAATATATTCTTCTCAATAATGTTTCCATAGAGATTGAAATCATGGGAAATACAACTATCTAGAAATGTCATCACTAAATAGTCTGTTATAACATTTAACAATATTGTAAAATTTACAAAAAAAATTAAACTTTTAAATTGTAAATTGATAGATTTACTAGATATTAAAAATAATTCATTCAGATTTTTAAAACAACATCAAAAAAGATTTCATTCATTTTGCAAATTGAATCTACTCTACCAGAAATTTGATGATGAAACAATATTTTGTTTTGATTAAAATCTAATTTTTTAAAATAATTCTGAAAATCAAATGTGGTCAAAATTATTATATTCTGATAAATAGTAATGTTTAATATTAAAATAAAAGTTGAAAGCTTAAAGTAAGTGAGAACAAAGAAATCTGTCAGAATGTAGATGGGTTAATGTTTATTTTTGATATATTGATGATGTGATTATTACTAGATCACCTGTTATGATGGAGCATCTTTTTAATAAATTAAATGATATCAATGGTTTGAAATAAACTACTACTTCTGAGGACAGTGTACTTAAAATATCTTGATTTAATTTTATGGAGAGAATATAATATAATTGTATATCCCAAATCAAATTTTTCTATTATGCATAAATTATCTGCATTTAGAAAATTTTTGTTTAGACTTAATATTTTATGTAAATTTCAAAATAATAAATTAGCCAGTATTGAAATATATTCTAATGAGTTATTGAATGTTGAATATAATAGAAAAGTTGTTTTATTTACATTATATAAATTACACATAAATAAAGGAAAAATATATTGAAGAGAAAATATGGATTTCATTCCCATATATAAATAAGTGCATATAATAAGATTGCATCATTTTTTCTTCTCATTTTAACATTTCATCTAATATTGAACCAAATACTGTAGATTAATTATTAATGGAAAGGATATTATTAATAAAATCAATAAATGCAATACGATATATAAAATAGTGGGTTAACTATAAATATTGTATTAAAAAGAAAGTGAAAACTCAAATTTTTACAATTTTTAATATAAATTTTGTGTGTTATCCAGATTAATGTGATGGTACAATTAATTTTGTATTCTTCTAAACATGTTTGTATTAATAGACAAATGCCTTCATATTTAACTGTATTGTATGACAAAAACAGATCAAGTATGGGGTGGATTAATGTAGTCTTTACATCATTTGTCACAATACCAAAAATAAGGGGTTAATACAACAGGAAACTGAGGTTTCAAATGTCCCACAATTGGTTCACTATTTGTAACAGCACACCACATTAGAGTATAATTATGAAGAGATGAAAACTCATCATCATCCACAAATAAACAAAATATAAAATTTAATATAAAAGAAATAAGCATGAGAGATCACTATGATAGATCAGTACATCTAACTATAAGTTCATCAGCACTATTCAAAAGTAATAACCATTCATTATTATGAATGATTAACAATAAAAATATAAATCAACAGTCAATCTGATGATTGGATTTAAAATGTGTCCACTATAGACCAGGCTAATAATTTAGCCTTTGCCAGCTTGGAGCAGATTATTGAAACCATAATTTGGATGCACAAACCCAAGTGCTAATCCATAAGAATACAATAAAAAATAATGCTAGGGTACTAAAACATGCTGATCATCATCAATGCTCTAGTCACTCAGTACCTTTAATATACTGGGGAACTATAAACTTAGTTTATAATAAATAATAAGCTAAATAAAATGTAGCACTTGGACTTTAAAGGATATCCTCCTTGCATCAATCCAGGATCATCTTAATCAACTGAATGCCTATAAAGAATAATATAAACCCCTTTGAAATGATTACCACATTTCAAAGAGAAAATGGCTTCATATCATATTCATTAACTGTGGCACTGAATATTTGCTGCAATGTCACATAGCAGAGATATTTCACCCCAGTCAGAATAAAAAAGACATTTTCCAAAATACAACATTGGTGCAGGACATACATTTGTGGAATGCTTTTTTCTCAACTCCAGAAAATAGATTGTCACATCATTTGGTAATTAATTCTGAAATCAACCCAATCTTTTTTGTATCTCAACTATTGTAATTAGATGACATTTGGAAATTATTTGAATAATATTTATGCAAGATATATCATCTTTGTGTTTTTACAAAATGTTTAAAGGCCCTTTAATTATTTTGAGGAAGGAGTCTATCCACCTCATTGCTGGTTATCACTTTCTTTTTTTCAGATGATTATTTCAAGCACTATACAACTTTTCTAATGAAATACAACAACCTTATGATATGACCAAAACACGACAATTTCAACTAGTTATTTGAGTTTGAAGCAAAAGTTCATATATCATCTGTTCAAATATTCAGTTGTTCACTTTTTCACTTTATATATATATATATAAAGTTTGATATCTGTATTCGTTTCACAATATATGTAATATACAAATCAATATATATATATCAAAATACAGTACAATTTACATAAATTATATTTAAAGTTGTAATTATAAATTTATTTAAACGCACATTCATTACGTAAATAATATTCATTAAGGTTACAGCCTTAATGAATATTATAAATTATATTGTTATTAGAAGTACTTTCGACTATACATTTTGTAGTCTTTATCAACTATATAACATTGAATAATCAAAATGAGACAACCTTTAACAATACCCATAGTTCAATTCAGATTTCCCACAATTCTGTTATCTTAACATTTGATGACTGGTGATTCATTAACATTTGATGATTTCTTGAAATCAACATAGCCTCTTTTATTTTATTCTTATTATGCCAGCGTTCAATTTGAATAATTTTCATATTTTTATAATCAAATTTAAATCTATATTGACAAAATTTATTATGATCAAATATAACAGATGATGAAGGTTTATTTACATCTATTCCAGATTGTTTCTCTTTTTGAATTCTATTATATAAAAGCATATGCTCTTTTATTCTCTTCTCAAATGTACACTTAGTTTCACCGATGTATTGTGAACCACATTCACATATCAATTTATATATAATAGAATTTTGATTAAACTTTGAATTACATCATCAGTTATATTTGATCATAATAAATTTTGTCAATATGGATTTAAATTTGATTATAAAAATATGAAAATTATTCAAATTAAATGCTGTCATAGTAAGCACAAAATAAATCAGGCTATGTTGATTTCAAGAAATCATCAAATGTTAATGAATCGCCAGTCATCAAATGTTAAGATAACAGAATTGTGAGAAATCTGAATTGAACTATGGGTATTGTTAAAGGTTGTCTCATTTTGATTATTCAATGTTATACAGTTGATAAAGACTACAAAATGTATAGTCGAATGTACTTCTAATAACAATATAATTTATGTAAATTGTACTGTATTTCGATATATATATTGATTTGCATATATATATATATACAAATAAAATGTTTATTAATTAAAAAACTATTGTAATAACAATAAAAATAATAAATATAATGGTAATAGACTATTATATACAGTCTTACCATCTGCAGAAGTACTTTCAATTCATTCCTTAACCATCCTCAACTGCTGTTAAATTATGGCAGTTGAGACAGGTTAAGAAATTAACCAAAAGTACTTCTGAAGATTGAAAGATTGTATATAATAGTCTAGTACCATTATATTTATTATTTTTATTGTTATTATATATTGCAACCAGTTGATTACATAGCTGTCCTACCAAAAAATTAATTAGTTAGTTGGCAGCATATTTTTCAAGTTTCAGAATTTTAAAAAAATTATTTAATTAATCAGGAAAATAAAATTTAATTTTCCAATACATATTTTATTATGGATCTTTATTTAACTCAATTATTGTAAAATTCCCATATGAAAGTATGAACATTTTCAAACATTAAATATATTTAAGAGTATTTCTAAAAATAAAAAATAGATGAAATACACAGGCTTATATATACCTGTATCTATATATGTAATAGACAGGGTATGACCACCACCCACCACTCTCCACACTATCTCATAACACTGATACACCTAAACACACATATGTCGAAAAGATAAATAATCACCAATATATATGTATTTCATGCTAAACCAGCAATCATCAGTTGGTCCAGATTATCATCTCCACACATATATGCTACAACTGCTCAGATATATATTAAGATAGCAAATCCTCCTACTTTAATGGACAGGCTTCAATGTACTTCACACTCCAACTCTTCAACAGTCCATCATCAGATTTTCAATTGGATGGACTGTTGAAAAGTTGGAGTGTGGAGTACATTGAAGCCTGTCCATTAAAGTAGGAGGATTTGCTATCCTAATATATATCTGAGCACTTGTAGCATATATGTGTGGAGATGATAATCTGGACCAACTGATGATTGCTGGTTTAGCATGAAATATGTATATTGGTGATTATTTATCTTTTTGACATATGTGTGTTTAGGTGTATCAGTGTTGTGAGATAGTGTGGAGAGTGGTGGGTCATGTGAAAGTCTGTGCTCATACCTGTCTATTAAAAATTAAAAATAGAAAAAAGCAAAAATAGGATTTTAATAATTTTGAAAATGTTAATTTATCAATTGTTTTTTTATTATCTCTATTTAATGAAATAAAAAAAATCAAATCAATGCAATTAACAGATTACCTTGTTGTTTTTTTTGCAAGATTTGATTTTTTATTATAAAGGAATGTCAAGAATTTTATGTTGTTAAATTTAAGTTCTTGATTTGTTTTAATCTGATTAAGAAGATAATAGCTGAATGATTGTTTTTATGAAATTTTTCTTTAATTGGTCGTCATAAAAATGATAATGTAAGAGACATATTGTACTTGGCTTGTGAGCAAGATTATCTAAATTATTAGTGATTATCCCCAAGTGTCTTAAGAGTTGATTGCTAATGTAACTTTTGAAGAAAGCAGTGAAATCTTAATTCTGCTGCTGAAAAAAATAGAAAAAATTATTCCTAATTTAGCTGTTGAAGAGAGAAAAGTCCAAGCTTAATTTTAGCTGATACCAAGCTATTGAATAAAATAGCAGTTTTTTGTATCAAGCTTTTAGTATACCATAAGTTTAGCACTAAAAATGGTTTGTACAATAAAAACCATGTACTAAATTTAGCTAAAAGCTAGACATCACCTTCCTTCACGTAACCTATTTTTATTAAAAGAAGATGTAGGGAAAGTATGTACCCTCTAAAGTAATCTGCAATCTTGCCTTTACCAAGAGCAATGAGTCTCTGTCTATCTGTGTTTTATCTGGAAATTCAAAGGAGAACCAAATGGACAAATTTTGCTATTTTTCAATTACGTGGAATTGACACAGACCAGGAAAAGGACACCTTAACCATGCTATGTCTATGAAGCCTTCAAAAGAAAAGCTCAATTGGATAGAAAACTGAAAAGTGCAACTGAAAAGAACTCAATCAACACTAAAGCCATGACTAGAGGTATATTTTTATTATGGGTGCACACTATTTATTTTATTAATAGAATTTTTTTGTTTTATAAATATAATAAGTCTTTTTGAGTGTGTCATATAAGAATTGATAACAGTAAATACTTCACTAAGTTAAAATATTCCAAATTATTAGACTTTTTTTTATAAAATGCAGTCAATTTTCACTTACAAATGGTAAAATAGATTTTTTAAAAAAAGTATAATCAGTTATAAATCTAAGTTGTTTTTTTCTTTTTCAATTTACTTTCTGGGTAAAATCAAAGATGGCTATCTTTGATTTTTTTTGTAAACATGTTTAACAAAGTCTTAACAAATTTAAAAAAAGAACCCAATGATTTTAAAATTAATACATGAATAAAAATTAATTGGTTGGTTAATGTAATTTTTGTACAAATGTATTTTTTGATGAAATAAGTGTTTGAAATGTCATACTATCATGTCATTATTGTTTTTTGTTGTTATTAATCAGATATTAAATAATTGTTTTAAAAAATATTTCTAGTCTTAATTACTTTATTCTATCCAATTCCTGTTTCAAGAAGTGTTGGGTGTGTGACCTTTATATCAACATAGCTTATATTTTAGGATTTTTTTTTCCACTTGATGATTTCAATAAAACTAGTTATTTAAAAGTAGAGGAAGCCCATAAATTGCTTAAGATTATTTATAATAAGCTAATTTATTTATTTATTTCCATTTTGCTAATAGTAATAAATTACAGATTTCTTGCCTCCTGAGCTAGATTTGTGCATAACAGCTATATGGGGTAGGGATTATATTTAAAGTATGGGCATCCAGATGATGATGATGATTTCTCCCCTAATGTCCATGCACTACATTTAATTTAGTTGGTCTCTATTAGAAAAATTTATAGTTGGCCAGTATATTAATGGTACTAAGTGGTCAGAGCATTTATGATGATCAGCATGTTTTAATATCCCAACCTTTTTTTGGTTGTATTCTTATGGATTATTACTTACTTTTGTGCATCCAAACTATGGTTTAAATAATTGCTCAAGCTGGAAAAGGCTCAATAGTTAGCCTGGTCTACAGAAGATTCATTTCCAATCCAGCCACCAGATTGACTGTTGATTTATATATTTTTTATTGTTCTAATCCAGCCACAAGATGGACTGTTAGTTGAATTATTTTGGTAGATCATTTATGATGATATATGATTATTACCTTTTGGGGAGTGCTGGTGAGCTTATAGTTAGATATGCTGATCTGTTAGAGTGGTCTATTATGATCATCCCTTTTGAGAGTTGTTTTTTAACTTGAGGATAAAAATGCAATTCCTCAGGTCCCTCATTGTTTAAACTCCAATTTTCTGTAGAGTTACAAATGACTAACCAATTTAAGGCAGTTGACATTTACATACTGGGGATCAATACCCCAGGTACAAAACTGTATTTCCCCATAGGGTTACAATGTATATAATCCCATGGCTAACAGATGAATACATGGCATTATTTCTGGTAGATTTCATGTAATAAAAATATAATGACTTAATAGCTGATGTTTCAGTACAATAATAAGTACTTTCCTCAGAGATTCTTTCTCAAATCATAAGAATGTGTGTGGTGAGATTTAAAATTGTTTTTTTTTCTTTGTTATTTTTTCTTCATTCTCAATTCTATTGATCAAGAAATAGTAAAAAATATTTTATCCCCCAATAGCTTTTTCCAAATATTATTGATTTTCTTTACTTCACATTTTTCATTTATCCTTTTAAAACTTTTAAAAATCACTATAGCTTTCCTTAACAGTCTCTGGTCATATTATTCAATTTTTGCCAGAATAGGTGTTTTATTAAAATTGATGTCATGGTTTGTTAATTTAATGTGTGAATAAATGGCTGATAAATTAGATTTTTCTCTAACTGCCAAAATGGGTTTTTTCTTATGTTTATTCTACAATTGGTCTGTACTATGTATGAATATAAACAAACTCCACATGGAATTTCATATATACCATGACCCTCCAAAGGAATCAATTTTAATCAAATATATATTCTGTCAAAGTTTGAACAATATTACCAGAGACTAACTAATGGAAGCTATAGATATTTTTAAAAGGCATAAGAATATAAATGAAAAGTTGGAGGATAAAATATTTTTTAAAACTTCTCAACCAATAGAATTTGAGAATGTGGAAAAAAATAAAGGAAAAAAATAACGATTTTAAATCTCATTGCATACATTCTTATGATTTGAGAAAGAAGAAGCTCTGAGAAAAGTACTTGTTATTGTACTGAAACATCAGCTATTTAGCTATTATATTTTTAGTATATGGAAGTTCCCAGAAATAATACTATGTATTCATAATATACAAAAGGAGCAAATCACCCTTTTTCAGGATATAAATTAAAGACACTTTAAATAATCAAGGTGTTAAAAATGAGATTACATTTCCAGCCTTGTATAATTGATTATGAGTTTAATGACTCAGGTGTCATATTTCATGTGACTGATAACTTAATTTCAATCTGAATTACCAACAATGTTGGCAAAGGTATGCTTACAAACATCAGGGCTCCAAGAATAAGTGAATTCATTCTATTCTTGATTCTTTTTTCAACAATTAGAGTGCTTTTAATTCATAGCCTGAAAAGAAGGTTGATTTGCTCCCTTTGTTTATGTATATATTTAGCTTTGTTTAATTTAAAGTTTACATATTAAATCTTATTTAATTATTACAATCATGGTGCTAAAAGAGAGATGCTTTCACCAGCCTTATATAATGTTCCACCTGGCTGTTAATTAATCTCATCCTGAATTACCAAGAATGTTGATGTTGACAAAGGTATGCTTATAAACATCAAAATTTCCAAGTTGAATTCATTTTATTCTTAATCCTTTTTTATCATTTAGAGTGCTTTTAATTTATAGCCTGGAAGAAGGGTGATTTAATCTCTTTATTTACATACACACTAAGCTATGTTTAATTTAAAAGTTTATATAAATATCATAAAACAAAATAACCTATCACTTTGTTTAGTCATTATATAATAATGATATTCATATTTTTACAGGCTGTTTTTAATTGTTAAGAACTATGCAAATCAACCATAGTAAAATTTTAATATTTGCAGATTTCTAGGACTGGTTTCTGGTTATGGTCTTTTCATTTGGTTCAACTACTAAACAAAACCTGCAGTATATCTTACATATATATTTTTTAAAAAAATGTTGCAATTGTAAAACTGTATGTAAATAGATAACGCTAATAATCTCTTGATTTTTAATACTTCAACATTTGTGACCTCATGTGAAAAAGTCTTTTCTTAACTTTAAAAAGCGTATTTTTAGAAAGATAGGATTTACTTTTATTTGCAGTAAAAGCATAATACTATAATGAGATTTACCGAGTTTACTTAGTCAAATCTCTGGTTTAGCTTATAAAACATCAACAAACGAAGTAAGTAATTTATCTAATGACAAAAGGGTGTAAAAAACTATTCAACAACCTATTCAATTACAAATTTTTATTTATACATAAAATAAACTATAAAATCGGTTGAACTAATAGTTTAGAATTGCTAAATAGGATTTTCTTTCATTAAATCTCCGATTATGGATTTCTGGAGATTGAGTGCAACATGCTATTCTTTTATTAATCTTACACAGACTAGAGTTAGATAAATAAAAAAAGGAAAAAAAAAGGACTAGAGTTAGATAATAATCGTCTAATCGATTTATTTATTTTTTTAAGCGTTTTTTATAATTTGCATAAATAATAGTTTTTAAACAAAAATCTTATTGCTTTTATTATGACATATTTACATTAAAAAAATATAACTAGTAATACATTTATGATAAATTTTATATTTACAATCAAGCTTAATATATATACATACACGTATAAAGGGTGGTGTATATAATGTTTTGGCATATTCGTAAAAGGGTGTTTGAAAAAATATAAAAACTATTTATATATAATTAGAAATATAAAACTTGAAGATTTTATAAGTATAAAGAAGACTTTTTTTTTAATAGCCAAAATGAAATTGACTCAAGCGTTGGTGGCCTAGTGGTTAGCATAACTGCCTTCCAAACAGCTGGCCCGGGTTCGCTTCCCGTTCAACGCATTTGACATATGAAAAAAAAAGAAATTGACTTATTTGAATGGCAAATATAAGATTAAAAAATAACCTGATAAATCTATCTACCATAGCCACTATTTGGGTTTTAAATTTAGGCCAGGATTCAGTCACAAACGGACGTACAATATATAGGGCATATGAGCACAGACTTTCCATTCACCACTCTATCTCATATCACTGTTATACTTGAACACATATATGTTTAAAAGATAAATAATCACCAATATATGTATTTCATGCTAAACCAGCAATCATTAGTTGGTCCATATGCCCTATATTATATATATATATATATATATTGATACAGGTATGTAATAAGCCTGTATTTCAGTTATTATATGGACTTACAATTTACTTTTTTTTTGCAATATTGGACAGTAAAGTAGGGATCTATCTATTATTAACTAAAAGGGTAAGGGTAAAATTGATGCTCTTGGTAGAGCTTCTGATTTGAGATTGAGAACACCTGGGGTCACACCTGGTGCTCGAACTTCTTGTGAACTCCGGAACAATTAATATCATTAGTTTTTTTTTTGCCCTATGCAGTTTGGCGTAGTTGGTAAAGCTATAGCTTAGGATCAGGAGAGAGATGCCAGGATCGATTCTGGTGCTACAGGTATGGCATTCGAATTTCTTAAACTGCCTAACAATAAATCTGCATTTCATTAACAAGATATGCAGTTTTAAAACAGATTTGAATATGATGTACATTTCACCTCCACATGCAGCATTTTTTAGACAAAATGCAATTTTTGATATTTGCTATCAACATGTATGTTAAACTTCTGTCCGAAATCAAATTGAGAAGTAAGCAATTCCATTACATTTAATCTTCATCAGCATGATCAGAAAAATAAATAACTTAAATAAAAAGTTTTAAAGTACTTTTCATTTAATTTTTTTAAAACTGTTTAAATTAAGTTTTGACTCCTATATGTTTGATAAAGATTTATTGATAGCTTTAAAAATATGTATTCTACTTATTAATACATATAGACTGAAATATATAAAAGTAAATCGTATACCTAAAAACATATTTACTACTATTCTCAGGGATAACCTAATTCTATAAAACTCTGATTTCAATATTGATTCTACATTTAATAATTTTTATTAGTATTTGTAGTTTTCGGTTGTGCATACTGTGGCCCCCAGATTACACTGCAGAACTACCCAAAAGCCTGCAAGTGATAAATTTCTATGCAAAAATGGCTGAAACGCCTGAAAATTAAAATAAAAATGCCTAAGGCAAACATTTGTAATTTGTATTTTCGAGATATTTGTCAGATTTATTTTGCCACAGGCATGCCCTAGGCATTTTAATTTTACAGATGTCTACGATTTTTGCATATTTGCCTTAGGTATTTTAATTTTAATTTTTCATATATTTTAGTCATTTTTGCATAAAAAGTTATCACTTGCGGGCTTCTTGGTAGTTCTGCAGCATCACCTGGGAGTCACAGTATGCACAACCAAAAACTACATTATCATTTATTAAACTAGAGATTTTCCGCTTAATAAATATTATTAAACCACTAAAATGATGACCATTTTTTATGCTTGCTCATAACTGTTATTAAATCAGGAAAAACTCTCTATACAGTAGTGCCACTCAGTCCAAGCCAGAGTAATCAATGGAGGCTAGAAGGCTTGTGCATAAAATCATTATCTAGTGTCTATTCAGTCAAGGTGTCTTGGATCTGATCTTAGGATAATACAACCCTCAAGCAGAAACTAGTCTAGAATATTGGATGAGTAGGCACTAGATAGGGATTTTATGCACAAGCCTTCTGGCATCCATTGATTACTCTGGCTTGCACTGAGTGGCCCTATTATATAAAGTTTTGCCTGTTTTAGTAAGTTATGAGCAAGCATAAGAAATGGTGATCATGTGACATTTTGTGGTTTAATACCAATCCTGCCTAATAGTATAGTGGTGGTTGTGGTTATTAAAGAACCAAAGACACCAAAATGTATGGATACTGAAATAAGTTCAGACCTATATGACTATATAAGGTAATGAGTTTAGATTGTAAATATTGTTTTCAATTTTAGTCTTATGTGTTTTGTAGTTAAATAGAGATAAAAGATAGCTGCTGGAGGGTTGCATTAGATCCTAAGATCTAGGTGCAGTACTCTCATATCCAAGGCTTCTTACTGATGAAGGTCAAAAGCCATAAACTAGTCTGAAAATATTGGATAAGTAGGCACTAGATAGGGATTTTATGCCCCAGCCTTCTGGCATCCATTGATTACTCTAGCTTGCACTGAATGACATTATTGTATGGAGAATTTGCCTGTTTTAATAAATAATATTTCTGTAGTGTAATTTTCACTGTACCACTTTCCCACAAGGTAAAAACTGCTTTTTATCCACTTTTAACTCAATGTGGAGGGTTGTAAGCATAAACATAATCAAAGACATGTGAAAAGTTGTATCATTCCCTAGATGCACATTTCAAGCTAAACTACCACTTATCAGTTGATCCAGATTACAATCTCTTAATCTATTAACTGAAAGTAGATCCTTTTATTCCTCTTGGAGGCCTTAAAGGGACTGAGCAGGGCAAATTCCTAATGTCCACTCCATACATTCTTGTCGTTGCAGTTGTTATTATTATGTGATTATTCAAATAGTATACGAACATGGGTGGGTTGCTCACCAACACACATTAGCCAGCATGGTAAGTTTATTGGCTTTTTACCTCCGAGTTTAAGATCAAAAAACACTGGTCTTTCTTTTCAGTTGCCTGACAAGGCAGAATGAATGTTTATGTAAATGATAAATATTTTTCCAATACACATATACATTTATGATAAACAAAAATAAAGCATGGCCCTTATTCCCAGGAGGCTGTAAAGTCACCAACCAAGGCAGTGGGTGGTGGCCAAAGACGGAGAGTCCTAAGAATCCCCTGATTGCAAACCCAGGCTGCTATTTGATGATGACTTTTTATTTGGGTATTTACAACTGCAGATCACTTTCAAGTGAGGGAAGATTGCAAGAATTAGAAGAAGAACTCTCTTATATTAAATGGGACATTATTGGACTTTGTGAAGTTAGAAGAAAAGGTGAAGAGACAATTGATTTAAAAAGTGGACATATACCCTATTATAAAGGCACAAATATTGGAAATACAAGTGGAGTAGGATTCATTAGAAATAAAAAGTGGAAGAACAATATTGTGAAGATTGATGGTATATTGGACAGAGTGGCAAGATTAGTTATACAACTTAATAGCAGATACCAAATGCAGATAATTCAGGTTTATGCCCCAACAAGTTCTCATAGTGATGAAGTAGTAGAAGATTTTTATATGGATGTACAAAAGGCTTTTGATCAGAGTAAACAACATTTTAAAATTGTTATGGGAGACTTTAATGCTAGAATTGGTAAACAAATAAAAGATGAAAGTGCTGTAGGTAATTTTGGTTATGGTAATAGAAATGAGAGAGGACATAGACTTGTGGAGTTTGAAAAAAAGGAAAAACTTTATATTATGATTTTTTTTTTTTTTGAGAAAAATATTAAAAGGAAATGGACATGGAAGCATCCAAATGAAGGTACAGCAAAATTGGATTATATTTTGACTAACAGGAAATACATATTTGAAGATTGTAATGTTCTTAATAAATTTAACACAGGAAGTGATCATTGATTAGTAAGGAGTAAGATTAGTAAGGAGTAAGATACATGTTAATGTAAAACTAGAAAGACAAAAATTATTAAGAAAAACAATATTTACAGTTGATATTTCTAATCTTCAGAAACATTCTAATGAATTTAAATTAGAACTTACAAATCGGTTTTAAGCATTAGTAGATTTTGAACATGATTCATATTTAAATGAAATTAATATGAAAATAACTGATACACTTTTAAAAACTGCAACAAAGATAGCTGGTAGAAAAAAGCAGCAATTGACCAATAAAATTTCTACTGAGACTAGAGAATTTATGAAGATATACAAAAATGATGCATTAAAAAGAATTGAATATCTTGAATTTTGTAAAATGGTGCAGAAAAGAGTTGAAAATGATATAAAAAAGTATAACTGTGAACTAGCAAGGAAAGCTGTAGAAGAAAATAAAAGTCTTAAGAATGTAAAACAACATTTTGGTATTGGTAGGAAATTTATATCTGCTATAAGAAAAAAAAGATGGAATTATTACTAAAAAGAGAGATGACATCTTGGTAGAAGATTTTTATTAAGAATTATATAGTAATAAAGAACAAGTATCTCTTATATCTATTACATCTTCCAAATTGCCCAGAATTTTAAATGAAGAAGTGAGACATGCAATTAAATGTATGAAGAAAGGAAAGGCTCCAGGTAATGATGGAATTATAATTGATATATTAAAAGAAGCAGGTGAAGAAATAGAAAAAAATTTAGCAAAGTTATATACCAAATGTCTAAATGATAAAGATGTACCGGATGATTGGAAGAATGCAGTAATAATATTAATATTAAGGTAATAAAGAAGATATTAGAAATTACAGATCTATTAGCCTTTTATCAGTTTTATATAAAATTTTTACCAAGATAATTACAATTTATCTACAGCAAACATTGGATTTCCATCAACCAAGAGAACAAGCTAAACTTAAAAGTGGTTTTAGTACAGTAGATCATATACTGGTATTAAGAAAAGTTATAAAAAGGACAAATGAATATGAGTTGTCATTATGTTTTGGATTTGTAGATTATGAAAAGGCATTTGATTCTATAAACATTTCTTCAGTGATTAAAGCATTGGATCATCAAGGTATAGATCCAGGATATTGTCATATTTTAAAGAATATTTATAAAAATGCAACAGCAACAATTAGATTACATAATGATACTGGGAAAGTCAACATTGAGAAAGGTGTAAAACAAGGTGACTCCATATCTCCAAAACTTTTTACAGCAGTGCTGCAAGAAGTATTTTGTGGATCAAAATGGGAAACTAAAGGAGTGAAAGTAAATGGAGATTATTTAAGTCATTTAGATTTCACAGATAATGTAGTTGTTTTTGCGAATAATGCTTCAGAGCAGCAGGAAATGTTGCAGGAGTTATAAAATGAAAGTAGGACTAAAGATAAATGTTAAAAAGACTAAAGTAATGTTTAATCGATTGGCTCAAAATATGAAAATAAAGATTGATTATGATGAATTAGAAGAAGTTAACAGTTACAAATATCTTGGTCAGATTATTAATACAGATGGAAACATAATGGAGAAAATTAATCATAGAATTAAACTTGGTTGGAGTGCTTTTGGTAGAAATAACTTAATACTAAAAGGTAGAAATAACTGGATACTAAAAGGAAATATGCCTATGTGTTTGAAAAGAAAGGTTTTAAACAAATGTGTTTTACCAGTTTTTACTTATGGATCTGAGACTTGGATACTTAATAGAAGAGCAATACAGAGATTTCAGACCACTCAAGGAAGAATGGAGAGATGTATGTTAGGAGTAACAAGAAGAGATTGAAAATGCAATGTATGGGTAAGAGAACAAACAGGTGTTACTGACCTCATTGAAAAAATTAAAAGATTGAAGTGGAGTTGGGTTGGACATTTTGCTAGAAGAGATGATAATAGATGAACAATTGAAATTTTAAACTGGATTCCAAGAGATTGTAAAAGACCCAGAAAGAGACCACATGTGAGATGGATGGATGATAAAGAAAGTGTGCATGGGTGACATGGAGAAGAGAAGCTGAAGATCGGAGAAGATGGATTAAACTTGGAGAGACCTTCATCCTGCAGTGGATTGATAATGGTTGATAATGATGATGATAGAAAACCAATTGCCACAGTTTAGTAAAGAAGTGTCAAAATAACTGCCTTCACAACTTTGACACAAACCTCTCAATATATTAATAATTTTTATTAGTCATTTATTAGCCTAGATGTTATTCACTTAATGAATGATATTTCTATAGTGTAATTTTTATTACACCGCTCTCAACAAGGGAGGCATTGATTTCTATCCACTTTTAACACTTTGTGAAGTGATGTAATCATAAACATATGACTGAAGACATGTGGGAAAGGTGTATGATCTCCAATCTAAAAACCAGTCTCTATCTTGTATGAATATGGTATAGAGAAAATTACACTAAAGAAATATTATTGATTTTATATTTCTGTAATTTTTTTTAATATCCAAAATAAATAATATATTCTGTTAATGCCTTTCAAAGAAAAGAATGAAACAATTTTTAAAAACATTACATTTTAAAAAAAAGTTTTTCTTCTTACATTAAAATTTGGTAAGAAAGTTCGGTGAAGAGAAAATATTTTAATCGGAATTAGCAACTTTAAAATGTTATTTTCTAAATAGGCAGAATTGATCATTCTGGATATTGTTGATATCATACCTAGACAATTTATTGTTTTTAATTTTTTAAATTTCACTTTTTGGATGTTTCTGAGTATCAAATCAGCAATAAAATAATAAAATAAGATTTAATATGTAATAAAAATTTGAACAATAAAATAAAACATTTATAAGTGCTTTTCTGATCAAAAATTATCTGAATACTACCTTATTTATCTAAACATTTAGGGGATTAAAGCAGTTTTATGCTTAATTTACATAGTTTAACAAAAATGTTTAACTATCTTTATTTTCTGTCAGTTTTTCACAGTGTTAGTTACTTTGTGGTTGCTTTTTGCCTACTTCTGCCTAAAATTAAAATATATATACTAGTTTTAAAAAAAGTCTGAAGATGTCAGAGTTATATAGAAAATCTAATACTAGTAAGCGATAAATGCTCCTGATTTGGTCAATTCTTTGCTCACAGGTATTGTGAGAATTTTTGAAAATGAATGTTCTTTATTTCACATTGAAGAAAACAATTATATATTTACCACAGTTTTAAATATTTATAATTATTTTTGTAAAATATTTGTATAGTATTTATTTTAAAGTAAAAAAAATATTCATGACTATAATACAATTTAACTATATTACTTCAAACATTTTTTAGTAAAAACAAATTTTTATTGTATATATATGTGTACACACACACATTCTCATGTTTCAACTGTTTTGCAATCTTCCTAAGAATTTGAAATAGGAGTGGCTCTGAGGAAGTCTGCAGGATAATTGAAACATTAGACTATGTGTATATATACAATAAAAAAATTTTGCTAAAAAGTGTTTGAAATAAGGTGGACAAATTATATTTATATAAAATATTACAGTTAAATAAAGAAAATGGTATATTTTTTTATATTCATGAGTATATTTAGATTTAATTTTAAAATGGTGGGTTTTAGAAAAACAAGTAAAGAAAAACTTACTAATGGTAAAAAAAAACAGTTTGACTCCACCTTCACAACATCTTGTAATAAGATTTTATCATTTTTTTAAATAATTACAAATGCAATTTTAAATTTTAAAACAGAATTTCAATGCTTAGCACAACAATAATTGATTTGTAGTTTAGAAAGAGTTCAAATAATATTTTTTTGTGAAATTTGTTTAATTTGAAACATTGTAATTGTCCAATTAAAAAAGGGCAAATTGTTCTGATTATGTATTTCAGTTTGTTACTTTTTATCTATGTTTTTAAGGTTGAAATGTTTTTTGTTTGTAAACTTATATTTCTAATAATTAAAGTCAAATTTATTGATATACAATATAAAATAAAGATTTAATCTTAAAATAAAAACTTGAAAATATAATCCAAATGGCTACAGGGGCTATCAAACAAATCTGCAGTGTGTAAGAGTTAAATAAATATTAAAACAATCTTATTGACCATTCTGGACATTTTAAAAAGTAATTAAAAAAGTCAAGCATTGTTAGCCAAGAGGTCATCGCAGCGACCTTGCAAACAAGTAGTTGTGTTGCAGACAGTTGAGGGTTTGCTACCCAGCCAATGCTATGACATAAGAGAGAAAAAAAGTAATCTTCATAGCTTAGTGGTAGGAAATGTTTTGAATTGCTTTATTTATTACATCCATGTTTGTCAACCATTACATTATATCAGTTGTTTTAAAATTAATTATTCATAATATTCATGTTTAGTAATCTTAATAAAGCTGGAAATTAAATGAAATCTATTATACTTTCATTTCATGGAAATTATAATAAGGTTATAATCAAAGAAGGGGGGGGGATACAGTATCTATATTTTTTAAATTAATGGTTGATTTCATTGAGAAAAGTTTGACTAATTGGAGTATAGAATTATATTGAGAAATGTGATTGATGGGTGATTTTTTTTGGTTATATAATTGTATCTCACTTTAAAATCTATATGTAGTAAATGACATTTTTGTTAATTCATGTAATATCAATACTAATTTACACATTTAAATTTGTCAGTATATATATTGTGTTGATATTAGATGAATGAACAAAAATGTCATTTACTACATATAGACTTCCGAATAAGATATAATTGTATAACCAAAATGAAAAATCATCTATCAATCAAAATTTTAACATAGTTCTATACTTCAATTACTTAAACTTCTCCAAATGAAATCAACCATTAATAAAAAAATATAGATACTGTAATACCCCCGATTATAGCCTTATTTCTAAATGTAACCTACCTATTAAGTTATATAATACTAATATGTAATTGCAACATTATAAATAGTTCTAATTATATTTAAATCAAATTTTGTCTTTACACCATATTGTTGTTGTTATTATTATTATTGATGTTGTTGCTGTAATTGACTAATAGATTTACTAGAATAGTTTCAAACTATAATTTTAATCAGAAGGTAATTAACCATTTACACGTGCTGTACTGTTATACTACATCAACAATGTTTTTGTTGAATGTGAGGATGATAAAGACTTCAAAAAAATAAGAATGGTCATCTTATCTTTGTACCTAAATTCATATATATATATAGGTCAGTCTTAAGTATCTTGGATTGAAAAAATGAAGATATTTTATTTTTTAATTTATTCCATTCTCTTTACTACAAATATTAACATTCATAAAATTTTTATTATTTATTGACTGTTAATATTCAAAAATATTAGAATTAATGTAATTTAGTAATAGATTTATTAGTGCAATTTTAAACTGTAATTTTAAACAGAGGGTAGTCAATACTTTACACATCTATTGTACTGTTATATTAAATCAATGTTGTTTAAAATTATTATTATTATTATTATTATTATTATTATTATTATTATTATTATTATTATTATTATTATTATTATTATTATTATTATTATTATTATTATTATTATTATTATTATTATTATTATTATTATTATTATTATTATTATTATTATTATTATTATTACTATTATTACTATTATTATTATTATTATTATTATTATTATTATTATTGCTGTTGTTGTTGTTGTTGTTGTTATTATTATTATTGTTGTTGTTGTTATTATTATTATTATTATTATTTTGCAAATAAACTTTATGGTCGTAGCAAAAACTAATAATTATTTATCAAAAATCAACAAAAATACTTTCATAACTGGAAATGCTGAAACAATATCAACTCAATTTAATTATACATAACTATAAACTGTAGCCATTTCTCTTATTGATATTCAGATCCATAAAAGCTTAAACATTATAAATTTTGGTCACTCCACAAACTGCATTAATATACAGTATGGGGAACAACTTAAAATTTTAGATTATAACTTTTTCCTTCATATTGGCTATAAAAAGCTTAATTTATTCATTAACTAACTCCTCTCATTTTTTTACAACAGACATAACGGCAATTTCAGTCATGTTTGCAGCAATTACTGCTTTAATTGTAATTACAGCTTTACGAGTTGTCTTTCTGAAAACAAATATTTTCAAATAAAATCTAATTTTTTGATTTAAAATAAGTATTTTATAAATATGTTGCATAAATAAGCATAAATACTTAAATAAATTACTAAACATTACAATTTTTTTCAGAAATACTAAAAGAGAAACATGTTTGCAAAATTCTGGGGCTAAATCCTCCACCAATCAGTAGTGTTGTCAGCCTCTTTGTATTATGATATAACCAATCAGGTCTGCTTTCTTGGATTTTGGAAATTTGTATGATACTGACATTTTCAGATTTTTAAAAATAATTTTAAATTTAATTTTTACCATAAAAAATGTCAAATGGCAAATTAATGTTATAGATAACTATAAAATAGCAATGAAAAGTTGAAGTAATATAGTGCCATTGTAATGACTTGATCACTATTTATTAGAAAGTAAATAGAAGATTGGCTGCAGCCTGTATTCATGACAACCCCAAAATAAAATTTATTTTGCATCATAATCTTTTTTTAATTTTCCTTTTTTTTTGCATTCTTCTCACAATTTATAATGTTTTTAATAATGTGTAACCTATATTTATTTTTTAAAATATTTTAGGTTTAACTAATTCTGATTCTAAAAAATATAATCAATTTCTTGGTTTTTAAATATTATAGAATGATTATTAAAATGTATTAAGAACTGATTTAATTATTATTCCAAATAATTAATGAAGAAAATTAAAACATGACTTTAATTTATTGGCCATTATTCACCCTTTTTGTGGTAGATTAAATGTAGCTATGATGAGCCTAAAAAGTTAATTTAATTTTGTATAAATGTAGCCTTCAGTTTAAATTTAATTTTTTAAAAATCTATAAACATTTTTTTTAAAATTATTGATGTTTCAAATACCAGTAGCTTTATTTGAAAAAGTTAATTTTTTTTTAATTTAAAATGAAAAATAAGAAAACATGAATTTTTATCTTATGTTTGTTGACTGCATTTAAGCTATCTTAATTCTAAAACTAACTTTGTGCATATAAAAATTGATTATATTTTATTTTTGTTAATAAAATATGATTGGAATAAATGAAATTGTATTTGCAGTACAAAATTAAGCTTTCAAATTAATGTAAAACTTAACATTTTTTTACCAAGCAGAACATAAAAAACCACATTGATTTTTATACAGAGAAAATGATTTTTTCAGTTTTTTTTTATCATTGATTAGACTGACATCTATTATCAAAATTATAATATATATATTCATATTTTTATATATAAATTGTGATCCTAATGAAGTACAGTTTACATGAGTAATAGCTACTAATACATACCAGAGTAAAACTGAAGCAGGAAGCATCACTCCAATTAGCATGTTGAATAAACAATAAAAAGGTCAATATTGTCAAAACAAAATTTTACTGTACTCTTTTATAAAAAGAAATATATAGATAGATCTTGCACTGCTGCATAAATTTGTGTATAGATTTTAGTATATTAGAAAACTTGTTTATCCTCAGGAATTGTCACTTAGTAACAAATGATAATTTCTTGGCAACATCAAAGGTGAAATGTTATCTCTGTTTACATGGATATGACCTCATTTCTATTCTTTATTATAATGACAATCCATGAAAATATTTTATTCAACATACATATATATAATCTTTTTTTCATTAAAAAAGTAATCACATTTCTTTTTTTTTTGCCTTTCACTTGTTTCAACACAAGCTAATATATAACACATACATATATATTGTAAAACTCTTGTTCCATAGAGCATATTATTTTATATTTACAAGTTTAAATCTCTTTTTATAAAAATAATAAATTAACATGTATGTATATGTAAGATGGTTCACACTCTACATGTAAATGATTGTATAAAAAATTTTTTATCAAAATAAATACAAGTTTATATTCTAATATTTTTTATCATAAAAAAGGGAAAAATGGTAGATGACTTATATTTTGTAAAAACAAATAAGAAAGAATTATTTATTTCACTGGAAGTAGATTTTGTTTATTTTTAATAATGTCAGTTTCAAAACATGTTTTTACTATATTTATTAGAAAATCTTTTGATAAAGTATTAATTAGTTATTTACCAAATTTCTAATAACAAATAATCAAAGAATGTTGTTGAATTGTGTTTTTTATTGGCATGTTAATTATTTTATTTTTGGAATGAGCCACTAAATAAGACATTTTTAGATTTGAAAATCTGAATTTTCTTTAAAAGTTTTAGATTAGGCTCTCAGTAACTGTTTAAGTATTTTTAAATATTTTTATTTTTTAATCAGAGCTTAGACTAAAACAATAGAAAGTATGTAACAGTTGTTCAAGCAATCTATTATTTGTAGTTCATCCATAATGACTGTCTGGAAATTATAGAATCCTCTGCTGCTTTTCATGATAAATAATTTAAAGAAACCATCATCAAAACTCTTTTTTTCAACTTTAAATATCTACTTAAGCAAAAACTTTTGTAAGTGAGTTCTATCATTCTTAGCACGAAAAAAACTGCTTCATATGTAATAGTTTCAAAACTTAAGATTTGTATGTACTCAAAGCAGAAAAATTAGAAATCATATCTATTGTATTCATAGTCAACCTATCTCTGGCTTTAAAGAATTAACAAAGAAAGTATAAGAGTAAAACAAAGGGTGAACACAACAAATATATAAAAAATGTCTAGAGTTTTAACAAACAAAAGATCTGTTATGCCTTTAGGCATCCATGTCATTTCACCCATCTCATTAAATAATGTAAACACTGGAGCACCTGACAAACTTAAGTGATAAATTTGTACACACAAATAATAAAAACCTTATGATACTGAATAAAAACAGATAACTGGGACGTTTTAAAATGGCACTTTATGCCATCAAAGCCACCCCCCTGCACAATGCATGGCATTCTGATGTCACAACAATGGCAAGAAATTCCCAAATTTTATTTAAAATTAAAAAATACTATGTATATTAACTCTAGCATGAAATTACAATATGGACACAAAGAAGATGCTTTTGTTTGCAATGTGGATAATATTAAAAAAATAAGTCCACCTTATTGAGTCTGTTTTAATAAAAGTTTACAATTTTCATTTTACTATAAAGCATGTAAAATTGAAGCAGTACAACCTGACGACTGCACAAAAAGATGGCACCTTCATCTGCATTCTAGACTATATTAAAAAAAATAAAGTCCACCTCATTGATTCAATTTTATAAAAAGTTTAATATTTTTCTATGTTACTAATTTCTTTCTTTGCTTTTAATAAAACAAATGTAGTTAGACATTTCTCAGTCAAGATCCCATGCAAATGTGCTTTAACTCTCCATTTTTTTACAAATCTGATGTAGACGTAAATTTTTGTTTTTGATGTGTCCATTTTTTAATTTTCTGCCATAGTTAATAGACATATTTGCTTTCCTGTCCATTTTGTAGTCAATATACTTATTTAAGTGATAGAATATGTTTTTTAAATTTTGTTTATATGATGTTATTTGTTTTAGTGCCTGTTTTTGTAATAAGTGCCAGACATAATATACATAATTGGGGAATTGCTGGCTGTGTGTGTTATGTAGAATGTAATACCTTCTATGGTGGCAAAGGATGGCTTTGACAGCATAAAGTGCCATTTTTATTTAGGATTGTAAAATGTTTTTATTACTTTTGTGTACAAATTTATATTTTTCATATTGTTAAAAATGTGCTCTTTTAAATTTAGTCTAGAGAAATTAGTGTTATGCATTAGAGCTGCAACACCTTTTTACATGCATGTCAGCTTGCCAATAACTTTCTAAATCTTGCAAAAATGTCATGTAATAACATGTACACATGGTCCATTTTGACAAATTTATCATTTAAGTTTGTGAAAAATTCTGGTGTACACATTATTTAATGACATTACAAGCTTAAAAAGTTATCAGTAGATTGATACCAATGTAAAAAGGTGTAGCAGGTCTAATATGTAAGTATCAACAATATGTTTATATTAAGTACAAACTAAAAATAACTGAAAGAACAAAGTTGAAAGAAAATCATTTTATTGTTTTATTTTACATTTTAATTTAAAATGTTTGCTTAATTTCATTTCACTTAATAATTGTGAATAATAAATCAAACATATAAATAACATTTTTCACTCAAACATTAGTTGTCTAATTATGATATGTTGAACTATTTCCATTATCTATGAGTCAATGTTGAATGTATAGATAATTTTAAACTTTATTTAAACTTTCCAAAATACAAACAACTTGTGAAATATTGTTATTTATTTGTGTGTTATTACTAACAAATGTTTAAAATTTTTTATACATTCAACATTCACTCATAGGATGATGGAAATAGTCCAATATATCCCATATAATTAGTCAACTAATGTTTGGATAAAAAATAGTCTTGTTTATAAATCTAGCATATTTATCATTTTTGAAATGCACAGATTTGTAAAATAATCTTTTTGAATAACATTTTGGTTCTAGACAGTAGTGTTGCAACCAGTATTATGTTTTATTAACAATGGTTTTGAACTGGACTGAATTTATTTGTTATTAATTAATTATTCAATCAACTTTTCTCTCACTTGACAGTTCTTTTCAATATACATTAATCTATGATTTAGTTTTCACTTTAATATCTAGATGACAGGTGTAATCAGAGAATAAGAATTACTTTTCTTTCAGTCATTCATTACACACTATGGTCAGATTTTTTTTTTTACATTTTGTTTGTCAAGATAAAAGCCTATATTTTTATTTATTTTAAAATTTAAAAAAATAATTTCAAATTTAATTTATTTTCTTTAATAATATATTTATTAATAAATAAAATATATATTTATTTTTTATAATTTATTATTGTTTTCTTTTTTTAAAAAATTCAAAAACTCATGGGAGGAAAAAAAATTTCTATATTACTAAAATTAATTTTTTTAAAAAAGTTAATTATTTTTAGTAAGTCAATATTTAATATACTGATTATAATAAAAACTAATTTAATTTTTTACAGACACAATTTAAACTGAAGACTATAAAATGTACATTTTCTACTGGCCCTTTATTATACACAGGGAATCTCAAAAATAAGTGGAATTTTTAAATAAAAAATTGTATACTTATTTTTAGGTGTTGAAAATTGAATCACTTTAAAAAGACTAGTCTATTTAATGCAATGCATTAGTCTGAACCAGTTTGTCACTTTTTGAAGTAGTCCGGAAACACTTGCAAAGTGATGCATTTTAACATGTCCATCATTTTTTCTTTATCAGTTCTAAGTTAGCAACAACAAAAAAAAGACATTTTTTCATTCAAGAGATTAAAAACAAAAAAAATTGCATGAAGAAAGATCAAGTATGGCTGAAGGATAAGTTGGTCATGCTGAGTTTAATTAAAAAGTGTTTCACACTCAAGGCTTTGAGTGGTGAATGGAGCTTACACTCTTTTCTTTGCCACAAAATGGTATGTTTACATTTTACCACATCACATGTTTCAGAACTTGCAGATGAAATATCTGACTTATGGATTAAATTTGAAAGAAAAATGTCATTTGCATAAAAAAATAAATCTGTGTTGTTTTGATTTTTGGACTCGCAATGCTTTTTAAGAATGTGGTAAGTTTAATATTTTAATTAAACCACTTATAAACTTGTTTTTATAAGAACAACTTATTTATAATCTGTTTAAAGCATTACAATTTTTTTCCTTGCCGTTTTTTGTAAATATAAACAGAATATCACATTGTTGAACTTTTCACCCATTATAAAAAAAATTGACAAATATGTGGCCCCACAATTTCAGATGGCAATGTAATTTGGCAGATTAGTGCAGAAGGGTCCCTGCAAAATGTATTTAACATCAGAAGAATATATTACAACAGGCACACAAACTAGAGAATGATTCTGGTTATTTTTGGATCCCCCTCATCTTTATTAGGTCTGAAAAAGATTTATAATACTTTGCATGTTTTATTATATTCAAATGTGTTTTTATAGTGTTATATTTCTAATAATCCTATGTGAAAATATATGTTATAGCTTTATTCTTAATCCATGTTCCATTATCTATCTATCTATCTATCTATCTATCTATCTATCTATCTATCTATCTATCTATCTATCTATCTATCTATCTATCTATCTATCTATCTATTTATCTATCTATCTATCTATCTATCTATCTATCTATCTATCTATCTATCTATCTATATATATATATATATTGTAACGAACACAGACGTTCGCTACATTGTTTTTTTTTATTTATTTATTAAACATGAAAGTAAATTAAAAAGTTCGCATTTAAAAAATTTCTTTAAGAATTAAAAATTGAAATTAAATATCATCTTAAACTCTTATATATTAAATCGCACAGATAAAAAAAAAAAAAAATTATTAAAATAAAACTGTATTAAAAATAGAAAAGGTATTTTAAAAACAAAAACTTAAAAAGATTTAGAGATAAAAATATATCTTTGATTTGGAAAACAGGTTAATTAATCAGAAATGGAAATGATTGTTAATTAGTTAAATGTAAACCAGCCTTCAGCATTTAAATGTAAAAACACTAGTCAGATAGGAAAACAATAGAAACTGTTAGCAAATAAGAAGAAATCCCTATGGAATCGGACCGCAGCGAAAGGACCATCGCATCGGTGACGAATGTAAATTCAATCCTTCACATTAATATAAAAGGAAAATTTGGAAATTATTAATCAGTGACTGGAAATTGATTATTACGATGTGACTATATGTAGTAGTATCGGAGTTGGAGGAATTGACAGAGCACGGTCAATTCTTTCAGCTGTTAAAGAAAGGAGAAATGAACTATCGTTTCCTACATTGAGGACCAACTAAATTAAAAAACCTCCAAATGAATAAATAAAACATCGGCTAAATGTATACCAATATCTTCAGGACAGTGTGGGAATTCCCGTTCAAACTTACAAATGACAGATAAAGATGAACTGTTTAAAACCGTAAGAACTTTACAATTAATGAACATTAAATTAAAACTTTTCGTATTTAAAATAATTGCATTAGTTTCCTATCTGACTAAAGTAGTTAAAATGTTATTTGATGTATTTTTTTTTCTTATTTATGTAAAATCATTTCCATTTATTTATTTTTTATTCTTTAAGTTTTATCATGATTTTTTTGTTTTTCGTTAAATTAATTATATAAATGTTAAACTTAAGTCAGGCATGAATGGCTGTATAGATTTGTAAAGTTATATTAGGGGAGGGTAATCTTAGGTTATTTGTTTCGTGGTTAGATTGGGTCAATGGATTGGATATATTGGTGTGATTAGTAGATGTAATATTGATTCGCTACGGGCAGAATCGCTTCATATGCCGCACACTTCCGTTTGCCTATGGAAGGAATTATAAGTCGGATACCGCAGTTCCTTTCTATGGAGTTTTTTGTTTTATTGCTCTTCTTTGCAGATAGATGTAATATTTCTATCTCATAAGAGGCAATTTCTTCTCTTAACTTTTTGTGCTGCCATATTTTATTACATTGAATACATCGATATATCAGATGAATTGATGCCAGTTTGACTACGAATTTTAACCTAAGGTTAAATAGGGATAGAATGTTTATTTTCAAAAGCAAATCTATATGGTCTATTCCTACTTGACCCTAAATAAAAATGCATTAAATTTAAGTTGTTTATAGACGCTTGCATGGATTGGTTATCGGCTAAGTATGTTTTGGGTTTTCATATTTGATCAAAATATATAGACATTCGATAAATAATGATACCTTATGGTGAGTATCTAAAAAGTATTTATTCGGATGTCTTTTAAGTTATTGGTGACAATGCAAGTATCTTATGGTGAATACTATTGGGTTACATATAAATTTCCCTCCGCAATTGTCAGTAGTCAATAATTTTGTATTTTGATCGTTTATGTTTCTTTTGAAATGTTTTTAACCGTGTAATCTATGTAACCGATCTATAGCAACATCTTAAAACAAGCTTTTATAATCCCATCTGTGCGAACTTAATTAAAATGTAAAATTAGAATATAATAGTAATTAAATGTAAATTAAAGTCAAAAATCAAAGTTAAAAATAATGTTAAATGTTAAAATGTAAAACTAATACTAAAATAATTTTAAATCTCATATATATGTGCATAAATAAATGTTTGTATGCTAATTACCGGCAGTGGCTTATTATTTTTATTTTTTTAATATTGAAATATAATTAGATAATCGATTATGATATTATTAAATCTCTGCTACTCCCTGAGCTAGTGACATGGGCTAACGACCGGAATCAAAATTTAAAAAAAAAAAAAAATTTTTTTTTTTTGACTTACGTATCTGCCTACTTTATAAATTTTTCTAGGTTCAAATGCCTAGATGGCGCCCCATAGTGCAGTTGACGTTAAGTCGTTTTCTCCGGATCGTTACAATATATATATGTCAACAGATGGCGTTCTACCAAAAACACCATCAAGCGTTGAAGCACTCAAATCTGTTGCACACATTTGGCTTCACTTTCTGGTGATGCTTGAAACCTCCAAACATGGGTTCAAACCAAACCACTAGGGAGTGAAGGTATACCGATGCACGTGATTGTTTATGTCTTTGTGAACTTTACATTCATCTAAAATTAATATACATATATTAATCAAATAATAGTTAATTAATAAAAATCTAGTAATTATTTGTATTAATATTTTGATACTTATATTTTTTAATCTTTAACTACTAATAATATGGATGCCTCTTTTATGTGTACAAGTTGAAAATGAGGAATTATGGGTGCATTAACATGAATCAATAATTATATAAATCTTGTATCTGTGAAAAAATAATTATATAATTCTTCAGCTATATTTTTAATATTACAAAATAGCAATGTATTATTTATAAAGTTGTTAATAGTTTAGTAAAATTAATTATTACAAAAATATTTCATTTTTTTATGTACCATATTTTCTCCTTTCCTTAAAATATCACAAAAGAATCAAATTGAAAATGCTGCATTTATTATAATTACCTGAAAAATTACATGTTGTGATTGGACAATATGTCAGAATTGTTGTGGTTAGAAAGAAAAGTTACATTCACACCTATTTAATAAAAAATTAAGATGTCTGAAAATGACTATCTGAAAGTACAATAACAATTATGATGTAATTTTTCACTTTTAAAAAGTCTTTTTTAAAACCTGCTAAGTTATATCATTCATTGTATTAATATTATTTAAGATGCATTGCTAATTAAAAACAATAATCAAAAATAATTTTATTCTTTAAATTAAAAAAAAAATTATTCTAGAAAGGAAATGCATAGAAAAGGTTGGTATATATGAAATGAGCATATCTCTAAAAGCAATTAACCAAAAAAGTTATACATTCAGCATATAAGTCCACAATTGGATAAATAAGTCCATTCTAAACTTTTTAAGATAAGGAGGAATATCACTAAAACTCATTAATTGCTGATTATTTTATTGGCTGAGTGGGGTAAAAGTCTAAACTTTTAATTGGTCCAACTCACAAACTCAACTGTCAAAATATATTCATCTTTTAATATTATATTCACTTTAGTTTCATTTGTAAAAAGTATATTAATAATTTGTCAGGTTATGAAAGTGAATGAAAGTTTTTCAAAAATAAATTTTTATTTATAATTATAAAAATATTCGATAGCGGTTAATCTAAAATGAATGTTAGTAACCAATTAAAAAGTGTTGCTGATGTCAGTGATTTCTTTTTCAGTTTTATGTTCCCAAAAAATAAATAATATTTATTAAAATCTTATATATTTTTCTATAATAATTTTATTTTTAGCATATTTTATCAAAATAATTTATAATATGTCAAAAAATACTTTTAAAATGGTCTAAAACATTCGTTTATCACTTTTGAAATGAAACAAAAGAAATCGTAACAGTGGAAGTTATTGACAAGTAAATTTCTTTGTCTTCAACAGTTGAGAGCCAATCAATGCTTAGAACGAACTGCCTCCTCCCTTTGTTAGACCTTTAATGTCAGTTTTATTGATTTTTTCCTTGTAAAATAATTCATGAGAGGGCAGCACCTTACGGAACTTTTTATAACCTTTTAAATGATGGAAAAATCTTTACCATAGCATTAAAAATGACGGAATTCAAGTGACGGGAAGCCCGTCACATTTTTAATCATAACTGATAAAAAAATGGTTAACTCATTGTTGGATTTATTTTAAAAAAGGATATTATACTCAAAATAAAATATCCAAACTAGTGAAATGCCAGATTTTAATTAAGTAAAAGATAGTGGAAATATAAAAGAACTTCCAATGAAATTTTTCAAATATCTTACTCTAAAACTGAAGAAATAAAAGTATAATAGCTAACTTGCTTGAATAAATATTTTAGTGATAGCTGTCTATAATAAAAATCCTTTAGCCCAATGGACATTTTTAAAAGAAGCTAACTAATAAGAAAGCATTCCAAAAGTTGCAATAATGTGTATCAACAAGAACGAAAAACTTTAATATCCTTGTATAATCCTTTTGTAAAATAAGTCTGAAAACTAATTATATCATTGTATTTATGTTTGAATTATTGTATAATAATAAAAATGTAACGCATAGGGTAAAATATTAAAGAATTTTAAATATATGTTTTTATAAAAGAATATGTCCGAGTTAAAATATGTGTGGATATGAGATTAATATTACTTAAAGCTTAATTAATATCTACTTCTTTTTTTCCTATGTATTGATTTCTATTATAACATATCATACCATTTACACCTTTATATACACGTTATCAATACTTTCATTTGTATTATTTGTATTACACTAACAGTTTCGACTGTCCTGCAGTCATCATCAGAGTTCTTGTTGATTCTATTACCAAATAATCAACAAGAACTCTGATGATGACTGCAGGACAGTTGAAACTGTTAGTGTAATACAAATAATACAGATAAAAATATTGATAATGTGTATATAAAGGTGGATAATAATCAACAAGAATTCTGATGATGACTGCAGGACAGTCAAAACTGTTAGTGTAATACAAATAAAAGTATTGATAATGCGTATATAAAGGTGTAAATGGTATGATATGTTAATTAATATCTCTTTTAACTAATCATTCACATGTGTGCACAAATTATTTAATTTATTTGTGCCTAAAAAGAAATAATTTTTAACTAATTATAATTATTATTGGCACTAATTTTGTTATTTAATGTTTAGATAATGTCATGCAAGCTTCATTTCTGAAAATTGCAAGTATGAGATTATTTTTATTACTTGTATATTATATATTATTTTTTACTACCAATTGAGTTAATTGGCAATTAAAGAAATTTGCATTTAAATATGGATTTCTGCCTAGTCACTTTTTAAATATATGTTTGTATTATAAAAGTACTTTCTTTTTTCCTGATCCAGATATTTAGTTTTACATCTAAACTGTGCTATATGACATTAGCTGCAATCATTAAGAGTATTTTTAGTAAGTGCTATTTCTTGAGCAAGATAATCTTTTTCATACAAACTATACATTCTTATCAAAAGATTTTTGCCATAGAAAATATATGAGCAGGATGATAATGAGGCTAAACATGAAAATATTTGATATAATATAACATAAAAGTATCTTATGTGAGATCAAATAGCTTAAGTCAAATCTATTGTGTTTTGGGGCTTAGTTAATGTTTTTAGCTGATGTGATATAAATCTGAACTTGCATAATTATAAAAAAATATTCATTTAGTTGCTTAAGTTGCGAATATCAAAACATGAACAATTTTAATTAAAATTTTCAAAAAGATTATAGCTGAAGAGATTTAAGGTTAGAGACAAAGTAAAACAGAAAAATAGAATAAAAATATACAATTGGTTTGAAAAATATTTGGAACCTATGAACATGGATTTACTGATGTTTATGCATGTCTTTTTTTATTCACTTCTTTAGAGAAGCTTTACCTAGTCCATCTTTACATGGTTTTCGAAACAAAACCTCTTAACCAATGGAACAAAAAATTTATATAGAAAAGGATACAGAATTTCAAGAATACCCATTAAAAAAAAATAATGCTAAAATTAGTTTCGGAATGGGGGTGAGAGTGTAACAATTAATATATATATTTTAATTTTACCTTGAGAAAAATGTATAATGTTTTTATTATAAATATAAGAATATGTTTACAGTTTTGCAGAACATATATATATATATATATATATATATACTGGAATATATATATATGTGACAGTTTTGCAGAACATATATATATACTGGAAAATTATAATGTGAAGATACTTATATATATTGATTATTATGTCTATTATTTTGAGTTCATATTTGGATAAAAAAATTTTTTTTCAAGTATCTGAGGGTTTTCGGGCAAGCATAATTTTTTTTATTTTCAGTAACCAGCTCATTAACAGATCTAATTAGTAGTCAGTAAATAGGTATCTAATTATTTTTAATTATTTAGTAAAACAAGAAAGTAAATCCATCAGGCATCTGAGTTTTTTGCGTGATTTTAATTTTTTTTTCAGTAACCAGCTCATTAAGCCATCTAATTATTGGTCAGTCAATAGGTATCTAGTATTCTTAATTCCTGCATAAAACAATAAAGTAAATCCATAAGTCCCCTTTACTTGGGTTTTGACCAGATCAGTAAGTATTATCTTAACAGTTACTGTTTTTTTCTCTTTTTTATAGAGACAATACTAGAATGATCGTTGCTATATAACGGAGTGTTTTAAAGATGTTTATCATTTTACTGTGATATATATATTTCTTCGTGCGAGTAAGCATATAAAATCGTTATTGATAATAATTATAGATACTGTACACAAACACACCTATACATATATATGTAAGGTATAAATGGCTTATGATGGATAAACGTATATAAAAATATTTATAGCGGTGAGAAAAGAATTTACTTTGGTTAAAAATAAATAATAAGTTAATAACATTTTTTAAAAAAGAGTTCTTTCTCAAATCCTAAGGCAAATTGATAGGTATTAATATTAAATAAATTGAGGAAGAAAAAAGAGCGAGCGAGAGAGAAATTATGAATAAATGAACATTCAAAAATAATAAAAAAGATTTTCATCTATCAATTGAGTTCAATATTTTTTAAATTAAAATTTTAACCAATTTATTTTACGCGAAACTCGCACTTTCTAAGCAACCAATTACGGCGCATGTCGTTTTAAAGATAACGAAGACTAAAACGTATTTAAACGGACTCTGACTTGGAACGTTTGAAAAATCAAATTTTGTTCACTATATAGCAATTTATTATCTTTATCACGATATTTGATCTCTATTTTATGAAGACAAAATTTATCCATTTAGAAAGAGACTACATTTTGAGCCATTTCAGTATAACATTGCATAAATCTTAGTTCGTCTACTTGTTGTTCGCCAAAACAATGCGTAGCTCTTATTTTTAGAATATTTTTTCATATTTGATGCAGATAGTTAAACATATTCATTTTTCATTCTTTTGGTGGTCTATTCAGTTAGATGGAACAACAAAAGGGCTGGTAGTTTATCTGGTGAAAAAACTGACACGCTTAAACTGCTCCGGTTATACGGATGGCTCATATCCTGAGTGAGGGTTTTTAATACAACCCTACGCGGCTTATCTGACCAAGTTTTGCTGACGGTCTGATTAAGGATTTACCAACCAAGCTCCAACGCGCGCGCTCCCATCTCCTCTCCGATTTATTTTTCTCATCTCGCCATTTTCTAAAGCTTGCCCGAGATAACATTGTTGCGATGACGCGTGCGGAAAGTTAGAAATTCTCTTCTATTCACCGACAAGTTTTGATTGCTATAGATAAAATTTGAAATGTGAGCGATATCTCGACTTTTTTTTCTCTCATATATATAAAAAAAATAATAATAATAATCATAGTTGTCAATGGTATGCCTGCACGAATAGGAAAAACCGGAATAATTCCCCCTCCTCGTATGCGTCGTATTTTGGCGGATACTAATATGCTAATCATAAATTTTCTAAGCTTAAAATACTCATCAAACTGACGAGTTTGCTATCTTTATGACTCTCAAATATGCATTTATTTTTCTCTTTTATAGTCTTTGAAAAACAACTTTATAAATTCAACAAAACTTAACTACCAGTCATCTATCTTATGCCTGGTTAAATCAATGTAATTTTAAAGTTAAATCATCCAATAAATGTAAAAATTAAAGAAAAATCTTTCAATAAAATTTTTAGTTCAGATTTTTATTTTAAAGCAGATATTAATAATGTAGAAAACAAATAGTAATGCAGTTTCAGTTGTAATTGATTAATGAAATGTAAAATATATTAATCATCTTTAAAAGAAAAAGAAAAAAACCGAGAAAAATACGTTCAGGCAAGACTAAGGCAAAAGAAATTAAAAAATGATTATTATATATATATAAAACAGTATAAAAATAATTATTGAGAGATTTTTTAATTTTATTTAAAAGATTTAAATTTGCTAAATTTGAACATGTTAAAAAAATTATTTTGTACGTATATATATGTGTGAAAATATTAGTATATGTATAAACGTTTCGCAAGTTCTGTACGTAAAAACTAATTTACAAATTATATAAAAAATCAAAAAATGGAATACTTTATGCACTTTTCTGGAATACTTACCGAGAATTTTTACAAATCTTTTAAAATTTAATTTTAAATATTACTATTAAAAAAGAGAGAGTGAGTGAGATCAGTTTAACAGTTAAAATATTTATATTTTCTCTCTCGCTACCTTGATATATAAATATATATACGCAGTTTTCTAGTCCATTAGTAGACACTGGTCTACATTTCATTGTTCATTAAATCAGGAAAGGCAAATATTTTGTCCACCCTGGAAAATTTATGCAACCGCATTATCAGGCGAAATTATAATTTATATACATACTTAATTAATAATATTTAATAAATCAATATTACTATATTATAAATACTGCACTTTAAGATGTTATTAAACTGAATTTGAACACAGACTTTTAAGCTTCCTTCAGCTATGCTTTCCATCTTATATAACAAATACACATGACCACACTCGTGAATAAGATAAATGATCTCCAATATATGTATTTCGAGCTGAACCAGCACTTATCAATTGGTCCAGATCATCATCTCCCACACACACATATATAATTAATGTTCAGTTTATATCAAGATAGAAAATATTCAAACTTTAATGGATAGACTTTAATCTTCTCCACCCTTCAACTTTTCAGCCATCCATACCATTGCAAATCTGATAATAGAATGCTCAACCCTTGTTGATGCCAATATTGTTATCATACCCATGTTGATCTTCAGTCACTCTGACTCCTCATATATATGGCCTTAATATGTCTTTTTAATTAATAATATTTCAGCGTTTTAATATTATCAGAGATACTGAAGCCTGATTAGCATATGATCAATTTTATATGTTATAATACAGTGAAGTTTGGGATATAGATTTTTATATTCTTTATCAACATTTTTTTCCCACTTAAATCTAAAACAGGTATTTATAAACTATATAGAAGGATTCTTACATTATAGAAGTAACTTAATAAAAAAGTGGAAAAGTTTTTTGGAAGGATTTAGACAAGTTAGGTAAAAAGGATGAGCTAGTTAAAAAAAAAGAGTTTCAGTTTACTGTTACACGATTTACACAAGAGACAAAATCCAAGTTTAACAGCGAAGTTATTTTATATAGATTTCATTTTTTAAAAGTTTTACAGATCTTACTGTTGTGTATTGATTGGTTATGTATTTATTAATATATATATAGTTTTCCTGAAGGTTTGCAATAATGATATTTTAGTTGTATTTATATATTGGACTATTTCCATTATTTAATATAAGTATTGAATGTCTTTAGAAAAAATTAACTTTATTTAAATATTCCAAATACTTTCTATTGTTAGTAACATCACACAGATCAGTATATGCACAACGTTTCGAGAGGCATTAGTCTCTCCTCTTCTTCATTTGCTTTGGTTAGAGCACTATCTTAAAATTCCATATTCAAGAATGTAAGCATCCAGGTTTGATTCTCAAGCTAACACTGCCACTGGTCAGGCCAGAAACACCTGAAGAAAAGATAAAAACACCTCTTGAAATGTTGTGCATATATTAACCTGCATGCTATCACTAACAGTTGGCTGTATTTGGAATATTTAGATGAAGTTAAATTTTTTTAAAGACATTCAATACTTATATTAGATGGTGGAAATAGTCCAATGTATAAATACAATATATATAAATACAATATATATATATATATATATATATATATATGTAAAATATTTTATATATATATATATGTCAAAGCAGAAGCTAATCCAGGCCAGCTGCTTGAAAGGCAGTTATGCTAACCGCTAGGCTACCAATGCTTTTTGACGCCTGTATTCCTTCAAAATATATGTAAAATTCAACTTGATATATATTAAATACAATAATATTCATATAATTCAACTTATTCTGTTAGAAATACTTTCGACTATATTCCTTTTTTGTCAATGTTATATCATTATATAATTAAAGTCAAAGGAATATAGACGAAAGTATTTCTAACAGAATAAATTGAATTTTATGAATATTGCTGTATTTAATGTATATCAAGTTGAATTTTACACACACATATATATATATATATATATGTGTGCGTGTGTGTGCGTGTGTGTGTGTATATACAAAGCTGGTTAACAAATGCAGCGTTGAGTCAGTCTAGAAATAATTATATGTAGGAATTGTATGCAGAAATAATTTTATGCAGAAAGTAGAATTAGAGACATAATTTAATTTTCATAACATTAATTTCTAGCAATATGCTAATTAGCAGACTTATGAAAATCGCCTGCAGAACTTCTAAGAATAAAGCAGAAAATGTAAGGTAAAGAAGCAGATTAGTGGAAACTCTAAGAGAGAGAGTAAAAGCTGACTGTGCAGTTGCAGACCAGATATATCAGAAGAAAAGAGATTCAGACAAATTCAACTAGAATGACATAACGGAAGTGAATAGTTAGTAAAAGAAGGACTTTTGATAAATAGTGGAATTAGCAAGCTCATTGTTTACATTTGTAGCATAAGCTTAATAAGTTAAATCTATTATAGTTTTGCTTTTGAGGCTTTTGTGATGCTTTATTGCTAAAGCTATTAATATATGGTGTGTCTGAATTTAGTTCAGTTCCATATGGCTATTTAGATTTTAGATAGCTGAATTTGAAGACATTAGATGTCTGAAAATTTCAGATTTTCTGCTTAATAGTTAAGTATTAGATAATGTTGAGCTTGAGCTGGTATTTTACATCTAGGGTCTGAATATTCTAACTCCTCACTGAGGACAGCCAGTAGCTTGAAACCGGTAGGATAATTCTAGATAAAGATTTTAAATGCTTTCTCTTGCAGCACTTATTGGAAAAGATTGTTTGAAGCTATTCAGAGCTATTGGCATGCTCATTATATTATATTTATAGTATAAGCTTATTAAATTAAATCATGTGATGTATGACTTAATCAATATTGTTTATTGCTATTTCAATTAGCCAGTTTCCAGCTGAAGTACTAATTAGTATTACTCATATACATATTATTATGAGTAAAAAAGTTTTATTAAATAAAATGTGTTTTCAATTTCAGTTATATATATATATATAATAAATAAAGTTTGATATCTGTATTCGTTTCACAATATATGTAATATATAAATCAATATATATATCAAAATACAGTACAATTTATATAAATTATATTCTTTTAGAAGTACTTTCGACTATACACTTTGTAGTCTTTATCAACTATATAACGTTGAATAATCAAAACGTTGAATAATCTCGTTTTGATTATTCAATGTTATATAGTTGATAAAGACTACAAAGTGTATAGTCGAAAGTACTTCTAAAAGAATATAATTTATATAAATTGTACTGTATTTTGATATATATATTGATTTGTATATTATATTATATATATATATATGAGTGTATGACTGCTAGATTGTAGTCTGGTGCTCATATATATCGCTTGTAATTTTGAATGGATGGTATTTAACATGGGGGCATATTTTTCTAATTATTTCTCTTTTAGTGTACTTACTATTCACGCGAAGCAAATAAAAACCAATAAATGAAAATATGAGACTTGGAGATGTACACCAAGTTTCAGGTGATTCTGATTAAATAATAACCCCAAATCAATTAACCTATAATTAGTCAATATCTTGTGCTTAAGAATTGACTTTCGACTAAGAAGAATATATATGTTTTAAAAATTTCAGTTCAATCAATGAATAAAATTATTCCTTTCAATCTGCCATAGAAAATGCTCAAATATCATATGTCCTCCAGAGTAAAGAAATGTATTTCTTTTAATAATTTCCCATATCTTATGTCATATGTAATAAGCAGAAATGAATAACATGTTTTAATAATAAAGTTTGTTGTTACATTAAAATATTTATATAATATGAGGATTTGAACACAGACTTTCAAGTTCCCTTCAGCTTTCCACTCTATCTCATACAACTGGTTCACGTGACCACACACATGTGAAGAAGATAAATGACCTCCAATATAAGTATTTCACACTGAACTGGCACTCATCAGTTGGTCCACATCACCAGTTTCTACATACATATATAACCAGTGTTCGGTTTATATTAAGATAGCAAATCTTCAATCTTTAATAGACTGGCTTCAATCTATTCCACCCTCCAACTCTTCAGCTATCCATACCATTGAAAATCTGAAGATAAAATGTCCAAATCCCTTATTATTGCCAATATTAAATCATGCCAATGTTAACTTTAATTAAGAGGGATGGGCAGGATATAGGTTGAATTTATAATATTTAAATACAAGTGTAATTAATATACCTGGTCAACATGGACATGGCAATAATATTAACATTAATAAGGGATTTGGACATTTCATCTCCAGATTTTTAATGATATGGATGGCTGAAGAGTTGGAAGGTGGAGTAGACTGAAGCCTGTCCATTAAAGATTGAATATTTGCTTTATTAATATAAACTGAGTACTGATTATATATGTGTGTAGAAAATGATCTAGACCAACTGATGAGTGCTGGTTTAGCATGAAATATGTATATTGGAAATCATTTATCTTTTTCATATATGTTCATCATGTGTATCAGTTATATGAGATGGAATGGATAGCTGAAGGGAGCTGAAAGTCTGTGTTCAAATCCCCTATATTACATCTAAACTCCAGGTATATTAATTATATTTGTAAATACTACAAATTCAGCTTGTATCCTGCCCATCTCTCTTATGTGTATTTAAATGGACAAGTTCCTATACATGAGAGTTAACTTAAGTCAGCATGGACATAACAATAATATTAGCATTAACAAGGGATTTGGACATTTCATCTTCAGATTTTCAATGGTATGGATGGCTGAAGAGTTGGAGGGGGGAGGAGATTGAAGTCTGTCCATTAAAGATTGAATGTTTGCTCTCTTAATGTAAACCAAGTACTGATTATATATATATATATATGTGTGTGTGTGTGTAGGAGACGATGATCTGGATCAACTGATAAGTGCTGGTTCAGCATGAAGTATGTATATTGGAAATCATTTATCTTTTTCACCTGTGTGTGGTCATGTGCATCGATTGAATGTAATAATATCTGAAAAAAGATTGAAAGTTAGTGTTAAAATACTCTATATTGCATCTAAACTCCAGGTATATTAATTATACTTAGTATTTACATATTAAAATATTGTTATAATTAATAATCATCATCAAAAACATGCAGCTGGCGAAGTAGTTGAAGTACAACTGAGACATTTTCCTTGAAGAATAATAGAGCAAGTTGTATTACAAATTTTAGGGCTTCCACTAACCAAGAGTACCTCAATTTGCTAACAGTGCTTCAAAGCATTTTAATACTAGTAGTTGAAAAACTCATATTTTCTATACATTATCATTTACTTGTTATACCCTATCCAAGTATTATTTTTAGAAAAGGAAACAGCATATAAAAAAATAAATATAACATTGAAGAATACTTTACTTCATTTAGCTTTTAGATATTTTATCCCTACTTTAGACAATATCAAACTATAAGGATATTATCCTCATTTTTAAACTTTCGGTATTATCAATAGATAAGTAGTCCACTTAATAACATCTCTCATTACCATAAATATTAAGTCACCGATAATCAGCAATTTGGTGATATAATAAATCTCTTCAATAACTGAGTTACTATTCTTTTTTCAGACTAAAAAAAGTAGGCAAAAAGTTGTGATCAATCAAAAGCTTCTTAAAATCTTATTTTCCAACATAATAGTCTAAAAATTTCAATACACTAAAGTTTTGAAATAGTTTTCAAATATCTACTCTTTCCACAGGTATTTATGGTATTATTCTATCTCTTGCTCTCTTTCTACATATATGTAATAAAATATACCCATATATGTAGCTAATTATCAACTATTATGGTAATAAATCTTTGGTATAAAACAATATTTGTTACTTTGCTGAGCAAGGCTTTCAAAGGGTATCCTTCCCAAATATTGTTTTGTAACAATGTTTTATTATTGTAATAGTTAATAATTTTTTATATACACTAATAGAATATATTTTATTGCATATTATCTATGGTATATACTTATAATATAGCTTATATATATATATATTGTAACCGGCCTCGTTATCCGATCATATAGGGATTGTGAACTCCGAAATTAACATGACATAGCGTAAAGCTTTATTTATTTTCTTCTATCGATAACTGTTCACTATCAATACAAGGGGGCGCCAGATACGATGATTTAATTATAATTTAACTTCTTGCATCACCTTACGTCATATCAAAACGATTTCGAAGTCTAATCCCGCCCACAAGCTCAACTCCCAGCATGGACCAATAGGGTCACTCAGGGTCGCGATGTAATTGTTTCAAAATTACTATTATGGTAAAGGACGCTATGATAACCAATGGAGAAGATGCTTGATTAACTAACTGATCGATCCAAGCATTGGACCATGTCATTGGTTATTTGGGACCAATGCGATTATTCGTCTATGTCTCTAAACAATTAGAAGCTTATAAGATCATCCCCCCTATTTATACCGTCCGGTAGAATTATTTACTCCAGCTATATTTATAACTCATTGACATTTATTTATATTTTATAACAGGCCCTCCCAATTCTTAAATCTATCTTAACTACGGAATAAGTGAATAAATAAATAAATAAATAAACATCGTGACTTACGGCACGATGTTTTAAAGCAACAAGGTTTAAGAAAGATAAATCTAAAGCAATATAATTAACTATATGCATAAATGCTAACTTTATTAATAATCAAGACGACAAAATAGAATAAAGATTTAATTATAGGAAATGACTTGAGAAATGCTCGACTTGTTTAAATACTGAACAAATTTATTTAATATAAAAAAAAAGCACATTGGTTAAAAGTTTTATTTACACGCACACACATGCATTTACGCACTCGCACAGAAAAGAACATATTATATATCGTAAAATATGGATGATAGAATATAAATTTCTTTTTTTACATTTTTCTATATTACATTTTGAAGGTAAGTGTTATAAATTATAAGATAATAATTAGGATCAAAGTTCATATTTGAAAAGTCCTGAGATTTAAATTTTAGGAATTGCATAGTGTTTGATTTTACGAAGGTTGAGATTACACTAATAAGTTACAATAATAATTTTTAAATATAATGAATTACGGAATATTTTATAGCTTAATCTGCGAAATCAAAGTTAGTTAATTATGAGATTGCCTTTTTTTAGAAGTTTACGTATGGAAGGAATGAAAGCATAAAAAAAATAAAGTGTTTACCTAGGATTTTGGCTTATTCTTCCGCTGCTTCTAAGTGTAGGTTTGAACATGGGAGATGATGTTTTCCATAAGGAGATTGTCCATTTCTTTTAAAGTTGAGCGTAATAAATCAGGATGATTCATGTGTTTCACGGAACATTATTGAACTGGTTGGAGCACTAATTTTAGATGGTAATATTATTAAGTATTCATAGCGACGGAGATGTTCTGGTGGCGGAGCGTCGATCAATCACTGAAGGGTTTCCTAGCCCCTCATGACAGTCGACGCTCTAAATATTAATTTCATATCGATCATCTTAAAAACGGGTAGCGCAAACGAAGTAATTTAAATTAAATTGTATTTGGAGAAAGTTGAACAAAAATTTGATAATTTGACTTAGCTTCTCTTAATTAATTTTTTCAATTAATCCCTTCTTTTAGATTTTGCTTGATATTTATATGGGTTGGATCTTATCTGAGGATCGAATCTCCCCCCAGAGTTCCATGTTCTTAGAGTTGTCGTTGGGGTCCGTGTCCTACTCAATCCATGTGCTTAAGGCAATCTTATGTTTAGGCAATCTCATATTGCAATCTCAGTTAACAAACTTATATTCATTCACACCTTGAATGCATACGTGTGTGCGTGTCTTACGAGAACAATGTAATTTACATTAGCTAAAGTCGAGCATTTAATCTTTCTCAAAATCATTTCTATAAGCTTTTACTTTTACTACAATTATAATTTTAAAATATCCCTTTTTAGTTACCCCCGCGGCATAACAAGTATAAATTATTTATTGATATTTATAATGGCATATTATTTTTCATTTTAGAGAATATTATTTTAGTAAATTATGTTAAAGCCTTAACTATTTAATTAGACATATTAATATTTTATTTTACAAGTGTATTTTTAGAAAGTATGGAAAGAAAACTATATCTATTTTTTATCATAAGTTGTAAGAAAATAAAAATAGAGTATTTTACATTGCTTGAGTGTGTGTGTGTTTACATATACCGACTTTGTCTCGGTATAATATATATATATATATTAAATACTGCCTAATGCTATACTCCTAATTATAAATAATAATAAAAATTATATAACATTACAATACCAATCAAAAAAAACTTTAGTCAAGCATTGGTGGTTGAGAAGTCAGCGACAGCAGCTTTACAAGCAGTTGTCCTGAGTTAGTGGGTTCACTTTCCGGTTGATGCTGTGATACATGAGAAAAAAAAACTTTACTAAAATTCTTCCACAACCTGAATCTATTAACAAATATAGCTTTTCAAGTGAAATTCGACTATATATATATATACCAAACAGGAATAACCTTCCCATCATTCACTTCAAATCCCAACAAGTGAAATACAGTTCAACATGCCATATATATATATACCAAACAAAATAGCTTTCCCTTCATGCACTTCAAAACCCAACTTCCGTTAACATCAAAGGATGTCTTCATAAGATTAAATCCTCCCAGATTCAAAATATTTTATCATTAAGTTTTTTTTACTCCTTAATTCACTTTTTTCACAAAAGATAACCTTTGCATGGCCAAATAATATTTTATGACCTGTATTCAGTTCATGAATATACAAAGCTGAGTTATTATATACCTCTACTTTTACTATCTTTAACTCTTTCATTAAAACAATTTATTCTGACCTATATAAATTTTATGACAACTGCAAGGAATCTTATAAACAATTTCAGGAATAGATTTGCAATCAATTAACTGCTTTGAACCATTTAGTAATAAACTTAAATTCAGTGCTTTCTTCCAAGACACCTTCATACCACCCAATAAAAAACTATCCCTAAATCCCTTTACTAATTGATGACTTATATGGCAAAGAAATAAACTCCTTATTTCCATTAACACTTAAATCTTTATTAACAGATTTATAGATATTTTTACCAAATACAATATTTCTAATTCATGATTATATTCAAACTCAATATAGTCTGAAGCAAATTAGATTTTGAAGTGAATGATAAGACTACTTTGTTTGATATATATATATATATATATATATATATATATAACAAAGTAGTCTTATCATTCAACTAAATATAACTAAACATACCATATATATATATATATATATATATGGTATGTTTAGTTGAATTTTACTTGGAAAAGGTCTATATATTAATAGATAAACAATGTTTGTGGAAAAAACTTTTGGAAAGGTTAGTTTTTTTTTGACTGGTATTGCAATGTTATATGAATTTTTGTTGTAATGATTTAAGTCCAAATGCTTTAGACTGGCTTATATATATAGAAAGTTAAATAAAAAAAGGATGGAACCATATTCTTGTGAAATCTTTGTCTTATGTTGTGATTTGTGAGCCTTCTAGACAGCTATCATTACATCTGATTGGCTGTCATACAAGCATTCTAAAAAAAAGGCGCATGCAAGAGGTTTCAGCCTTTCAATTTAATTATAATGATTTAGTAAATGTTTATACCTTTAACAGCAGAACAGGTTTTTTTCAAGGTTACAAATATTTATTTTATTCAGCCAAGGGCTTTCAATACTAAAATGTCTCTCTTATGTGTCAGTCATGCAAAAGTGAAGAAAAATATGTATCGATAAATACATCAGTTTCGGTCGCCTCCATCACTAATGTTGTTAAACAACTTGAAAGATAAAATAACATCAGAGGTTACATACCAAGTAGTGTATAAAATTGAGTGCAAAAGTTTGAATTGCTTAAAGTCTTACTACAGAGACATGAGAGCTAACCTATCCACAAAATTGACCCAGCGTAATTACTTATGCAACTGAACTAAGAAATGCAGTGAATCACTCATCAATATTTTGGGATCATGAGCTATAGTCAGGCCACAGCTTCAGTTTCTCTAGGGCTGATGTCATTTGCTTTGAGAGTGATGACAAAATGAGAAAAGTGAAGGAGGTGTGGTCTATAGCCAAAGAAAAGCATTTCTCTTTCCAAAAAAATGGCATCTAACAACTTCCTGTACAGTTATGACTATAATACATTTTCCTATTGAAAGTACTTAGCTGAATAAAATAAATACTTGTAACATTGAAAAAACCTGTTCTGCTATTAAATGCATAAACATTTACTAAATCATTACAGTTAGTACGGAAAATAGATAAAATAAATTCTTATAGAATTACAAATTTTTATTATATATATATAAAATGTTAATCAATCGAATTATACATAACTCAAAATAATAGACTTAAATATCATCAAATCGATTTTCGTTCACAAATGAACCTTCTCAATTATGCCATTTTTAAAGTTAATCATGTGACAATACATTACAGGGGTAATTGGTCATAAATTGGACCACCATGGTCTCAAAAAAAAAAAAGAGGCGTATATGCAAAAGATAGAAATGGAAAAAGAATATATTGAAATTAGTTATAATGAAAAAGGAATTAGGCAAATTTTAAATACCAAAAATGGAAATTATGAAGAATAAGAGAATTGATAAAGTTAAGAAGTGTATTTCAATTCCATATTCAGCTGAAGTATATAAGATATTGAATAAACATAAATTAAATGATGGAGTAAATATAGGAAGGAAGAATAGTAAAGATTTAAGAAAATGGATATACACTAGAAAAATAAATGATAGTATTGATAATAGAATAGGAATTGTTTATAAAATTAGATATGACAAATGCAAGAATATATATATATAAATGACAAATGCAAGAATATATATATATAAATGCAACTGAAAGAGCTAAAGAACATAATAAAGCAATAAAAAGAGAAGCTACTATGTCTGGGCTATATAATCATTATTTAGAAACAGGGCATATAATAAATTGTGAGGAAAATATAAAGATAATAAAGTATAATAAACATTTTTAAAGAAAGAAAATATTATAAAATATTATATATACAAGAAAACATAGATAAATGCATTAATATGGTCAATGGTTTGATAAAATTGGGAAGAAAATGGTCACTGTTACATAATTGGAAGCTGTAATATATAAGAATGTATAGGTATGTATATGTATAGATAGTATAAGACAGGAATTGTTTGTTGATAGATAGTAGTTATAAGATAAAAAAAAGATGAATAAGGAAATGTATAATGGATATATATATATTAATATGAGCAATGGTTTGACAAAATTGGGAAGGAAATTGTCAATGTTAGAAAATAAGAAGCTGTAATATATATGAATGCATGGGTATAGATAGTATAAGAGGGGAGCTGTTTGTTTGATGATAAATAGTAGATATAAGAAAGAAAAAGACGAACAAGAAAATGTAAAATGGATGTATACATATGTGTAAATTTATAAAAATAATATTTTTTTATTTTTTCATGGGTTTATTTCTAGTGATGACCACTAGAGAGTGCATAAAGCTGTAGGATGTTTATTGTCACATGATTAATTTTAAAAATGGCATCTTGAGAAGGTTCATTTGTGAATGAAAATCAATTTGATGATATTAAATTAAATTGTATACAAACTAGTTGTCTATTATTTTGAGTTATGTATAATTCGATTGATTAAGTGTTTATAAGTTTTTGACAACAATATGGTCATATAAGTTACTGTAAAATGACTATAAAAATTATATATATAAACTTTCTTTTACAGTATAAGAATCCTGGCACATAGATTATAAATACCTATTTTAGATTTAATAAAAAATAAAAATTGTGTCTATTTTATAACACATGTGTGAAAGGCAATTTCTTTTCTATATATATGGTGCAATTTAGTGTTTATATAACACCAAGAGATTGATTGCATTTAGAAGAGGTACTTTTTCAATGCAGAAAGTGTTTATGGTTTACTATTTTCATTGATTAGTGCCTATTATCAATATGATGGTAATTTTCTTAAATATGAAAATACAAGAGATATTTCCACATATTAAAATGTTTCAACAATCACATCTGTTTAAAATAATCAATTTATAATATATATAATAATTGATAATAGAGCAATTTATTCATATATAAAATATCATGGAAGGAAACTATTCTTTATGGGATGCTGTAGACATGTCCTCTCCATCAATAAATGTTTTTAGGCACTTGTGGTTCATCTATTCTTTAAATAAGCCAGCATTTATTGGCTATGATTGAATTTAGTGCTTGATCTTCTTATAAATGTGATTTTTAAATCACCTTTGCACCAGTTCAGCTTATATATCACAGTGAAGAGAAAGTTTTCCAATTTTAACTACCTACTATACTGAACTTTATTAGTTAATATATATATATATATATAATATAATATAAAGAGCATTCAAATAGCTAATATATATATATATATAATATAATATAAAGAGCATTCAAATAGCTCTAAACAAGCATATTTTTAATGATAAATGCTACAAGAGAAAGCATTCAAATCATCTTTATTTAGAATTATCCCCATCCCCAAACTGGTTTTGAGTTATGGCTCTCTTCAGTGAGGAGCTAGAACACCAGATTTAAAAAAAACTAACTCAGGATAAGCATTTATCTAAAGTTAACTCTTAAGAAGATCTGAAATTTTTACACAAGCCTTTAAATTCAGCTCTCCAACTGAAATAATCATATAACATATAACATGATTTTATTAATATATATACATATATATGTATATATATGTGTGTGTAATAATTGATCTTTTAGCAATCTATGCACATATGAATTATTGTGGTATTTTATAGTGTAGGTGTGAAGAGTTCTTCCAAAATATTTCATATAAATATATAACTTCATTAAAGTTACAGAGGTTTTTTTAAGGTTTTTATCCTATATAAAAAAATTGATTGAACTCTGAAAAAAAAGTCTTCTTGACAGCTAACAAAATTAAAAAACAATAATTTAAAAAAGCATTGCATATATAAATATATTTTATTAATTTACAAAAAAATAAAATGTAATTTTTTTTTTAATTATGCTTTTATGTAAACATACTAGACACATAAAAAGTAGAAAAATAACAAAGTAATCTGACTAAAAATTAGAAGAAAAAAAAAGAATCTCTGTTAGTTTGCTATTCTTGAACATATCAGAGATCTTAAGAATCTAGACTTGTTATAAAACAACTAGAAATTTTAAAAATATTGTCATTTCAAAAAGACATTTGAGGCTCAAATAAATCTTAAAAATCAAAGATCTCGCATGCTTTTAAATGAAATGACAATATTTTTGCAATTTCCATTTGTTTTATAACAAGACTAGATTCTTAAGATCTTTGATATTTTTCAAGAATGGTAAATTAACCAAGATTTAGTTTTTTTCTACTTTTTAGTTGGCTACAACTGACATAAAAGTATTATTTAAAAAATTTTTTACATACATTATTTTATTAAAACTGACAAAAATCTTAGTCTGGAGTAAATTTCAAAAATGTGGACATACAGACAGAAACACAGACACGGCAAATTAATAAAAAGCATATAATACACCAAAATACCTTAATATCATTACATAAAATAATCAACTGTATAGACATACATCTTTGATTAACGTTTCTCCCTGATAAAATTTAATTATGTGGAAACAAATAACATCATGTTAAAAGTATTAACCATATCATCAACATGATATTGACAATTTCTCAATGCTTTCATAAAGATAGGTATAATAATAATAATAATAATAATAAAAGTTACTCATATAGTCCAAAGTCTGTAAGATAATCACTTGATATTTAACTGAATTATGGATATTTCATTAATAAAATAAAAGGAATTAAAAAAGTAACATGCAAAAACAGATGAATTATTTATAATTTTTATTAGTCATTCATTAGACTAAAGATTATCCATTTAATGAATAATATTTCTGTAATGTAATTTTCACTTTACCATTCTCACACAAGGTAAGGACTGATTTCTATCCACTTTTATCACTTTGTGAAAGGGTGCAATATTTAACATATGACCAAAGACATGAAAAAGATGTATAATCTCCAGGATGCTCATTTTATGTTGAACCATCACTCATCAGTTTGCCCAGACCACAATCTTTTAGACATAGTTCACTGCTCATATATATTGGACAATGATAAAGATATGTGTAAAAGATCATGGTCTGGGCCAACTGATGAGTGCTGGTTCTACAAAAAATATATATCTTGTGGATTACACATCCTTTTCACATGTCCTTGGTCATATGTTTTTGATTACACCTCTCTACAAGGTGTCAATAGATAGAAACCAATCCATACCTTGCATGAGAGTGGTGTAGTGAAAATTATACTACAGAAGTATTATTGATTAGATGGATTATTTCTTTGAACTGCTGTGATAATATTTAAATCTGGAAAGCAGTTTATTGGACTTAGAATTGGTAGTAATAGAGTTGCTTAAGTAGTAAGTAAATAGCAGGTTTTCTAATTGTTTTATTCCCTGCAAAGCTTTTGCCTAATATGTTTTTTGAGTTAAAAAAAAATAGATGTAGCATCCATACAATGTATTGTTTACTTTATATCACTTAAATTAATCAAGTTATTTAAAATGATTTTCATAATTTGGTTAAGTGGTACTTATTAATTATAAAAAAACATATGATATTGGGTGGAATATTTTCTCTTTTTATGCTGTTTACATGTAAGTATAGGAGATTTGAACTCAGCTTTTCAAGCACCCTTCAACTATCCACACTATCTCATACAACTGATATGACCACACACATGTAGAAAAGATAAATAATCACCAATATACATATTTAGTTCTAAACCAGCACTCATCAGTTGGTCCAGATTATCATCTCCCACACATATATATAATCAGTGCTGTTTATATGTGGAAAAAAATATTCATTTTTTATACTTATTTTTTTGTACAGTTCTGAAAAAGGATATATGATAGTTGAAACTGTAAAGAATAACAATAATAAAAGTATTGTATAAATAGAAAAGAATGTTTATTTTATTAATATATATATAACCATTAGAAACCAATCAACACTTAGACAATCCCAATATAGATAACAATCAAGAATTTCAAACTGTTGTCAAGGCAACCTCCGTTTAGCAGTAGAGATAGAATCCACCTCTATTAATGGTCCCATGTATTTATATAGACACTAAAGAATGCAACTTAACAACAGAGATTGAAATTATTGATAAATTATATATATATATATAGAATGATCACCATTTCCTATTCTTACACAAGCTGTTAATATAATAGCAAATTCTCCATACAGTAATGCCACTCAGAGCAAATCTTAGTTATCAATAGGTGCAAAGAAGGTTTGAGAGCATTAAATAAAGATTTTATGCACAAACCTTCTTGCATGCATTGATTACTAAAGCTTGCACTAGGTGGCAGTACTCAAGGAAGAGTTTGCTATTGTATATTTAAAAAGACTTTCTACTGATATTTATTGTGTAAATGCACTCAAAATCAATGCTTATTTTATAACACAGCTCTTATTAGAACTAGACATGAGTTCATATTGACAGCTATCAGGAATGTAAATCAATCATTTCAAATTTATGAGTCTTGCTATATTAAGAATTTATGATATATAAGTTATTAATAACTGAGGATTTAGAAACAAGTCTGTTAAGATGAAAAAAAAAGGGCCTTATGGCGTATATTCTGTCGTTTATGCTTATGTCTGAACTCGCTGAACGTTATTATTTATTATTATCTCTATTATAGTATTATTATACAACATTCAATAACGTTTTGTGGTTTATTATAAAAATTGTTTTTGTAAAAATTATTAAGAAATATCTGTTTATGCCTAATTTTGCGGTATTGTTTTTTTTTTTTAATCTGCTCGTATAATATAGTCGGGTAAATAAATCCTTTCTGCGACTATAATTTGGAAATATTATCAACAAATGTTTGCTTGTTTTTTTTACTAAAGTTAAACAAACTACTAATTTCCATCCATAAATTCATTTTATTCACCAGAAATGTATCACAATTTTATCTTCTTTTAAATTTTGTTACCGTGCGCGTATATGTACGCACCCACACATTCGCTTACGTTTCTTATAGAATGTTCTGCGAAACTTTACTTCACTTTATTTATTTAAAAACATTTTTATTATTAAAAGTTGTAATATTATAATATTTTTTTACAAAATAAAAAAAAAAAAAACCCCTGGTAGCTTAATTTAGTAAACTTCCGTTTCCTTTTCCTCTGATAAAGTTTCATATTTAGCTTTAAATGTTTCTAAGACGTGATATTTAGAATGAAAATTATTGACACGCACACTAAATTTTTTCAGTCAAAATGTCATAGTTATGAGAAAAGTATTTACTTTAACATATATATCAAAATAAAATAAGATTCAATAAGTTTTTAACTAAAACTTGCCATGTCTCTTTTTTTTATCGGCAAACTAATAAATAGATTTATGATGAGTATAAATTTTTTAGATAATTTTTATCATTGGGCGGCTTTAAGATTATAAATGACTACATATAACTAAAAATCACAAATTAATTAATTAGTTAGGCCTTGTATAACGTATAGTATATACATCTGTTGTGTCACAACCTAAAGTTAATTCTTGTCCCGATAAATCTTTAAAATGTGTTCATTTTACATCAGACTTAATATTTTTTTTTTTTTTCCAGATTAATTTGGTTGCTTAAAAGCCAGTAATTATTAATCAATTGAACTATAATGATGCTTATGTATCTATAATTCTGGTCACATGTAGACAACGATGCTTATTAATCAAAGTGTAATTGATCTAGGCTAAAATCTAAATTGTTTACATTAGTAACTTCACCACTGAAGTAGGAAAATGATGGGAATCATATAATGTTTTATTTTATATATATATTTTATATATTTATTTCCAACTTTGAATTGGTAATTCAAATTGAATTACATTTTAATTTCAGACCACATGGCTTAATAGAATAGATCTGATTTCAAAATCTTAAGGTATTTAAATGTTTCAGGCCATTGTCTTGATTGTATGTCTATGCTACAAACAGAAGTTTACAGACATTCTTTACACATTATTCTAACAATGTCCTTTTTCCTAAATGAAGATTACATTCTCCAGTACTAATGAATTACCAGTTGATGTTTCTGATCATTTAATAACTATTATTACTATCTTTTAATATATAGTATATATTTTTAAAAAATTGTAATTAATTACCTTTTGTATTTGGTTAAAGCCAGCTTAAAATGACATTTACAGTCAAACTCACATTTGACAGAAATCGGTTAACACTTAGACAATCCCAATATCAATAACATATTCAATCTGTTGTCAAGGCAACAATCAACAATCTTAATCTGTTGTCAAGGCAGTCTTCTTTTAATGATAAAGGAGATTTGCCTTGACAACATATTGAGATTGTTGATTGTTATCGATATTGCCTAAGTGTTGACACCAATTTCTGTGAATTTACGTATAAACTTATCTAGCCTTGAGCATTACTACACATATATATATATTAGATATATTTAAAAAATTTTTTCCATTACATATTCTTGAATTATATGAATAAAGAGAATAAAAAAAGACAAAATGACTCCCAAGATGAACTTCATTTTATATTGAACCATATTTTCAATTGGTACAGGGCAGTCACTTTTACAGATGCCATCATTATTTGGGTTTTTCAGGCTCCTTTGGTCATATATTTCAAGAACCAGTATGGTTTAGTAGAAATTTTAAATATATCTGAAAAAAGATATAAAACATAAAGAAACAGAAAAATGAGATTAACATTAATTATTCAATGTGCTTATGTTTAATTTTAAAACAAACAAATAGGTGTATTAATCTTTAACTAGATTTAAAGTTTTTATCTGGGCTGGTAATATTATGATAATCTCTAGTCTAATAAATGATTGGTAACAATTATTACTGCATGTATCTGAAGTGGATGGTGTTGAAATTATGAATGCAGAATGTGTAATATATATATATATATGTGTGTGTGTGTGTGTGTAAGATTTGAAATACAGGTATTCTTAATATACCTGGAGCTTAATTGTAAATATAGGGGATTTGAACACAGACTTTCAAGCACCCTTCAACTATCCACACTATCTCAAACCACTGACACACACAATCACACACATGATTATTTATCTTTTCAACATGATGTGTGGCCGTGTGTATCAGTGGTATGAGATAGTGTGGATAGTTGAAGGGTGCTTGAAAGTCTGTGTTCAAATCCCCTATATTTATATATATAACATGAATGTTATAACGTATATAAATATAATCTTAAATTAAACTTTTTTTAATTATTATTAAATCGGTAATGTAAAAAAAAATAGAAGTAACTATACCAGATATTTCAGCCACATATGGAGTTTAGTACATAATGATTGGAAGAGATAAATGCTTCAGATACATATGTCAGAAACATAACTACATTAGACAAAGTAATGTGAAAAATTATATAATAATTGCATTTAAATTAAATTTTGGTGACAAACCATGAAGTGGTAACAAAATGTCTGTCTGTTATTGTATGTATACTTATAAGCCTTTGAAAGTTTTCCCCTCCTCCATTAATTTTTAAAATAAAATATGTAAAGGAATATTTGAAAATGTACAGGTATTTTTTATTATAATACAACATGTTATAGGCAAAATAAGTCATAGATCACATGACCCTATTCTCTTAAGCTTGTAAGTTATAAACAATGAGGATTGCCAATTTCTCAACAAGCTTTGTTATAAATGTTTAGCTAGAGAAAGCATTTAAAATATCTCTGTCAGAAACCACCCCTCCTCAAGACCCTGACCATGGTTTTTTGCTTTGGCACTCCTCAGAGAAGTGCCAGGGTAGATTCAGACACTAGATCTAAAAATACCAACCCAAATCGAGCACTTATCTAAAAGTTATCTATTTAGTGTAAAATTGAAATTTTTACACTTACATGTCTTCAAACCCAGCTATCCAACTCAAATAGTTATATGGGGCTGATAGATCTTCAGCTATACCATATATTAGTAGTCAATTTAAAAACATGTAGTATGATAAAATAAAAATAAATGAGAAAAAAAAATTATTTTGCGAATTATTAAAAATTATTTTGAGTTTTGCTTTGGCTAAATTACTTAAAGAGAGCTATGGTGAATTTCACCATATGTGCACTTAGCATTACATTATAAAGAAGAACAAACCATTTCCATATGAAGATGAATAAAGTTTTGCAAATTTGAATTAAATATTCAAATGAGGGAGGGGGTCAACATTAGTTGTTAATAATGTTTTTAAGTTCCCTAAAAGCCATTTGAGGAAACTATTTTTAGCACTTACTATATGTTTAGGCATTGCATTTAAAATTGTGATTATAACATTTCAATTTATAGTAAAAGTTTATTACAATTTGACCTATTAGTGCCAGTTTTTTAAAACTTGCATAATTAACACCATCTGTCTCAAATAAACACCTTAGTGAATAAAGAAGTGAAAGGAAAACAAAAGCTTATTTTGTTTTGTAAAAAAAGGAGGAAGAAGATAACTATACTATTTTTTTGTAATTGTTATCTAACAAAAAAAAATGGTTAAAACAGGCAAAACTCACTATATATATGTCTTGCATTGGTGGTCGAAAGATCAGCGCGACTGCTTTGCACTTGCAGGAAGTTGCCCGAGTTGCAGGTTCATGTCCCGGCCGATGCTATGACACTTAAAAAAAAACTCGCTATATATATTGCCACACACAGCAAGCTAGAGTAATCAATGGATGCCAGAAGGCTATGGTTATTAAAGAACCAAAGACACCAAAATGTATAGGTACTGAGCTAGGTTCAGATCTATATGACTATATAAGCTAATGGGCTTGGATTGAAAACATTAAAGTGTTTTCAGTTTAAGACTCATAGTTTAGTAGTTAAGTGGAGATAAAAGGTGGTTTCTGGAGGGTTGCATTAGATCCTAAGATCTAGGTGCAGTGCTCTCAGATCCAAGGCTCCTCACTGATGAAGGCCATAAGCCAGAAAGTAGTCTGGGGATATTGGAAGGCACTAGATGGAGATTTTATGCACACACCTTCTGGCATCCATTGATTACTCTAGCTTGCTGTGTGTGATAACATATATAGTGAGTTTTGCCTGTTTTAGCAACAGTTATACACAAGCATAAGAGGTGGTGGTCATGTGATGTTTATTGGCTTTAATAAAATAGTTCCTCATAAACCAATTGCATGATAATTTGTTAATTTTTAGCCCAGCCAAACTATGAAATAACTTTTTAATTTTTACTAGAAATAAAAATTAATCTACTATTTATATGTGGTAAAGTTACAAATGAACAATAAATTATTTACTCATTGTAATATGGATGGAGAAAACCTGGTGATGCCATAAATGATTCTCAATTGAGACTGAATGTTAAAATAATTTTCATATTTCTGCTGTGATTTATTTATAAATAGATAATATATTTATTTATAAATGATTAAATAAATAATTTATTGATTCTAACAACACAATTTTAAAACAATCAAACTTATTATAGGAAGAGCATTTTGGAAGCACAATTTAAAAAAAAATCAAGATACAACTACAATATATATTTTTGGTCAAATAGCTGATGAAAAATTTCATGTATTCATGGGTTAGTTTTATACTATTTAATATATAGCTAAAGTAGCCTCAAAACTAAAGATTCCAGAACTGCTTTATAGGCAAATATTATAAATAAATAAAAAATCAGTTCAAACTAATTGAATGAAGCCCAATCTTTCACTAAGGTGTCAAAAAGTATGTGAATAATTTACCATATCAATATTTATTGATTTAATTCAAAATGTTTACATTTTTAGTTATTGATATTTTGCCAATTTTTATATTTGTAAATAAATGTCTTGTTTTTTGAAGACAAGTTGATTTTGCTTTTTACATCTAGTTGGTACTAACGGATTTAGAATAATGACTTATCTGTCTTCTTTATGCATTTCATTAGTATGGTTTAATGGTACTCCAGTATCTTACATTCTTTTTGTTTGCATATTTGTAATGTTTGTTTAAACAGTAGCAAAATCTTCATACATTACTGCCACTCAACACAAGCCTTACTATGGAAGAAAAAAGGTTTGTGCACAAAATTCCTATTTAGTGCTTACTCATCCAATATACCCAAACTAGTTTCTAGCTTTATAGTAGATGGTTTCTGGATGATTTTATGAGATTTTAATATCAAGATGCAATATTCCCAGATCTCAGGCTTTTCTCTGTGTCTGGGGATACTGAATAAATAGGCACTGAATAGGGATTTTCTGCACAAATCTTGCATCCATTGACTCTATGGCTTGCATTGGATGTCACTATTGTATGGAGAGTTTGCTGTATTTTAACAGCTTGTGTAAGCATATGAACTAGTGATCATGTGATATCTCAGTGGTTTTATACTAATTCTGCCTATAGGATGATGGTGAATGTGTTTTCTTTAAAAAGCAAAGACATTGGAATGCATAGATACAGAACTGGGTGCAGATCCACATGATTTTACAAGCAAAAGAGCTTGGATTGAATCATCATTGTGTTTTATCTTGGATTCATAGCTTTATGGTAGTAATGGTCACAGAGGATTGCATTTGAACCTAGATGCAATGCTCTCAAACCCATCTCACTGAAACTAGGTCTGAGGATATTGGATGATTAGGCACTAGATAGGGATTTTATACATAAACTCTTCTTGCATCCATTGATTACTAAGATTTGCACTGAGTGTCACTACTGTATGGAGAATTTGCTACTATTTTAAGAGCTTGTGTAAGCAGAGGAAATGGTGATCATGTGATGTTTTAATATTTGTATAGTAAAAACTTAAATTAAAATACATATTGATTTATGATTTTAAAAAATCTGAAAATATTCATATCACACAAGTCAAAAACAATGATTAGTGAGTTTTTTATTCTTAGACCCTGAGAATTTTTGCAAAAAAGTATGATTCTTTTTTTTTTGCCATTCAAAAGAGAAAATAGTATATTTTTCATAGTTTGTTTATATTTTTATGACTATTTTTGGCAAAATATTGTGAAATATTTATTTTTTGATGAGAATATAATGTTTAGATTAAGATTTTATTTGAAAATAGATATTTTTTAAATACAAGCCAAGAAATTTTACAACATAAAGAAAGAATTATGATTGGCTGAAAGAGGAGGCTCTATAGAGGAGGTTTTATAGAGAAGTTTCTATAGAGGAGGTTTTATAGAGGAGGTTCTATAACCACACAAGCCATTATTTTTATCATTTTTAAAAAATTACAAGTCTAATTTTAAATTTTAAAACAGCATTGTTTTTTAATTAACAAGAATTCATAAGGTTTCAGCATTGGAGCTGAAGTAAAAAATATTTTGTTTATGAAATATTTTTACCAGCAATTGTATCACTGCATGATACAAAAAAAACTATTGTTCTGGTTATACTTTTTATTTTTTTATCATTGCAAAGCTGAAGTAGTATTTTTAACCCTTTCTTGGTACTATGTAGACTTAAATATTTTAGCATTTTTGGTGCTTTTCTTTGTCTCACACATCAATAGAATATATGATAAAATGATTATTACTTATCAGAAATATTCAACAAATTAAAAATCCTTCTTTTTCTTTTCAAAAACTTTATTTTTTAATATCAATACTGAACATATATATATATATATAATACAAAACTCCAATGTTTCAACTGTTTTTATCTTCATACAGTCATTTTCAAGGATCTGCAACAACAATATGAAATACATATTTATAAATAAACCTCAATTACATAAATAACTTCATCTTACATTAACACAAACAGTAACAAACATATTAAACATACATAATTATATTTTACTTACATCTCTCCCACTGTTATTTTTTATTACTCTTTCTTTTACATTATTTAATTACAAATCTGTCTTAAAATCATCCAAGAAACTTTTTATACAAATTTAAAAACCAACCCTAATTTCAAAAAACTTCCCACTTTTTTTAAATCTTATCTAAAACCCATCTCAAAAACTACATTTCTAAATTATAGCTTTAAATGAATATAAAACAAATATAAACACCTTTTTTTATACAAATTTTTTTTTAACAATTTACCTAAACCTATTTAAACATTCCTTTTTTTAAAAGAAAAGTGATTATACATTTGCTGTGTTATAATATATGATACTTGTCAGAAAATAATAAATTTGACTTCATTTGATACATATTTTTGTTTACTACTGAAATAAATTTTAAATGTTCACATTTTGTTTCTGTAAATATCAAAAAAATGAGATTGTAATCAAAGCAAAGACTTTACACATCACTGTTTTTTAAAAGATTGTTTTTAGTTTATAAAATCAAAGAAATATTTCTTAATTCTCATTATTTTTAAGCATTGAAATGAATAATTATTTATTACTTTTATATCTAATGAATTATGTTTTAAAAGTTTAAATTTCTTTAATATTTATTGCAAAATTGTGATATTTTCTTACTGGTAAATATAAAGTAGATTGTTTATGTCAAAGTTAGTCTTTTAAATTGCTTCTAGCCATATTTACGTTAGTTGCTAATATAACATTATATTTCAAGTCAAAATAAGTTATTAATAATTTATATTTCTTCATATCTAATAAATATAGTGTAAATTATGTTAAAAAATATCTAAAACCGTAATAAATTCGCAAATAAACATGTTTTTGGGTCATTGGAACTACAATGTTGTAAAACACCAAATGTTTTACAGTCTTGTCAGCAAACAATGGCTGAACATGTCGAGGCAGGGCTTACGTCTATTGTTAGAGGGGGAATGTTGAATTTCCCACCTTCTATGCAATTTTTTTTACCAAAACTTTTATATAATAAAATATACCATTTTACACACATTTTAACGTATAATACTTATGGAAAAATTCACCAGGTGGCGAATTGGCCAAAACACGCAAAACTGTGGAATACAACTATGAAAGATTAAAACTGCTTTTCATTTGTAAACATGTATTTAACCATTAAAATAAGAAGTTGAAAGTTTAAGTTAATCAGCTTGCTACGTATTATCAAAAAAGAAGGACTTACTTAGGAAGAGAAGGATAAGTATATATATTAAATGTAACTAACTATAAGCAAACAGTCAGGACATTAATGAATAGACATTAAATATGAAGAAAGATCTATCATTTTAATTATTTTTTATTATACCTCTAAATAGCATATGATTTTTTAGGCTTACACAAATGGTTAAAAGAGTAGCATGTATAGAGATCTTGAACTGTGTTCAGACCTGTATGACTGTACAGGTGAATGAGCTGTCTTTATTTTGAACTCTTAGCTTTATAGTTAACTAAAAAGGTAAAAGATGGCTGCTGAAGGGTTGCATTAATCTAAAGATCTGTGTACAATGTTTTTAAATCCAAAACTTCTCATTGATGACAGCCACAAGCTAGAACTAGACTGGGGATATTGGATAAGTAGGCATTAGATAAGAATTTTGATGCCCAAATCTTATACCATCTATTAATTATTATGGTTTGCAGTGAACTGCACTACTGTATGGAAAGAGTTGCTACTGTTTATTTTTTATTATTCCTTACTCTCATTGAAACAGAGCTTCTAGAGTTAAATACATAGATGGAATCATGATGAGAAAATAAAAAAGAACACAGATATATCTGATAAAACAATTTTTAAACTCAAAGATGTAATGCTTGCAGGAAAGTAACTGGTTTATTTTAAATGGTACTAAATTGTTTTTCTCTTCACCAGTAAAAATTGTAATTATAAATATGCGACTTTTTTCACATACGTTAGTGAAGCTATAATTATACAATAATGTGTAATATGTCTGCTTAGTGCATGTGAGATTTAATGTTCAAATCTCATACTCATAGCTTTACAAATGAAGATTGTTGTGATTTATTGTACACATATGCAAATGAGTTTGAATTTTTAATTAGTCCATTGTTTGTAGAGAGCAAAGTATGCCTCTCTTCTATTGATGGCACTGAGATCATTTGCTATGTAAAAAGCTTCCTTGACTTTTCTTTTCGCATCATTCTTCTCTGTGCAATGGCATGACCTCAATTAGGCTGCCAGGCATCTTACAACGGTGAGACTCGAGCTAACCTCAATACAAGAATTTACCAACACAGGTATGCATACAACAGGGTTAAAAATAAAAATGAAGGAACATCAGTCTTCTGGGACCACCAAGCGGCTATGGGCCACATGTTCGAACCCACTTCTGCCCAAGCAATTTGCACAGAGAAGAATGATGTCAAAAGAAAAGTCAAGAAAGCTCTTTACAAAGCAAATGATCTCAGTGCCATTAATAGAAGAGAGGCATGCTTTGCTCTCTCCAAACAATGGACTAACTAATTAAAAATTCAAACTCATTTGCATATGTGTACAATAAATCACAACAGACTTCATTTGTAAAGCTACACGAAAGCGATAAGCATTTTTGACATATTACACTTTATAGTATAATTATAGCTTGACATATTACACTTTATAGTATAATTATAGCTTCACTAACGTATGTGAAAAAAGTCGCATATTTATAATTTAAATGGTACTGTAAATGTAATAGCCAAAATAAGAAGCTTTGGACTATTCATTACAGAATAAAGATAGTTGGCCAAGAAAATAAATGGAAGTTATTAGTTATTAGCATTTTATTTACAAGTGTCAAAAATTTCGCATTCACACCTTTGATATTAGACACTTCAGATAAATATCTTAATGATTTTTACTAATCATGTATTAGGCTAGAGATTATGGTATTGTTAGTCCAGATATAAATTTAAATCTCAGTTAAAAATTAATATTTCTGATTTTTAATTTAAAATAAACACGTGGAATAATTCAACCTTAACTTTCTTTTTCCTTGCGCAATATCTTTTTTTTAAAAATATATTTAAAACTTCCGCATCGCCGCACACGTTTGAAGCATATCAATAAAGACATCTTATCTTTTTCAGATGTCTTTATTCATATGTTTCAAGAATGTGTATTGGAGTGGACGTTCTAAGTATAAACAAAACAGTTATTACTTATAACATTGTATTTAAAAAGTATTTGTAAGTGTTTATTATATTAAAATAAAATTAATAATTCAGCATATTTACTGTAATAATGTATTGGTAGAAAAAATCTGAAGTCAAATTTTAAATAAGTTTTGTAACTATTGCCCACAAAAAAAAAAAATTTCCCAGAAGTTGAAATGATTAGATTTTTAAAAAATAGTTGAAAGCTAGTAAACTGATATAAATTACAAAAAAAAGCTTAGAAAAATTTTAATTCTGTTAAATACATTATTTTTAGATATATATACTTTCATCACGTGGTTTGTGTCAAAGTTATGAGGGCAGTAAGTTTGACATTTACTAATTAAATTATAGTAAGTCCCTATCTATATATATATTGAACAATGATAAAAAATATATGTTAGAGATTGTGTTTTGGGCCAACTGATGAGTGCTGGTTCAGCATGAAATGTGCATCTTAGAGAAAACATCTTTTTTACAAGTTTTTGGTCATAGATTTATGATTACAATCCTCCACAAGATGTTAAAAATGGACACAAACCAGTCCCTATCTTGTATGAGAGCCATGTAGTGAAAATTACACTACAGAAATATTATCATTAAGTGGATAATCTCTTGTCTAATGAATAACTAATAAAAATTATTCATATATCATATTGTGTTAAAAATGGGACTAATTTTAGTTGAGACTTGAGTTTTTGAGAGAACAAGCAACTAATTAAGTTGACCTATGATTACAGGGATTTTGTTTTTAATGCTGTCGATTATTGATGCTAGTGAAGGAAGATACTGAATACTTAGTGCTTATATAGTAGTGGTACTCCAGATAGATAATCTTTAAAATCTTTATGATATGGATAGATTTTTTCATTCATCATAGTAAATAATATATAAAAATTTAATGATAACTTTTGGTGAATCTAGAAGCCAGGGCATTTTTAGCCATCTCTTTGTGCTAATCTATCTAAGTTGGACCATACTGGAGCCATACTGAGAGGCTGATTTGATTTAATCATGAAGGAGTAATTTTTAAAAAGCAATGAATTATATTCATCTAAAATGAATTCATGAGGGTCTGATTTTTTGGGATTGTTATCTTTACTACTGTAACTTCTATTGTAAAAATGATTGTAATCACACTAATTTGTTTATTTTGTTAAATTTAATTATTGATAACATCTTGTTGTTTGTAGACATGTTAAGTTTTCTGCTCCAAAAATAAGCAGACTAAGTTAGCAATGAAATAGAATGTCTATTATCACAACAACTGCTCGTTTCCCATGGCAAAGACTTTATTGATTTATTTAAAACTATTGATGATGATGATTAAAACTAGCAGTACAAATGAAAGATAGATGGCATTTAAAAGAAATAATAATATAATTTTATCAAGCTTTAAGTTATTTAAAGTTCTAAATTTGTTTCCACATTTTGCATATGCATAAGACAATAGTTGAAACAAATATGAACCATTTAAAAGTAGGAGTGTTTAATTGTCTATGTTTTTAGGTAGCAATTCTGAGAGATTAATTCATATCTGCTTTAAACATATGAATATAACTGAAAAATGTGAACGATCTCAAAGATGCATTTTTGGCTGAATCAGTCCTCTTTTTAATCAGTTCAACTATAACTTCTTACATGCAACTTCAGATCATTTGTTTAATATTCATCAATATCGCATTACTACAATTTGATCATCATCATCATCAACCATTATCAATACCCTACAGGATGAAGGTCTCTCCAAGTTCAATCCATTTTTCTGATCTATAGCTTCTCTGCTCCACATCACCTCTGCATACTTTATTATTTCATCCATTCATCTCACATGTGGTCTTTAAAGAGACAATTTGATGTAATGTAAAATTTCTTATATGCACATATTTGAATTCACCCACAAGTCAAACATTACTTTTTAATTAAATTTTAAAATGGTATGATAATATCTAGCCTAATAAATAATTAGTAATCTATCATTAAAATATTATTTAAAGTGGGTCAAATGTGTGAGTGCAAAATTTGGCTCTTGTTAATAAGTAATAGTAATTGAATATATATACGAGCATGGATAACATTCACAAAGATAGTCCAACCTGATATAATTTAACTATTAAAACATTAAAAACTATATTTCAGAAGGAATTTGAACTCAGAGTTTGTAAGGGAGCTTGTAGCCCTCTTTAGCTATCCATTGTATCTCCTGAGCACTGATTATATATGTGTGTGGAGATTATAATCTGGACCAATTGATGAGTGTTGCTTCAGCATGAAATGCATATGTTAGAGATCATTTATCTTTTTCACATGGATGTAGTCAGGTGTATCGATGGTATAAGATAAAGAGGATATCTAAAGGGAGCTTGATAGTTTCAAAGCCCTTCTAATTACATTAAGTTCAGTATAGCCAGCATACTTGTACTTAAATATTAAATACTATATTGCTGAAGCATAATTTCCACAAATCTTTCTCATCTGTAAACAAGCTATAAGTATTAATTTTATATTACTATAATTAACATTTAAAATACAAGTTGATAAAGATTATATGGGTGTAAAAAGCAATATTCTGTAATTCATTTATTGTTTAATGTTTTTACAGTGGTTTATTTATTTATTATATATTTACACAAGTGCACATAAAGCTAACAATTACTGCGCTTTAAGTAGCTCAAGTTCGAGAAGAAATCTCCTGGAGCGACTGTTATTATTAAAAATTGATCTACTCTCTAGACACAGCATTGGATAATCAATGTAATAAAAGAAGACAATTTTTCGTTGCATTTCGGGCTGTTATTTAGAGGAGCGAGTTTTAAATCAATTGAGATTTTATTGCAAGTCAGTTTTAAATCGATTGGCTATTATATCTATATAAAGATACTATAATAGTCTTTATATATTTATTTTAAAACTTAGTGTAACTTCAACGTTAATATCATACTTAAGACACAGATGTCGTTGAAAGTTTATTAAATTGCTAAAATAACTATTAAAAAATATACTCTGATACAGTCTCTTTATATTACATAATGGCAAAAATTTAATCTATTATACAGTCATCTTGATAGGAAAAATGAAGAATGATGTAAAATTGTATTCTTTGAAATATTCAAACACTGACAGGTGTTATCATATTATATTTTAATATATATATATATCATTTAACAAAAATTATTAATTATATAAATAAATTATTCATTTATAGCCAGCTTATAGTTTGCCAGCTATTGTCCTGCTACTAAAAATATCATCTATAAGTTAAATTATGTGATTAATAATTGTAGTTATGGGTATGTTATAATCAAATTTTAGCATTAATGTTTTCATAGAAAATATACTTATTTATTAATAACAGATTGAATATTTATTAATTCGCCGTAGAAGCATAAACCTTAATGCTAAAATTTGGATATATAATAATTGATATATTAGATATAAAGTTAACACCAGTTTTTTTATGGCTAAAAATTTAAAGCAGCCTCAAAGCCTTCTATATTAACTCTAGAAAAAGAAAAAGAAAGAGCAGAGTAAAAGAAAATACATTATTAATCATGAATGCCAATTTTTTAAGTGTATTTAGCAATTTTCCACCTTTATTTTTTAAAAGACAACCATTTATTTATTGACTGAATTCAGACCGTTAACTAGACTGCTTATAGGCCGCTACCTAATAATATATATATGTTTGTACCATCCCTCCTCAATATAAATTTTCAATTTTTACTTAGCTTAGATTAAACCCGAATCTTCAAGAGCAAAACGGGTCAATGCATTTCTCATTACATCACGGATTGCTTATTAATTGAATTAAATTACCTTCCCCCCCCCTCCACTTTCAAACTAATATGGTCTGTTGCATTTTATATTATAATTTATTAAAATACAATGTTTTTGATATAGTACTAGCTTAGTAGATATTTTGGAATCTAAAATCGGCGGCCATAACTATATTGTATCACTTCCGGTGTTTGAACTAATATAAATTCCCCAGTAAGGAAATCATTGGGTTTTTAAAATTAATTTATTAAGACACAATTACAAGAAAATATCTACTGCAAACAAATAAAAATTGCCAAAATTAAAAAAAAAAAAAGGCAAAATTATATTATGTTTTTTATTTGTAATTACGATCCTTTTTATTGCATTAATATAATCAATACCTTGTGGGGAATAACTAATACAAAGAGGAGTCTAGAGCTAAAGATTTTTAATCTAAACTTAGACGGTCGTCGACGATATCTCAAATAATCAACCACTCAATTATAATTACAATAGTAATAATATAAGAATAATTAATAATAGCTATAGATATTGCAAATTATGCATGGTCAGGGGTTTGGGGAGGTGTTCCCGACAGAGATATTTTAAATGCTTTCTCTAGCTAAGCATTTAACATTAAGCTTGTTGAGGAATTGGCAATCCTCATTGTTTATAACTTACAAGCTTAAGAGAATAAGGTCATATGATCTATGACTCTTATCTTGACTATTTATGGTATTATTATTATTGTTGTTGTTGTTGTTGTTGTTTTTGTTATTATTATTATTATTATTATTTAATTTTTAATATTCTAGTAACTGTTAACATTTAAAAATATTCGAATAGTGAAAATCCACTGTTTCTTAAATGAATAGAAATACTTTCTTTTCTTCTCCAACAACAAAATCATACTAAAAGTTAAATTATCTAAAATTGATTTTATCATCAGAAACCACAGCTCAATTTTATTATATATATATATTTAGAAGCTTAAGTAATAAATCATAGATTTATGCTTTATGCTTGTCCAAATTATAATAATATTATATTATAATATAATAATATTATTATATTTAAAATCTGTATATATTTAGTTAAATACATTGTTTACAAAAAAAAAGTGTTGAAGATTAAAGATGACATGAAATTGTGAGTATATTATATATTTATATAAATGATAAACCCGAAATGTATTGATCAATGAATTTTACTAATACTGTCAGATTGTAATTTTATTTAGAATGTAATAATCCCTCCTCACTCGAATCCTACAATAATATTAAATCAGCAATGTTAAATGTGAGGATACCCTCATTCCAGCCTCAAGATAAAGACTTTGAGAAAATAAGTATGACATCTTATTTTCAAACCTAAATGCACTTATATAGGCCAATCCTATGTTTTTTGGAATGACAGCTGAGTACATATTTTATAAGTGTTAATAAGATTATTAAAAGAAATGGATGCAAAGTAAATGATTTAATATATATTCATGCTCTTACTTCAAGACACTTAAGATTGGCCTATATAAGTGCATTTAGGTTTAAAAATAAGAGACATTCTTATTTTCTCAAGATCTTTATCTTGAGGCTGGAATGAGAATATACCCACATTTAACACCCCCAATTTAATATTATAGTACAGCACAAGTAAGAAGGGTAAACCTGAAATAATTACATAATGATAAACAATGTAAAATAAAAAATTATCTAACATTATTGTAAATTAGGAGTAATTTTAGACAGATTGAATGATTAAATTTGCTTTTACAAGAATACAGGCAATATTATCAAGCTCCAGTAGCTACAAGTATGTTAGAGGGAATTATTATTTCTTATTTTGATTTTATTGCCTTTATTTAATTTGTTTAAAGTTTAATTAATATATCTTACTCTTATTTGAGCTAGTGACAATTTTGATCATATTTGCTCTTTTATATTGAATCTAATATTACTTACTATTCATAAAAATTATAGAATGAAATATTTATTTGAATTTTATTTTTAAAATGGAAACGAATTTTAGTTGAGACGTCATAAAAGATAAAAATACATATTAAGTTTATTAAAATTTCACACAAAAAAATCAGTGTTTATAAAATGCTTGAATTATTTACTTCATTAAAAATTAATACATTGTATGTGTGAAAGTCTGAGTTCGAATCCCGCATATATTACATATATAAATACAGGTTTAAGCCTGTACAATATATTAATTTATAAAAATAGTGTGTAAAAGGTCTGCCCATCCCTCGCATATGTATGTATAAATGTTTTATTCTCCTGCACATGAGGGGTCAGAATGACTAATATGTCAACATAGGTAGGATGACAAACTTGGCACTAACAAGGGCTTTGAACGTTCCATCATCAGATTTTCAATGAAATGGAAGGCTGAAGAGTTGTGAGTCGAAATAGTTTGAAGCCTGCTCATTAAAGTATGAAGATTGGCTATCTTAATATAAAGCTGAGCACTGATTGTATATATGTGTAAGGATAGTAATCTAGACCAACTGATGATTGCTGTTTTAGTAAGAAATACGTTTATTGCTGATTATTAATCTTTTCAACATGTGTGTGATCAGGTGCATCAGCAATATGAGATGGCCCTGAGAGTAGTGGGTCATGTGAAAGTCTGAGTTCATTAAAAATTGTAAATTATTGAATATATATATATGTGTGTTCTATGCACAGATAATAAAGCTAGAATATATATATTTACTATTTACTAGCTTCATTATCCAAACACCCCCCCCCCCAAATATATATATATAATAATTTTTAAAAATTTATTACCAAAAACCTTTCTTTTTATCTACTACATTTTTAAATTTGTTTTTTAAAAACAAATTTTTAAAAAAAATTTAATTTGTAATCATATGGTTTTTTTTTTAAATTAAATATTTAAAAAATTTATGAAAAAATAACCTAAACCACCACAATTTTGGTAAGATTTTTTTTTTTTTTGTGAGGTTTTTAAAAAACCATTTTTTTATAAAAAATTAAAAATTTGTTTGGGGGGGAAAATTTTTTCCAACTTATTAATTTTTATCATTGCATCTTTCATCTTACCTCAATCATGTCATAATCAATCCAGTAGCCTAGAAGTCAGACCACCCTTTTTCACTATAGATGCAGTTTAAAAGTCCACTTCATTTTCCAAGTGATGAGAAATACACATCACATTATAATTTAAATTACACATTTTTTGAGATATACTTAAATTTCATTTATATAGTTTTAAATATATTTTAAACTTCAATTCTATCTTATGTTCCTGAATTATATGGTGGAATATATGAAAAAAATAAATGATCCCCAATGTACAGAGTTTGTGCTGAAGCAGCACTCATCACTTTGCCCAGATCACAATTTCTTACACCTTCATCATTTGATTATTACATTTATAACAAAATACTATAGGTTGATTCCAAGTGTCAAACTTTCTGTGCTCCCAACTTTGATACAAACTATTTAATATAAAGATATTAATGATTATTACTAAATATTTATTAAACTAGAGATTATCAGCCCAAATTTATACTTTAAATCTCATTTAATAAATAGTAGGTCTGTAGTAATACAGGTGTGTCAACACCTCAGTTTCCTTGCCCATGTTTAACATGAAGCTTAACCCGCATGCACATAGCCAGATTTATTTGATTTACCTGGTGAGTCTTTTTGCAAGCTTAAGCCATTATTCTACATTGAAATTCAATAAATTTAACTTGATTTGATAGCAATATATATTTGAAAATGAAAAATATTCTAAAAGTTCATATTTGAGATTTGTAAATATTAAAAAAATGAGATCATAGTAGATGATTTCATCATTGAATGGATGATGGAGCAAAATCACTCTTATAAAATGAACAAAATCTTTTCTAAAACTTCATTTAGTTATTGAGATAATAGTGGCAACATAAAACATATTTAAGCAATGCCTTCTTCTCTTTGATTGATGTCTTCTTTTATAATCAGTGATCACACTTTTTGCAAAGTTATTTTGAAAATGTTTTGGAATAGTAAAAACATTTTTTGTAAAATTTATTAAGATTCGTGATTATTTTTATACAATATTTTTATAATAATTTTTAAAAATCAAAAGTGTACATTGTTACACATTTTTTATACATATATTTTTTATTTTTAAAAATAGAAGATAAAAACTTCTAATGTATAGTTAACTTGTTAATGATTTGATATTTTCTTTTGTTCCTCCTGATGATAGTTTTTGAAAATGCTCAACTTGACTACTATATAAAATCTTTATTTTATATAACATTCATTTAAAAAGTCTTAATTTTTTAAAATTTAATTTTATAAATAAATAATATTCTAAAAAAACACATCTGATGTTTTAAATGTTTAAAGACCTCTAATGTAATGTTAACTTGTTAACAATTTGACATTTTCTTTTGTTCCACCTGGTGAGAGTTTTTGAAAATGTTTAACTTTCACTACTGTATAAAAATCTTTATTTTATACTAACATTCATTAAGAAAGTCTTAATTTTTTAAAATTTAATTTTATAAATAAATGATATTCTAAAAAACACATCTAATGTTTTAAATGTTTAAAAACTGACTTATTAATTAAATAATGTACTCTACATACTATCAAACAAGTTAGTGTAAACATTCTTTCAGAAATTGAATGAAATATTTTTAGTTTAATTTTTTTAATGTGAATGAAGAAGACAGATTTACAATAGATCTATCAATTTATGTTTTGAAATCTGATATTTTTAATATTTTTTTAATAATAATTACAACATTGAAAAGATTTTAAGATTTTTGACAAATAATAACATAATAAATGCTGTTGTTTTCTTTCATTATATTATGGTCAAGTTTATTAACTTGTATTTTTAAAATTAAAAGTTAAATAAATAAATTGAACATTTACATGTGTATTTATTTTTATTTTAAATAAATAATCAACCAATTAGTGTGTAAAAATAATCAAAAATATTTTATAAACAAGCAACAAATAATATTTTGTTTATACTAAAAAATTTGCATGAAAATTTAACTAGAAATAAATAAATGTCCAGAAGGTAATTTCTTCTGTGTCAATCAATGTGGCATTCCTTAGATCGAATCCAACTGTCTCTTAGATCTAAACTTATTATCAATAACATACTGACCTCTTCAGATATTTTTTAAAATAAAATAATAAAAGCACTATCTAAAAGTTATACTGGAAAAAATGTAGATCATTATCATTTATGATAACATTAATACATCTTAAAACTATAGAACAATGATATTCTTTAGGAATATAACAAGAATTATTTTGTAACAACTGAAAAAGCACATAGATTAACAAAGAAATCATAGTGTTCTGATTAGGCAGCATTAAGAAAATAATGACATGTTATTGCTATCACTATCTTAAAATATTTTGACATATTTTAAAAATTAGAAAATGATTTTAATATATTAAAGCAGAATTTGATAGATTTTTTAAAGATTACTATTTTTTGTTTGCATTTTGAAAACAAATTTCAGTCAAAAAAATTTGTTTGCTTTACAAGAGTACTATTATATATCAACTTTTATGTAAATGCAAAACTTCCTACATAAGTGAATGGATATGTAATATTGAAAAATGATTAAAATAACATGAACTTTAATATAAACATATTAAAAAATCAGAATAATAATGATTAAGAAAACCATCTGTTTTCTTTGATCATGAAAAAACATGATTCATTTTTGACCTAGATAATACTAAAATGCTTCATGAGGAAAAGAACCTATGATGAAAGAAAATTGAAAAAGACAATTTTGATAAATACAAATAAGAAGTTTTTAATTAATAGTAAAAGTGTGAATATTAAAACTCATGAATATTGAGATATATTATGACATTTACTTAAGTCAAATTTAATATTAATAATCAGCATTAAGTTATTGTACATGCACTTTGTAGCTTTAACAATAAATGAATATCTTGTGTTTAAAGTGGGAATATTCATTTATTGTTAAATCCACAAAACGCATGTGCAATAGCTTAATGCTGGGTATTAATATTACAATTTATAAACATCGCACTATATAAAATAAATAATTTATTTAAGTCAAATTTAAAAGGTTTCTAGTTAAAGATGATTATGAAAATAACTGAAATAACTTGTGCTTTTTATAATAGTCATTTATAAGATTTATTATTATTTCCAATAATTTGTTTTATTGTTTTTAGATGTATAATGTGATTAGTAAGCTCCGTTTTTTTATGTTTATTTATTTATTTATTTTCTAGAATTTTTACATGAAATGAAATAATTTCTAGTACAGTAAAAATAATTAATAACTGTTCAAATCTTTATTGAAAAGTAATTCTTATTAAAAACTGTAGCTCAGAAATACCACATAGTTTATACTTATTGAATGTACATCTTTAAATATAAACATTTGAGAAATTGTGTAAGGCTTAACTGATTGGCTGAAATGTAATTTAGGGGCCATTACTTGTTTATACTGTCTACAATTAAAATTAATTACAAAATTCTAGGCTCATATATAAAAAAAAATTCCAATAACCTTGCAATTTTTATTTCAGATAACCTGCTTGATAACTATTCATTATTGATAATAAATGTCACATGACTGTTCTTAGCTAGAGGCTAAAATAATAATAAAAATCATTCAAACCCTCATGACTCAACCATTATCAAGCCTGGAGAGTACTATTCACTTCTTTACAATTCCTCTATTAGGAGGTGTTCAAAAGACATTCATCTTGCAATAGGCTATATTTTCTTATTACATGATTATTATACTTTAACTAAATTTTGTATATTATTTATTTGTATTAAAAATAATATTTGCAGTTAAAAGATTTTGAATTGAAATTTTGTTAATTTGTTGTCTCGTATTTTTAGTTTTTTCTTCTATTTTTCTCATAATTTTCTAATTAGAACTTAAAAAAAAATTGCTTCTATAATTATCTCCATTTTGTTTTTACGATTAAAATATATATATATAAAGTATATTGACATTGATTAAACTTAAGGTTTTTAATACACACACGCGTCATCATTATCATTTTCAACCATTGTCGATTCGCTGCAAGATAAGTCTCTCCAAGTTCAATCCATCTTCTCCATTCTCTAGTCTCCCTTCTCCACATTATTACCACACACTTCCATATTTCATCCATCTCACATGTAGTCTCTTTCTGGGTCTTTTATAATCTCTTGGAATTTCGTCTAAGATTTCAGTTATACATCTATTATCATCACTTCTAGCAAAAGTCCAGCCCAAACTCTATTTTAATCTTTTAATTCTTTGAATGATGTCATAACAGTTGTTTGTTTTCTCATCCATGTACACACACACGCACACCCACACATATATATATTAAAACGCACACACGAAAATATTCATATTGTTAATTAAAACTCGATTATCCACAGACTAATTAGGTAGTTGTTTTTTTTTTTTTTAAAGTAAAGTGTAAAATAAAACAAACCGTAATATAGCTAACTGTAAATTAAGATCTCAAGAATATTGGAGCAGTAGTCACAAACTCATCAGGTTAGTTAACTACCAGATAAAAAAAATTGTAATGGATTTTAATTATGATTTTAGTTTCGATTAAGATTAGTAAGATATTTTATAATACTAAACTGCATTAGTTATGATACGGTTAGACTGAAAACAGTGATTTATCTGGAAAAAATTTATATATATACTCTGAAAATTTTGTTCCTTTTAAAAACAAAATTGACAGTTCGGATTTTCTGGCTGCTAACATTATTAAAGTATGGAATTCTCTTAAAGGTCTGTCGGGGACACTAATAAGAATTGCTCAAGAATATACTAAAAAGAAAAAAAATTAATTGTTTGGCAATGATTACATTATTAGCGAGTTAATTAAAAACACATGACACTCTTTTATGGCTAAATAATTAAATCAACATGAAACTTTATAAGTAATATAAAGAATTAAAGGCAAAAGTTCAATAACTGGAAAGATACTTAGAACCAATTAATGGCTTAAAACTGCAAAGGAAATGTAATCATCTGCTGGTCAAAACGACATTATAATTTATTTGGTTGTTAAAATTAATAAATCAATATCGAATTCTATTAAAGCAAATGTAATCATACTTCTGTAAGATACTAATAAAGATTTTGAACAGATGGAGAAAGTATTTTGATTAATTTTTAAATAATTAAACAATAATTAAGACGACAGTATTTAATGATATATCCATTTTATTGACTTGCTTAAATTTCGAGTTAAAAATGAAAAGTTTTACTGCTCCTGACAGGATAGAGAAGTTTTTAAAATATGATGATTATATGTTATTTTAAAACAATTGGGATCTTTCAAGAATATAAGGACATATGTATGTGTGACATTTGATAAAAATAAAGGAATAGAAAATACTACAGAAATTATAATTATATATCATTATCAATAAAAGCATTTTCAAGTTTTTTTCGCCATAAGTCGATTTCAGTTATTAATAATTAGGAGCAACTAAATATAGTTTTAGAATAGTTTTACTCACCAATGAGTGAATATTGAATGTATAAAAAATGTTAAACTTTATTTAAACTTTTCAAATACAAACAACATATTAGTAATAACACACAAGTAGACAACACAGGTTAGTAATTACACAACATTTCGAGTAGTGTTATTCTCCACTCTTCTTCAGGTGATGATGGCCTGATATGCACAGTGATAGTATTGGCATAGAAGTAGAAGTCGAACTTGCACTTTTAGATTCTTGAATATCATATTTAAGGCAAACGCTCTAACCATGGGAGCTATTCTATCAAACACATCGAATAACAATTCAAATAGTTTTACTCATGTGATATGTTTTAACATTATAGCCTGATGCATTCAGAACTAGTGTTAACCAAGTATAGCATTGCTTCTATGGCTGTTTTTTAATTTATATATCAGGTTTTTAAAATAATTTATGTATTATAAATTCAGTACTCAAAAAGAATTCGTAGATGATGTTATGAAGTTAAATGTAATAATAGACTTTATCCTTTTGACTCTGAATGTATAGTACATAAATGGTAGTATATTTTTGCCTAAGGAAATGGGACTATGCCTGTAAATATCTTCAATGTAATTTATAAAAAAATAATAATAATTAAAAAAACTATATACTTTATTTACTGAAAAAATCTGCAGCAATAGATGTCAAAATTATTACCTGAAAAATAGAAGACTTCTAATTATTTATCATAAAAATAATGGAAACCTATGCTCTATAATAATGCATAGCACTATTATAAATCTGACAGTTTGCTAGATATAATATTAAATCTGTATTGCTATATCTATTGGATAGGATATACGTATACATAAATAATCTTAGTCTTTCAAAAAAGATTTATTTTATTGTGGGAACATGTTTTATTTTCTTGTCTGATATAATTTAAGTTATGAAAATTATGTCAAAAACATTCTAGAAATATGTAATATAGATTACTTTCATTAGTATAATAGAATTGAGAGAAAATATATTGGGAAAATATAAAGAGGGAAGGTATTGAAGATTTTAAAACATCATTATTAAAAAAAACTTTTCTACAAAAAATTGAAAAAGTAGTACTGAAATAAATTGTATGTGACATATTTATAGTTGATGAATTGATTTTTATAGTTATTACAAAACTGTTATTAAGGTTTTTGTTTTTTTTAATTCATTTTCTTAACCTGATATAAATTTATGATACTGTTCATTTTATTAGAAACTGTCAATAATATGAATAATTATTTAAATATGTTAATTTTAACAATTTTGACATAACTGTCTAAAGACATTTTCAGAATCTTTTAAGTTGCAATGTTTTAAGCAAAAGCAAGTAATCTCTGCAGGATATGTATTTCTATAAAAATATTACAAGTTTTAATGACATAATATGTGTCATTTTAGAAGTAATTTTTATAACATAAGAATAAGTTAATGAACCGTGTAATATATCTTTATTTTGTTAAAAATGTTAAAATAAAATAATATTTCAGATGATTACATTGATCAACTGCTATTAAGATTTGTCAAGCGTTGGTGGCCTAGCGGTTAGCATAGCTGCCTTCCAAGCAGCTGGCCCTGTTCGCTTCCCGGTCAACGCATTTGACATATGAAAAAAAAAAAACTGTTATCAAGAGTAGTTTGCCTAACTATTTTACCCATCTTAGGAATCGCACATACAACAAACATAGTACCGAAATACCTAGATTCAACTATTTGGAAAAAATAATATAAATTATATTTATTTGATCGCAGAATATAACCACAACATTTAATATTTTTTAAATATATAATTGACACACCTGACTTTTAAAAATATTACATTTTTCATAAATCTGTAATTGAAGTTTCTTTTAAAATAATTAATTTTAAGATGATTACCTGTGCAGGCATTAAAACTTTTTAATCAAAATATTCTACACTTTATTATTATAATAACTCAAAGTTAATTATAAAATGAATTATAAAGACAGCATCAGTTATTAATCTGATTGTTACTTATGAATATTATTATCACTATTCAAGTAAATTATCATAGTTTGTTTCTTCTTTGTTTTTTAAGCAATATGTAAATGTTTATAAAGTTTTTTTTTTGGAATATAAATTATAAAATATTTTCTATGATCTGCATAATATCATATTTATTGATTCCAAAAAGTATCTTGGAAAAAGATTTTGCTCAAATCATTACCCCCCCCCCCTTATCTTTTGCATAGTTTCCAATTACCTCTCATCTAGCTCTTGGCTAGAATTATTGTGGGGATATGTAAATAAATATTACAGATAGATAGATGGATAATCATTGTTCGTCATTAAACGACTATCTATTTTTAGAAAGTAAATTAATGGGGGAAAAAAATTACTAAAAATAATTACCACCTGGCGATCGACTAACCAGGTGAGTAATATTTTCATTCATTAAAACCTGAGGGCTGATGGAAAGCCTCATGCCCTGAAAATGAGTTATATAAGGTTTTTTTTATCTTTATATATTTAGACTTTTATCCGCAATTAAAATATCTTTATATATATATTAGCTTCCAAATTTATAAATATGATTTAAAATTTATAATATTGTTACGGCAACATTTAAAGTAAAATTATCTGCCTATCTTATTTTAAGGTCTGAAGTAAGAATAAAAAAGATTGAAAATTATAATTAATTAAAAAGTTATATATATAAGCAGTCGGATGCTTAAAATTAAGTGGTTTATGTAGTCATGTTTTTATTAAATAATATATACCTAAATAGATAAATATAAGAACAAAGAAATTACTTAATTTTAAACATGGGGTATTATTTTTTATATATTAAAGTATTTAAAATTAAAAATAATTAAAAAGCTACAATAATATATAGTTGATTAGGTATGGATGGATTTAAAAATATATATAAATAAAATAAAATAAAAATGAACAAATAATGTCTTACCAACTTTAATAAATATTTTCATGAATATAATTTTAGCATTTTCCGGAATTGATGTTAATGGAGATTTATATTTCAATCTTCAATTGATCATTAAAAGTACTTGAATATTTGCATTTTTAAGCGCGGCATACCACTCTAGAATTCATAAAAATAAATCTATTTTGATCTTTCAAAGTTTAATCAAAGTTGAAGACATCTGCGTCACAAACTGCTGCATTCACACTATACACACACCATTTAAAAACAGGAACGCAAGCTCCGTATACCCGCACGTGAATTCGGCACGTGTAGTATATCGCAGAGTTGGATAGCCAATCTGCTATTTTAAAAAGAAGGCTCGGTACTATTTACTTTTGTAGAAAATGTGTCTGACTGAAATTTATAGATTTTTATGCACAGAATAAGCCTCTTTCTAGCGCAACGACTGTGCTATCTCCTTTCTGCACAAGCTATAAGTCGGTATCTCGTCTAAGCAGAAGACAAGTTAACCATAGATATCATTATCTCTTGGATTAAAACCATTATCTTTTTTTCTTGCTTTTTTTTTTATTGCTAACATTTTTAATAATCTAAATATGAATTGCTTAATTATAAAAGAATATGCGAGCATAATACACATATAAATGCTCGCCGTCTTTAACATATGTAATAGAATTATATACAGTCATAGATATGTGCATATATATATATTACATTATTTGGATATTTTTATTACATACACCATTTTTATATATATTGTTAATTTCATAATTATACCAACATATTATTATAAACGATTATATAAAAACATCGGATTTTTTTTTTCAAATTATTTAAAATCTTAAAAAAGAATGGATTAAGTTCAACTTAGAACAATTAATAAAAAAAATAGATAAAATGGTTTTATAACCTGTTTTGCAATACTATTTTTAAACCCATTCCTACTGCCGGTCTACTATCTTTTAATTAAGATTTAAAAAAAAAATCTACTCCCTTATACTTAAAAGTTACTATTGATAACTTAATTTGGTTAGATATATCTTGTATATAATTGTACATAGTTTGTTAAAATATATCTATTGCTAAAAATATACGGATAATCATTTTTCAATATTGAAGATTATAGACATTTTTAATAGCTCAATTGCCCCCCCCCCCTTATAAATCTGTCTTTTAAAACTGTTAAAACAATAAACGAATTTAAGTAGAATATATTTATAGAAACTAAACCAATTTTCCAGTTTTAAGTATAGTACATTTTAAATAGAAATAAATATCATTCAAAAATGGCGTAGCTATTTGCTGAATTATGCCATTTGCTGAATCCCATATATTTTTGTTTAGCAACAAAGACATCTATCTATCTATCTATCTATCTATCTATCTATCTATCTATCTATCTATCTATCTATCTATCTGTCTGTCTGTCTGTCTGTCTGTCTGTCTATCTATCCATCTATTTATCTTTGTTAGTATACTATATATAAAATACAATATCTTCAATGTATGTATATGCAGACAGACATATAAACAGATATTAAATTTTCTGCTACCAGCAAACAGTAATACTCAATTATTCTCGGATAATTTACCCTACCTTGTAATGTTTTCAATATATTTTATTCTAGTATACTAAAACTGATATATTTAATATATGTTTAAATAGATAATTAATGTATAATAGTAAGTACAATATTAAGATATTAAATATCAAATAACACAGATTAGCTTTGTAGGGTGGTTTTGGTGTATTTACCTATTATGCCTATGATTCGGATTCGAATCCTGATTAAATAAAACTAGAATTAAAAAATTCACACTATAATCAGACCCCTCTCCCCCGATAACCGCACATAAACAAGCCAGTTAAGCATCGAATACCTGACTGAAAAATGATTATCTAGTTAGCAGGTAAAACAAGGTTTAAAAAAACTGCTGAAACTCTTAGCATTAGTATTTGGAAGACTTCTCCGTTACCGTTTCTCTTGAGTAAAGACGCCTAGCATTGCCGTGGACTATTCAAAGTGTGACCTTCCTATATATATATATCTCACATTTACTAAATTAACCATAAATTATAATGTTAACGTGGGATGCCCTAATTCATTGTTAGATTTATTATTATATATCTGTGGATCTCTAAGAATCACACAAACATATATAGTTTCACATTCAATACTTCTTTTATTTCCATATATGTAAAAAAACAAACAAACATTAGAATTGTCAAAGGTTTCTGCCGTGCTTAATTTTATACGTAAGTTAATTAAATTCTTATATATATATATTAACTTCATAATAATTTTTTCTGTGTGCCATGACAAATTCTTCATTCTCCAACATTAATTAACTTTGTTTAGAAATATTTATTACTATAAAGTGATTATTTCGAGTCGTACATAGCATTTATCTAATGCCATTTTTATTTTTAATATTTAACGTCCATGACCTTTACATCCTTGTGATAACGATATTGATATATTAATTTAAATACTAAAAAAAGTATTAATTTATATTTCAATTTATAATTATTTAAACTCAAGATTAAGCATTTAAAAAATTACGATTAGGTTTAATATTTATGAGCGGTTATATAAAATAGCTTAGTTTATAAAGAGTCAATTGTAAATATGGCGGCGCGATAGCTGGAGATAATTGGAGTGATTTCTGGTTAAGTTAAAGAAAAGAAAGGAAAAAAATCTTCAGTTTAGTTATCTAAATTAAACTACTAAGTTTAATTTATTAATTTGGAATTTATCATTTACTAAGTTTAATTTATTACTTTTTTGTTTGAATTTCGCTTGGCCTCAGTAAAATTCAAATAAATAAATAATCGAATGATTTACTACTCGGGAGTTCGTAACAAGTTCGAATACTAAGGACCAGAAGTCACAAAGCAGGAGCCAACCCTGATTCGGGTCATTAGCTCTAGACTACGTTAGTCTAAGAGACTGCTATATTACACCGCGCCGAACATTATTTGTATATAAAAGGCGAATCTTTGTACAAAGTTCACGTAATCATTATTTAATTTCAAAACAATTTATCTTAAATCGTAAATTAAACTGAAATAATTAATTAAATGTTCTCTCTATGAACTGGGAAGGGAGCACATATTTTAAAATTGTGGAAAATAATGAAAAACGTATATAGAGAAAGAGAGAGAGAAGAAAGCTATCAAATATAATTGAATAGCTTTCTCTAAGGAATGCAATAGTTATTACAATCGAATAGTCTCAACTGATAACCGTCGGTAATATTAATCTATAATTTTCCTTACCACTTTTACCAGAATTTATTCTAGCTTCCAAATACGTAGTGCTAAACCATTCGTTTTTTTAAAGAGATTTTTCTATAATTGAGATGGGCGTATATCGAATATTTATATAATTACCACTGCAAAAATTTATGAATCGTTATTATAAAATTTTAGTAATTCGGCGCACATCTTTCATTCTGAAGTGAAGTTAATTTTTCAGATAAGTTTTGATGTGAATACTAAAAAAAATATATTTATAATTTAATTATTCCGAGCAAAATAAATAAATTGTTTACGTCCTTTATTTTACTGTAGGGAAACAATATGACTATTGATTTATAAAGATAGATGAAAATCCAATATGTAATTCGGAATATGCGAAAACAAATTAACGCGATACCGCCAACATAAGGCGTTACCTAAGCAAAGATTGAGATTACACCGGAGAGAAATGATCTCGGTGAATGGAATTAATAAAGAAATTTAGAATTTTTAAAACACTCATAAATTAAATCAAGATACTATCTCAGTTTCTATAGACCTAATGTAACATCATTCTTTTCAGATCCATTTAAGAAATTGGAACCAAAAGTTTAATGGCTGAGCGTTCGTATAGGATTAGCGAGATGTCAGCGATGAATTAATGGGAAAAAATTTGATTTTATCCATCAAAGCTTGAAAGCGTTAGCAGTTTCGATTTAGAATAAAATACTATTTTTAATTAATTGCTGTTCCTAAGATCAAGCAAAGTTGTAGTAATCAAATTAATATATTATTAATAAAACACCCAGTTGTTTAGGTAAACTAGATTAGAAAAAAATAATTTTACGAGATAAAATCATATTTTAATTTAACTTTTAATTAAGCTTTTTAATTAAAACTAGTAATGAATATGTATATATTTTTTTAAATAAGCTAGATAAGTAAGCAAATAATAATAAATATATAAAGGAAAATATGAACGTAGAGATAGATTTAAAAGATAAGTCGATATAGAAATAAAGATTAACTTCATAATATATATATGAGAGAATTCTGGTCAAAAAGATCAATATTGAAATAATTACTCCTGTGTTATGAGGTAGAGTGGAGAGTGGTGGGTTGTGTGAAAGTCTGTCCTCATATACTCTATATACTCCTTTATTTGTACAATTGCTCTTTATAATAAATGAATAATTTCCTTCAATTTGAATTTCGTCTACGTTTAAATGTGGATAAAACATTAAGGTAAACTACATTTATAATATATTTGGATGTGTGACGAGAATTTTCATTGGTGCATTTTAATATATATATATATGCACAAATTGATTTCTATATATTATATATATATGCATGCAAATATTACAATGTTTCATGAAGAAATAAATAAACAATTACATCATTGTATTGCTCGAAAGTTCATAAGAAGGTCGAGTGATGGTAATGTCGTGCCCGAAATTGTTCCGAGGATCTTACATTTTAGTACGACATTAAATCACTATATTAAACCCCGGAGGGTTTAATTTAAGTACTTGGACATCTGGATGTCATGTCTGTGATCTGAGCTGTGGATCTATATTGAATTTTAAATTTTTAGTAAACTGCTAATTCCAAATTATTTCACATTCTTGTACAAAATCAACTTCAATCTATCTTCTAATTAAATAGAAGCTAGAGATTTTTTAAAAAACGACAAGCTTAATGTATGTTAATAAATATCAACCGTCTAACACGAGAAGATATTTTTTTCTCTCTTTCAGTTTAAAGCGAGAAGACTATTAGAAAGTTCACGGCCGAGCGGTGGAGCTATTTGAAAATTTTTTGTACCGTTTTATCTTCGGAGTCTATAAGTTAAAAACAAAAAAGGTACTAACAAAAACATAATTTTTACAGCAATATATTTTTGTTTCTATGTTTTTGTAATATATATAAAAGGGTATTAATAATTCTTTAAAAATGTAATAATAAAAAACAAACGCTATATTTCAGATGAAAACGTCATATTCTGAAAAGAAACAATTTCTTTTTTAAAATAACTAGTTTGTTTTGTTAAAAACTTGAAAGCTTGATAATTGATTGAATATTTTTTTTATTAATATTTCCAGAGATAGCTGCTAAGTTTATGTAAATTTGGCATTTTAAGCATTTTTATTTTTAATAATTGAAACACAATTGTAAAATGGACTGCTTTGTAGATTAAAATACTTTTTCAGTTAAAGATTTAAAAATCATATCACCAGAAATCATGAACCCTCAGATCTATAATGCTTCATTACTAATTTTCGCCAGTTTAGTCTACCTCTTGCCAGAACTCTAAATAAATGCAAATATTTTTTAAAGTCATCTTTTCGTATTCCCTACGATCTTATTTTATTTGTGCCTAACACCAAACAACATTGTTAATAATTTCTGGACCATCTTTCATTCTTTTTCTCAATAATTTACTTTTTTTTTTTTTTTTTACAATTTTTTATAGGAAACTTTATGCATCTATTTATTTCTCAATTAACACTCTATGAAATGATCTTTCAACTGTCGAGAATTTTCTCACTGAATATTTTAGCATTACACCGCTTTGCTATAGAATAATTTTTTAGCCATTTATTTGGACCATCCATGAAGTATTTGGTTTTTTTAAAAAAAAAAATCCTATCTTAGATATGTTTTTACTCCAACTATTCTGGAATTATTATTGATACCTTTAAAAAAATCAATAAAAACAACATTGAAGAAATAAAAATTGTTGGCAAAGCTATATACCAAATGTCTAAATGATAAAGATCTTTCAGATGATTGGAAGACTGCGTAATAATATTGATTTTTAAGAAAGCTGATAAAGATTAAAAATCTATGCCCTCTATAAATTCTGTAGAAAATTTTACCTAAGATAATTATAACTGTCTACAGTGAACATTGGATTTTAATCAACCACAAGAACAAGTTGGATTTAGTGGTTTTAGTACAGCTGATAATATCCAATTATTGAAAGAAATTATAGAAAGGACCAATGAATATGAATTGGCATTATGCTTTGGATATGTAGATTATGAAAAGGGCATTTGATTCTATAAATATTTCTTCAATAATCTAAGCTTAGGATCATAATAATAGAGATCAAGGATATTGACTTATTCTGAAGAATATTTATCAAAACCACAACGATTAGATCACATAGAGATATCAATAAGATTAACATTAAAAAAGTATATGTCAGAGTGATTGTATATCTCCAAAACCTTTTACAACAGTGTTACAAGAAATATTTTGTGAATTAAAATCAAAAGCTAAGGAAATAAAAATACACAGAGATTATATAAATCGAGATTTTATAAATGATGTAGATATAGGGGATTTGAACTCAGACTTTCAAGCACCCTTCAACTATCCATACTATCTCATACCACTAATATACATGACCACATGCATGTAGAAAAGATAAATAATCACCAGTATGCTTATTTCATGGTAAACCAGCACTCATCAGTTGGTCCATATTATCATCTCCCACACATAAATATAATCAATGTTCAGTTTATATTAAGATAGCAAATCTTCATACTTTAATGGACAGGCTTCAATCCACTCCAACCTCCAACTCTTCAATCACCCATAATATTGAAAATCTGATGATGGAAAGCCCAAATTCCATGCTGATGCCAATATTATTGCCATGTCCATATTGACCTCAAGTAAATCTGACCCCTCATGTATAGGACCTTATCCATTTAAATACATAGGAAAGAGATGGGCAGGATGCAGGATTACTGTGTAAATATTTGAAATACAGGCACTCTTTACATACCTGGAGCCTAATTGTAAATATAGGGGATTTGAACTCAGTCGATCAAGCACCACTCAACTATCCAGTTAACATAATTATCATAAATGATTTCATAGAAATAAACAAAAGTTTGAGAAAATTGATAGCTTGTAAAATCTTCGTAATTCTATAACATTCACTGATTACTTTTATAATTTTATGCTTCTCAACATGCATTTAGAAATTGGCTAGCATTGGGTAAGATATTAAAATAGCAATAGAATTCATGAATATTTTATGTTATTTAGAATATGTGTAAAAAAATAGATTCCCTTAAAATCACACATAATGTTGACATCACTCGGATCACAACTATGGTCTTATTATCTATTATAATTATAAAAACTGATGAATTAGTGGCATCGGACTTTGTCTTAGATTTTCTATACATTAGAGAATATGGGCAGTCTAGTTCTAAGATTTGTTCTCATATCATCATAGCCTGTATATGAATCGTCTTTTTGGCTGCAGCTTACAGCATACATCACATTGTGCCAGTCCAATATTACAATTTTACCCTTTGTGTTGTTAATAAACTTATTTAAATTTACGGAGGTCGCAATCAGACATTAAATTTGTCCGAGCAAATTTATACTGTTTTATTACCCATGTGATAAATGTGGAAGAACAATTCAGCTTTTATTATTATCTTTACGATCAACAGTTTTAATTATTTTGTTTTTAATTGCTCTATATATCAGTGTCAAAACATAATTATATATATATATATATATATATATAGAGAGAGAGAGAGAAGGAGAGAGGAAGATGGATAAATAGATATCACACCTGTGTTTGGCATTCAAGATAAATAATAACAACTATTAAAATTTTGATACAATTTTCAGAAATTAAATATTCTTTTATTTAAATATTATAAAGAAAGATTTAAATAAAATTATATTATCACTATAGATATTACGATAGCAGATTTATCTGAATCAATTAGAAAATGTCCTCTTTATGAAATACATATACTGTACTAAAAATAGTCAAAATAATGACCCTATCTCTTAAGCTTGTCTGAACCTACCCTGCACCTCTCTAAGGTGTACCAAAGCACGAAACCATGGTCGGGGGGGGGGGGGTTATGACAGAGATATTTTAAGTGCTGGCTCTGGCTAAGCATTTATCACAAAGCTTGTTGAGGAATTGGCAATCCTGATTGTTTACAAATATAAACTAATTTGTTTCTGCTTTTCACATCTAACATTATAATTTTAATTTCATTTAATTACTTTTTAATATGAATTTAATAATTTCTAGCACAATTATATAATTGACCATGTCTGTGTTTAATCCGTTTGATCTCAAGTCCATCTGTCAGATATTTCAATAAAGCCTAGTGGATATTGCAGCAAACACATTTCCATGTTTGATTTTTTTTTGCAATTAAATCTTTTTATGTATGCTATATAAATAATTTTTGTTTTATAACATATATATTTAAGCCTTCTAATTATTTAAATTAAAAAATTAATATTTTATATTTAAAATTATAAAAATAAATATTTAAATGAAGTTTTTATGATAACAGAAAAGCACATGACCATTGGCAGCATATTGCATATTACCTATTAAAAGAATTAGAATAACGAATTATTAGATATTTTAATTTTAAAACAGGCAAAACTCTCCATACAGTAATGCCACTCAGTGCCAACCAGAGTAATCAATTGATGCTAGAAAGCTTGTGCATAAAATCCCTGTCTAATGCTTATTCATCCAATATCATCAGACTAGTTTCTGGCTTGTGGCCTTCATCAGTGAGGAGCTTTGGATCTGAGAGCACTGCACCTAGATCTTAGGATCTAATGCAACCCTCCAGCAGACAAAGCTCCTCACTGACAAAGGGCACAAGCCAGCAACTAATTTGGAGATATTGGATGAGTAGGCACTAGACTGGGATTTTATGCACAAGCCTTCTGGAATCCATTGATTACTCTGGCTGGCACTGAGTGGCACCACTGTATGGAGAGTTTTGCCTGTTTTAATAACAATAATGTGCTAGCATAAGAAATAGTATCATGTGATATTTTAATTTTATTAAAAAAGCATATATTTAAGGTTAGCTTGCATCAAAGAAAGAAAAAAAATGTAAAAGTTAATAAATTATTTGTTATTAAAATTTTAAAAATATTTTACTTACCATGATCACAAAACCTGATTTTTTTAATGTTCGTAAAAGCTGCTTTTGTCATCATAATGGTTGTAGTATCAAACTTTCTATATGACTTTTTAAAAATAAAATGTTTTCAAAGACAATCTATTATGAGTGATGTATTTTTGTTTAAAAATAAATATCCTATAAAAAGATTAGATCATTTTGGCTTTACAAATCGATCATTTCACTTTGGGGTAACAGTCTAATACACTCAATCAATAAGAAAGTAGCCACATTCTTCATATATTTATCAGAACAATAGAGGATTAAACCACTGAACATTATATGATCACCATTCTTTATTCTTACACAAGCTGTTTACACAGAGGCAAAACTCTCCACACATTAGCGCTACTCAGTGTAAGCCAGGTAACTAATGGATGCAGGAAAGATTGTGTATGGCATTTCTATCTAGTGCTTACTCATCCTATATCTCCAGACTAGTTCTAGCTTGTGGTTTTCATCAGTGAGTAGCCTTGGATCTGAAAGAACTGCACTTAGATCTTAGTATCTAATGCAACTCTCCAGCAGCCACTTTTTACTTTTGTAAGTAATTATAAAGCTTTGAGTCCAAAATGAAAACACAATAAGGTTTTCAAGCTAAGCTCATTAACTTGTATAATTGTATAAATCTGAATTCAGTTCAGCATCCATACTTTTTAGTATCTTCCATACTTTTTAGTATCTTTGGGTCTTTAAAAACCTAAGTCACCATAATCCTATTGAGCAGGATTGGTATTAAACCATCAAACATCACATGATCACCATTCTTTATGCTTACACAAGCTGTTTTTTATATAGGCAAAACTCTGCATACAGTAGTGCCACTCAATATAAGCCAGAGTAATCAATGAATGCAGGAAGATTTGTGCTTAAAATTCCTATCTAGTGTCTATTCATCCAATATCCCCGGACTAGTTTCTAGCTTGTTGTTTTTATCAATGAAGAGCCTTGAATCTGAAAGCACTAAGATCCTAAGATCTAGATGCAGTGTTCTCCAATCTAAGGCTCCTCATTGATACAAGTTACAAGCTAAAAACTAGTCCGGAAATATTGGATGAGTAGGAACTAGATAGAGATTTTATACACAAATGTTTCTGCATCCATTGATTACTCTGGCTTGTACTGAGTGGTATTACTGTATGGAGAACTTTGTTTATGTGTAATCAATAGAGGGTACTGTCAATCAAAAAGAAACTCCATATAATGCTGACATTTTCTGGATTTTTTTTTTAAAGATTAACATGAAATTGCAGCTTCAAGTAAAAGATAACTACAGTTCATCACTCACCATAATATAAGGTTGTAGATAGGTTTAAAACAATGTAGAAAAGATTGTAATCATACTGCTATTATAATTCCTGAAATATTAAAAATTAAAATGGTATTTAAGCTATACTATGCAAAATAGATAATAACCTACTCTAACATCAACTGAAACTGTGATGCAAAATTAACATTAACTGAAATAATCTAATTTGTTCTGCCTTTTGTAAAGTTATTTAAAAAACACATTTAATCTTCCAAACAATAAATGTTTTGCCAAATAATAAGATATTTGATCAACTTATATTTTTTTTTAGAATTATATTCATATAGTTACATTATATTAAGAAAATTTTAATATTAAGTTTAATATAAGCAAATATATATATTTTTCTTGATCTTGCTTAAATTTCAAGCATAATTTTTTTTTAGTAACATTATTTTTTCATTTTAAATTACACTCAGATACATGCACAACATGCCACAATTTATGCTATTTTTATTGTTAAAAGATTGCATTGACAACAGTTTGAAATTGTTAATTGTTATTGGAGATTTCATTTTTATTATTAAAAGGAGGTTGCCTTGACAACAATTTGAAATTGTTGATTGTTATTGATATAAGGTTTGTCTAAGTTTTGACTGGTTTTTAATGATTATATATATATGTGTGTAAATAAAATGTCCATTATATAATTAAAAAAAAATAAAAAAGTAGTAATGTATATAATGGTAATAATATATTGTAAAAATTAATATAATCCTTAGATGTACTTTCAGTTAATCACTTAACCTTCATTTCAATTCAAATATAGTGAAAGTAAATGTCATTAAATCATATTCCATAATTCCTGACAATTTTTCTAATGTTAAAATTTAGAAATCATGTAATATGACTTGAGATGTTTCTTTCCACTATATTTGTATTGAAATGAAGGTTAAGTGATTAACTGAAAATACTTCTATGGGTTATAATACTTCTTATATAGTATATCATTTTATTCATTATTATATATATATATATATCATCAACCATTATCAATCCACTGCAGGATGAAGGTCTTTCCAAGTTCAATCCATCTCTGATCTTTAGCTTCTCTTCCCCACATCACTCCTGCACACTTTCTTATTTCATCCATCCATCTCACATGTGGTCTCTTTCTGGGTCTTTTAAATCTCTTGGAATCCAGTTTAATATTTCAATTGTCCATCTATTATCATCTCTTCTAGCAATGTGTCCAGCCTAACTCCACTTCAGTCTTTTAATTTTTTTCAAAGAGGTCAGTCACACCTGTTTGTTCTTTTACCCATATACTGCATTTTCGATCTCTTCTTGTTACTCCCAACATAAATGCAAAATGTTTTAAATTAAATAGCAGAGAAATATAATGTCTTTTTTTTTATAAATAATCTTGATACTATTTATAAAACTTATTACATGGATATTGTAAAGTCTATGAGTATGATTACAAAACTGGTAGATAAGTGCATGTTAACTTGCTTAAAACATAGTAAGAAATTAGAAAATTAAAACAGCTTTGAAACAATATGTCAGTATCGTTTCATACACTCAAAAAATTAATAAATAAAAGCAAGAGTAAAAATAAATAAATGGTTATTTAATCGAGCACAGGGGGGTATGTGGGACAAACATTTGGAGTGTTTTATTTCAATAAAATAAAATAATAAAGTACTAAAAATCAGTTATTGCAATAAAATACATATTTTTAAATATGTTAAATTGCTATATTCACCCTTATGACAAGGATTCAGGTCAGGGGTTATTTTGTGAAGATACTAGTAAAAAATGAAGTCATACATCATGTGATTTAATTTAATAAGCTTGTATTGCAAATATAATATAATGAGTGGGCTAATAGCTCTAAACAAGCTTTTCTGATAAATGCCATAAGAGAAAGCATTTAAAAATCTCTATCTAGAATTACTCCTATACGGAAACTGGTTTTAAGCTACTGACTGTCCTCAGTGAAGTGCTGGGATATTCAGACACTAGATCCAAAATACCAGCTCAAGCTAGTAACTGAATATCCTAGAACTTCACTGAGGATATCCAGTAACTTGAAACTGATTTGGGGATAGAAATAATTCTAGATAGAGATTTGTAAATGCTTTCTCTTGTGGCATTTATTGGAAAAGTTTGTTTAGAGTTATTAACATGCTCATTATATTACATTTGTGAAGACACATAGCTTTAATTTGTGGAAATTGGTTTGATAAGTTTGTATGATGTTAAAAATATTAGAATGATTGTTTTAATATTAATTTATAGTAACAATGTAGTTGCCATGATTGTAAACATAAACATATATCTTATTAAGTAGTGTGAATAATATTTTGAAACCAATTTTATTCTAAAAATGTTGATTAATCATATCAGTAATACTGTTTCTGAATAAACCAGAACTAATTAAATCTAACAATTTTAATATACTTTATAATACATTCTAAGCAAAAGAGTTAGGTTTAGTTTTAAAAAAAAAAAAACATTTTGTGACAGCATTTTAGATAAAATGTTTTCAAACCATAAAAGGTTTTGGAAAAAAAAAAAACTCGGACTACACCAAAATAGTGAACCAAAGCAAAAGAAATGTGCAATTTGCATTAAAAGACTAGATTGAGATTCACCAAAGAAATCAAGGAAAAAATATGATTTCCGTATTATTTATATGCTGATTGATACAGCGAATGTGATTATGAGTTAAGTCCGTTCTGCTAGTTATCAATGTGGACATCATTTTAAAGTGTAGCCATATTGAAGTAATAAATTAAACCTGTGGCTACATCTTGGTCTCTATGTCTATCTAATGTACCCTAAAAGTGCATCTGCCTTCCAATACTAACATTATAATGCATCTGTCTTCCAATACTAATATTATATGGAATCTGTTGACTTTCATCATAAAAATGTATTGATTTATCCTAAAAACTATATGGTCACTATCAGAATATAGTGCAAAAGCTGTTATGAAACATTTAAACTTATTTTTATTATAATCTGAAATAAATCATAATGTTATTGTGATTAAATATACAATTTAATTAAATTTTGGATTATATCTGTGAAAATCAAATAAACTTCCATTTCTCAAAATGAAAAAATTATTCAATTTCATATTAATCTGTAATGAGGTATCTGAAAACTATGGGCCACCTCAATGGGAACCAATAAAAAACTTTTTGTCAATCCATTGATTAAAAATACTTAAAGAGTATTATTAAAAATTATTTATCTATATAAATATTACATTTATATTTTTTGTTTTATATTTTTTTCATAATGTTTATTCCTAGAATTAAAGGTACCAATGTAATTAATTATTTACATTTGAATTTTCTCTTTAATTGAGTCTTTAAACACTGCTTCAACCTTTGGAAACTGGATGGACGCCATTTTGAATTTTAAGCGATTGGATTAAGATACAATTTATACAATATCTTCAGAAATAATACACTAAATTTGAAGTGCTGAATGTGGTTAAAAAAAGCAAATACTATGGAATTCCATAAAGCTGAGAAAATAGTTATTATTGTCAAAAATATTAGAAAAATTAATTTTTTAACACTTTTACAAATGTTTATTTTGTTATATGTTCACAAAGTCTAAATTTTGAGAGTTACATTTTGACTTAGCACTTTTCTAGACAGCTTAATCAGATTCGTTGTGAAGTTTTTTTAAGAAAAGTATATAATAAATTTTTAAAAACATCTACATTTCTAAAGCATATATGTCAATTCTAAATCAAAACAAGGTATTTGAATTAGGTAAAACCCAAAGTCAATACAATAAAAAAGAAAAAATTAAAAAAAATTTTAAAGACAAAACATACAAAATTTCCAAATCAAATCTGTCAATTACGAATAAGAACAGATTGTTTGGATAAGGTAATATTACAGGTGCCATTCACTCCTCCCCTCACGTCTTACTTTCTCTCCTCAGTTTTTAAAAAGCGAATAAGAAAGAAGAGACATTTATACAAAATTTTAAAGTTAGAATAATACAAATTTCAAAACAAATCTGGCAATTACAAATCAAAAGAAAAACTTTGAAATTCAAAAGCCATCAATTTTGTAAGCTAATATTAGGTATATTACGAATGATGATAAGAAATCCAAAGAAACCTTGAAAACTTACAATTGACCTTTTTTGGAAATTGAAAAAAAAAAAAACAAATACAACTAAAAGTTCACCAAAAAAAAAAACTTGTGTCAATGAAAATTAATAGTAGCAGCTTTTACATTAGACATCGAATTTATGAATTAAGTCATAGGTCCTTTTATTATGATAAATCACCATTTTTGTACAGATATCTTCAAATAATCGATTAGTCATTCCAGCATTATGACAAAACATATACTACTAAAAATTCACTTAAAAAAACTGTGTCAATGAAAATTAATAGTAACAGGTTTTGCATTAGTCATTGAATTTATGAATTACTTTGATAAATCACCATTTTTCTTAAGATATCTTCAAGTAATCAGTTAGTCATTCCAGCATTCTTTTGTGACATGGAACCAGTATTTACAAAGTTAATAAAAGATAAAATTGAAAATGTAGAATAGCGACTAGAATAGTATCTTTAGATATTATTAATTATTAACATTATTTATACAATATTTAAATGTTGAATATCATTAAGCAGTCAAGTGAGGTTCTAGAAGAATATTTAAAAAATGTGATGCATACTTAAAAGTTTAGTAAAAAAAAAAAACAATATCTATCTTATCAAGCATTGGTGATCGAGAGGTCAGCACAGCTGCCTTACAAGCAGTTGCCCCAGGATAGCGGGTTCGCGTCCTGGCCGATGCTATGACACATGAAAAAAAAACTATATCTTAATATATCCATAATAGAACCTGATTGTCATTTAATTATTGCTCTTACATCTAATAGTGTTTTGTTAAGATAATTACTAATTCAAGTGTATCAGTCATATGAGATAGAGTAGTGAGTGGTTGATCATGTGAAAGTCTGTGCTCACATACCCTATATATTACATATATTGATACAGTTATATAATAAGCCTGTATTTAAGTTATTACATAGTAGAGATTCTGCCCATCCCTTGTATATAGTATTAAATGGATCATGTCCTGTACATGAGGGGTCAGATTAACTTTAGGGCAACATGGGTGTGACAAGAATCTTGATCTTAGGGTGGCCTTAGAGTGTTCCATCATCAGATTTTCAATTGAAGAATTGGAATGTGAAGTGGATTGAAGCCTGTCCATTAAAATATGAAGATTGGGCTATCTTAATATATATATATATATATATATATATATCTGAGCACTTACTGCATATATATGTGTAGAGATGATAATCTGGACCAACTGATGATTGCTGGTTTAGTATGAAATATGTATATTGGTGATTATTTATCTTTTCAGCATATATGTGTTCAAGTGTATCAGTAATATGAGATAGAGTGGTGAGAGTTGTATCGTGTGAAAGTCTGTGCTCATATACCCTATATATTAAATTAGTGTAGTAAGTTTGTGTAGAGAATATTAAACAATGAAAAATCTAATAAAATATAGAAGAGATGGTTTTTCAGGGCAAATCTTTAAACCAAAATATAATAAGATATTCTTAACAGATTAGTTATTTTCTCAATAATGTTTTTGTTTATTTTTATTTTATTTTTGAGGGGTGGTAATAAACAACAAATGTAACCAGTATTTGGTAACGAATTTAATTGGAAGTAATTTAAGTTGGAAAAGTACATGATTTTATTAGCAGCATAAATGTGTGTTTATGTTATAATCTATATTTAGTAATAAAGCCAGTGTCAGTAAGTGACAACATATTAAGATATATCACCATGCTTAATGTAGTCTCTTTTCCAAAGGTTTATGTTTTAACACCTTCTTCTTTTAATATTATATCCTCTTTTTTCTGCTTACCATGAGACTCAGCCTTGCTCTCTAATTAGTTAGAGTGATTTCAGAATCATTTGTGGTTGTCTTGAAATTACATTTGTACGTATATAAATTACACACTGCATGTAAATATATCAACAAATGCTATGCTTATGAATGGTGTGATGCGATGGGCATGGCTTCTCCTTTATCAAAGTCAGGTATCTCAGCTACTATGTTCAGAAATACCTGTTAGCCACCTTCTCTTTGCATTCACCACCCTACGATTTTTTCATAGTTTTCTCTATTCAGCTCCTTCCCATTTCCACACCATCATCTTTGTTTACTCTATGATCTGTATATCTAGATCCCCCTTTTTCCAAACCCAGCATAAAAACCAAGAGCCCACGTTTTTTAAATCACTTTGTTTATATTTATTCTCCATAACTTCATTATTTGTTTTTCTTTTTGTTTGTAACCATCTACATTCAATTAATAGTCCCTAATATTTTCCATGGCTTCCTTACATAACTTGCAGAGTAAATAAAGCTAAATTATAGATGGCTCCTTTCTACATTAGATTATGTCTAGCTCACTGACGTTTTTTCACTTTTTACCGCATTGTTCCATTTGGGATATTAAAAACTTATATTTACATCTGTTAACTGATGATTAACTTACTATTAAAAGATTGTTAAATTTGAGGCTTAGTCTTTTCCTCTTATTAGTTATATTGAATTGAGAATAGCTTATAGTTGTCTTAAAATTACGTTATATATACAAATCACGATGTCTATAAATGGTATGCTTATATACAATCAAAGCTAAAGTATATGTGGTTCCATCCTTAATTTACATTTACAGATAGTTATTTTAATATAGCTCTCTAAGATTTTTTCAGTACTTCTGCATTATTTCATATATATATGAAAAATAAAAAACACAAGTTGAAAAACTTGCTAATGCTTGTATTTATGATAACAGATGGCGTTCTACCAAAAACACCGTCAAGCGTAGTTTTCTGTTTACATAAACGTCAGAGTGAGCATTCACTATCTCTAACTTTAATTCCACTTTCAGATCATGATTTCAAGCTATTTGCTATCGTCAGTGAAAGACAGGAATAAAAAACTAGATCTAAACACAAACTCTGAGCATTTATGAAACAGTTTCTATTCAGCTTGCAAGCGTGAATCTTTTAGACACGTTAATGTCTTCAAACTCAGCATAGCAAGCCAGATAGCTACATGGGTCTTGATCTCAGTTCAGCATCAAATAGTATAAGCCTCTGCAATATACATCATTGCAAGAAAGACCTCAAAGGTACATTTATGAAAAACAAAAAAACACAAGTTAAAAAACTTGCTAACGCTTGTATTTATGATAACAAATGGCATTCTACCAAAAACACCGTCAAGCGTAGTTTTCTGTTTACGTAAACGTCAGAGCGAGCATTCACTATCTCTAACTTTAATTCCACATTCAGATCATGATTTCAAGCTGTTTGCTATCGTCAGTGAAAGACAGGAATAAGAAACTAGATCTACTATGTGGTGATGCTGAACTGAGATCAGACCCATGTAGCTATCTGGCTTGCTATGCTGAGTTATGAAGACATTAACGTGTCTAAAAGATTCACGCTTGCAAGATGAATAGAAACTGTTTCATAAATGCTCAGAGTTTGTATTTAGATCTAGTTTCTTATTCCTGTCTTTCACTGATGATAGCAAATAGCTTGAAATCATAATCTGAAAGTGGAATTAAAGTTAGAGATAGTGAATGCTCGCTCTGACGTTTATGTAAACAGAAAACTACGCTTGACGGTGTTTTTGGTATATATAAGTATAGAGGATTTGAACTTAGATTTTCAAGCACCCTTCAATTATCCACACTATCTCATACAACTGATACACATGACCACACACATGTAGAAAAGATTTATAATCACCAATATACATATTTCATGCTAAACCAGCATTCATCAGTTGGTCCAGATTATCATCTCTCACACACATATATATAATCAATGCTCAGTTTATATTAAGATAGCAAATATTCATACTTTAATAGACAGGCTTCAATCCACTGCAACCTCCAACTCTTCAGCCATCCATATGATTGAAAATCTGATGATGAAAACTCAAATCCCATGCTGATGCTAATATTATTGCCATGCCCATGTTGACCTGAAGTCACATGAGGGGTCAGAGTGACTTCAGGTCAACATGGGCATGGCAATAATATTAGCATCAGCATGGGATTTGAGTTTTCATCATCAGATTGGATGGCTGAAGGGTTGGAGGTTGCAGTGGATTGAAGCCTGTCCATTAAAGTATGAAGATTTGCTATCTTAATATAAACTGAGCATTGATTATATATATGTGTGAGAGATGATAATCTGGACCAACTGATGAGTGCTGGTTTAGCATGAAATACGTATATTGGTGATTATAAATCTTTTCTACATGTATGTGGTCATGTGTATCAGTTGTATGGATTAGTGTGGATAGTTGAAGGGTGCTTGAAAATCTAAGTTCAAATCCTCTATACTTACAATTAAGCTCCCAGGTTTGTGGAGTGCCTGGTTTTCAAATATTTAGTGGAGTGCCTGGTTTTCAAATATATATATTATAACGATCGAAGTGAAAGTGAAGATCGAATCTAACCGCAAACTACGATATCTGCTTTACAGAGCACCATCTAGGCATTTAAACCTAGAAAAATTTATAGAGTAGGCAAATACGCGCTGTTAAGATTCCACTTTATTTAAATATTCCGATCGTTAGCCCAAGTCACTAGCTCAGCGGAGATGCAGAGATAAAAATCTATAAATTTTATATCTTAAATATAAAAGAATAAAAGCCACTGCCAGAAATTAACACATAAAAATATTTATTTACGCACATATAAAATAATATTTAAATTTTGAGGAATAAATTTAACGTTTATATTTTTATATTGATCTTTAATTCTAAATTTAAGTAGATTGCAAATAATGAGTTTACTATTTATTTAGCTAGTCAAGTATGAATAGACTACATAGATCTGCATTTGAAAAGAAAATATTCTTCCCTGATTTAACCTTAGGCCACAAATTTCGCAACCAAACTGGCGCCAATCCATCTGATACATTCATGTATTCAATGTAGCATGATACGACAACACAAAATACTATACTGTCAGGAAAGTACATCTGAACAATAAGTAGAAATAGAGAAGACATTGACTCTCCACCAACAGGAATGTGACATCTGTTGGCAAGTAGAACAATAAACAAAAAAACTCCATAGGAATGGACTGCGGTCTTCTGCCGACTTACAAACCCATCCATAGGCAAACAGAGGGTGTGTGGCATATATCTATAATCCTGCCCGTAGCGGACCTCATACTACATCTACTAATTACACAAATATATCCAATCCATTGAACCAATTCAACTATGAAATGAATAACCTAAGATTACCTCCCTTAATATAACTTTACAAAACTATATAGCCATTCACGCCCGACTTAAATTTAACATTTAAATACGTTCGCACAAATGCATTTTATAAAATTTGTTCCAAAATGTTGAGTACAGATCAGCCGCACAGATTCCACGGTCAAAAACATTCCAAATCAAACACAACCGATCAAAATACAAAATCATCGATAAACGTCACTTGCATAGGGAATATACAAATCCCATTAGCATTCATCGTAAGATGCTTGCAGTGATATTGTTGACATATATTCTAATCGAATGTGAAAACCACAACATTATCAACCACTAACGAATCTATGCAACGTCTATACCCAACCTAAATTTCATCATTTAAAATTTAAACAATTTATACAATAAGAAGAAAAAAAATGGAAATGATTTTTATCAATCGGAAAACATATAAAATTAAACATTATTAATTTGATTTTAAACTTAAAAGTCAGATAGAAGTTCATAAACTTGAATGAAAGTTCTTAGTTATTTTTAAATTTAGAGTTCGTGTCAATATAGCTTACAGTAGAAGAGTCCAGGTTCCCGTTGGCAATTCCCATGGTGTCTCCATTGGAAGAAAATGTTCTGGAGGTAGCATTAGCTGGTTCCATTCTGGTATCACAGTCTTTTCATTTTATTTTTTTTTTAAAACAAACAAAAAAAATGAGAGAGAACGGCAAGTGCGTCTTACCGTTGTCATCAAATCAAGTTGGAAAAAACTGACTGGAACTCAATATTTTTTCTTTTTATAGTCCTCCTATGGATTCCATGAACAAAAACATCACTGTTCTGTTTTTTCGTTATGGTCCGGGCCTTTATTTGCTTCCATTGGTCAAGCTAAAATCTCTTTCTTCTCTTATCTGACCTTTCATCTGACCTTTTAATTAAACAGCTTTTAGATAATTAACAAACAATCATTTCCATTTACAGATTACAGGAATTAATTAATACCTGTTTTTATTTTAACTTACGTTATTTTTTTATTAAAATATTTTTATATTTCAATCTTGTATTTTTTTATTAAAAAATACGTTCAAATACTTTTTTTTTTTGTTTATGAAAAAAATATTTTTAAAGTTTAGCATCTGTGCGAATATATATATATATGTTTAACAATATTTTAATTTTAGCGTTTAGTTTTTTACTTTTATTTGCAAACTTTTAAGTTTTTATTTTAAATAAATGTAACGACATATTTATATATCATTACAATATATATATATATATGTTGTGTGTGTGACTAATAAATAATGTTAGCACTATAGAATGAAAGAACCAAGTAGAAAAGAGATGTATCAGCCCATCTCTTTTTGTGCTGCTTTTACATGAAATTAGAAAAACATTTTTTTATAACATTTTAATATATAACACCCCCCCCCCTAAAGTACAGGCTTTTTCATACCTGCACTCCAATATGTAATATATAGGTGGTTTGAATCCAGACTTTCACATGACCCTCATCTATCCACCTATCTCATACTGCTGACACACTTGAATAATCACCAATAAGCATATTCCGTGCTAAACCAGCACTCATCAGTTGGTCCAGATTATCACATTTTATAAAATTTATATAATTGCAGCCATTTATAAATAAATATGGTAAACCTAATTTCAGGAGGAAAAAAAGAAAATATGACTATGTGGGTGAGAGAGAGAGAGAGAGAAAAAATAGAAAATTAATTTTGATTTTTGCACCACCATATACATTAATCTGTGAACCTTGACAAATCACATTTTACACAGAAGCTAAAACTCTCCATACGATAGCACCACTCAAATTATTACTTTTACTAATATTTAATTAATTTACTATTCTTTTGGTATGAATCTTTGTTATTAATAAGTCAAATTATTTTTAAACTACAAAAGCAAGAATTTATTTTATGGTCATATATATATAAAACAAAATAAATGTCCGCTAATATCAATAATACAATAATAAAACTTAAATATATTCCAAACAACGGTAAACAATTTATAATACAATATAAATAAAAACTCAATAAAAACTCATAAAGAAATATTTTCGATTATATTCATAATCATTTTCAACTCAACTTTCAAAATGGAATCATCTATTACCAACCGAAAACACATGTCGATTTAAATATCCCACAATTCATTAATCCTAACATTTGCTGACTGTCTGTTTATTATCGTATTTTTATACCTACTAATAAAAACTGCCTCTTTAATTTTTCTTTTTTCATTATCTCTCTCTTGTCCTAAAATTTTTATTTTATTTATATCAAAATTAAACTTAAAATTACAATTTCTATCATGATCATAAAAAACAGATTTAGTATATAACTTGACTTCATTACTATTATCATTATATATCTGTACATTTTTCAAAACTCTTTTATATAACAATTTATGTTCTTTAATTCTTTTCTCTATATTACGTCTAGATTCCCCTATATATGATAAGTTACACCCACAAAAAATTCTATAAATTATATTACTTTATTTTTTTCTAACTTATCTTTTGAATTATTAACCATTCTATTTAAATTACCTGATCCATAAAAAGAAACATTATATATACCATTATAAACTTTTTTCATAAATTTTATTTGATTCTTATTATAAAAAGGCAAAGAAATCCACTTCTTACTCTTAATTTCTTCATCACCAGTATTTCTATTAATTTTCTTACTAAATTGACAAACCACTTGATAAATTTCTTTTATATTATAACCTACACTTAATAATTCACTTACATAATTTTCAATATTTTTCTTTTTATCACATGCATATTTACACAAAATATTATTTCTATACAAAAAAGACCTAAAACCAGCCATCTTATAATTATGTGGCACGTTAGATAAATAGGGAATATACCCTCTAGTTTCAATAGGTTTAATAAACAATTTATAGTCAATCATATTATTGTTCCTTGAAATTATCAAATCTAAATATTTAATACTGTTGTTATATTCTTTTTCCATAGTCCAGATAAGACCTTTTAATTTATTATATTCATCAAAAATTTTATCAATCATTTCTGAAGAAGCACATGTAAAAACATCATCCACATATCTCGTATATATCTTAATATTTCCCATAAATATAAATTTGTTTAAAATTTTCTCTTCATAATATGACAAAACAAAACTGCACAACTGTGCCACCATTGGTAATCCCATTGGCCAGCCTTTTCTCATCTTATAAAATTTACCATTAAAGGATGCAACAATATTTTGTTCAATAAAATTTAAAGCCTTCATCAGAAAACATATTAATTGATTATCCACTTTCTTTTCCAATAAAGCTTGATGAAAATGATTATGAATATAATCGAAAATATTTCTTTATGAGTTTTTATTGAGTTTTTATTTATATTGTATTATAAATTGTTTACCGTTGTTTGGAATATATTTAAGTTTTGTTATATATATATCAAGATCATACAAACAAAAGTGTAGATTTGTTTTAATAAAAAAAGAGTCAGAAATTAACTACCTCTTATTTCCATCCCAACCTGATTTACTGTTTTATCTCATGGGAGATAGATATAGAAACTAGATTAAACACTGACTATTTATCAAAACTTTTATCAGATTGCAACTGAATTTTCAACAAACTAAACCCACTACAAGCTAGATATTTATATCTGATCTCAGTTCAAATCACCATATAATCACCTCAATATATATCATCAAAAAACTCTAAAACATTTAAAAAAACAAATACAATTAAACGTAATGCTACATTTTATTTACAAAAGATTAACCAAAACCCCAAAAGTTAAGATTTTTTCGTTTTGGTATACGCCATCTTTTGGACATAAATACAATGACATCTGATCTTTATTTTTTTTTCATAAATACCTTTAGATTTCTTCAATGATATATAGCAGAATATTATAACAACGAGACAACCCATATAAATATACCTATAAGACTTTTCCTCTGAAAACACCTTCAACTATAAACTTTTAACATTAATATTTAGACTATTTCATCTCTACTCCCACTGAGATACAAACCACTAAACACGATCTGGGAGACAATGAAAGAGGAGTAATTTCTACTCTTTCTTTATGTAAAACAAATCTACACTTGTTCGGGTTTGGACTCTTTGGACAAAATACAAGGATAGCGGTACGTGATTACTTGTATTTGTTTTTTCATAAAGTACCTTGGTTTTCTTGCAATGATATATTGCAGGACTTTGATTATATGGGATTCTGAACTGAGATCAGACCCATTAAAATCTGCTTGGGCTGGGTTTGACTTTCGGCGAAAATTCCTTGCAACTGATAGAAAGTTTTGCATAAACACGGGTCGGTTTAGACGCTCCCTCCCCTGAGGAAGCAAACGCTGAAACAGCTGACTGGGGTGGCAAAGAAAGGGTGTTAATTCGACCTTTTCGTTTGTAAAACAACTTCCTGTTGGGTTTGGTAGGCCTTTGGACTAAAACGGTAGGGTGATTAACGTATTTGTTTTTTCTAAAGTACCTTAGGTTTTCTGCAAGATATTTTGCAGGACTTTGATTATATGGTGATTCGACTGAGTCAGACCCTTAAAACTGCTGCTGGCTGGGTTGAAGCTTTCGGTCTGAAATTCAGCGCAACGTAGAAGTTTTGCAAAACCGGGCGGTTTGACTGTTTCTACCACTCCCCGGGATGCAAACGCGAAACCGATCTGGGAGGCAAAGAAAGAGGTGTAATTTCGCCTTTTTGTTTATGTAAAACAACTTCACTTGTTCGGGTTTTGGTATACGCCTTTTGGCTAATCAAGGATGCGGGTTAACTGTTTTGTTTTTTCATAAAGTACCTTTAGGTTTCTTGCAAGATATATATTGGGCTTTGATTATTGGTGATTCTGAACGGCGCCCTAATCTCGCTGGCTGGGTTTGAGCTTTCGGCTGAAAATCCCTGCAACTGTGAAGTTGCTAAACCTGGGTGTGTTCTCTACTCCCGGGCACGAAACGCGGGGGCGAAAGAGGAGTATTCGACCTTTTCTTAACCTTCTTGTTGGGTTTTGGCCTTTGGACTAAAACAGGTAGCGGATTTTTTTCTAAGTCCTTTGGTTTCTTGCGTATATATGCGGACGATATAGGTGATTCTGACGAGCGCCCATTGCGGGGTAGCTTCGCGAAATTCCGCCACGTTTGCAACTGGGGGTTTAGCGTCCACCCCCGGGTGCCCGAAACCGACGGGGGCAAAGAAGGGTGTAATTTCCTTTTTGTTTAGTAAACAAACTTCCTTGTTCGGTGGTAGGCCTTTGGACAAACAAGGATGCGGTGTGATTACTGTATTTGTTTTTTCTAAATACCTTGAGTTTTCTGCAAGATATATATTGCAGAGACTTGATTATAGGTGATTCTGAACTGAGATCAGACCCTAACCCGCGGAGCTTCCGGTCGAAAATCCGCAACGAGAGTTGCAACCTGGGCGGTTTGACGTTCCCACTCCCACGGGACAAACCGCGAAACCGACTGGGGGAGCAAAGAAAGGGGTTTCACTTTTTGTTTGAAACAAACTACACTGTCGGTTTGGGGCTTTCAAAAACAGGGGTGTGTTTTCTTATTCATATTCTGGTGCTTTATTTACTTCAAAAATTGGGGTGCAGACTTTTAATCTCTTCTGCTTAAACTATTTTTATCTGAAAGACTATGATACCATAATAATATTATAGTTGTTCATTACAGTTCAAATTTTGTATTAATTCTTTAAATAGAAATATGATTTGGATGTTGATATGCATTTCTATGTGTTATATAAAGGAAGCTATGTTAATATATAAATGCAAGCATGATTTAATAAAGAGTCAGGCAGCAAACATTAAAATCAATGAATTGTGGGAAGGTTAGACTTTGAAAGTGTGTTTGAAAGAGTTAATTGGTAAAGACTAAGAAGCTAATCGAAAGCTCCTAGATGGATAAAAGTTTTTAAAGTTGTACTTTATATATATTTCTGCTACTGCATTTATTAATAGTTAATTACAAGATAAAGTATATAACTTCAAAGAAATATAGATACATATCATTATGCATATAGAAGTTTTAGCTGGGTAAAATACATTCAAAATATTGTGGAATTAAAAAAAATATTGTTTGTTATATAATTCTGAAATTTTTATAATAAATTAATTGTCACCAACGAGAATGAAATTGTATTGTCTGGTGTAGTAACTTATTGCCTAATATAGTCAGTTGTCTTTGAGCAAAAATATACGGAATTTATAAGAAGTTCAGCGCCAGAATCAATCCTGGAACCATCCATCTCAAATCGGGCGCTCTACCAAACAGCCAGGGTACGTCTCAGTAGAGAACTGCGTAGATAATCATAACAAATTATACATTTTAGTAAAAAAAAAAAAAAGTTATTTTTAAATTTTGTGATGCAGGTTTAAATTCGAGATGTTATAGTTAATTCTAAGAAGAGATGGCAAAAAATAAATTACCATCGCCTAATGATTGACTTGATAGTAGTAATTATTGCCCAATTCAAACTCAACCTGACGTGAGAGCTTAGCATACTTATATAATACAGTAATTAATAATGTTGTTATGTAGCAGTAAAATATAATTCTTTAATATTAAATTAATGAGTAGCATATAACTGATAAAATCTTTAGAAGAAAAAAACTGACAACTGATTAAAAAATTCGTTAATTTTGGGATTATATTAATACACACACTCTCACACATATCAATTTGATTCCTATAATTGTAGGTATCCTAATTACATTTTAATTTTTTTAAATATTTTTAATTTAAATAATATTCATTAAACTCTTATTGTCCGAGCAAACACTCCGTTTTTCGTGTTGATTCATTTATTCTTACACATCAGAAAGAAAAACACGTTTCCTATAGGCTACTCCATATTAATAGAATGCGTGGCCAAGAATGCGCCTTTGTTAATTTCACTTCCAATCTAATCTTTAAAGTCAAGATGAATATTGTAAAGTATAATGCCTAAAGAATAGATGAAACGTGTCTAGTAAATCTGTACGGCTAACATTTTGACTAAGAATCGATAGTGACTGTAGTAAAAATCAAAACAGGCTTCCTTTATAAAAACGAGGCGCGTGTACTACGGCAGGCAAACTACTAACTTCGATTAATTTTTCAATAGAGTTATGAACGGTTGTTGGAATCACACCCAGACTTTATTATCATGTTTGGTAAGCGTTGAATATCGAGCATCGTAATATGCATAAACGTTACTTACTATCTTTCATTAATTTAATTTGGTAAGATTTAACTTTTAAAGCTTTTCGCTGATGCCAATGGGCCACGACAACTTACAGATATCGTGGTTATGGATGGTAATAATCATTGTTGCAAACTTAGCAGTTTATTAGCATTTTAATTAATTTTTATTACTTTTTTTTTCCGACCTACAAGTTTTTTTTAAAAAAATTTAATGAGTTATTTTGCATCAGACCGTTCACTACTGAGTTAATTTACTCTTTATGTATTCAATTTTATAAACTTTATTCATTTTCTTGCGTGTTAATTTTTTATAACGCAATGTTAATTTTTGGAAACTAATCACTTCTTAAATATAATGCATTAAAATTATAATAATTATATAAACAACAATAAATGATTGATTGGCAAATTTTTATCAAATACAATCAAATAGATGCGCACATATGTATGTCCTGCGTAAGCACTTGGTTAAAAAAGACCATTTGAAGCTTTGTTGCTAATAATTTGCTACTAACTTCTTTATTTATAAATATAAAAAATAAAACAACCTTTAAGTACTCCAGTGCTGGGCAAATGACTGGACATGATTAAAGAAAAGTGGGAAAAAAAGCAGGTTTTCCAATTGTTAGATAAAGAAGTTGTAGGTTTCCATTTTAGTTCTTTATCTTCTAGCTAAAAATAGCTGCTTACCAATCTACCAACCAACATTAGATGGTAGGCTGAGTTAGCTATGAGTTGGTCATCTGCAAAACAATTTTTAACTCTGATTAAATAAATAAAAAAAATTCAACTTTATTTATCTGGATTTGAATCCAGTTCACAAGCATGGCAAATAAATACATTACTAGTGCATCAGGTGGCATTTCATCCTTAAATATATATATATATATTAATTTTAACGTCTGAAAATGTGACTTATACGTTAGCTTAAATTAGTTAATAAATGATGTGAATAAATATTGAAAATCAAATTTACAACAATAAAACATCACATGACATATCCACATGATTTCGACTTACATATTGCTGTTTTAGTAGCAAATTTTCTTTTCTTTAGTTTTGTCACTTACTGTAAGCTTTAGAAAGCAATAATTGCAGATAGTGGTTACTAAATCTCTATCCTGTGTTTTTCAATAGCTAGATAGTATAACATAAAGATAACATAAAGATAAATGAAAGCAATTGGAAGGAAGATGCTTTAGATCCTAATGTCCAGCTGGCTGTTCTATGATCCAAAGCTCCTTACTGATGAAAGCCATAAACTTAAAAGTAGTATGGGATTTTGGATAGAAAACAGTATAGGTATTTATTAAGCACTGTCATCTGGCAACTACCCTTTCTAAAAACTTAAAATAAGTGTCAAAAAAGGGTGAAATTAAAATGTTTGTATAAAAGGATGAACAATATTCACACATCTTGACCAAACACACGTCATTATATAATATAGGAAACACTAAATAAGGAAAAGTTAACTCTTTTTGATACCTTTCAAAAACACCAAACAGGGAAATTCCGATTCTCCATTCCATAGTATGTGAACATGGATAAATGCTCACCAACATGCATTAATCAGCCACGAGTTTATTGGCTTTTTATTTCTCAGTATAGGATCAAGTAATAGCATGCCTTTTTCTCAGTTGATTGGCAGTTTTTTATTGAAGTATTTTATTAGAAGAATTTCTTGGAGGCAGGATGAATTTGTATATGAATGAACTTTTTTAAAATAGATATTTACAATCATGATAGAAAAAATTAAATAAAGGACCATAATTCCCAGGAGATTGTAAAGTCACAAGCCATGGCTATGGGCACTAAGAATCTCCAATTGTAAACCCAGGCTATTATTGGAGACAACTTTTTATTTAGGTACTTACAATTGCAGATCATGTTCAAGTTATCAGATTGTACAAATTGGAACATTTGTCTGATATCAAATGAGATATTGTTGGACTTTGTGAAGTTAGAAGAAAAGATGAAGAGACAATTGATTTAAAAAGTAGACATGTACTTTACTGTAAAGGCACAAATATTGGAAGGACCAGTAGAATGAGAAAAAGTGGAAGAACAACATTGTAGAGATAATTATTCAAGTTAATGGAATCTACCAAAATGCAGATACTTGAGATTAATGCACCAATATATTTTCATTATGATGAAGTAGACGATTTTTATATGGATGTACAAAATGCTTTTGATGAGACAAAACAACATTTTAATAACATTATGGAAGTTAATGCTAGAATTAGTAAATGAATGAACGATGAAAGTGTTGTGGATAAATTATAGTTATGATGATAGAAATGATAAAGACACACACTTGTGGAGTCTGCAGAAAAGGAAAAATTATATACTATGAATTCTTTCTTTGAGAAAAAAATTAATGGTCATAAAGTGAATAAAGAAACATCTTCACACTCTCAAACTAAGATGCTTTATATTGGCCTATAAAATTAAATTTAGGTTCAAACGATAGGATGGCCACTTTTACCTTTTCAAAGTCTTTATCTTGTTTTTGGATTTAAGAATATCCTTGATATTCAACAAGACATCATTAAGCTACTATAACAACATTATAATGCATGTGATGAGGGTGAAAATTCATTCTAAATTAAATACAATCTCTGTACCAGTAAATAAAATTGAATATTACATAGTTTCAATAGATTGCAATGTTAATAAATTGAAAAATTTCACGATCATTAATATATAGAAATAAATTTATGATATAAAGTGAATAAAAAATCATCTTCATGTTCTCAAACTAAGATCCTTTAGATTGGCCTATATAGCTAAATTTAGATTCAAAAGATAGGATGGGTGTCCTTACCATTTTCAAAAGTTGCTACCTTGTGTTTTGGTTTGAGAGTATGCTCAATTCTCAATTCTTGTGCTTTGGTTTGAGAGTATCCTCACTATTCAACAAGACAGCATTGAGTTATTATAACAACATTACAGTGCATCTATTAGAATATAAATGCCTTCTGTTTAAATTACATATAATCTCTTTGCTAGCAAATAAAATTGAATATATTTTTCTGTAAAACTGCTGGAAAAGTTTTGGAGATATAAAATTTCTCTGTCATACAGCCGTTATCTGTTTTAATCTTTTTAGCTTACCTTGTAATCTAATAATAACTGCTGTTGTATTTTGATAAATATTTTCCAGGATATGACATTACCCTGGGTCCATATCTCAGTGCTTTAATCATTGTAAAAATTCCTATAAAATCAAATGGATTTTCATAATCTATAATTTCAAAGCATAATGGCAACTCATAATCATTATTTTTTTTTGCTTCGAAAACTTCTTTCCATATTTGGATGTAATCCACTAACATAAAGCCACTTTTAAATTCTGTTTGTTCTTTTGGTTGATTTCAGGTGAAAGCATGTCATAGATGAGTTGTAATCATCTTAGTAATGATTTTGTATAAAACTGCTCAAAGACTGGTAGGTCTGTAACTTCTAATATCTTTTTTATCTTCTTTGAATATCAATATAATTACTGCATTTTTGCAATCATCTTATATATCTTTATCATTTAGTCATTTGCCTATAGCTTTACCAACATTTTAATTTTATTTCCTCACCTGTTTCTTGCAATATATCAATAATGTTTCCATCATCTTCTGGAGCTTATTTCCTCTTAGTTGATTTAATTGCCTGCCCCATCTCATCATTTAAAATACTTGACAATCTAGAAGATGTAATTATAGTGATTATTTTGTTTTTTTTGTTCTTTGTTACTTTATAATTCTTTATACAATTCTTCCACACATTTCATGATATATTTCATCATTTTAATATTAGTTTTATTTTTTATTTTTATTACAGAAATTATTTTCCTTCTACTACCAAGATATTGTTTTATAAATGTATTAAATAATCTCCACACCAATACACCTTTTCTTAATACATTTATAAAAGATATTGAAAGAAAATGGCTAATGGTTTTATTGCTAGGAATTCATAAAAGGTTCCACTGCTTAACCTGCACCCATGAGAAAGAAAAATGTGAGTAACTCTATATGTGTGTGTGCTAAATTAAAAAATCAGATATATTAATCTTTAATAAGAGTTTACAATTTATATCTAAGCTAGAGATAATCTCTAGTTTAATAACTGATTAGTGGTAAACATTACTGTATTTACTATATTGGATTGCATCAAAAGTTGTGGGTGGAATAATTTTTACACTTATAAATCAAAATGTAACAATCTGCTAAAATATTGTTTTATACTTTTGAAATGTTTATTCTCTTTTATAGTTTTCCTTGCAAAACCACAGTTATATATTTTTATATACTATTATTAACTTTTTTCCTTAACATTTAAAATTTTCAGATATTCAATTCTTTTTAACAGATCATTTTTAAATATTTTTATATTTCTCTTTTCTTGCACATCGTTTTGCCTCAGTCGAAAATTTATTGGTAAATTGCCACTCTTTTAAACGTTATTTTTATTTAAGTTCTTAGCAGACTATCGGTTATTTTGCTATTAATCTTAGTCAGTATGAACCATCTTCAAAGTCTGTTAATAATTTAAAGTGATTTGCAATTTCTTATTTAAATTCATTGGACTGTTTAGAAAATTAAGTTTGTCATTTATTAGCACAGCATTTCTTAATAGTTTTCGCTCTGGAGCTAGCTTTGCATTAATCCTTCTCTTATATCTCATTAATCAATGATAATCACTTACTTGTGTTGAATTCATTAACAACATTACAATTTTGAAATGTATACTTTCTATTTATCAAAATATATTCCAATTCTGTCCTACTTTTTTTTTCATGCTAGCATTTGTTGCCATAATCTGTCCTCTTTTATTTCTATCATTATAATTAACTTTATTTACATTGCTTTCAACTATCAATCGCTTTCCACGATAATTTTAAAATGTTGTTTGGTGTGGTCTTTTTGTACATTCCTATAAAAATCTTTTATTTGTTTATCACAACGAAAATTGGGTGAAGTTAAACCAAAATTCATCTTTATTTATAATAATCAAAATTACTCCAAATTCACAACTCAACCAGACTAGCCAAGAAAATAAACTCTAAAACACTATCACTGGTTTCACTGCTACGAGGTAGACTTCTCAAGTGTAAAGAACTGCAAAATAACATATTTAAACTAAATAATCAAAATTACCCCAAATTCACAACTTAACCAGACTACACTTGAGAAGTCTGCTTGTAGCAGTGAAACCATTGGTAGTGTTTTTAGAGTTTATTTTCTTGGTTAGTCTGGTTGAGTTTTGAATTTGAGATAATTTTGATTATTTATTGACTCGTTTAACTTTATGCATTTAATGTTTATTTATAATAAATACCAGCATAGGTTGGAAGGCAAAACTCATAAAAAATTTACAGTTATGATTTTAAAAAAGTTGAAAAGCAAAACAATATTTAATTTTTAAAAAATAGTAATATTGAATTAAATTACTTTATACAACAGTTTTTTTAATGTACTTTAAAAATTAATAGGAGAAAAACATTAAAAAACAACGATCTCAAAATATTTTAGGCTTTTAAAAAATGTTGGAAGCAACTTACCAATAAAAAATGGCCCAAGTACACACAAAAGGATCTTATATTTTTTACATTAAATAGTCATATTACGATTATGCTAAGGTTATGTGATAATAAAGCATTATTAGCATTAGGTAGAGAACAACTTTCTATTAAGTGATTGTATTTTTATTCCACATTATTCAACTGAAGATAAATTTTGAAATGTTAAGCTTAGTGTCCACATCTCTTATCCTGTAAGATATAAAACATTTTTAAACATTATTTAACAAAAAACATTCATATAGAAATCTGAAATAAAAATAACATATGTAAGCAATTTCCAGATAATATGCAAGTAGTCTATCTCTCAATGCATAATTTGGAAAAAAATAATCTTTATAAATGTGATGTGATAATGTATGTCTTTTTAAAATGATAATATTTAGAAAGTGCTACCTTATTAAAACTGTTTTTATAAAGTTTATATAATTTTTCTATATAAAAAGTATGCTATTTGAAATATTCTATTTCAAACAGTATTTAAAATAGTAGATGCTCTATAATTAACCCTTTTATAATTAATAAAGTAAATATCTTTTTGAAAAAAAAAAACTAAAGTTTTCTTTTCTTTTTTTTTATAGTTATATTCTCTTAATTAATTTTCACCCAAATCTTCTATTAGTGCTCCAAGTTTTTATAATTAATCTCCATGATAAATTTAATTTATTCAATTCATAGAATAAACTTTAATTTAAAAAAGGTTTTGAGTGATGTAATGATTAAGATTGGAATTCTAACTAAATATTCAAATGTTAGCAATCATCTTTTAACCCTTCTGTGGCTTGCTTCAAGTAAACTCATTCAAGGTTTTAATTTGCTATAATTCCGGAAGTTTTTACGTTATTGTAGTGTATTTATGCTTATTTTAAAGCTTAAAAAGTACCGTAAATGCTGCTCTCTCTTGAATTATTTTACGAGTAAAACATCAATAATATAGGCATTCAAAGCTACAACAGAGACAGAAGCTCAACCTTTCTAGATCCTGATTGGTTGGTTAGCATTTTTGACAATCCTGATTGATTGGTTAGCATTTTTGACAATGGAAAAAACATCTGTCAATAATTTTCACTGCTCCAACTTCTGTTTGACTTTGAAAATGAAAATTAATATCTTAGAATGTTTTTTTATTATTTTTCTTACATTTATAAATTATTTTCATAAAATATACTGAAAATATAGTTATTTTAGAAAAATAGTTAAGATTTTAATAAAAATTATTTACTTTTACACAAACATAATTTGAGAAAGAAAATCATTGACATAAGCAACATTTTTTAATAGGTTATAAATGATCTTTTGAAATTATCCACTATAAAATATTTTTATAATTATAAACCGAAATTTATTTTTGAAAAAACTTTCCTTCACTTTCATATTCTGACAAATTATTAATATTTTTTTACAAATGAAACTAAAATAAATATAATATTAAAAGATGAATATGTTTTTACGGCTGATTCTGTAATTGACCAATCAGAAGTTTAGAGTTTTAATTCGCTTAGCCAAACAGAATATTGGACATCAGAAGAGTTAACCCATGAACTGCACTGTATGATCATTTTCATATGTGGCTTTGTCTTACTCTCAAACTACTATTTTTAAAGTTATTTTGCTGATTTTATGGTTATTTATTAAGAAAATCATACTGAATAATGCTGCCATCTTTAGAATTTATTTACAACTAATAAATCAGTAATATTTAAATTTAATGGTATAACAATAATGTAAGCACTGCTTTCAAAGCACTGATTGGTTGTTTCTTCTGTTCTCCACCAGAGTTTACCTATCAATTAATTTTGACAGTTCAATTTTTCATATTGATTTTTCAAGTGAAAACATATGTCTTAGAACTTTTTTTGACACATTAATGGTTTTTTTTCATAAAATATATGTGAAATATAAATTATTTTAGAAAAAGAATTCAGACTTTAGTAGAAAATGTTTACTTTTATATGAAGGTAAATTGACAAAAAAAAAATCAACAATATACAACTTCAATTTATAATTGGATAACAAACATATTTTATGTTTACCAGTATAAATTATTTTCATGAATTATAAATAGAAATTTATTTTTTAAAAATTTTTTTGTTCACTTTAATAATCTAATGAATTATTAATTTGCATTTTAGAAATGAAACTAAAACAAATATAGTTTTAAATGATAAATATATATTTACTGCTGATTTTTTAATTGACCAATCAAAAGTTTGCAACTTTAATTGCATCTGCAAACAGGTATTTTAAATTATTAAAAAGTTAAAAAAAACATTCTGTGCATAAGTAAAAGTATAAGCTTTTGGCTGACAATATAAAAATATAAAAATAAGTTTACTTATTTATTATTACTAATGAATTTGCTTTTTATTAATCTTATGGTCTTGTCATTTAGATGTTATTTTAATATATTAGCTTTGAAATGAAAATTGATGAACTGAAAATTTACAGCATTAAACACAAGACACCTATTGTCAATAACTTTATTATCTTTTGTTATTTTTTTTAATAATTAAAAGTTGAATTTTAATATTTCAAAGAATATTTTTATTATATGAGCATATATTTTAATAAAATTTGTCTTTACTATACATTTTTTATATATCTCATTAGGTTCATTTTCTAGCCTGAAGACTAAAGTGATTTTATTGATCGCTTATGTTTGTTTACTTTTACTGTTACTATGCTTTTTTTTTTTTTGCAAAATTGATATATTATTTTTTTAAACTAATTTTGATTTTTTGAATTAATATTTTTAATAAAATTTATAAAAAAAATATAAAGTTAATACAAGGGAGTTTTTTCATTAACATTCTCACTATAAGCACATTTTTGCAGTGCTTTCTAGTGATGCTGTGGTTATCTTTGGCTTACCTTCATTCTCTTACAACCATATGTAGCATTTGATTGTCAATTTTCTGTGTGTTTGATGCTATCTTGATTTATAAGATTTTTTAAAAAATCTGCAGATGTCAGTATCATGCAGAAAATGTAAATAAGCTAAAAACTGTGCTGATTGGTCGATACTTTGTTTTCAGGTTTCAAGCATGCTTATGAGAATATTTCCAAGTTGTTTTTCTTTTCTTTTACTTCAGTAAGACAGATTTTATATTTTCCATAGTCTATTTACATACTTACAATTATTTTTGAAAAATGGTTTACAAATATTTATTTTAAGACAAATATTTATGATTATGTCAAGCGTTGTTAGCCAAGAGGTCAGCGCGGCCGCCTTGCAAGTGAACAGTTGGTTGCAGACAACCGGTTGTTGCAGGTTTGTCTCCTGGCCGATACTATGACATATAAAAAAATATTTATGATTATACACCTATTTCATTTGAAATTATTTAATTTTGAAATAAGTCAAGATAATTTTAGCAACATTAAACAGTGAATTATGATTGGCTGAAGAAGAAATACTTCTTATGATTATAACTGTTACATTTTTGCATTATTTTAGTAAATGGAATTTTAAATTAAAAATTTTTTTGCTTTATGATGTTATGACAATAATTTATTCAGATTTTAAAAATGGAGTTTAAATAAAAAATATTATGTGAATAATACATTTTATTAGAAATTACAAAGTGTTATTATTTCAATTACATATTTCAGTTTATTAAATTTTTTTCTATATTTGCAACATTGAAATATTATATTTAAAAATATTTTTCTTTGTAAAATTGTATTTGCAATAAATAAAGTTTATTTAAATATGATAGAGAATAATGGTTTAATTGTAAAAATAAAATGCTGCAAATTAACCAAATGCCCATTTGGAGCTATCAAAGTGGCACTCAGTCTAGCTAATAATGAAATCATTCAATTTATATTTATAAATCAGATCTATCATTAATTTTTAAATAAACTTGCAAGCTATTATATATATTTATCAGTTTATTCATTAACTTAAATGGCAGATAAGAAATAGATTTTTTTTATCTGTTTATAAATTATGAATATAAAATTAAGTAGTATATTTAAAATAGTCAAAATAAGAGTCATAGATCACATGATCCTATTCTCTTAAGCTTGTAAGTTATAAACAATGAGGATTGCCAATTCCTCAACAAGCTTTGTGATAAATGCTTAGCTAGAGAAAGCATTTAAAATATCTCTGTCAGAATCCCCCCTTCCCCAACCTCTGACCATGGTTTCATGCTCTGGCACTCCTCAGAGAGGTGCTAGGGTAGGTTCAGACACTAGATCTAAAAACACTAACCCAAAGCCACTCAATAAATAACTTTTAGTTAAATGCTTGGCTTTGGATTAGTGTTTTTAGATCTAGTGTCTGAACCTACCCTAGTACCTCTTTGAGGAGTGCCAGAGCATGAAACCATGGTCACAGGTTTGGGGGGGTCCTAAAAGAGATATTTTAAATGCTTTCTTTAGCTAAGCATTTATCACAAAGCTTGTTGAGGAATTGGCAATTCTCATTATTTATAAGTAGTATATTTGGCTGGTAAGTTAAATATAAGTTTGTTCTGAAATAATATTACATATTTATGTGGTGTTTAATTATTTGTTATTGGGAAAGTGTGAAGGTCAGCATTATATAAAATGTATAATATTAATATCATTTACATTCTTTATTACTTTTACAGTTCTTTTTACAATCTACTATTGACAGTTTCAATTGTTCCAGCAATCATCAACTATAATGAACACTGTACAAATACATGAATACAAATATACATGGACATATAATTTTACATTTTATATATACATATTTTTAATCATATAATCTTTATATATATATATATATCTTTACAGATCCCTTTATATAATTATTACCTTTTTATATACATCATACATTTTAACCTTTTTTAATATTTTATATTTATCAATCAACACTTCCTATTACATATATATATATTACTTTTATTTTTTTTATTTTTCATTATTTTTATATTATTATTATTATTATTATTATTATTATTATTATTATTATTATTATTATTATTATTATTATTATTATTATTATTATTATTATTATTATTATTATTATTATTATTATTATTATTATTATTATTATTATTATTATTATTATTATTATTATTATTATTATTATTATTATTATTATTATTATTATTATTATTATTATTATTATTATTATTATTATTATTATTATTATTATTATTATTATTGTATTTGTTATATTTGTGAAGAAGATTGCTAGGGCAATCGAAATGTCAATAGTGGGTTGTAAAAAGCTTTGTAAAGTAATAAAGAATGTAAATAATATTAATATTATATGAATTTGGCAATGCAATAAGAAAGATAAAGTTACTATATATAATGCCTAGGAATTTTATACAATGGCAAAAGTTGGGCATCCAAGTATGAAATGCTTAGATTTTCACACACTTTTGTAGACATCCTATAAAATGCCAGAAGGAAAATTGACAAAATATAAAATGCTCCCAGTATAAATGTTTATGGTGTCAATGTGATGTTAGTGTTGAGTTTCATGTGTTTAACACATGATTAATGATTGAAATTGTTAGTAAATCTTATATATGCATCTTATGGTTAGTTAATGAAGAATAGAAAGATAAGAAATTCCTTACATTCTTGAAGATTTATTTAATCTTAAAATCCTTCATTCTTAGCACTTTACTTCCAAAATAATGGTGTAAAAATGCCATTATTTCTTTTCTGGCTTATTTGATCTTTATATAAAATTCAGCATTTCACTACCATCATCCCACATCAACTTGTTATTGTTATATTTTTTATCAGAGGGTTTATCAATAGAAAATAATAATCATAGTGTAGTTGAAATAATGAAGTAATAACTGAAAAATTAAGTAAAAAGAGTCTATTACTAGCAGTAATCTGTAAAACCAATTGCAACTACCATCTTCATATTGAAAAGGAATTATAAACAAATTTTTGACAAATATAAAGTCTTTTCCCATATGAATTGAACTGGTTTAAAAACATTCCAAAAAACAATATCAAATGGCATTCAGCCTATAAGAGTCTCATAATGATTTTTGATGAAAAGAAAATGTGGGTCATGTCAAAGTCTGAGTTTGAATCCCGAATATATTACATACATAAATGCAGGTTTAAACCTGTACAATGTATTAATTTATATAAATAGTGCATAATAGGTCTGCCCATCTCTTGCATATATTTGTATAAATAAATTATTCTCTTGTACATGAGGGTCAGAATGACTAACATCAACATGGGTAGAATGACAACCTTGGGACTAATGTGGGATTTGAACATTCCGTCATCAGATTTTCAATGAAATGGATGGCTGAAGAGTTTCAAGAATTGTGGATTGGAGTAGTTTAAAATCTTGTCCATTAAAGTATGAAGATTGGCTATCTTAATATAAAGCTGAGGACTGATTGTATATATGTGTGGATCTAGTAATCTGGACCAATTGATGGTTGCTGATTTAGCATGAAATATGTATATTGGTGATTATTTATTTTTTCAACATATGTATGATCAGGTGGGTCAGCAATATAAGATGGCATGGAGAGTTGAGGGTCATGTAAAAGTCTGAGTTCGAATTCTTTATATATTACAATATATGTGCAGGTGTGTGTAAGCCTGTACAGTGTATTAAATTACATAAGTTTATTTGTATTTTTACTTAACTTTTATTTTTATTTATTCTTTTATTAACTCCAAAATATTTTTTTTATTCATATTCATTTTTCAAAACTCTACCATTTTGTTTTTCTTTTATTAACTTATTTGTCTTTTTCCACTTCTCATAATTATGTATCTGTAATATATTCTCTACATATTTATTCTATTTTCATTAACTTTTTATATTATAAAATATTTCTTGTTTGTTTTGAATATTATAAAATATTTCTTGTTTGTTGTCCTCTCCAGGCAATCCAACTAAGTAGATTTCTCCATAAGGTATTAAAAGTGGATAGAAACCAGTCTCCTTGTGTGAGATTGGTATTGTGAAAGTTATCAAAACTGTCAACATGGGCAAGGAAATGAGTATTACCTCTGTAACAATGTAAATATATTATTCATTAAATAGAGCTTAAAATATATATTTGGGCTAGGAATAATGTCTAGCTTAATAAATGATTAGTAAAAGTTATTAATATATTCCCATCGAGTGGTTTATATTAAAGTTTTGAGTGCAGAAAATTTGAAGCTTGCCAATCAAATATTTTTTTCTATTCTATTTTTATTATGTAGTGTAACTTTCCAAATATTTTAAATTTATTTTTAATTTTCCTTATTAAAAAAAAAATCCAGTCCAATTTACCCTAGATAATAAGTGGATATAACATTACTGTCATCTGTTGAATGGTTTTAAACCACATTTTGTAATCTATTAATGTTTTGAAATGAATTAGCAGTTTACACCCAATTAGAGGATGCAATTAATGAATGAATTTGGTAGCTAATCGTATTGTACCTTCTTGTATCAATAATTATAACTCATACTCTTGGTCAGATTATTAATACAGATGGAAACATAATGGATGAAATTAATTATAGAATTAAACTTAGTTGGAGTGCTTTTGGTAGAAATAACTTGATACTAAAAGGAAATATGCCTATGTGTTTAAAAATGAAAGTTTTTAATAAATGTGTTTTACCAATTTTTACTTATGGATCTGAGACTTGGACCCTTTAATCATAGAATGGAGTGCTTTTGGTAGAAATAACTTGGATACTAAACGGAAATATGCCTATGTGTTTGAAAAGGAAAGTTTTTAATAAATATGTTTTACCAATTTTTACTTATGGATCTGAGACTTGGACACTTAATAGAAGAGCAATACAGAGACTACAGACCACTAAAAGAAGTACAAAGAGATGCATGTTGGGAGTAACAAGAAGAGATCAAAAATACAATATATGGGTAAGGTGAAACTGACCTCATTGAAAAAATTAAGACTGAAGTGGAGTTGGGCTGGACATATTGCTAGAAGAGATGATAATAGATGGACTATTGAAATCTTAAACTGGATTCCAAAAAATTGTAAAAGACCCAGAAAAAGACCACATGTGAGATAGATGGATGAAATAAAAAAGTGTGCAGGGATGATGTGGAGAAGAGAAGCTAAAGCTCAGAGAAGATGGCTTGAACTTGGAGAGACCTTCATCCTGCAGTGGATTGATGATGGTTGTTGATGATGATAATGATTCTTATACTGAAGGTTTTGTTGAACTTTATTTTTCGTGTTTTAATAATTTTCGCAAAAAAGGTTATAATTTGGTGTTTTTTTTAACTTCATTGTCTTTTCCCTATATTTCCTTGTTTTATTTTTCCATAATGTTTTTTTCTAATTTCTATAGGTGACGCTGACAGGTTTTTAATCCTTCGTGTCCGCTGCAAAATCTCATTTCAAACTGTGATAAATCGTATAATGTTCAAAATCTTATAAATAGGCAGAATCCTACTCACCTGAATCAATATCGAAGATTAACTTGATGGCATTTAATAATAACTATTCTCACCAACACCTAAATAATTGGTCAATAACATTCCAATTGACATCTAACGAAGTTTTAAGTATCTGCATTTAACTAGCAATCACATAAAATTTTCACAGCAATTATTAAGTTTGACTTAAAAAAAAACGTATAATGAATAAATGAATGAATTGTGTGTGTGTTTTTTTTTAAATAAACAAAATTACTGTATTTACCCGCGCACACCGCACACACGTATAAACGCGCACTCGATTTTTTCATTAGAAGTTTCACATTTGTTTTTTTAATTATTAAAAAAATCTATAAAGAATATTGTCTATAATAGTAAATGAAAATAAGAATAATGCAGTTTCAATTTTTTCTGAACTACTTATATATGAAGCGCATCTCATTTCTTTAACTTAAAAATTAATATAAAAAAAAAAGTGCGCAGATGATATACATACGCGAGAAAATTAATTTTGGTAAAATAATGTTTACAATAATAAAAAAAAAAAATCTTTAATATGTTTATGAAGAAATAAATAATACTTTTATTTTTAAGTAGTTTTTTTTTTTTTTTTTTTAACCAAACATTTGAAGACTGGAATGCAATAATTTGCTAGAGGAAAAATTTCACCCAAAAAACACTCGAACGTAAATTTTGAATTTCTGGAAATATATATTTCTAAATATATAAATACTGTATACAAAAACAAATTATGTTTCTTTTTACTTATTAAACACACATTCTTTTTTAAAATTGCTATGTGTATGTATTCGTCAATCGTTAAAAAATATATATACTTATAGCGAAATAAAAATGCTCTTAAAATTTAACTTTATATTTACGTTACAAGTGTAAACTTAAAACCATGCATATTTAAAAGGATCGCAAGGCGTAAATGACATCTTTTCATAAATTTCTGCTTAACATAAAAGCAAATTATTGTTTAAAATAATAAATAGCCTTTTAATAGCTAGCTGTTGGGCAAACAGCTCTTTAAAACCCCCTTATAGATCCTAAGCCCGATTAGAACTTTATTTTTTTTTTAAATTTACCTGCACTGCATTTGAAGCCATATCATAGGACATGAAAATGCGATATTGTTATACCATAAGACATTTCTAGACATACTATTATGTAGACTATATAATACAATATTATATATGTGTATATATTCACATAAAAATCTCTTTGTTCGTAAGCAACTTCATTATTTTTGTGAACAGAAGAGAAAAATGCTATGTATATATATACTAGGATCTGTGTCTTTACACAGAGAAAGCAAAAAAGAGATAAATACTGTAACATTTATAGTATCATTACATACATCTAACCATATTCAAACAAACATTTCCGATATTTCAAACATGACTTTAAAATTTGTGTGCTCTTAAAACTGGTGATATAACCATGCAGGTAATGATGGAATTATAATTGATATATTTAAAGAAGCAGGTGAAGAAATATAATTTTTTTTAGCAAAGTTATATACCAAAGTCTAAATGATAAAAATGTACCAGATTATTTTGAAGAATGCAGTATTAATATTAATATTTAAAAAAGGTGATAAAGAAGATATTATAAATTACAGACCTATCGGCCTTTTATCAGTTTTATACAAAATTTTTACCAAGATAATTACAACTCATCTACAGAGAACATTGAATTTCCACCAACCAAGAGAACAAGCTGGATTTAAAAGTGGTTTTAGTACAGTAGATCATATCCAGGTATTGAGAGAAGTTATAGAAAGGACAAATGAATATGAGTTGCCATTATGCTTTGGATTTGTAGATTATGAAAAAGCATTTAATTCTATAAACATTTCTTCAGTGATTAAAGTATTGGATCATCAAGGTAAAGATCCAGAGTATTGTCATATTTTAAAGAATATTTTTAAAAATGCAACAGCAACAATTACATTACATAATGATACTAGGAAAGTCAACATTGAAAAGAGTGTAAGATAGGGTGACTCCATATTTCCAAAACTTTTTACAGCAGTGCTGCAAGAAGTATTTTGTGGATTAAAATGGGAAGCTAAAGGAGTGAAAGTAAATGGAGATTATTTAAGTCATTTAGATTTTGCAGATGATGTAGTTGTTTTTGCAAATAATGCTTTAGAGCTGCAGGAAATGTTGCAGGAGTTATCAGATGAAAGTAGGAAAGTAGGACTAAAGATAAATGTTAAAAAGACTAAAGTAATGTTTAATGGATTTTTCAAAATATGAAAATAAAGATTGATTATGGTGAGTTAAAAGAAGTTAACAGCTACAAATACCTTGGTCAGATTATTAATATAGATGGAAACATAGTGGATGAAATTAGTCATAGAATTAAACTTGGTTGGAGTGCTTTTGGTAGAAATAACTTGATACTAAAAGGAAATATGCCTATTTATTTGAAAAGGAAGGTTTTTAATAAATGTGTTTTGCCAGTTCTTACTTTTGAATCTGAGATTTGGATACTTAATAGAAGAGTGATATAGAGACTTCAGACCACTCAAAGAAATATGGAGAGATGCATGTTGGGAATAAGAAAAAGAAATCGAAAATGCAATATATGGGTAAGAAAACAAACAGGTGTTACTAATCTCATTGAAAAAATTAAAAGATTGGAGTTGGGCTGGATATATTGCTAGAAGAGATGACAATAGATGAACAATTGAAATCTTAAACTGGATTCCAAAAGATTGTAAAAGACCCAGAAAGAGACAACATATGATATGGATGGATGAAATAAGAAATTTTGCAGAGGTCATGTGAAGAAGAGAAGCTAAAGATTGAAGAAAATGGATTGAATTTGGAGAGACCTTCAACCTGTAGTGGATTGATAATCTTTGAGGATGATGATAATGATGATGTATAATATTTAAATATATGTATATTGTTTATACTAAATTTATACATTACATATTATAATGGTCGGGGTTTGTGGAAGTTTAAGTTTTACTGTATCTGCACTACAAAGGCGCCATCTAGGCATTTGAACCTAGAAAATTTATATAGTAGGCAGATACGTGCTGTTAAGATCCCACTTTATTTTATATTTTGACCGTTAGCCCAAGTCACTAGCTCAGTGGAGATGCAGAGATAATAATATATATCTTTAATTTATATCTTAAATATAAAAAAATAAAAGCCACTGCCAGTAATTAACACACAAACAATATTTATTTACGCACATATATAATCATGTAAATTTGAGGAATAATATTTATTATTTTAGATTTTAATATTAACATTTAATTTAAATTATTATTTTAAAATTTTAAGATTGTCTGTACAAATGAATTTAATATTTTTTATTAAGATTGTCGAGTATGAATAGACTACATAGATTGTATTTGAAAAGAAAATATTCTATTCCTTATTTAACCTTAGGCAAAAAGTTTGCAGTCAATCCATCTGATACATTGATGTATTCAATGTAGCATGAAAATACAACAGCACAAATATATACCATACTGTCATGAATGTACATCTGAACAGCATGGTTAGAGAAGACATTGTCTCTTGTCCAATACAGGAATGTTACATCTGTATGGCAAGAAGAACAATAAAAAAACTCCATAGGAAGGGACTGCATTTTTCCATCTTACTATTCCCTTCCATAGGCAAAAAGAGGTGTGTGGTGCATAATGGAGATCCTGCTTTTAGTGAACTTCATACTACATCTACTAATTACACCAATATATCCAATCCATTGACCTAATTTAACTACGAAACAAATAACCTAAGATTACCCTCCCCTAATTAATTAATATAACTTTACAAATCTATATAGCCATTCATGCCCAACTTAAATTTAACATTTATATAAATTTGCACAGATGGATTTATAAAAGTTTGTTTTTTAATGTTGAGCATAGATCGACTACATAGATTACATGCTCAAAAACATCTCAAAATAAACATAAATGATCAAAATATAAAGTCATTGATATAATTGTGGAGGGAATTCACAAGAAACCCAATGGCATTCATTATAAAATGCTGCATTGACACCAATAACTAAAAAGACATGTGAATAAATACATTTTAGATATTCAACATAAGATATCATTATTTACTGAATGTCTATATATTTTAATCATATATGAAAACAACAACATAATTAAATGTGAACGAATCTATGCAAGCGTCTATGTCCAACTTAAATTTAATGCATTTAATAATTTCTACAATAAGTATTAATAAACAAAAAAACTGGAAATGATTTTTCAAACTTAAATATGTAAAAAAAAATAAAACAATAATTGATTTGGAAAAGTCGGATTGTAGTTCATTTTACAAAAATTAGATTTAGCTTGTTTATTAAACTTGTCAAATCTTGATGAAAGTTCTTAATTACTTTTAAATTTTAAAATTGTTCAGTTCAATAGCTTACAGTAGAAGAGTCACGGTTCTTTGTGCCAATTCCCATGATGTCCCCATTGGAAGACCAGTCTGATGTTCTGGAGGTGGCCTGAGCTGGTTCCATTTTGGTATCACAGTCATTTCATTTTTTAAAATAGGGAGAGAGTGATATGTGCATCCTATCACACCTCTCAAAACAATCAAGCTGAAACTGTCTGGCCATGTCCTTAATTTCAATATTTTTCCTTTTATAATCATCCTCTGGATTCAACAAACAAAACATCACTAATCCATCATTTTCATTAGGGTCTGAGCTGAAGCTTGGTGCTTCCATTGGTCAAGCTAATTCTTTTTATTCTCTTATCTATATCTTTCCTCTGACTTTTTAATTATATAAGAGCCCCAAGGGTTAGTTTGCTTTTCAATTAATTTATAAAACAATCATTTCCATTTACAAAAATATTTTATCTTTTTCTTATACCTTTTTCTAAAAAAAACGTTCAAATACTTTTTTTTTTTTGAGATCTGGTATATGGTTTTGCGAAGGTAGCATTTTATCCTGATTGTTGGTGTGTATCAGATTGTATGGCTGTTTTTGATTGTGTGTAGCTGTGTTCAACTCTTTTGGTTTTATCTTTGTTGGTATAGGTACATTGTTACTTGAGAACTTTTGTGTGTTTTGTTTGTTTGTGGTATGTGGTAAGTTTAATGAAGTTTTAAAACTTAGTAATTGGTTATCTCTTTGAAGTGAATTGGTTGTGTTAATATTTTGGTCTATTGAGAAACACTGCTTATCACTTTGGTTTGTTTTGGGTAAGGGTTGCACATTTCGGTCTATTTCCGAACATTTATGGTTTTGGTTGTTTCTTTCTCCACAGTGGGAGCAATTCCTTGTCATGCACTCTCTGATCAAGTGTGTTCTTTGACCACAAGCAAAGCATTGGGGTCTTACTCCCAGAAATGTAAGAATCATAGGAGCTCCCTTGAAACTGATGGTAGTGGGTATATCTGTAGGTTTAATTCCTTGTTTCAGATGCAATTCAAACACAGCAATGTTAGATAATATTGCATCACCAGCCCTATCTTCTGGTAAATATACAAATTTGTATATCTTTCCAAATGGGCTGAGGGTGCTTTGAAGCTGATCTTCTTCAAAACCAGAAATGCAGTTTTTTATCCTGCCAGATAATGCTGATGTTCTATTGAAGTCAACATAGCAAATAAAATAGTTATTGATGGTCCTATTGTTGACTTTGAAATTATTCCTTTCGGCCCAAGTTTTGAACTCGACCGCTATATAGCAGTCGTTGGGATGTGTTAGTATTCTGTGAATGCCCGCACCCATAGACCCTTTTTTGATCATTGCACAGAATGAGTCTATGGGGAATTTGATAAGTGAGCAATTAGGGTCTGTGATGGCCATGACGAGACTCTTGTCACTATTATAATTCAGCAGTGATTTAAGCAAAAGATTAGGGATGGTTCTATTAAATCGAAAAGATAGATGATTATATTGGTCTTCTTCATAGTTGTCTGTTGTGAATATGTATTTGTCTGTGGATATATTAGCGGGTTGTTGTTTGTTAAAATTATCTTCCATGAGATCGAGTAGTGTTGAGTTAGTTGGGTTTACCCGTAACGCATTTTCAGTTACTGTTGTGTTGCGATTTCCTGAGCTAGAATAGGACGAGTTTTTATCTGTTACTTTTATTTTTGCTATATTAGCATATGTGTTTCTATTTTGTGTATTAAAGCTTGTTTGTGGTTGATTTATATGTATATTATTTTTATTTGCTTGAGTATTATCGTTTAAATCTGTTGCAATATTAGATTTTCCTGAATACGTGCAAGTATTGATGGGGTTTTCTAGATTTTCGTTTTGCGCCCCTATCGGTAGCGCTTGTTTTCCTGAAGGTTTAACATTACTATTTTTCCCGATTAATACGTCATTATTTCCTGTGGATATGCTGTGAATTATTTCATTGTTTGATGATTTTAAAATAAATGTGTTATTACTAATTTGATTTTTGTTGTTTAATTTCGGTTTTGAGTTGTGATTATTCTCTGATGGATGATCTTTCTTCATAAAATCTGCACTGCCGTGACCGATGGCTTCATCTCGGCCACTGCAAATATCGGATCTAATTTCATGTTGGTTAACTTGATTTTGTGAATTATTGTTGACTAATTCCTGACAATAATTGGAATTTTGTTTTATATTTTCTTGTTCTTTTATTGTTTGAGTTTTATTTTTCCGTTTGATATGATTTTGGAAATCACTGTGATTTTCCTTTACGTGATCAGCTATATCTCCTGTGTTAAGGTTCAGGCTTAGCACTAATGCTGCATCATGCTCCGAGCTTCGTATTTTTTTTTTTCACTTTTTGCTGCGTTTTTTAATTTTATTTGTGTCGTGGGGGGGGGTTTGATTTATTTTTTTTTTTTTTGGGGAGGGAGGGGGGGGCCCCTTTTTAAAAAAATTTTATTATTTTTTCCGGGGGTAGGAAGGGCCAAAACCAGAGCGATATGCTCTGGGCTCCGGACTTTTTTTGATTCTTTAGATTTAACTGATGTAATTTTTGATTTGCTTTCACATTTATCGTATGTTTTCCTAATGTACAACATGCCTGTAGTTTTTTTGCTAATATTTTCTTCTGTTTTAAGGTCTGTTGTTTCTTTCGATGATTGATAAATTAACTCGTTTGAATCGCTAGAAGATTGAGAGCCCAACTCGCTCGAGTCACTATCTGAGGCTAGGATTTCTGATTTTCTTTTTTTCATTCTAGGAAAAGGGCATTGTGGTATTAAATTTTGTGTTTTAAGTACATTTATGGATATATCTTTAACATTACCATGTTCAGGAGGGTCTAAATTCGCTTGTTCATTATTTGCAAGTTGGCCTTCGGTTAACTGAACGTTCTCAGTATATGTTTGTGCATTATGCATAAGGCTTTGCATTTCGCTACGATTAGACTTTTCTTTAGATTGTAAATTTGTTACAATTTCAGAATTATTTTGAAAAGAAAATTGATTATTTGAAATATTTTGGTTAGATGAACTAGATTCTGAAGTATCATTAATAAAAATGTGCGATTCATCAGGTCTTTTATTTAGAAATTGTTTGTTATTATTGGAAAGGTTTAAGCTTACGTTATCACTCATATTAACTGCCTCTGAGCTTTGAGTATAAACCTAATGATGAAACTGAAATGGAGCTTACACAATACATAATTATAAACAATAAAAGAAAATCTTTCACAAACCAAAAGATAGACTCAGAAGATGAGGGTTGTAGTTCCATAGCTCCAGCAAATACTATTAAATCTAGCACAACAAGCAGTATCAAGAAGATAAGAAAGACAAGTAACCCTATAATTCCAAACCCATCAAATGGAATAGATAGAGAAGACACATGTGAATCTGTCAATCTTTTTACACCAACCTTTTCAGAAGATTCTCAAGTCCTCCGACCAAATATAAGACCAAAGACCAATTCACCATCTACAAACCCGCTTGCGGTTATCTATAGCAGTCACCAACATAGTGCAGACTATTAATTGTAAGATTGTGGGGTTGAATATAAGAGGTATCAACTCCACTGCCCGTGTATATGACATAAAACACTGGTTTCAAAACAACCTACCACATATACTATTCATGGGAGAAACTAAATATCACATAAACTCCAGCAGTATTATCATGGAAGAACTATCCAAATTGGGTTACACTCAGTTTAGCACTAGTAATGTAGCAGCTGGAGGAGTAGGCATAATTATAAATAGTAAAAATGCTCCAGATAGTTTTAAAATTACTTACACAGACAAAAATATAATATCTATCAAACTCACATATGGAACTACCACCTTTAATGCTATATACATATACACTCCTAACAATGTCAGTTCATATATTAAAATAGTTAATAGCATCAACCTGATAATCTCCACCAGTAGCTGGCCAACAGTGATTGTTGGGGATTTTAACACTTCCTATGGAGAATTTGTCAATAAATACCTTCATCTTCTGAATAGAAGCTTTCTTAGTGGGGAAGGTTTTTTCCAGATAGTGCTTTTTCATTCTATACCAGAAGACACAAATCTTTGATAGATCTGGTCTTTTACACACCCGAATTCCACTACATTATGGAGGCAGTGCTTCAGCCTGTAGCATTCTCTGACCACTTTGCAGTGGTCATCTCAATGCAAATTGATAACCTCACACAACTGAATCACAACAAAACGATTAGAATGCTAACAAAGGCCAACATAACTGAAGCCATCCCATCAGAGGCATATATTCTATTTAGGAAAATAGATATACTTTCAAGACCACCTGAAGAGGCTTGGTTTGCACTAGTGGGAGTTCTCCAAACTCTAATAGTCCAGTACTCCCGCAGGTCAAAGTGCCCAACCTCATTATTAAAGGACCTAGAGAACATTAATGCTCAACTTAAACAGTTCTCTACTGAAAGCAACTCGATAGATGACATCATCTCACTTAAGAATGAATATAAAGCAAAGCAAAAAGCCCTTGCTGAATATGTGTCTCTGAAAAGATCCAAGATATATCTGGCTCCTCAATATTGTTGGACTAGAGGATATCTCAGGTGGGCCCTGGGGCCACAGAAAAAACAAAATACTCCAATACTAATTAAACATCAGGGCACCAGCATGACTGGATACCACATGCTTGAAAAAATTAAACTACACTTTGAAAACAAATTAAAAAAACAAAACTCATCAGTAGATCATGATTGGACAAGACATTCATCCAGTGATGATCATTTGATCACAGTCCAAGATATTAAAAACAAACTATGCTCCCTTCCAGACAGCATCCATCCTGGAATGCATGGGATACCTAAATTTCTTCTCTCCCACTTAAGCAATTTTACTGTCCCAATCATCATGTTAATGATTGACCATCTTGCGCAAAAGCAAAGGTTCATTAAAAATTTATATCCAGTTGCATTGGTGCCATTTATGAAAAAGAGCAAAGACTCTACTGATATAAACAACATAAGACCCATATCCATGTCTCCACTCTTAATAAAGATTATAGAGGGTGTCATTAAAGATAAGATACAACATAAAATCCTGAGTCATATCATGCCCTCTCAGTATGCCAAAAAAGGCTCCTCAGCACTCACGGCGATTGGTGAAACCAAAATACTCTTGGATTACATCAGAACCAACAGAAAATCCAAGCCCATTGCCGTACAACTTGACATATCCGAGGCATTTGACTCAGTCAATATCAGCACACTGCTGAATATTTTGGAGGGCCTTGGTGTTCCCTCCCAGATAATTCAGATATTGGACAATTTACTACACAATAGGGAAATTCACATATCACTCAATGGAGTATATACAAACAGTTTTACTCCGAATACTTCAATTCCACAAGGATCTCCACTCAGTGCTCTCCTGTTTGCCTGCTACATCAATCCACTTCTTAAAGACATTGAAGATAACCTACCTGGAGTATATATACCCAGACTCAAAAGAGCGATCAAAGCAATCGCTTACATGGATGATGTCTTGATCATTCTGCCAACTCAGAAATATCTAAACACACTATATAAAATATTGGACAAATATACAAATCTATCAGACCTAAAAATAAATACAGGAAAATCCACAGCTTGGTCTATCCTATCTGGAAAAAAAAATCAAATCGCGCTTCCAAGCTGAACCACAGAAATTTCTGGGATTTAATATTTCAAAATCGCAATCAGCAATGTCTAAAGAACTTCAGGCAAAAATCCTCCAGTCCACAGACCAGATCACTAAGACCCTCTCAAAGGTATACCTTTCGCTCTATGGTAAGGTTTCACTGCTAAATATAAAGATTTACAGCAAAATTGCATACTACCTGCCAATGATGAATGCAAATAAAACATTCATCAAGAAAATTGAGCAATATTGCTCAAGATTACTATGGAAAGGACAAACTGTTTCCATCAGCATGAGAAACATGCAGGAAAACAAAAGATTAAATGGAATGTCACTACATTCCATCACTTCAATTAACTATCAGAAATCACACACTCTGATATATAATCTAGTCCAAAAGTATGGCCATGACCAGATCACTGAATCCATAATTCCTACTGACACACCACCCCCCAAAAAATTAAGCTGGCTTGACCATCTAATCCTGTCAACAATGCAACAAAATACAAATGCCCATAACAACTATCAAAGCAAGATCAAGCTATGGGATGCCCATCGCATCCTAAAACAAAATAATCAAATCTCTACTACAAGATTAGGAATAACTAATCACAAGCTGATTACCCTATTCAAGTATTGGGCTCTAGAACCAAAATACTTAGATTACTTACTTAAAATTAATCTGGATGCCATGCCGGTCAACTGGTTCCTCAGATATAAAAGATCTATCACCAAAGTCCAATCAATTTGCCACAGCTGTGGCAGGGATGAGGAAACATTTGACCACATAATTAAAACATGCATGGGTCTAGGTAATATTAAAACAATAATATTTAACAATTCAAAGATAGACTACTACAAAATACTTAATATAAAAGAATGCATTCGTGGAAGAGATATTCCTACAATCAGGCTGTCAATTTTCATCACCTATGCCATTTGGATTGTAAGGTGCAAGGCACAATACCAACATCCCAAGCCAGATGAAAACTCATTATTTATTCAAAGCATAGAGAAAATTAAACAAAGAGACAAAACTCTTGCCACAACATTTATTTTTCAAGAGACATGGAAGCTATATCAGACTCTCTAATAAAGTTAACAAAGAACTTAAACACTAAATACCTAACCCTGTTTAACTCAATAATGTTAGTTCCATAACTCATCTCCATATTTGTAATATATCATCCATATTAATTAGTTTAATAAATGTTTTGAGAAATACTTTTTTTTTTTTGTATTTAAAAAAGAAATAATTTTTAGTTTTGCATCTTTGCGAATATATATACGTATACACATTTAACAACTCTTTAATTTTTTTTTAGCTTTTATTTACAAACTTAAGAAAAAATTTATTTAAATTTTAAATTAATGTAACGGCATATACCATTACAATATACTATGAAATTCAAATATATTTTCAGCCTGAATTCTTGCCATTCCTCTTCTGTATAATTAAGATACATATTATGGTTCTATGTGTGAGGGGTCAGATTGACTTAAGGACAACATGGGTATGACAGTAATATTGGCATCAACAAGTGCTTTGAACATTCTATCTTTGGATTTTCAATGATATGGATGGCTGAAGAATTGGAGAGTGGAGAAGATTGAAGCTTGTCCATTAAAGTTTGAAGATTTGCTATCTTAATATAAATTGAACACTGATTGTATTTGTGTGTGGGAGATGATAATCTGGATCAACTGATGAGTGCTGGTTCAGCAGGAAGTATGTATTTTGGAGACGTCAAGTCTATGTGATCATGTGTATTGGTTGGATAAAATGGATTGATAGCTGTAGGCAGCTTGAAAGTCTGAGTTCACGTCCTTTATAATTAATGCCAGATTTATATAACTATGAAGGTGAATTGGCTTGATTTCAAAACTTTCGAATGTTTCTTAATATTTTGGCTTGTAGTATGAGTAGCATAAAGGAATTACAGTTGCTGTCACATCCAAAAATGCTCTATTTCCAGGTTTGAATCCAAATTTATTACTAATAAAGGCAAAAAAATGAAAGCAATCTGAGGATGTGTATATAACAGTAATACCACCAATGTTCCACTCCTCAGAAGATGTCTTTGGAATATGGTGAAGAAAATTGTCTTGGAATCATATATTAAAAGTAAGCTGAGAAAATTTGTATATATTTTTTTGCTTTAAAGTTTGTTAAACATCAAATATACTATTAATCTTGTGTTGTGTACTTCTTATTTCCATTTATATAATTTTAATAATCTAAATAAGAAGAAGGAACAACTAATATGATTTATGTTCCTTATATAAAAGAAACTACAGATAATTAATTGGGCTATTCTAAAATGCTACAATATCAAAACAGTATATACTACTTATCACAAAATTTGTAACATCATATCACAACCTAAAGATTTAATCCCTCTTAAAGCTCTTGAAGCATAAAATTTTATGAGGCATTTGTAAAGCTTCTTATGTAGGTGTGAGTAATTGTTATATCAGTACTAGAAGCATGAGCATTTTCTATCTATGCTATGGATTTCGGTCCCAATATTCATTTCTCTAATACCAAAATCCTATCCAGATGTGATGCTCTCTACCAATGTAAGTTCTGAAAAACCATTGAGATACTGAAAAGACCAAATTATTTCAACAAGCATGATACATACAAACTTCCTTCTATTTGTAAGAATATTTTAAAAAAACATTACTTTGAAGATTTTATGAATTTTACTTTAATTTTTAATTTTTTATACCTGTTTTTTTCTAGTGGTGAAACTTTAACATTGCTATAAATCGGTGTTTACAGCAACTATACAACGATCTTTATAATATTCTATTCACCACTCAGTTGATGGCTTTGGTCAAGCCAAAACATTGATATATTTATAATCAAAATCATACACGAATAAACCCACAAAATATATCATATATATAACATTTTACTTTTTAAGTGATGTTTTGATCGACACATTTATAAACACTATAGAATCTTTCTTGAAGGTATGTGATGATGGTGTTTAATTGTATCTATATATTTGACTATTTCATTATCTAATATAAGTATTGAATGTCTTTAGAAAAATTTAACTTATTTAAATAATTCAAATACAGTCAACTGTTAGTAATAGCACACAGTTTAGTATATGCACAATGTTTCAAGAGATATTATTTCCCCCTCTTCTTCAGGTGTTGTTGGCCTGACCAGTGACAGTTGAAACTGAACCTTTAGATTCTTGAGTATTGACAATGGCAAACAATTCTATAAGTAAATCTTTGTGACTATACATAATATATAGAAACCATTAATTAACTTTGCCCTTAGAAAGATGTGTAGAAATCAAATGAAACCTCACAGATAAGTAAATGAAAATTCTAGACTGTTGCCTTTGGCAGGATGACTCAGTTGGTTAGAGCATTATCTTAAAATACAATACTCAAGAACCTAAGGGTCCAGGTTCAATTCTTATGTTAGTACTGTCACTGGTCAGACTAGCAACACCTGAAGAAGAGGGGGAATATAATACCTCTCAAAACGTTGTTATACTAACCTGTGTACTATTACTAATAGTTGAATGTATTTGGAATATTTAAATAAAGTTAAATTTTTCTAAAGACATTCAATACTCATATTAGATTATGGAAATAATCCAATATATAGATACAATTATAGAATCTTTGTTGTATTTATACGTTGGAATATTTTTATTTTAAGTATTAAATATCTCTATAAAAATTTTAAACTTTATTTAAATTTTCCAGTTACATTCAATTGTTACTAATAGTACACAAGTTAGTATATATATATGATAAACAAAACAAGTTATAAATTTCATAACTTGCTTTTAGCTTGCATTTTATGATCACTAGATGGAGCTTTACCAAAAGCTTGTTAGGAGCTATTGGTAAAGCTCCATCTAGTGCTATATATATATAATAACATTTCAAATAGTATTTATTTTCCTTTCTTCTTCAGGCATTGCTGCAGTGACAATACTAGCATGGGAATTGAATCTGGTCCTTTAGATTTTTACATATTGAATTTTGCAGTAATACCCTAACCAACTGGCCAAGATACTGTGACTGGTCAGCCAACCATACCTGAAGAGAAGAAAATAATATCACACAAAATGTCGTATATACACTAACCTGTGTGTGATTACTAACAGTTGAATGTTTTTGGAAAATTTAAATAAAGTTTAAATTTTTTCTAACAACATTCAATATTTAATAATAGATGATGGAAATAATCTAACATATAAGTACTATGAAAATGTCATCACCATAAATCTTCAGGTAAACATTATAGAATTTTATTGTGAGATTTTTTTTAATCATATTTTTTAAAACTAAAAATAATTGTCTATTTTGACTTTTCATTTTTTTTCCAAATTTTGAAATGTAATATATAAAATTAGTCTAAAAATAAAATACCACCTTAGTAAATTCTAAAGCTCTTGATGCATCTAAACAGGTTAAATAAGTTTTAACATCTTAAATTTTCACTGGCTGTATTTAAAGTAAAATTCAGTCTGTATAATTGAAAAGACTCATTTCAAACAGAAGCATCAATCAGAATCAAAAATATCATATCTGTCATCTTTCTGAAAATTATTCTCTGAATAATTCTTATATACAATACTTATTTTGTCAAAGTATGACTTCAAACAATAAACACTCTTTTCAAAAGTTTAAAATTCTTATAATTATAATAAAATAAAAAAATAATGTTCTTGACAGATTATTAGTAAATTTTCAATTGACTAATTTTTTGTTAAAAAGTACTGTATTCAAACAAAATATAAATGTCATATATTTATTTTAAAACAAATATTTAATAATTTTTCTATACATAAGTAATAAAAGAACATAAATTTATTTTTTAATTTTATGGTATGACATATGTCAAAACTGTGGATGCAATAGCATACTTTTGCCTCTGCATAAAAGAATAGATTCTCTCTTATTATCACTAAACTTTCTTTATTGTTGATCTCCAGTAGCTCTGGATATTTATATACTTTAGTTAGAACTATTAAATCATACAAAGACTTTTTCTAATTTAATTTTTACTATCAAAGATTTGTAATGGATTCCTGCCATTGGTGCATGCACTGTTGATCACCGTACAAATGGATGGCTTACATGAATATCAGCAAAAGAATTATTATATTCTAGAAATAAAAAAATATTTTAACCATCACTAAGTAATCAGTGCCATGTGTGTATTTTCTTTTGCGATTGATTGTCAGCTTCAATTTAAGATAGCATGAAAATTATATACTATACATGCCATTTAATTTATCTTTATTTTATTTTCAGAAAATGTAATCTCCATGTCTCTGCAATGAAAAATAATGACTTTATGATGATTTTTTCAAATAGCACTTTTTTTCACTTTTGTTGTTCTTACAGGAGTTTACAAAGAAATTTACACTGGAGAATAATATATTATTCTACTGATACAAGCATTGACAATGATTTCTCCATGTGGAACTGAAAGATTAAGCTTTATTGATATTTTCTGCTAGTGATTTCCCAGTAGTAGTTATGGTTTCTAAAAAAAGAATTAAAAAATTATCTTTTATCATTAAGTGCAATGATCGTCTTTACCACATGGTGTTTTTTGTCTGATCAGATTGAAATGAGCTCTTACTATTGAATATTATTATCAAGGCTTAAGTTTTCAACCACTTGGAAGTATTTATTTATATTTTTCAATTATTATTTTATAGAAAGATTTATGAAAAAATCATTTTTGATATTAACAAGTGCAAGAAAAGTTCAAGGCTGGGAAATTTATACCATGAATTAGCACATTTTCTTTACAATAATGGGCATTTCATGTAGATCACTCATGAATATAAAAATCAGAGAATATCTGTAGTTTTGACCAGAAGTGAAGACATTTTTATTTTTCAGAAAGTTAGGATTCTTTTCATATATTTTTGGTCTTCTTTTTAATGATCAGAAAAAATGCCAAATAATAAAAGTAAAAATTGGGATAAAATTTACATCAATTATATATAACAGGCAAAACTCACTATACATATTGCCACACACAGCAAGCTAAGATAATCAATGGATTCCAGAAGGCTTGTGCATAATATCCCCATCTAGTGCCTACTCATCCAATATCCCCAGACTAGTTTCTGGCTTATGGCCTTCATCAGAGGTAGTGGTCATGTGATGTCAATTATATATATATATATATATATATATATATATATATATATATATATATATATATATATATATATCAAAATATTAATATATAACAAACTAACCAAAGGAAATACATATAAAAACAAAAAAAAAAAAAACAAAAAAAAAAGACTTATAAATCCAATAAATAATATTATATTTCAACCAGAGGACTGATGAAAACCAGTCCTCTGGTTGAAATATTATATTATTTATTGATTTATAAGTCTTTATTTTATATATATATATATATATATATATATATATATATATATATATATATATATATATATATATATATATATATATATATATAGGACCAGTGCAATGTAATTTTAAAGCTGCATATCTAATGTTGGTTAATGTCTCAAGCTGTACTCTTAGTAAGCTCATAATATTAAAAAAAAATGCAGTGTTATCAGCTTAAAAAAAGGTATGAAAGTTTTTTGGCATGGAATAATGATTGGACCCACAACAAAAGGTTGTGCATAGTGACTGCTTTATTGCTTATTAACTGAAGTTGAAATATGCATCTGTTCAAACTCCATCTCTCTTAATTTTATTCAGAATTGTTTACTGATATTCCACTTCCACTAACACCTTCCTGTATTGATACTTTGACTGTGTGATCAGAAGTGGATGGGTCATAAATAGTTGTAAAGGGTAAGTTATATGTACATTTTTATTTATATCTTCACTTGCTGCATTGTTATAATATTTAAATATTTGTAAGCAATTATTTTGTAGTAATACTTGATTTTATCTACCTAATAGTAAAACTTTTTTCACTAGGTAAAAAAATTAGATAATAAAAATAGTTTTGCATTAAATCTCACCCTTTTTTTCTGTTTAGCTACACATGTATTGTACCTAAGCCATATGCAACCTAAAGATTATTTTAGGTTTTTTCTTCTCTACTATTTTCTCTTTACTGATTATTCATAGACAAGGAATAACTTCAGGGTTTCTAGGAAAAATAAAAGATATCAGTGTTTTATTTTTTAATATTTTGGAATGATGAATTGTCTTAGCTAAGTCATCTTTTATATCATTTTATTGAAAATTTTGTAAGGAATATAATGAACCTGTTAATAAAAATGTAATTATAAATTTATCTATTAAAATTTAAAAGTTAAAATCTTATTTTTTATTATTTAAATATGTAAGGAGTATATTTTTTTACATTTATTACATCCATTGGTATATTTCGTTCTGATAATGTATATCATTTGATTTTTGCATAATGTAAAGTGAAGTTATTATAAAAATTGTGTACTAAGTCAAAGTTTCCAAAAATGTAATATAGTTGCTGTGAAATGAAAAAGTTCATCCATCCTTTTAATAAAGTGGAGTAAATGTAAGAGAAGAAATACAATTTAAATAAAGTAAATCAATATATATGGACATCTACATAATGCATTCAGTTTATATATTTGTAAATGTTATAATGCCTAAAATGACAAAATCTATGCAAAGTTTCCATGGAGCGTTCACATGACATTAACATTCTTGAGGTACCTATAAATTCAATAATTTATTAATTATAACATTTTCAATTTATAATCTAAATTAGTATAGGAGATATTTCTTAAATTAATTTAGATTATAAACTGAAAATGTTTATAATTAATAAATTATTGTATCTATATGTTCCTCAACAATCTTAATGTTCTGTGCAAGCTCCATGCATCTTTGCATAGATTTTGAGATTTTAGACTTTATGATGGCACTGTGATTATCTTCTCTACATTATTTTAAGTCTTTATATAATCTTATATTACAGTTTGTGATGAGTTGCAGCTTCTCTTTTCCTACAGCTTCAATTTTAATATATTAGTTGGAAAAAATCTGAAGCTATCAGCATTACACAGACCTTTATGTATTATTGACAATACCCTACTAACATGACAAAGCTATGGTGCAAGATAGCCTAAAAGTCAATGGAAATATTGGCCAACTGTTGTAGCCCAAGGTTATATAACTAAATACTGTAGATTTGTAAAGAAAAAAAATATAATTTTCAGTAATTTATTTACAAATTAAAGTTAATGTTGTAATATTTTTTCTAAAAGACTTATTTTTACACCAAAAACTATGCACTAATAGGATATTATCTTTGAAAATAATTTACTTTAAAAAGATAATACAGAAAAAGAGATAAAGGAATTAATAGAATTTTAATGCATTATTTAAATTTTTGCCACTTATATATATTGTAACGATCCGGAGAAAGCGACTTACTGTAATCTGCACTACGGGGCACCATCTAGGCCTTTGAACCTAGAAAAATTTATAAAGTAGGCAGATACATAAGTCAAAAAAAAAAATTTTTTTTTTTTTTACTTTCCTTTTAAATTTTGCATCCGGTCGTTAGCCCATGTCACTAGCTCAGTGGAATAGCAGAGATTTAATAAGATAATCTAAGAGTATATATAAAAAAAGGAATAAAATAAGCCACTGCCAGTAATTAACATACAAACATTTATTTATGCACATATATATAAGATTTAAAATTATTTTAGTATTAATTTTACATTTTAACATTATTTTTAACTTTACCTTAGATTTTAATTTACATTTTAATTTCTATTATATTATAATTTTACATTTTAATTAAGTTCGCACAGATGGGATTATAAAAGCTTGTTTTAATATGTTGCTATAGATCGGTTACATAGATTACACGGTTAAAAACATTTCACAGTAAACATAAACGATCAAAATATAAAATCATTGATACTGGCAATTGCAGAGGGAAATTTATAAGTAACCCAGTAGTATTCACCATAAGATACTTGCATTGTCACCAATGACTTAAAAGACCTCCGAATAAATACATTTTAGATACTCACCGTAAGGTATCATTATTTATCGAATGTCTATATATTTTGATCAAATATGAAAACGCAAATATAGTTAACCGATAAACAATCCATGCAAGCATCTATAAACAACTTAAATTTAATGCATTTTTATTTAGGGTCGAGCATGAATAGACCAGATAAATTTGCTTTTGAAAATAAACATTCTATCCCTATTTAACCTTAGGCTAAAATTCGTAGTCAAACTGGCATCAATTCATCTGATATATCGATGTATTCAATGTAATAAAATACGACAGCACAAAAGGTTAAAAGAAGAAATTGCCTCTTATGAGATAGGAATATTACATCTATCTCTAAAGAAGAGCAATAAAACAAAAAAAACTCCATAGAAAGGAACTGCGGTATCCGACTTATAATTCCTTCCATAGGCAAATGGAAGTGTGCGGCGTATGAAGCGATTCTGCCCGTAGCGAATCAATATTACATCTTTTAATCACACCAATATATCCAATCCATTGACCCAATCTCACAACGACATAAATAACCTAAGATTACCCTCCCCTAATATAACTTTACAAATCTATACAGCCATTCACGCCCGACTTAAGTTTAACATTTTTATAATTAATTTAACGGAAAACAAAAATCATAATAAAACTTAAAGAACAAAAATAAATAAATGGAAATGATTTTACAAAATAAATACATTAAATAAAATTATAACTAATTAATAAATAATGTTGGTCAGATAGAATAATATTGCAATCATTTAAATCTGGAAAAGTTTTTAATTTACTGTTCATAAATTTTAAAGTTCTTACGGTTATTTAAATAGTTCATCTTCATATATTCCTTGCCGTTTGAACGTGAATTCCCACATCGTCCGAAAATTGGTATCCTGTTGGCCGATTTATTTATCCATCCAGAGATTTTTTAGTGTAGTTGGTCCTCAATGTAGAAACGATGGTTCATTTTTCTTCCTTTCTTAGCAGAACTGAAGGGATTGAAGCTGTGCATCTTTTTCAATCCCCTCAGCACTAACACCTAGCTGTTACATCGTAATAATCATCAATAACTAGTCACTGATTAATAATTTCCAAATTTTCCTTTTATATTAATGTGAAGGATTGAATTTACATTACGTCACCGACACGATGGTCCTTTCGCTGCGGTCCGATTCCATAGGGATTTCTTCTTATTTGCTAACAGTTTCTATTGTTTTCCTGTCTGACCGGTGCTTTTACATTTAAATGCCGAAGGCTGGTTTACATTTAACTAATTAACAATCATTTCCATTTCTGATTAATTAACCTGTTTTCCAAATCAAAAATATATTTAAAGATAAATTTAAAGATATAATTTCATCTCCAAATCTTTTTAAAATTTAGTTTTAAAATACTTTTTCTTTAATAAAGTTTTATTTTAATAATTTTTCATTATCTGTGTGATTTAATTAATATATAAGAGTTTAAGATGATATTTAATTTCAATTTTTAATTCTAAAATAAAAATTTTAAATGCGAACTTTTTAATTTACTTTCATGTTTAATAAATAAAAAAAAAACAACAATGTAACGAACGTCTGTGCTCGTTACATATCAGTAAAGTTACTTAAAAAAAAAATGATCAAAAAAAAAAAAATATTTTACTTAGGTTTAGTAATTACGGTACACGATTAACAAAATTTACAAAACATTTGGTTAATAATTTTACAAAAAGACTATATACAAAAAGAAAAAGAAAATGTTGACTATCGCTTACCTAAGGACTATTTACGTTTACACCTCCTCCCCCCGAGAATTCTATTTTATTTTATACATTTTATTTTTACACACGGCATGACAAGCAAATTATTTAAATTATTTAGGAAGGTTGCATTGAGATAACTATGTTTTAAGAAATAATGGGTTTAAACGTGTATATTTGCAGAACAATTACAAATACCACCAATTTATTTATGACTGATTGAAATGCATAAATAGGGTTACACTTAAGTAATTCCCAAAGGTACTCATCGTAAGGCACCACATTTCGATCATAAACTTACGTGGCTGTGCGCTACTATACACATTAAAGCATAATTTATATTAACAAAAAAAACATATCAATTGCAACCTTTTGACTTTCTTTTTTTTTTTTAACAAAAATTAGTTTTAAAATTATTTATACTTTCTCGTGTTTAATATATATGCGCAATTTCTTTCTGGCAGTGCTTTTATAAGATTTCAAGTATACAACTTATGTAAACAGATAAAAATATTTCATTTTGACAAAATTTGCTCAGGGTATTTGTGGTTTATTAAAGATCGGCCCCACGTTGGGCGCCAGTTGTAACAATCCGGAGAAAGCGACTTACTGTAATCTGCACTACGGGGCGCCATCTAGGCCTTTGAACCTAGAAAAATTTATAAAGTAGGCAGATACGTAAGTAAAAAAAAAAAAATTTTTTTTTTTTTACTTTCCTTTTAAATTTTGCATCCGGTCGTTAGCCCATGTCACTAGCTCAGTGGAATAGCAGAGATTTAATAAGATAATCTAAGAGTATATATAAAAAAAGGAATAAAATAAGCCACTGCCAGTAATTAACATACAAACATTTATTTATGCACATATATATAAGATTTAAAATTATTTTAGTATTAATTTTACATTTTAACATTATTTTTAACTTTACCTTAGATTTTAATTTACATTTTAATTTCTATTATATTATAATTTTACATTTTAATTAAGTTCGCACAGATGGGATTATAAAAGCTTGTTTTAATATGTTGCTATAGATCGGTTACATAGATTACACGGTTAAAAACATTTCACAGTAAACATAAACGATCAAAATATAAAATCATTGATACTGGCAATTGCAGAGGGAAATTTATAAGTAACCCAGTAGTATTCACCATAAGATACTTGCATTGTCACCAATGACTTAAAAGACCTCCGAATAAATACATTTTAGATACTCACCGTAAGGTATCATTATTTATCGAATGTCTATATATTTTGATTAAATACGAAAACGCAAATATAGTTAACCGATAAACAATCCATGCAAGCGTCTATAAACAACTTAAATTTAATGCATTTTTATTTAGGGTCGAGCATGAATAGACCAGATAAATTTGCTTTTGAAAATAAACATTCTATCCCTATTTAACCTTAGGCTAAAATTCGTAGTCAAACTGGCATCAATTCATCTGATATATCGATGTATTCAATGTAATAAAATACGACAGCACAAAAGGTTAAAAGAAGAAATTGCCTCTTATGAGATAGGAATATTACATCTATCTCTAAAGAAGAGCAATAAAACAAAAAAACTCTATAGAAAGGAACTGCGGTATCCGACTTATAATTCCTTCCATAGGCAAACGGAAGTGTGCGGCGTATGAAGCGATTCTGCCCGTAGCGAATCAATATTACATCTTTTAATCACACCAATATATCCAATCCATTGACCCAATCTCACAACGACATAAATAACCTAAGATTACCCTCCCCTAATATAACTTTACAAATCTATACAGCCATTCACGCCCGACTTAAGTTTAACATTTTTATAATTAATTTAACGGAAAACAAAAATCATAATAAAACTTAAAGAACAAAAATAAATAAATGGAAATGATTTTACAAAATAAATACATTAAATAAAATTATAACTAATTAATAAATAATGTTGGTCAGATAGAATAATATTGCAATCATTTAAATCTGGAAAAGTTTTTAATTTACTGTTCATAAATTTTAAAGTTCTTACGGTTATTTAAATAGTTCATCTTCATATATTCCTTGCCATTTGAACGTGAATTCCCACATCGTCCGAAAATTGGTATCCTGTTGGCTGATTTATTTATCCATCTGGAGATTTTTTAGTGTAGTTGGTCCTCAATGTAGAAACGATGGTTCATTTTTCTTCCTTTCTTAGCAGAACTGAAGGGATTGAAGCTGTGCGTCTTTTTCAATCCCCTCAGCACTAACACCTAGCTGTTACATCGTAATAATCATCAATAACTAGTCACTGATTAATAATTTCCAAATTTTCCTTTTATATTAATGTGAAGGATTGAATTTACATTACATCACCGACGCGATGGTCCTTTCGCTGCGGTCCGATTCCATAGGGATTTCTTCTTATTTGCTAACAGTTTCTATTGTTTTCCTGTCTGACCGGTGCTTTTACATTTAAATGCCGAAGGCTGGTTTACATTTAACTAATTAACAATCATTTCCATTTCTGATTAATTAACCTGTTTTCCAAATCAAAAATATATTTAAAGATAAATTTAAAGATATAATTTCATCTCCAAATCTTTTTTAAAATTTAGTTTTAAAATACTTTTTCTTTAATAAAGTTTTATTTTAATAATTTTTCATTATCTGTGCGATTTAATTAATATATAAGAGTTTAAGATGATATTTAATTTCAATTTTTAATTCTAAAATAAAAATTTTAAATGCGAACTTTTTAATTTACTTTCATGTTTAATAAATAAAAAAAAAAAAACAATGTAACGAACGTCTGTGCTCGTTACAATATATATATATATATATATATAACCCCAGTGCATGATTTAATGCTTAATATATAAATAAATAAATATATATATATAATTCATAATCAAGTAAATATAAGTAATAAATTTAAATTTAATTATTTTGTTTTTTATTCAATTAATTTGTTGAGGAATATTCATTAGTAAGTTACATTTAGGTAGGAAATATATTAAGTGTAAATTTTAAACATTTTTCATTTTATCTGTATAGTTACAGATTAGTAATTGAATGAATTCTTTCTCAAAAAAATTTTGAATCCAAACTGTATTTTAAACCCAGATTTTTGGATTAATGATAATCTATTTGTTTTAATATATTCATAACTGTGTGTGTGTGTGAATGTAAAATAAAACACATCTTAGAAATGTATATATTGTTAGCTTTATTAGATAAATATATATATAAACAAACCCTTTTAGTTAATATTTTTTATTAGTCATTTATTTGACTAGAGATTATACACTTTATGAATAATATTTCTGTAGTGTAAATTTCACCACACCACTCTCAAGCAAAGTAGGGAATGGATTTTATTCTCTTTTAACACATTGTAAAGGATGTAATCATAAACAGATGACTAAAGATATGTGAAAAATATACAATTTTCAAGATGCACATTTCATGGTGAACCAGCACTCATCAGTTCACCTAGCTCATAATCTTTTACACATAATTTTTTTATTGTTCAGCATATATAGAGAATTAATTATTACAGTTTAATTGATACTAAACTTACCACTCTTGCAACATTGACACAAATGACTTAATGGAAGTATATTACCAATTTTTATTAGTCATTTATTAGACTAGAGATTATCCACTTAATGAATAATACTTCTACAGAGTAATTTTCAGTGCACAACTTCCATGCAAGGTAGAGACTGATTTCTGCCCTCTTTTAAATGGGATAGAAGAATAGATGCATTAATAAAGAATAGGGGGTTGGAGATATGGAGAACTAGTATGGAAAGTAAATAGAATTTAAATATACATATAGAAGTAAACGGAACATTGGGTGTGAGTTAATTTATGATAATAGTAAGGAAAGTAGTTTACGGTTTAAGGCTGGAATGGGATCTTTTGCAACAAGGGAATATACACATAAATGGAAAAATATGGGGGATTTATTCTGCAAGTTGTGTAAGGAAGGCATAGAAAATATTAGGCATCTGTTGATTCAATGTGAATGCTTGAAAGCAGAAAGAGTACAAATAATGAAATTATGGAAGACTAAATATAAACAAAGTGAGTATACAGAAAGTGGGATATTGGTTTTTATGCTGGGTTTGGGATGAGATAAGGGGGATTTAGATCCGAAGGCCATGGAGTTGACAAAAATTATGTTGTGGAAATGGGATGGAGCAGGATATGGAGAAACTTAGGGTGGGGAATGGAAAGGGAGAATAAAGTGGCAACAAGCTTCTCTGGACATAGTTGCTGAGAGATTCCTGACTCCATATAAGGAGAAGTCACAGTGCATCACATCACACAGCACATTATGGAAGGGTGTAATCATAAACGTATGATCAAATGAAAAAGATATAAATTGCCAAGATACACATATTTATATTAAGACATTTCATCTTACTTGTTACTCCACCTATGGTCACGACCATCTTTTTAATATGCTCCTAAATGATTATTAATCCTTTTCTTCTTGTTGTTATGCTAGAATTTACTACATTTCATATAATTTTTTATATAAATTTTAATGAAACACTAATACATAATCAACATATTTTTTTACAATATTCACAATCTACAATTTGATAAGAAAGTTGTAGTAATATATATATAAACAAGCTTTGCTATCTATATTTTTTTAATAACGATTTTAAATGAGGATTAACATACTTTTTTTAAAAAAAAAAAAATCTATAAAGTATACGCAAACAAGCATGAAATTGTTCTCCAAAAAGAAAAATATAGAGATAGAAAAGAAAAATTTTGACAGAATAATTTTGTATAGAAAGAGCTTTGCGACATTTTGTTCATTTTTTTCTCCCCTCTTTCTAAAAGCTTATAAAAGAAATGGTAAAATAATAAGAAGGCTTATTAAAACTGGCAATCTTTTTATTTTCTTTTTTTTTTTTTTAATAGATAGCTTTATAACTTGAGAAAAAAAATTAATGTCTATTTTATATGCTATATAATCAACTGAAATTGTTGGCTAACAATTTCCACTTGTAATAATTGTCCAGTGAAATCACACCACAATAACTTGCATATTATTATTGTAATCTTATTAATGCTTTAGCGTTAATATCAAAAGCTTACATATGTTTTTAGTTTGAAGTCTTATTACCTTTCTAAACAAATGAATAAATCGAGTCTGTTTCAGATATTAATTTTAAAGACGCGTGAGAACCATCGATCGGTAAACTGGGTCCGGTTTAAAAGAATAAAATAATAATAATAATTTACATCTTAAATTGTAATTTAAATTTAAAATATAATTTTATAATAGTATTTTAAATTTATAAAATGTATATATTTAAAATTTTTAATCTATGGCTAATTCGCATAAATTTGCATAATCATCATAATAAAAGCGTCTAAACTAAAGAACAAAAATGTTTAAAAGATAATCCTCTTAATTTAATATAGTTATAATTTATTTTTTTAAAAACTAATTAAAATCATATGTAAAGCACTATAATATTTAAAAGTATGTTTAATTTTAAAATTATACCCGATCGCAATATTAGGCGTGCGTGCACATCTGTTATATTGTGCTAAAATGTATGACTAAATGAAAAAAAAAGAAAATTAATACCATATATACACAAAGCTGGTTTTATTTATTTTATTTTGAAATGTAACGATTTAATCGTTCACATTTATCGATGTATAATATATATGTATACGTGATTACCATGCGTATATATATATATACACACACACAGTGAGAAATACATATTACGATCTCTATATGGCGTATATATACAGGTAAAAGTAATGAATCACTTTAAATGATAAAAAATAAAAATTCTGTTTTTGTTGGTGTTTTAAATATAATTAATGAAAATTTTGATCGTATAATCTTTGATATTTAAAACAAAAAGTCGAATAGCTTATTGTTATCAGTAATAATCAATAATCCTGTACAAATTATTAACAATTTTTAAATTTTTTTCCATGTTTGATGTTTCACTTGTAAATTCTTTATAGAATCTATTATTCGAGAGTTTGCTTTTTGAATGAACAAAAAAGGAATAGATTTATATGATATAATAAATAGAGAGATTTGAACTTAGGATTTTCAGTCTGTATTCTTTCTCCACTCCATCAATCAAACAATTGATTGAATTGCTGGAAGGGTGAGAAGATTGAAGCCTGTCCATTAACATTTAAGGAATTGCTATTTAATATAATCCAAGCACTGGTTATATATGTGTGTGGGAGATTATGATCTGGCCAAGTGACGAGTGCTGATTCTGCTCAATACATATATGGGGGATAATTTTTTTTTTCACATGTGTGTGATCATGTGTATCGATTGTTGATGATGGAGTGTTAAATAAATATAGATTGAAAATCCCAAGTTCAAATCCCTCTATGTAATATAGCAAACATTCAATATACTGAATGAATAGATTAATTATATAATATAACTTGGATAATTTATTAATTTAATTAATTTACATACTCATTTGTATGATGTTCTTTTTTTTTAGTGTAATATAATATCTTGATCAAATTAGACATTCTTTTTTCACTCAATTTATTTTACAAATAATAGAGATTTTTTTTTTTTTAATATTAAATGCTTTTATTCATCATACACTAAAAAGAAAAAAAATAAGAAAAAATTGTTTCTTCAACTACAATTGGAGATTTTTAATTTATCTCGGAATAAAAGCATGGGGGGAGGGGATCAAATTAAAAATCCCCAATTGTAGTTGAAGAAACAATTATTTTTTTTTTTAGTGCATGGTCAATAAAAGCATTTAATATTAAAAAAATTATCTCTATTATTTTAAAATTTTTAATATTGGTACAGTAAATGAAAATTTAAAACTACTTTGTACTTTAAATTGACTGGATATTTTATAGTTGGTATATGCATCACTAGATATTTCTGCTACACATTAAAATGTATACTCCATATGAATATATCATATTTACTATGTGTAGATAATTATATATATATATAAAAATCAGTAACTTTTCTATTTAAAATAGACATTTTTTTTCTTTATTTAAAAATTTTTTTATACCACACTCTCTTAAGACTTATTTAAAACAAATTAAAGTTCTAACAATAATTTTTAACTATAGTATGTAAAATTATTGAATATTTTTTTATATTTTCCCATCCTCTATTCCATATCTAAAAAACTAGGTGACGTACTGAAAAGATGAGTATTTTATATGGATAATCCTGGTATTACTTAGTTATATACCAGATTTCAAGCTATTCTATTGAATTTACATATATTAAGCCTCAAGTTTAAAATTTCATTCTAACTTAAAAATACTCAAAGGTTAACAAATAAATAAACAAATTGATTTTTCAACTTCAGTAAAAGCATTTAATTATATTTTCATTTTGTCAGCTATTCTTTTAACATTCATTGAACTTTTTTTTAGAAAATTTGAAATTTTATCACTTTAGTTCTAAAATCTGTTTTTCTTACATTTTTCATTGTTAAAAAATGGTTGAACACCAGGTATTTAAACTAGAAAAAACTAGAGTTTATTTTTCTTAAACCTGACAACAATACCTTATAAGATGGCAATGCAACTGATAAAATTGCACATTAATAAATAAATGATTGTTTTTAAAGACTGAAGATAGCAACCAATTAAGATGATATTTTAAAAATAGTTGAACAGCTGTGACATCACATGATCATCATTTCTTATGCTTACACAATCTATTAGAAATCTGTTAGGACTCATAGCTTTATGATAAACCAAAAAGGGAAAAAGTGATTGCTGGAGAGATGCTTTAGATTCAGAAGTCTATGTGCAATACTTTCAGATCCATTACTGATAAATGTCATAAGATAGAAACTAGGATAAGGATATTGAATGATTAGGCACTAAATGGGGATATGATGCATTAACCTTCTATCACACATACATTACTATGGCTTACACTAGGTGGCAATAAGTGTTAAAAATAATCAATAATTTTATTGCTCAGAAAATCCGTAAGATGTTTGAACATCAAAGATATCAGAAATTGCAATCAACCCAAAGACCTTATATTTTAAAGACTGACACTCTATGCTGCACTAATTCCTGCAGGGGCTAGAGTGGTATTGACTTTTGATTACAGGTGTGCCTTATCATAATATTAACCTGCAAAGAATGAATGTTATTAGTTACATGTTTAAGCTGATAATTTAAAAAGATAGTTGTAACTATCCGAAGAAAATGGCTATAACAGTATTCATAGACTACTATGTCTAATAGCAACATTTCATGATTATTATAAGCAGCTATCATGTGATGATCCATGAAAAGGTAAAGTCAGATTTGACATCAATTAAAACAGGTAACTATATTCAATTTTGCCCAAACTTTTTCTGCATGTCATATAAACAGTATTATTCCATTATATTTTTAAATAATTTTACCTAACTTTTAGAAAGGAATAATGAAATTCATAAGCATTAAAATATATATGCATTGAGGCAAAAATGTAAGTAATGTAATGCAAGCCATTCAGAGGTTCGACAAGTATTTAACGAGATGACAAAATATGGAAGAAAAAATAAAGTATTCAACATTACCACATTTTGTCGAAGCTTAAATATTACTAAAATTGTAAAATTTAGCATGTGCATATATTACCTCTCTGTAACATATATATGAAAATGAAAAGAATAGTTTATTTTGATTCCTGTTTTTTAGACATTTTTATGAGATAGACTTAAAATAATCATGTAAAGCAGATGTTCCCAACATGGGTACCCACACTCCCAAGGAGTACAGTCAATAGCAGATACATTTTTCAAAAAATAGTTATGTTATCAACATTTTCTGAGTATTCCATGTTGGTACTGTTTGTCATCTACACCAGCAACATTTCTGGTCTTTTTTTAGGCACAAAAATAATGAAGTTGCATAGACCATTTTCTTCCTAAAGGGTCTAATAAATCAAAATGCCCAGTTAAAATTCAAGATAGCTACTAAATTTCCAGATCACTGCCTCTTTAAGACTTGCCTCTGTGGCATTTTAACTTCTTATGCATGCATGTAATGTACTGTACGGTACATTCGTCAACTGCTTATTTGTTATAATGAATAGAGGTACCTGATAATTTACTAAAAGCCATAGGGATAGAGACACCAGAAAGGTTGGGAATGCCTAATGTAAAGCTAAAATCATTAAATAATATTTAACTTTTGAGGAAATTATTTTTTTAAAAAAAAAAAAGAAATTAAGAGAGTAACTGTTCTACTCATTATTTTCAAATATTATTTTTTTAGATATGACAGATATAAGTAATATTTACTGAGGCTATAACCTCGAGAACATGTGTGTAAAATGCAATAGTAGGGACCTCTACAGGTGTTTAACCACAAGCTTAAGCTATGGAAAAAAAGAGGGGAAAATAAATAAATGTGATTTCATAACCAAATTTATAATCAGTATACAGTTAAGATTGAATATAAAATAAAATTGTTTGTAATTTTAAATGGTGAACTTAAAACCTAATAAAGAAATAAACCAATTAATTAAGTTTTTAATGGATTAAATTGATAACATTTACCAAACAGCATTGATATTGTGGATAGGTGACCGAATATAAATAGCAATGTTGATAGTAGTCAATATTCACTCAATGATTTATTTTCATTTTTCTAGAGGGTTGTAGTTAAAAGTCAAGAGAAAAAGAAAATTTACCATCAATTCCAAGTTGAAATTCCAATTGCTGCGGAAAAGAAAATTGTATGCATTATAAATTATTTGTAGTTCTAAAATTATAAGTCCATCCAAGAAGTTGATAAATAGATCAGATTAACCACACTTTTTCAGATTGTTGTTTTTCTCCCTGCCTGGTAATCTGGAAAAAAAATGCTCCAGAAAGAAAATATTATAGTCTACTAAATCATGACCAATCTACAAAATATTGTCTACTGCAAGATATTGAATACTGAAGAAATCAGAATATCCAAGAAAAAATGTTAAAGAAACCAACAGTAAAAGAAAATGATGCAAAACTAGCAAGAGAAATGATTTGAAATGTATACACTACACTTGAAGGTTCAGATGAAGTCATAGAAAATGCATGAATAATAGATATAAATCATAGATGAGAATTATGATTTTATAGAACTTAAAACTTATATTTTAAAGGGTCTTAATTAATCTGTAATTAATTTATCTTTGAATATTTGTTTTATAATTTTTAATAGTCATAATTATTTTTTTGTTTTAAAATTAATATTTATCACATTCCTAAATATTATGTGAATTAATCTTTGACTCAGTGTGTCCATATATACCGCACCATTGTCTTAAATTAAAGTAAATGGCATATTTATCCTTTTACTTTTTTGCATTTCTCTTCATATATATTAAAAAATTTAATCATCTCATCTTATACACTTTAATGCAGTATTTTTTATATATAACACCTTCTTTATTTTACTTACAGTTTCAACTGTCTTGCAGTCATCATCAGAGCTTTCTATAAGTTTCACTTCTCTCTTTACTATTGTCAGTTGTAAAGAGAGAAGTGAAACATTAGAAATCTCTGATGAAGACTGCAGGACAGTCAAAACTATAAGCAAAATAAAGGAGTTATATATATATATATATATATATATATATATATATATATATATATATATATATATATATATATAAGATTGCATTAAAGTGTATAAGAAATGATAAAAAAAAATTAATATATATATAAAGCATATTATTATTAGCTATCACTCATTGTTAATTAATTTATTGACCTACAACATAGGTACGATCATTACATTAACATATGTATTTAGTTGTAGGCCTCGTTTTATTAGGCTATTTGAATATCAGTATAAGTATGCATTAATTTTCATTACGAAATCAGATAAACACATATGTTGGACTATGGCTGAGGGCATAGTAAATTTACTAGCGCATTGAGATATTCTTGTTTGCAGACTGATATACATGTGAAGGTTTTCAGTTACCACTAATAATATATTTATTTAATTTGTTTTTTGTCAAACCAAATGTGTTATTTTTTATCTGTATATAATATTAAACTTTTACTAAATTAATGTCTGAATCAAATATAATCTTTATTGTCTAAGATACATTCTATTAATAGGTCATGCATTCTTTATATATATAAATTTTAAATTATAGTAAGGTAAATAATAAATATATATATAATTAAACAGAAGTACTTTCGATTACGCTGTAATCATTATCAATTGAAATAGCAGACAAAAAAAAATCATCATATGATAACTGTGTATGTCAATATTAGCAGATCGTCTATTTATTATACAAAAATATTAAATGAAGAAAGGCATTATAAAAAGAGACAAATTAAAGAGGCAATCTTTATAAGCCAATTTAAAGATTATATAATATGTAGACAATCTGAATATCCATATACACATTTTATGGGAAATCACGTGATGTTTATTTTTATTGATTTTTTTTGTCTAGTATTATTTCGGATACAAATGATTATAACATAATTGAAAGTATTTCTGTTTATTAATTAATATATATCTACCATTATAATAATTTAAAACTTACTTATATATATATAATAATTTAAAACTTACTTATATATATATATATGCTTGTCTGTGAATTATAATAAGAGTTTTTATATTTTAAGGACTGGATTAGATGACTGGGTGATCTATCAAAGAAATATACATCATATAAATCTAATATTTCCACATATGTTTTGTTACATAAATTGCTAAGAAAAAGATCTAAAATCAAATAATTCAGTTTTGCTTTTTTTGTTATAACAGCACATAATTTAGCTTCAATATGGAAGGGCTGATAATATTACACTTTTCTGAGAACCTTTTTAAAAAGCTCTTAAAATAAATACTTTTAGTTTTGGTACGATGTGAAGATCTAAAACCAAATATATTCGTTTGCTTTTCTGTTATAAGAGCACACAATTTAGCTTCAGTATGGAAGGGCTGATAATATTACACTTTTCTGAGCACTTTTTTAAATAAATTTCTTAAAATAAATACATTTAGTTACCATCATTTTGTCAAGTACATAAACTGGATACACCAAATGTTAAGAATTGTATTACCTGGGGAAAAAATAGTAATGATTATGACATAAAAGTAATCAATGAAAATAAATAGTAACAAATATATAAATAGGGTAAAATGAGAAAATAAAAAAAAGAAGGAAATAGTTATGAAATAGAAGTCTTAATCAATTTTAAAATAATAGATTCAAATTAGGTAAACTACAACAGCAGACAAGACAGACGTTAAGAAAATTCTGGATGTCCAGAAATGAAAGAAATGTTGAATGGAGGGAGAAGATGAACATCCAAATTTAATGAAGTGTTTGAAAAAAATAAATAAAAGACTTATTTGGAAACAGAGACAAAGGTAAAGAAAATAAAGAATTATACAACAACTATTATAAAAACTTACAAAATCGAAAATAAAGATGAAACAATATCTAAAAGAAAATGTAATCAGCAGAAGCCATGGAAGTGATAAAAACTCAAGAAATGTAAGAAAGCGAAATGGAAAATCTGGAATATCAAAAGCCACAGAACATAAAGGAAATGTCAGAAAAGAAAAGGCTAATTTGGAAAGTTTTAATGAAAAGAAGGTTAATGATGTGATACAATAATTGAATACAAAAATTGATAATAATGAAAGAATGATACAACAAAAGAATACAAAGATGGATGAAAATCATGAAAAACTTTTGAAAAAAATAAATGAAAGTCATGAACAATATATAAAAAAGATCGATAATTTTTTTAAGAAAAATATAAAAACCATTAGTCTATTTGTATTTTTATATTGGACTATTTCCATCATCTAATATGAATATTGAATGTCTTGAGAAAAATTTAACTTTATTTAAATATTCCAAATACATTCATTTGTTAGAAATAGCACATCAAACAGGTTAGTATATACCCAACATTTTGAGAGATATTCATGTGTTTCTGGGCTAACCAGTGAGAGTACTAGCACAAGAATTGAACCTGGAGCCTTAGGTTCTTGAGTATTGAATTTTAAGATAATGCTCTAACCAACTGAGCATTCCTGCCAAAGTCAATAAATAGAAATTCCATTTACTTATCTATGAGATTCCTCTTGATTTCTACACTTTTTTTGAAAAGAAAAGTTGATTAATGCTTGTTTGCCATTGTCAATACTTTAGAATCTAAGATATGGATTCAATTCCCACACTAGTACTGTCACTGGTCAGGCCAGCAACACCTAAAGAAGAGGGGGAAATAATACCTCTTGAAACATTGTGCATATACTAACCTGTCGGCTATTAGTAACAATTGAATTTATTTGGAATATTTAAATAAAAGTTAAATTTTTCTAAAGACATTCAATACTCATATTAGATGATGGAAATATTCCAGTATAAAAACACAACTAGAACACCATCATCACAAACCTTCAGAAAAACATTAGTCTATTTATTTGTTAATAAAAAAGCTACAAGTAACTTAAACAATTCAAAACAAAGCAAAACTCTCCATATAGTAGTGCCATCTCGTGCTAGTATGAGATAGTGATCATGTGATGTTTAGTGGTTTAACTACGAGTAACTTAAAAGTTCTGTGATTCTCAAAAAATGACTTAAAAACTAAGAAATATTTATAAAATGAGGTAATCTGCAGAAAAAAAATGTATTCTTTCTAATGAATACGGTTAAGAATTTTGAAAAAAAGTCATTGGAATAAAAACATACTTGGAAAATGTTTATGAGAACTTTGAAAGGTAAAATTTCTACTTTAAAAGTGCCACTCTTAATATGAAAAAGAAATTCCTTTTACGCAACGTTTCATTAATATTGATAAGTTTAGAAGATAGCTCAAGCTTGTTTTACTATAGAAATCAAGGTCAATGTTATTCTCATTTGATATTACATCTTAGAGATGGAACACTGTGAAGCCAAAAATAAAAAAGGTTTCACAAAGATAATGGGAATTAAAGGATATCAATTAATCAATATATAACAAGATGAGATTGCAAAAAAAAAAAAATCAAGTCAAATGTCACATGACCTAATTTAATAAGCTTGTATTTACAAATAGTATATATAGAGCTTGCAAAGTAAGCTTTGAGAATATCCTCAACCCCAGACTGGTTTTTGCTACTGGTGTCATCAGTGAGGTGCCAGGATATTCAAGCATTAGATTAAAAACACCAGGACAAGCCCAGCACTTTATCTAATGTATAACTATTAAGTAAAAACTCTGAAATTTTCAGACATCCATTTTATATTGCTAATGCTATTAATATATGGTGTATCTGAACTTAGTTCAGTCCCATATGGCTATTTAAGTTAGATAACTAGATTGGAAGACATATGGATGTCTGAAAATTTCAGAGTTTCTACTTAATAATTATACATTAGATAAGGTGGTGGGCTTGACCTGGTGTTTTTAATCTAATGCTTGAATATCCTGGCACCTCACTGATGATGCCAGAAGCAGAAACTGGTCTGGGGTTGAGGATATTCTCAAAACTTGTTAAGAGCTTATTTTGCGAGCTCTATATATAACAATAACAAGATGAAATAGGGGAAGTAAAAGACAGATATTGAGAGAAATAAAGAAGAGAACTTATAATTGTATTGACTTATTATTCAAAGGCACAGAAGGTAATTTCTTTGTTAGTTGGTCATTGTACACAAATAAGAACTAAGTTTGAATTAAATGAGCAATAACTCTTAACAAATAAACTTTACCTTTGGAAAATAAAGTAGATGGTAACACACTCTGAAAATGAATTACAGCAAGTGATAAAAATATCCCTCAAGTATGATGACACATTAATGATTATTGAGGGAAATAATTATTCCATAGGGATCATATTCTACTCATTTATAGAATTGATTACACTGCAACATGTTTATAATAAAAACATTGCTTTGAAAAGATTCAAAGTATTATCTAAATTCTTTTTATGCATTATATTGTACGTAAATGAGGTATAATATATGTATGTAATTACATTTTGAATTACAAGTGTCAAACTAACTCAACTCGTATCTTTGATATCATCCACTTTAGATAAATACAGTAATGATTATTACTAATCATTTACTAAACTAAAGATTGTCTCTAGCACAGATATAAACTTTAAAATTTAATTAAAGATTAATATATCTGATTTTTTTTTTAAAAATTAAGCACTCACACGTGGTGTTATTCACATTTCTCTTTCCCACATGTAACCTCTTTTATAAATATATTAAATAATCAAAATACTACCACATATTCCGTATAAATAAAGATACAATAAAAGACAAATATAATTGATGAGTTGTATTTTATATTGGACTGTTTTCATCATCTAATATGAGTATTGAATGTCTTGAGAAAAAATTAACTTTTATTTAAATATTCCAAATATATTTAACTGTTTGATGTGCTATTACTAACAGTTGAATGTATTTGGAATATTTAAATAAAAGTCAAATTTTACTAGACATTCAATACTCATATTAGATGATGGAAATAGTCCAATATAAAAATACAACTAGAACACCGTTTTCACAAATCTTTCAGGAAAATATAATTGGTGAGTAAATATATTTGGTATGCATACATATATATCTAAATATGAAATAAGATATAAAAATGAGGCAATTTATAAAAAACGTACGTTAATTTGTTTTTTAAATGATAAACCATTTGCATATTCACACACATACAAACATATATATATATATTATAATTTGAAGAAGATTGCTGGTCAATCGAACTTATAAAGTTGATTAATTTTAATAAAATAATCATTGTAACAGTAATAAGAAAGGTAGATTTGTTTAAAAGGTTCAAAAAAGATACTTAACAAACAAACCAACACTGGAAGCTACTAGTAACAAAGGACAGAATTTGATGATTGTAATTTATTTTTTTATAAAGATTCTTATTTAAAATAAATGTAAAAATATTTCTCAAGCAAATTTTGAGGAAATTTGATCTCGATCAAAAGAGATGATTGTGAATGTCTTAATTAGTCCTAATATGCATTGGACAATTCGTGCAACCTCTTATTACATAACCCAAGAATAGAATCCTTCCCATTTAATGAAGCTATCAGATAATCTATACTTGGTTCTTTTTACAAAATTCTTTACCAGATATATAGATTCCTGGTTATTTTACATTTGACTGTAGATTAATTCTTGGCCTTTTACATATCTTCACTAAGTGTATATTTTCTGGAGAATTTCATTTTGTTGTTTATCTTTATAAGTCCACTAGATTGCAAAATTGCTCTGCAGGTTATGTATCAACAATATCACACTAGGGGCATATATTTTTTTGAGAGTAAATAAATACTTTCAGGGAACTTTTAACAAATTTTTTCCATTCACTGAAGCCACCAGATAGTCTATACTTAGTTCTTTATGCAAAATTCTTAACCAGATATATCTTTTTTTGGTTATTTTGCATTGAACTGTAGATTAATTCCTGATTTTTCACATACTTCTACCAGATGTATATTCTCTAGGTTATTTCATGTTGTTGGATAGCTTTGTTAATCCATCTTGTGACCTCCAAATATTTGAAAGTTGTACCAATAATACCATACTAGAACCATATAATATTTCTTTAAAAGCAAACACTTTCAGGAAATTTTTAACACATTTGTGGATGACTTTGTACCTTTTTACAAATGAGACAATAATAAAGTGTCTTTTAAAACAATGTTTTAACTTCCTAAAAAATTTCCTATATAGATCTGATAATATCATCATCATCGTAACATTCCAACTGAATAGAAAAGTATTCATATTGAATTTTCTGTATTTGTAATCTGATAAGTAGGAGCTAGATGGGAATTTTATGCACAAGCTTTCTGGCATCCATTGATTACTCTGGCTTGCACTGAGTGGCACAACTGTATGGAAAGTTTTGCTTGTTTTAATAACAGTTAAGAGCAAGCATAAGAAATGGTGATCATGTGATGTTTATTTGTAATCTGCAGAGTGAAAAAATGAGCATAGTAAAGAAACGATATAAAAAGCAATAAATAATGTGAAAAATGAAAAACAAAAATAAAATTACATCAACCAAATCAGGTATATTTGCCAAATATTATCATCAAAGCATTAAAAGATTCTAGAAAAATAAAAAAAAGACCTTATCAAAACATAAAAAGTTATTTTTAATGAAAACAAGTGAAGAAGAAAAATAAAAGATCGTTATTGTTTAGAGTTGAAAGAAGTATGCAGGAGAAAGATGTTCATCTGCATCTTCTGAAATGTAATTAAGAGTAGCAGATTGTGTGTGTGGGGGGGGTGTTTTATCGCTGCAAGGCCAAACTAATTATATGTTAATATTAAAAATTACATTTTTTTTGTTGCATGACCAATTATGCATTTTCATAGATGTGGAAACAGTTGTTTCTCTTTAAAGATATCTAAATATGCACCCAGTTTATGCCAGTTTTATAACCCCTGATTGAATTAGAGTTCCCTTTTTATCAAATGTAAAATTTATGGGTAATTACATTTTATGCATGAGCATAAACAATCTTGATGTACTCACCTCATAATCACTCAATGTATCCAAAAATGGAGTCCATACTGGAATTTCTCACTTTATGACTTGACCATGTTTTGGGGTGAGGCAGTAGGCATCAGTTTTTTTATTATCATAATAAACAATTTTAAATTATAATGAAATTTTTGTAAAATTTATACTCTGCTTAAAAAAAAAAGAAAGATGCCAGATTTCATAAAGCAAAAGATTACAGAGGCTAAACTCTCCATACCGTAGCACCACCAGTACAAACCAGAGTAATCAATGAATGCAAGAAGGCTTTGTGCATAAAATCCCAATCTAGTGCCTACTCATCCAATATCCCCAGATTATTTTCTAGCTTGCAGCTTTCATCAATGAAGAGCTTTGAATCTGAGAGGACTGCACCTACATCTTAGGATCTAATGCAGCCTTCCAACAGTCACCTTTTAACTTATTAGTTAACTATAAAGCTTTGACTCCAAAAATGGGAAAAGTCAATAATGTTTTCAATTCAAGCTCATTAGCTTGTATAGTTGTATAGATCTGAATTTAGTTTAGCATCCATACTTTTTTGTGTAAGCAGAAGAAATGATGATCACATGACGTTTAATGGTTTAAAACAGAAGATTGTTTAGAAAATAGGGATGATAAGTTTTTGTGTTATTGATAAAAACCTGAAAATGATTAAAGGGCAAATGCAAGTTAAATAAAATATCATACTATTACATCAAATGAAGAGCCATAGAAATGAAGAAATGACTGATATTTTATCCCTACTATGTAATATGGAAAAGTTCAATACCTTAAGGGATATTTACAAGATGAACAGACCTATATGCATCAACAAAAAATCATCGAATTATGATGAATTAAAAAAGGAAGATATTGTAAGGAATGGGGGGAAATGAAGAAAAAAGGCAAATAAAATATTAAAAAGCATACTTTATTAAAGGATATATGTAAGGGATTCAAACTTGGACTTTCACACAACCCTCAACTCTCCTTGCCATCTCATATTGCTGACCCACCTGATCACAAACTTGTGAAAAGATAAATAATCACCAATACATGTATTTCATGCTAAACCAGTAGTCATCAGTTGGTCTAGATTGCCATCTCTATACATATATACAATCAGTGCTCAGCATTATATTAAGATAGCAAATCTTCATACTTTAATGGACAGGCTTCAAATTACTCCAACCCACAACTCTTCAGACATCCATTTCATTGAAAATCTGATGATGGAATGTTTAAAGCCCGCGTTAGTGCCAAGGTTGTCATCCTGCCCATGTTGATGTTAGTCATTCTGACCCCTTATGTGCCAGAGAATAATCCATTTTAAATACATATACGAGGGATGGGCAGACAAAAAACGATAAACATTTATATTTTCATATGGAGAGAAATTGAAATGAAAATGTAAATAGTTATAATATTAATCATGTTGGTGTTTAAATTATGTTTTAATATGGCAGATATGTGTTGAATGGCGTGATGAAGTATAGAGAAAAAGATTAAATTATTATAAAAATCTCAACATGCTTAAATATTATTAAAGTTGTGTGTGCGTGATTGCTAGCTCATTTGAGAATGTGGCAAAAATTCTTTTGATTCTGTTATCATTAATGTGGAGTAGATTTAAAATAATTGTGTAAAGTTAAAATAATTATATAATATTTAGCTTTGTGTGTGAGGAGGTGGAGGGGATTATCAAAATTAAAAAAAAAAATTGAGAGAGGGACTGTTCTTTACTATTTTCAAATATTATTTTTTCTGATGTAAGAAATGTAGAAGATAGATATTCTGCAAAGTTTGTTAAGAGCTTATTTGCGAGCTCTATATATAACATTTGTAATGCAAGCTTGTTAAATTAGATCATGTGACATATGACTTGATTTCTTGTGACTTTATAATTGAATTTGTAACCAGAACAAAACTGAATTTTAAATTAAAACTGCTTATAAATTAAAGTAATGAATGTTAATCATCAATATTCGGAATTAAATGCATGAATCAATTTTAAAAAAAAGGTAAATGATGTCATTTTGTCCACAAGAAATTTTGGAAAAAACATTCTCCTAGTTGAAGATCCTAATGGATTAAATTAATAGCAACATACTTATTAAACAACATTAATTATTACTTAAATATGAGTAGAAATGTTAATGATAGTCAGTATTTATTCGTTTATTTTTTTTTCCAGTACCCAGGTTGCAGAGCTCTGGAGGTAAAAAGAAAATAATTCATCGTTAATGTTGCCATAGAAAACATGAATGCTACCACTTATAGAATTGTAATTCCTACTCTAATGTGCTTTAAAGTTGTGATATTTGTTAATGATGTGGATAAATATATTATCATGATCAACTAGAACACTTTCTTTAGGATTTTCTGTGTAACCCTTCAAGAAAATGTGAAGAAAGTACGTCTAGCCAAACCTTTTACTGCCTAAGAAAAAAATGTCATTCTTTGCTAAACAATGAGTTTAGAAAATAGTTGACCTCTCTACAACAAGATGATGAATACTGAGAAAGTCAGAAAATCCAAGGATAAGTATTGGAAAAAATCAAGTCAAAAAAAACTGATGTACAAAACCAGAAAAAAAAACAGCTTGTAGAGTCTGGGTAAGAATAAAGTTTTTAATAATTCTTTATTAAAATATCAATCATATGTCACATGACTTATATAGCTTGTATTACCAATATGTAATATATAAAGAACTTGCTAATAGCTCTAAACAAGCTTATTTTTTATGATAAATGCTACAAGAGAAAATACCTGAAGCCTTTATCTGTGATGGTCCCCATCCCCAGACCGGTTTCGAGCTTATAGCTCTCATCAGTGAGGAGCTAGGACATTATATTCAAAATATTAACTCAAGCCAAGCATTTATCTAATTCTTAAATATTAAGAAAAAGATCCAAATCTTCAGACACCTATATGTCTTCAAACTCAGCTCTTTAACCAAAGAAACTATATGTAATTCACTGAGTTATAACTTTTCCTAGACAATATAAATTGACTTTCTAGCATTGGGATGCTATGATTAGTATTTGCATAATTTTGGCTTAGCACTTTCAATACCCTCTTGGTATTATATTCAAAGCACTGAATGATTTGTAGGAGGGTGATGTATGCAAATGTAATGTAAATTTATTTAAATTCTAATGAGTTCATTGGATTAAATAGCCCAATTTTTCAAGAGGGAGAAATGGTTTTTTTTTTTATTAATGGAGTTGTAGTCATTGGCAATATACCATACCTCTTTAATCTTGTGCTATATGTGATGTTGGCTGTTATGGGCTCAAATGCATCACCAAGTGTATTTTGGTGTTTGAGGAATATGGATCCGTATTCTGGATTGCTTCTTACTTTTTTGTATAGGTATTGGTGGTGTAATAGCCTTGTGGTCAAGCTTGCATGAGATTCTCCATAGTAGACAGCATTGCATTCATCTTGGAGTGCATGTGATCTTGTAGACTATGGGAGGTGTTTTTTCAGTGGGGAATTTGTCTAAGCTTTTTTATTGTAGTGTCCTAGCACTAGAAATTCAATAATTCTTTATATAAAACAAACAATAAGTTTTCAGAGTATAGTTTAGTGATGGTGAAGAGAAATACAGTGATAATCCAAAACATAATAAAATAAACAATTCCAAAATATAAAACAAGAGATGACATACTTAGGTCTATGACAAAAAGATGTTAAAATATTGATAACAATGAAGAACTATAAATAATACACAATGTAAAACTTCCATAATGATTCATAAATCTCAGATAAAAGAGTAACAATGAGAGCATGTAGAACAATTCTAACATATATTTAATATTTTTATTCTCAATCACCAACTAAATATTGAATATGCAGGAATACTGCCAAAATAGTACCCACAATTCCCAAGCCTTTCTGAATTAGTAAATTATCAATAATAAGACTAATTCAATAATATATCCTTTACTACTCACCTTATTTTAAATTTTCTATGATCTTTAAGGCATTTATAATGATTCTGAAAACTAAAGAGAATATTTGATATAAATAATAACTACTAATTTTAATATATATATTGTATAAACATACATTATATATTTAGTTTCATCATCAAAAAACTAATTAAGTTTATCAATTAGTGTTCAAATTTTTTTACTAAAATCTGTGTTTAAAAATATCAAGTGTTATAAACTTCATATTAACTAATTAAGAAGTAAGATTTTCTTCTTCTCACACTTTTTATCTCTTCCACATGCTTACACTTGGTAACATTGCAAATTAAATTTTGTTTCTCATAGATATATAATGAGAAGTATTTAATTTTGTAATATTATTAAGACATTTATGATTTTATGTTCTTTAATGGTTGAATCTAATATATAACATTTTCTATTTTAATTTTAGATATTGTCCCTAGATGGCAGTAGTAATTAGAAGAAATAAGATATCTGATGATTAACTTTAGAAAGCAGATTCTAGCAGTTTCTTATTTTACACTGATAATGGTAGACTATAACTAGTAAATATTTCTTTTTATAATTATTCCATTGCAAACTTACAAGAAGGAAGATATAAAATATTGTTCTTATGAGTTTTCAAGTAAAAACAAAATGACATCCCATATTTTTGATAAATGTACAGTTTCAAGGGCCTATAATCTACCAAAAATGTGTTAATTGTTAAATTAAAATAAAATTAATAAATAAATTGTTAAATTTAAAAACATAAATCAATTCTGATAAATTTTATTAAGAAACTGGTACTAATCAATATGCTAGGCCAGCCGCTTGGTGGCATTGTTTCTCTGCTAAAAACACACAATTATATTGATCCAGGCCCAACTATTTTTAATTAAATTATTTTTACATTTTTTCCAACTTTTATTAAAATATTTTTTTGCCCAATTTGTTTGACTTTTATTTTTAAATATTTTTACATTTTCTCCGCCTTTTTAAAAAAATATTTTGACATTTTCTCTGCCTTTTAAAAAAAGATTTGGATATTTGATATGACTTTTTTTACTCATTTTTTGACATATTTTGACATTTGATATGATTTTTTTTATCAATATTTTGACATTCTTGTAAATAATTTACAATACAAGATTTGATTCAAATATTTGTACATTTTTGTTTTCAAACATGGCAAAATTAAAAACATTGCATAATGCAAATCAAGCCAAAACATAAATCACCATATAGTTGCCACTGTATTTAAAAAACTTTTAAAAAAGAAAACCAAAGTTGAAAAAATCAAAAGTTTTGATCTTAATTTAATCTTTTTTTTTTGGGGGGGGGGGGAGATGGGGAGAAATAATTTGTTGTCATTGAGACAAAAGATAGAGGCAACAGTTATTTTTGTTTTTATTTTTAAAAAAAGGTTAACAAAAATTGGTTTTAAAAATAAAAGTTTTAGTATAGCAGTGGTATACAAATAAAGCACAAACAAAAATCGCTGTATAGTCAAACAAAAAAAAACAAGTCACCATATTTTTTTAAAATAAAAACAAAAACAAAGTTGAAAAAGTTAACAGTTATAATCTTATTTTAATGGCTTTTTTGTAGTGGGGGATTGACAAATAATTTGTCATCACTGAGCAAACAAAGTTAATGATTTCCAAAACTATATGCAACCTCAGACATTTTATTTGTCTCATAATTTATATGGCTATTCGCATGAGTTCTGGAGAAAGGTGCTTGGCCGTAGCTTTTGCAATTTTTCCCACCTTCCAAAATTTGTATGGAAGCATAGTGATGGTCTTACAATTATTAGTATCAAATAGTACATTGGGTATGGGGTAAGATCTTTAATTAGAATGCATATTACAAAGGTTATGGCCACTTGAATTCCTTCCACCCTCACATCATATGATAGCGATCTGTTAAATTTTTGTATTTGCATAGTATCGCAAAGCACATTAGCGGAGCTTGTAATATTACTTTACAATGCCATATACACCTGCAGTGGCTAATATGAACAGTACTGTTCTATAGGCTGTAAGTTTCTCTGCAAATCACATAAATATTTGGCCATGGAAATGGCATATTTTTGTGTTTTTAGCAGAGAAACAATGCCACCAGCCATTTAGCCTAGCCAAGAAACTTTATTTCACTTTTATTATTTTACTTATGGGAAATGATAAGATGCTCTTAACATTGTCATACTTTGGTTCATTTCAGCATGTTTCTTTTTGTCAGCAGTTTTTTTGGTAAATTATCATAAAGATAAAAATTTGGGACTTTCCTGTCACAGAACATGATGCAATGAACTATTTCCAAAGATACAGAATCCTGCACTTCTGAAAAGTGTAAATAATTACATATTATAAATACGATGTTTCCTAGAAGGCATTAATTTATAAACATTTGGGGGGGGGGCTGAAACTATAGATTTACCAAAAATACAGGCTGCCATCTTGGTTTACTTGAAAACTCACAAGTACTACAAATACTTTATATCAATTACATCATTACTGATTTTTTATTGTTATTTCTGAAGATGATTTTTATTTTATTTCTAAAACATTTTTTTAAAAATTTGGTTCCATATATTATTAAACTGAAGGCTATTATATAAAAAATAAATTGTAGAAAGAATATATTCATGTGTAAATAACTGCTACTGCAATGATTTATGTAACGATAAAATCATTTTAAAAATAAAACTGTTAAAAAAACCAAATAGAAGCATATCATATGAGTTTATTAATATGTGGATGTTTTCTTAAATATGTTTTTCTTTCTATTTTTTAAAAAACGCTTATATATTATTCTATTTACTGTGCTACTTTTATTATTGTTATTATTAATATTTAAATTCAAGTATAGTATGTATACTTAAGCTAGATGTAATTAGAAGTGATGTTAACTCAGACTATTAAAGTTTCTTCAGTCATCCACTGTGTTTTATACAACTGATACACATAAACACATACACGTGAAAAAGATAAATGATCTCCAATATATGTATTTCATGCTGAACCAGCACTCATCAGTTGGTTCAAATCATCATCTTCCATGTATGTGGTCAAGTATATCTGTTGTATAAGATAGAGTGGATAACTTAAGGGAGTTTAAAAGTATGGATTCAAATCCCCTCTATCGTTATTATTAGTTGCTATTAAAAACGACACATTCGTTAGTGTAATGATGGAATTCATCTATCTCCATTCTGGTCATTTTTTCCCATCAAAAGGTAATTTTCCAAGTGTAAAAAAATTATATTAAATTCTATGATAATGCTAAAAAATTTCTGCTCAGAATAATATTAATTGAATGTCTAATGATATTATTTTAGAAATTCCATTTGATGATTTATCTGGTGATGATGATGTATTTTTGAGTTTAAAACGTAATTAATTAAACATTTAAGTTCGGTTTATTTTTAAGAAGAAAATTTGAAAAGTCTCAATAACGTTCTACAGAAAATTAGAGAAAACGTTGACCACAAGCCGATCCTTTTACTTGCTTAAGATTAATAGTAAGAGTAGAACACTGAAAATAATTTTGACAAATAGCATATCATAAAAAACTTTTTAGATGTATTTAAAACTTTCACTCCGTAGCATATTCTTGCAACAAATCAATAAAGACAGCTGAAAATGATACATAATCCTCAAATGCATTTCGTGCTGAACCCATAATTTTCAGTTGAGCCAGATCACATCTCCCCTGCTTTTATTATTTATTTAATATTTATCATGTCAAATTTTCTGTACTCACATCTTTAATATAAACCACCTCAATTATATTAACGATTATTACTAATCATTTATTAAACAGAGATTATCCCTAGCCAAGATATAAATGTTAAACCTCAATTAATTATTAATATGTTTTTTAATTAAAGATATATTCATTCATATGTTTCAAGAATATATTGGAGTAGAAGTTTCAAATACTCTGGCATCTCTAAAAAGATAGTACATATGAAAAAAGAGAACTGAAATGATTTACTCTATGTTTACATTTAATTAGAAATAAATATATTAATGTTTTAACAGTGATTTAAATTTTATATCTGAGTTAGGGATAATCTCTATCTTATTAAATTATTAGTAATTGTTATTATTATATTTATCTGAAATGATTGGTGTCAAAGTTGTGAGTACCAAAAATTTGACACTCGTAAATCAAAGTAAAAAACAAAAACTTATTCTTGTACACTTCTGCCAAATTCAACAACTACTTGAGATAGGTTAGGGTTATGTTTAATTTAATTAGAAATAAATATATCAATCTTTTAATGGTGATTTAAATTTTATATCTGAGCTAGGAATAATCTCTATTTTAATACATAATTAGTACTAGTCATTAATATATTTATCTGAAACGATTGGTGTCAAAGTTGTGAGTGCCGAAAAGTATGAAACCAAAATTTATTCTCATACATATTTCTGCCAAATTCGGCAACTATTTGAGATAGGTGTTCAATTCTGAAATTTCAAATTTATCTTATCAATTAAAATATTCTGATTAGAAGAGTTTATCTTTGAAAGATCATTACCAAGTCGATACCATAAGTGGACTGGAGAGTATTGGCCTGTTCAAAAAAGGTGAGGTTTGTCAAGCATTGGTGGTCGAGAGGCCAGTGACAGCTGCTTTACAAGCAGTTGTCCCAGGTTAGCGGGTTCACTTTCCGGCTGATGCTATGACACATGAGAAAAAAAAAGGTAAGGTATTTTTATTAAGAACAAAGCACTCTCTTGGGTAATTAATTAATAATGGAATAAATAAAGGCTCTCTTAAATGCAAAAAAAATATATTTTGTTGCCTGAGACTTCATCCCAATGTTTCCCGATTGCATAATTTATATCTGTATTAAAATTTAATGAACTGAACATGGGTTACCATTTGAAAATGTGTTACTATTAAATACAGTGAGAAATTTATTTGTATAAAAAATCTTTGATTGCGAATAATGCATCTTTATTATAATGTTAGTTAGATTTCATGCATCATCCATAAAAAATGCATATAACTTTATTGCTTGGGAAGTCATAAGAAGTTTGGCACCAGACTGTGAGCACCAGAATTGATCCTGGGGCCTCATGACTCTAAGTCTGATGCTGTACCAACTGTACTAAACCATACAGGGTAAAAAGACATTAGTGCTTGGGAGTTCATAAGAAGTTTGAATGTCAGAACTGTGAGCACCAGAAACAATCCTGGGACCTTCTGATTACCATTTGTGCTGAAGCATGTAGGGTAACAAAAAAATATTATTGTTTGGGAGTTCAAAAAAAGTTTGAGCACCAGATCTGTGGAACCAGAATCGATCCTGGGCCCTCCTGATACTAAGTTGGATATTCTACCAATTGTACCAAACCATTAAGCATCACATGATCACCATCTCTTTTAATAGCACATAATTGTTTATAAACAAGGCAAAACTCTCCATACAGTAGTGCCACCCTGTGCCAACCAGAGTAATCATACTAGTCTGGGGATATTGGATGAGCAGGCACTAGATAGGGATTTTATGCACAAGCCTTCTGGCATCCATTGATTACTCTGGTTGGCACAGGGTGGCACTACTGTATGGAGAGTTTTGCCTTGTTTTGTACCAAACCATATGAAATGATATTAACCCAAATGCATGCACTATTGCAGATCTGCCATATGAAGCATAAAATGCAAAACCGAAAAGAAAAATGTGTAGGAGATTTTATCAGCTTATCGGTATATTTTCATTTGCAGTGAATTTATTATTATTTCAGATGATAGTTGAAAATTGTTCTATTACAAATAAATTTATCAATGACTGTGAAGATAATATTAAAAAAATACTGAAGACAATTTCATAAATCACACTATAAAATAATTAGGAGTATATTCTATCAAGTAATTAACTAATCTTTACATCATGAATTTAAATTCGTGATAAATTTGCCATCAGTGGAAGAAGTTTTTTTGTGATTGTTGATCAAGGCCAATTACTTAAGAAGCAAAGTTCCCTGGTAAATACTACCTTTAGTAACAGGGCGTGTTAAAATACATAGTCTACAAAAAGTTTACAATGAATGTAGGCAAAAGAAGGCATAAAAAGATTCGAGTTGTATTCAAAAGATGAGAACAGCAAGAATAAAACAACTAACAAAAATGTTCTATAATATCTAATACATATAAGATTAAATTATAAAATGGAAACACAGAGATTTCCCTATTAGCTCTTAATCTATTCCATCTATGTAAAACCTTATAATAACAGCACTAATTTATTTCATAACTATCTCAAAAACATCTATGCAGACATGAGGAATAATCATTTGTTATCCATAATATCAACACATTTTATAGGTGCTCTGAGAACAGTTATTCATACAATATAACTACCATCAAATATAATAACCATGACCAAGAAAATAGAGGGAGAATAAATATCCTTGGGTTTTTGACATAAGAATATAATAAAAACTCATACAGAATCACACCATGAAAGTTCACCATGAATGAGGTTGAATGATTTCACATCTGATTATACATAAAACTCATTTCTTAATAATAAAATCAAATACACTTAATAGTGTGAATAAATAAACATATATCTTAGTTAATAATCTACTCTTGATATACTAATTTAATAAGAAATGCCAACTAATGGTACAAATGAAGTAGGTATGAATACAAAATTAAATATTTGGATCATGAAAAACTCAAAAAGCATTTTTGTAACACTATCCTACCTTAAAAGCAAAGAGAACTGGCTTAAATCCCATTTCAAATGCAGATTCGTTTAATAGGTGATTAATTCAAATGATTAAGAAAAATAATAAACTAAGTTGTTATGTTCTGACTCATATTGCTGTGTGATTAGAAAATAGTAATAGCTAACCCAAATTTAAACACACACAACTGAATTGAATAATTTAGTTTTAAGGCAATTTAATATTGTACAGCACAGTAATTAATATGCATGTAGAAAAGAAAACAATGATATAAACTATACATTTATATGCCTTACAGAGAGCGTACCCATAGCTCAAACAAGCTCTTAATAAGTGCGGTATGAGAAAATATTTAAAATCTCTATCCAGAACACTCTCATCTCCAGACCAACAGCTTATGGCTCACATCAGGAGAGCTAGAATATTCGGACACTAGATCTAAAATATAAACTTAAAACCCAGCACTTATTTCAAACGTATATTTAAGTAGAAACTCTGAAATTTTCGGACATGAAAATGTCTTTAAATCCAGCTATCTAACTTAAATAGCTATATGGGAATGAACTAAATTCAGATCTATCATATTTTAATAGCTTCAGCATAGCTAAAGCCTTAAAGGTAAAATTATAATAATAAAAACAAGTCATACATAACTTGACATTACTTTTATAAGCGTGTATTTACAAAAATGCTTTACAAAAATGCAATACAAAGAGCGTACCAATAGCTCAAACAAAAAATTTAAAATCTCTATCCAGAACACTCATATCTGCAGACCAACTGGTTTCGAGTTCCATGCTTATGCCAGTGGAGAGCTAGAATATTCGGACACTAGATCTAAAACATCAACTCAAAACCCAGCACTTATTTCATACGTATATTTAAGTAGAAACTCTGAAATTTTCGGACATGAAAATGTCTTTAAGTCCAGCTAACTAACTTAAATAGCTATATGGGACTGAATTAAATTTAGATCTACCATATTTTAATAGCCTCAGTATAGCTAAAGCCTTAAAGGTAAAATTATAATAATAAAAAAAGCAGACATCCACCAATGATCTTCCATTTCTTGAAGACCATGACAAAAAGAAGACCAAAAAAGAAAAAGAGAACAAATGATTAGTTTTTCTCTAGATTTTATACTTCTTTTTCTTTGGTGATTCTTTTCTCTTTTTCTTTTTTTTTTTCTAGTGTAACTATTTTTACTGCAAAATCCGAGTGGGAGATATTTTTTTGTTGTTGGTTTTAATTAGTTTCTGCTTGAACCAATTAAAAATTCTGTTGTCAGTTGTTTTTTTTTTACTTCTGTTAATACAATAGATTCATGATATTTTTAATTATTAGAAAATCACTTAAATTTGCACAGACAAAATTTATTTCTCAATAAATTTCATTACGATTTTTTACCTTTTATCTCTAGGAATTTGTTTCTTATATAAGTTGAATTTATTTCTAAAATTAGCCCAATTAAAGATAATTCTATCTATAGAAATTTATTTCATATACAAGCTAAATTTATTTCTAAATCAGTTTAATTAAAGATATTTTTATCTTTAGGACTTTATTTGATGCATGCATGCTAAATTTATTTTTAATAAATTTAACCAAAACTGAATATTTTATGCAAGTGATAAAAGTAATTATTTTTATTACTTATATAATAATTCTAATTTTCAAGAATAAAGCTTATATAATAATATTATTCAAACTTTAAATAATAAAACTAGTGCCAATAATAATCATAATCTGTTAAGTTCTAGGCATATATAAATAAAATAACATTTATAGATGGCATACATATGTGAGAAATTAGTTAAAAATAGTAATTAGTTTAATATTAATGACTCGTAAAACACATACACTATTTTATCTAACTTATACATAGAATCTTTCACTTATATGTGTGTTTGTGTGTGCATGTGTTTATGTGTGCATGTGTTTATGGGTGCATGTCATGTACTGCAGCCAGAGGGAATTTCAATTATCTATACAAACAAAGGATATCAGAAATTTATTCTAACACATACCTATATATAATGTTAATAATATTATGCTTTTCTTATGCAGTGCATTTTTTATACCACAAATATAAAAAACTAATATGTTAAAGTATTTTTTAAAATGTCCATTGGATTATTAAGATTTTCAATTTAGATAGCTCTCAGTAAAATATTTATTAATATTATTTCTACACCTTTATTCCTGTAATTTTATTGCTTCATCATGAAGATAACTAAATACATTATTAAAAGCTGCACCAAAAATAGGTGGAACAAAAACCAGACATGGACCAATAAATTTTCTACTGAATCATGACAATATACAATCAAAAGAAGGGATATGAAAATATATAAATGTGATTCACTAAGAAGAAAATAGTTTTGTAAAGTGGTATGAAAAAACACTAATAAATATATAAGAAAGTTATAATTATGAATTAATAAGAAAAGCTATTGAAGAGAAAAAGTTTCAAAAGGGTACGATCTTGGTACTGGTAGGAAACTTATTTTTCCCATAAGAAAAAAATGGAACTATTACTAAAAAGAGAAATAACACCATGAAATGTATTAAAGAATTGTAAAAAAAATTATAAAGCAATAAAAACAAGAAAAACTATCCTCTACAATTACTACATCTTCTAAATTGCCCAGAATTTTAAGTAAAGAAGTTGAGTGAGACATAAAATGAAATCTATGAAAAAAGAAAAAGCTCCAGGTGATGTTATAAATAATATCTTAAAATAAGCAGATGAAGATTACTAAAATTTTATACAAAATGACTAAATGATAAAGGTGTACCAGATGATTAAAAAAATGCAGTATAAATTTTGATATTTCAAAAAGATGATAAAGAAGATATAAATGATAGACAATACAAAATTTTTATCAAAATAATTACAATTAGTCTACCATGATGGATTTTAATCAATCAAAAGAACAAGCATTGTGAATTACCCTTAAGTATTGAGAGAAGTTATAGAAAGAACAAATGAAAATGAGTTGTTATTATTCTTTGGATTTGTAGATTATGAAAAGATATTTGATTTCAAGAGCATTCTTACAGTGATTAGTCCATGATATTGTCATATTCTGAAGAATATTTAGCAAAATGAACAACAATAATTAGATTACATAGTGATACTATGAAGATTAATATCACCAAAAAATTTTACAGAAGTTTTTATGTGGAAGCTAAGGAAATAAAAGTAAGTAAAGACTATTTAAGTCATCAAGATTTTGAAAATGATATGGTTGATTTTTTAAATAATGCTCCAGAGCTTCAGAAAATGATGCAAAAGTTAGTGGATGAAATAAGAAAGTAGGACTAAAGATAAATGCTAAAAAGGTAAAAATATTGTTTAATGGATTTTTTAAAAAGAAGAAAATAAATACATAATTATAAATGAAAAGAAATTAACAATTACAAGTATTATGGTCAGATTATTAATGCAGATGGAAACATAATGAATGAAATTAATCATAGAATAAATCTCAGATGGAATGATTTTGGTAGAATTATTTAATATTAAATGAAAATATACCAATGTGGTTAAAAAGAAACATTTTTAATAAATGTGTCTTATTATTTATGGATCTGAAGTTTGAATCTTAATAGAAGACAATTCAGAGACTTCAGATCACTTAACAAAATATGGAGAGATATACATTAGGAGTAACAAAAAGGGATCAAAAATGATATGCATAAGTGATAGAATAAAGAGATATTACTTATATCATTAAAAGAATTAAGAGTTTGAAGCAGAACTATGCTGAATATATTGCTAAAACAGATTAAACAGTTAAAATCTGAAAGTAGAATCTAAGAAATTGCAAAAGACAGAAAGGGATAACATGAGATAAATGGATTAAATAAGGGAATGTGCTGATATGATATAGAGAAGGGAGATTAAGGATAGAAGAAATTGGCTTAAACAATTAAAAATGATGATAATGTACAAAAATTTATTTCAATTTTAGAAATGGAGTTTAATAAGAAAAACAATTATTGTTTTGACTACAGATTTAAGTTTATTACTTTTTTTCTATATTTGCAAATTTGAATTTTATTTTTAAGAATGGTTTTCACTTGTAAATTGATATTTTTAAGAAATGAATTTTAAAAATTGTGTATATTTCAGAATAAAGGATTAACCTTTAAAATAAAAAGTTGAAAATTTAACCCAATTGGTCACTTGAAGCTGTCACAAGAAAGGAATGACATAGGAAAAAAGTTAAGAGTTGTATTTCTAATTTACAACAATAAATATATAATTTTAAGACAGTATTTAATTTGTTTATACCAATATTTCCCATATATATAACTAGAGGAATTTGAACTCAGGATTTTTTCAGTTTGTTCAACCTCCGTTCTATCTCAAGCAATCAAAACTCATGACCACACATATGTAAAAAATATACATGATCTCCCAGCACCCATCAGTTGAGCCAAATAATAATTTCCCACATGCATATATGAATATCTAATGTCCAAAAATATAAGGACTTAGATTTATGTAATGACTATATGAGTATGACTATAATATCAAATTCATCAAGGGCTTTGACATTCCATCATCAATTTTTCAATGAAATGGACAGTTGAATGGTTGGAAAGGTGAGAAAGTTGAAGCCTGTCCATTAAAGTTTGAATAATTGCTATCTTAATATAAATTGAGTACTGCTTGTATATATGTGGGGGAGATTATTATCAGGTCCTACTGATGAGTGCTGGTTCAGGATGAAATACATTTACTGGGAAGCATATACCTTTTTCACATGTGTGTGGTCATGTGTTTTGTTTATTTGATATTGGAGGATGAATAGATGGAAAAATCCTGAGTTCAAATCCCTCTAGGTTGAAATATGTAAAAAAAAATAGGCTAATACATTGGGTAAATTATCTGCTATTGGAATATATAAAGGTTATAAACACTTAACTCAATATTGAGTCTGCAATATGTATACATGCTGGAGAAGATTCTGCAGAATAAGGAATTGATTTATGAAAAAGAAAAGTTAATAAACTTGTCATAACAAAAGAAAATGACCATAAAATTGCATTGTGTTTAGTGTTCTCCAATCCTTTACACTCATATGAATTTACTGTCTATGGAACAGACCAATCTGATAAAAATATGATAGCTAAAAAGAAATGAAGATGATCAAATCACAATAAAATACTTTTATTAACACCATTAAATAGTTAATGACATTTAGGTTAATGTTCTTTATCTAGTCTATAATAAATTTGGCTTATTGGAAAGACAATGTTTAGAATTGTTGATTCTTCACATTCTAATAGTGTTGAATATGTATACAGGTATAAAAGTCACTGAAAGAATACAGATTTGCACAAGTTGTTATCGTCAATAATTATAAATTACAATGTATATATAGACTTTGATAGTGGTTATGATCACATTGTTCTCTGGAGTAAAGAAATTGTGTGTGTTATTCAGCATGTTTTTAATACTGAGGGATGGGCAGTAAATTGTTCAGAATCCTATCACAATTGTCTTATTCTATTTATAAATAGATTAAATAGTGTTATCAAAATTTGGATACTTTTATGTGAGGAAGATCTTGGACATTAATATTGATTACTCAACTACTAACTCCAAAGTGCAAGATCAATACTATTACTTATTCTGATAATGAAAGTAAAAAAATGGTCTCTATTTTATATCTGAAGGTAATCCAGTGAGTCAGGGAATGCAAGAGTGATGATAAGAAGTTCTTTGTCATACAGATCACTTATTATTGATGATTAATATTCACTGAACAGAATGTCAATGTGGAAGCAGAGCAACATAAACCTTTTATTATATTGTGATTTATTGACATCAGAAATTGTCTGAAACCAGAAGTGCAATCATATATCTATACAACAACATATGCTACTATGACCCTAAGTACCACATTTGTAATTAGAGTTTTCACACAGTTATAAAAATGGTGTGAAAATTTTGAATTTATATGCTAATGTTTGGGACAAGACTAGTCCAACAACATAGTCTTTGAAAGATTCTAAATACTAATTCAACTGGTTAGAAGAGCACAAAAAAGACTACTCAGTTTGATTTTTTGAGGAAGACAGGTATACTGCTTTAAGATAAGTTCAGAGAAATGAAGAAGATACATTAGCCGTGAGAGTACTTTTTGCAATCAACATTTATTATCAAGGATCTTACTATGGTCCATAACTTTGTAGCTAAAGGATTACTGGATTCATTTGCTATCTTGTTACAAAACTAAATCAAAATTGTTATCTTGAAAAAAATAATTTGTTTATTTTTAATAAAAATATGCAAAAAAAAAAACTTTAATTATTTAGTAATGAGATATTAAATTTGTGTAATATTGGTAATTAGGTTCTTATCAGACCACAATAAATCAGGAAGTCCAGAAATATGCCTACAAACATATTGCAATCTTTTTCAAAATTAATTGAAATCATCTAAACCAGGGGTCCCCAACCTTATGCCCATGGGCACCATGGCACCCGCAGACCATTTTACATGTGCCCACCGCTATATCGAACACAATAAAAAATTATCTGATACAACTAAATTTAATTTTTAACATTCCTTATAAATTATTGTATTATATTGTAATCAAATTGTAGGGCATACTAAAGAGTTATGTTAAAATTTTATTTTTGAAATAAATATTTTTGTACATTATGTGCATTATTAACAATATTCAACTATAAATTTACATTGAAAAAAATAAATGGTGCCGCCATCTGGACGGTATTATAGAATGTGCTCTTAAGTGCAAAAAGGTTGGGACCCCTGAATTCTAAGCATATAATAATAGTCCCTTCATGATTAGAGACAAAGGAGATAAGAATTTGCTACGATGCAAGAAATTAAATATTTTTCCATGAATAATAGAAACAAGAGTAATAGAGTGTATGTTAAAAAATAGATAAATAAATTCCTGGAAGTATCAACATAAGATACATTTTTTTTTCATGGAGAGACAAATAGTATAATAATTCACATATCAAAATTGATGATCTGTTTCTTATAAAAGAAAGAAAAGAAATGTTAAGCACACACACATATATATATTAAATTTATTGTCATGCAAATACATTACTGTAACCAAATAAAGGTTAATTAATCAAAACTAATATATATATATATCAAAATATTAATATATAACAAACTAACCAAAGGAAATACATATAAAAACAAAAAAATAAAGACTTATAAATCCAATAAATAATATAATATTTCAACCAGAGGACTGGTTTTCATATATAACTTTCCTAACCTATGGTCAACATTTCTTAAGCTTTAGCTACCCAACAGTATGGGAGCTCTTTGGATATTTGTGCTTGTCTTCTATGCTGGCATTCAAAAATCTAAATATGAAAATATACTCCAATAAACATAATTTGCTTTCGGAAGTTGATTCATTGTAGAATCTTGCTTTCACATGTATTAAAATGCATATAATATAGAGAATTCTTTCCAGGCCCATAGTCTATAAATTAGCACCAACAACAATAAATTAAACTGGAAAAAATATAATAAAAGATCAAAACTGTGACCTAAAAATAATACAGAATTAATTTATTTTCCTTTTATATTGTACAAGTAAATTTGAAAAGCATAAACAATTTTCTCTACTAATCAAACTTTCTACAATAAAAGCATAAAAAAGGTTATCCCTTTAAAAAGCAAGGCAATAGAAGTGAAGTGCCCCCCAACCATAGAACTGAAAATATTCAACATTTGAGAGCTTTATTATATGAAAACAATGTAATTTAATAAGCTTTCTCTTTCTAACTTTTATACACCATACACATAAATTTGAAACGCATAAAAAATAATTCCCCTCTTAAAAATTATAATCAAACTTTTAAAAGCATAAACAAACTTACACCAATAAGAACCATAGACTCACATACAGATGAAATTATTTTTTAATATCTACTTTAAACAGCTTTCTTTTTAAAAATATATTTATTGACATAATAAAATTGTACAGATGAATAATAAATACACTTTGTTAATGTTGGCTCATCCATTGCTGGCATTGGTCTGGTAGATGCATGCCAGAGCCATTCTCTGCACTAGCAGGTTGATGTATGAGTAAATACATTCCATTTTGTTGGTATTGACCACCCCTTTTGAGGTTGGCCCAATAATGCTAACTTATCAGCTGGGATACATGTAGTGTGAAATCAATGCCTCCCTAATAGAATCCAGCATGTTGCATCATAGACTACTTCATTTACGATACACTACAATGTGGATATATCAGGTCCAATATTCATGTAGAGTCTGTGGGCCATAGTCTATTTTTTGGTATATGGCTATAATTAAATATTAAGTAAAAAAAAATAACACAGAGGCTAAACTGTTCATACAGTAGCACCACTCAATGCAAACCAGAATAATCAATGGATGCAAGAAGGATAGTGCATAAAATCCCTATTCAGTGCCTAATCATCCAATTTGATTCCAAAACTTTATAGTTAGCTAACAAGGTAAAAGATGGCTGCTGGAGGGTTGCATTAGATCCAAAAATCTAGGTGTAGTGCTTTCAGATCCAAGGCTCCACACTGATGAAAGCCACAAACTAGAAACTGGTCTGGAGATATTGGATGAGTATGCACTAGATAAGAATTTTATGCACTAATCAGAGTGGTGCTACTGTATGGAAAGTTTAGTCTCTGTGTAAATGGCTTGTGTAAGCATAGAGAATGGTAATTATTTGATGTTTAGTGGTTTACAAAAATGATTTAAAAATATATGATTTTACTGTTAAAGATGCAAATAAAAAAAGAAATTAGATAAACTGCTAAATCTTACAAATCAAGACAAAAATTTCTGATTCTCTAATCAGAATGGAGAAATTCGGAAACATTTTATATATTTGTATACTCTGTCAACAGGCATTTGTTGTCACAATTGTGATGTAAAAATCTTTAATTAGTGAAAGTTATGTGTTATTCATTATAAAAAAAAACATTTATTATAGAAGATTCCTCTCTAAACAACACATGAACCCCCCCCACCCAAGCTTACAGAAAGCTGTTAAAAGTGACACTCTCCATACAGTAGTGCCACCTAATGCTTGCCTTAGTAATCAATTGAGCTAGAAGGTTTGTGCATAAAATTCTTATCTAGTGCCTACTCATCCAATATCCCCTGACTAGTTTCTAGCTTGTGGCTTTCTTCAGTGAAAAACCTTGGATCTGGGGATATTGGATAAGTAGGCACTAGATAGGGACTTTATGCACAGATTTTCTTGCATCCATTGATTACTCTAGCATGCACTAACCAATTTGAACATCTATTTGCAAATATTTAAAGAAGCATATTCAGTTTTTATTATTTGATTATTTATATACTCTTAATTTTTGGTAAGCTGATTACAAAAGGCTTTCTATTCTCTGCAATGAATAAAATTTGTTGAATGAGATCTACACATTTACTAATAACTTTATAATTAATTACTCTTTTGTTTTTGGGTAAAAACAATGTTAATATAATGACACTATTTAAAGTAAGTGTGTGGTACAATTTCATAAGAAATTCCGAGACAGAGAGATGATGTAATAAAAGTATAAAATACAATAAGTTAATGATTACCAATTATCCGTAATAAGAGGTTATATATTAAAGTGAATAAATTAATACTTAATGTTAAATATAAACATAAAAAAATAGGGAATGAATACTAAATATTAAATATGAATATAAAAATAAAAGAGTAAACCTGATTAATTTGCACTACTAAAAATAATGGAACTGTATGTCTTTGCTAAATATGAAAAGAAAGATTTAAGTTTATCAGTTAGCTTTTAGTTTAAGCATCTTTATAATTCTTTATCAGTCATTAATTGCAGTTGTTGTTGTTGTTGTTGTTGTTATTATTATTATTATTATTATTATTATTATTATTATTATTATTATTATTATGATTTAAGTAATAAAAATGATAAAATATAAGCAAATTAAAAATTATACTTGATTTTTTAAAATCCTAATTAGTTCTAAATAAGAAATTTTAAAGTGTAAACCAAATTTATATGTAATTTGCAGTGAGAAGTTTTGAAAATACATAGCACTATAGTAAATATTAAATTTGTTTTTAAAATAACAAATGGAACTTAAAAGGCCTAATGTTTAGTTTACGGTTTTAACTTTCTGTTTTACTTTTTATATATTAGCTTTTTTTTTATTATAATTTATTAAAATTAGGGGTTTGAACAATCTGTTTTATTGATTTAGCAGTTTAAACCTTGACAATTGTCTGATATAAAAGTATAACATTATCTAATGAGCTTAATATATAAGGATAATTTGAATGAAGAAAGCCTAGTGCTTTTTTCGCATCTATCCGTTCTGGGTTTTACAAGTTCTATAATATTAGCAGAAATATTGAGTTTTTATGGTGTAGAGAGTTTTCCTATTTTAAAATATAATTCTAAAGAGATGACTTTATTAAAGTTTATGATATAGTTTGAAATATAAAATGCAAAAACAATCGCAAAACATCACTTAACAATAATAGTATTAGTCCTTATGTAACCTATTGTGAATGTGGTGCTTTTACATCATCCTCTATTTATGAACAGTATTATATATATATATGTAATAAAATGTAATTATATTCTATTTATGAACAGTATTATATATATATATGTAATAAAATGTAATTATATTCCAAATAACGGTAAATAACAAAATAAATTCCATTATAAACTTTAATCCATAGTAGAACTTTCGATTATATTCATAGTCATTTTCAACTAAACTGACTTAATTTCAAAATGGAGTAAAACAGCATCAACAGGAAATCACATGACAATTTACATATCCCATAATTCACTAATCTTAACATTGATGATTGTTTATTATTGAAAAAATTATTTTGTTAACTAAACTGACTTATTTTCAAAATTAATTTTTCAATCATAAACAGACAATCAATGAATGTTAACATTAGTGAATTATGGTATATGTAAATCGATATGTGATTTCCGGTTGATGCTGTTTTACTCCATTTTGAAATTAGGTCAGTTTAGTTGAAAATGACTATGAATATAATTGAAAGTACTACTATTACTTAAAGTTTATATTGGAATTTATGTCATTTGGAATATAATTACATTTTATGAGCATATTTTTATTAGTGGGCATTTATTGTATTATTGTTACATATATATATATATATAACATTATCCATTTATCCATGTATAATTTAGTGTATTAAAAATATATACCTGAACATTGCGGCTGGATCACCCTAGCCATCACCTGGATAATGAATATTATTAAAAAAGATTGTAGAAGCACTTTAGTCATTGAAGTACAACAACATTGAAAGTTTTATCAACAAAAAAATAGATAAAAAATAAAAGAAATCAGAAACTGTTTAGATTAATGGTTTTTAAAAAATTCTTCCAAATAGAAGGTATTTTACATGTAATCAGGCCTTTTAAGGATCTCAATGACTTCTCTCACATTGTATTGTTGGAGAGTGCCACATCTAGATAGATCCAGCTGAAATGTCGACATATATATTTTTAATACAATAAATTATATACAGATGAACTCGGATAATGTTATTTAAAACTGTAGCCCGTGAAAATCTTCGTTTTAACATATATCTATAGATACGTTTTATACCCATTATCTGATCCTCCTTCTTTCTTTCATCCAATTTCTTTAGCTATAAATAAATCCAGGACTATTCTACACTGCAACCAGATACAATTACTCAAGTATTTGAAATGTAAAAATGAGTCATTGAATTAAATTAAAAAATAAAAAATCCAGGAAGATATAAAAACAGAGTTTACATTACAGATATATATCCCGCGTATATATAGAGAAAGTTTTTTATAATTGCTATGAGTCGTTTACAGCTCTAAGGAATATCAATGCAAACACATTAGCATTCTAATCTATATTATTATGTTATTTCTTTTTTAAAATATTATTGCTTTAATATTACTGTTATTTTATGCTAAAAACTCAATCTTTTAGGGGAGGCGCTAGCTAGGTATTACATATTCAGAAATTATTATCTCTACTTAAAAAATTTGCGATTATTTTTTTTCTTTTTATGCAGCAGATTCCCTTATTAGCAGAAATATATTTCATATTAGAGCATGGAGGAGTTTTTGGAAAATCTCCGCCTTATTTAAATAGCCAATAAAATAGTAAATCTTGGAAATTTTTCCACAATCAATAAAGCTAACAGCAAATAGACGGTTCAACTTCACATTGAAAATTGCATAATTACTGGTCGTTATTTCCTAGTTTAATAAAACAATAATTGCTGCCATGAAGAAAATAGAAATGGGGGAAAATGTGATTTTTGAGATAGAATCTAACGGATCTTATGCGATATTTATTTATATGACCTATATTTTTAATAAATGTAAAAGTGATGTAATTTTTATAATATAATATTAAGAACGAATGGATTTAACCTTGGATTTTAAAAAAAGAGCGAAAATAATTTTAGTGTTAATATGAGGGCATAAAAATAGATAAACGATTGGATAAATGTTTGGTTTTATAGAAATATACTTTGTAATAACTGAAACACACAGGCTTATTATATACTTGTGTTTATATATGTAACAAATAGAATATATGAGCACAGACTTTCACACGACCCACCTCTCTTCACACTATTTTATAACACATATACACTTGAACACATATGTTGAAAAGATAAATAATCGTCAATATCCTAATTTCATGCTAAACCAGCAATCATCAGTTGGTCCAGATTACTATCTCTACATATATATGCTATAAGTGCTCATATATATATTAAGATAGCCAATCCTCATACTTTACTTTAATGGACAGGCTTCAATCTACGTCCATTAAAGTATGAGGATTGGCTATCTTAATATATATCTGAACACTTATAGCATATATGTGTAGAAATGGTAATCTGGACCAACTGATGATTGCTGGTTTAGCATGAAATACATATATTGGTGATTATTTATCTTTTCAACATATATGTGTTCAAGTGTATCAGTGTTATGAGATAGTGTGGAGAGTAGTGGGATTATGTGAAAGTCTGTGCTCATATATCCTATATATTAGAAATATACTTTGGTAATATACATCTTAATTAAAATCAAAAAATAATTCATGAATATTAGCGGCAAAATTTTGCATTAGTATCAACAATTTCTAACTTTGCTTGCAAAGAAAAAAATTTTTTTTTCCAAATGTATAAATATCTATAAAGCAAATTTCTGTCATCGTTTCCTACTTATTTTTAAATAAATTATTTATTTGACTTAGAAGTTATTTATTTATTTAAATAAGAGTCGAATTTAATACCGTTTTTATGTAGAGTCTATTAGAGTCATTTTACAAGCGAACACATTAATTTAGAGTAATTTGATTTTACGTTTTGTTAATGTAAATAAAGTTAAACCTAATGCCTTTACAGATTAAACACGGTTTGCATCTTTTAAATACAGAGTTCTCAATTCTCTGTAACTAATAGAAATCTCTTAAATATAGATATATTTTAAATATATATATATAAAATCGTTATTAATTAGATTTTATCATTTAAATTTGAAAGATAAAAGTGTGAACAATTAATCACCTACATAGGTTATTCAACAATTAATTGGTTCTAATATAAAAAAATATATAGATATAAAACAATACATAAGTCTGCAATAAGTTTGCTATAAGTTGAAAGATTGATTTCTTTCTGATGTATTAAAAAACTTAGTTGGGTAAATTTCTAAGAATTCGCTTCGTATGCCTTCAATCAGTTGTTATTATTAGTCTACTATTCATATACTAAAGTGGCATGAGTACGCTTTTCTGAGTTTAAAACCCATGTAAAGCAATAGTCTTTCTTATCAGATATCTGACAATTTTTAACTGTATCATCAATTGAGTGGTTTTGAAGACAGAATGAATGTGTGTATAGCTGAGTGCTTATTTTTTTATTTATATTCATGACAGATAAAAGTAAATTAGACGTCTTATATCTGAGAAGTTGTAAAGTTGTCATCCAAGATAACAGAATTTAGGGTGATCAGCACATTACAATAATCCAAGCATATACTATTATATTTCCATAAATGGCTCAAATACCTTATTACTTTTTCATTACATCGTTCATCAAATTCCCAAGGATTACAAAGATGTGGTAATTTGGAGAATGCATTATGCCATTGTTGAAGACTTGAAGCATTGTTAGGAGTATTAAAAATGACATCTTACAAACTTTCAGATTCAATCAGTAATGTTCACAATATGTTACATGATTACCATTTTATATGCTTGCACAGGTTGTTAGTAATAGTAGCAAACTCTCCATATATTAGCGCCACCTAGTGCAAGTCTTAGAAATCAATGAATGCAAAAAGATTTCTGTATAAAATCCCTATCTAGATAACACAAACCTTGCCTTCATTGATTATTAAGACTTGCATTTAGTGGCACTAATGTATAATATATGGAGTTTGATACTGGTATTAACAGCCTGTGCAATCATATAAAATGGTCATCATGTAATGTTTTGATGGTTTTATACTTACCCTGTCCATAGGATAATGGTGACTGTAGTTCTTAGAAACCAAAGATACCAAAATATGTAAATGCTGAACTGAGTTTAAATCTATATGATTGTATAAGCAAATGAGCTTGAATTGAAAATATTTGTGTTTTCATCTTAAAATCCTAGCTTTACAACCCACTAAATAGGTAAAAGGTAACTACTGGGAAGTTGCATTACTCTTAAGATCTAGGTGCAGTGCTCTCAAATCTGAGGCTCCTTATTGATGAATGCCACAAGCTTGAAACTAGTCTAAAAATATTGGATGAATAAGCATTAGATAGGGATTTTATGGACAAACCTTTTTGCATCCATTGATTACTAAGGCTTGCACTTGGTGACACTAATGAATACAGAGTTTGCTAATGTATGATAGTTATTACAGCTCAGCTCTCTACTTACATGCATAAGTTTAAATTTATGTAAGTCAGATTTTTTGCCTTTTATTATCTCTCATGTTGCAGAATACGAAAATATTTTTAACAAATAAAAATAAACATTATAATTAATTAAAAGAATTATTTACACTGCATGTAACATTAAAATATGAAAGCTGCAATCCACTGAATACCATATTCTAAATTTTTTGCACTTTATATATGTGGAGGATTGTTATGTAAATGAAGAGATATGTAAGTATATTTTATATAAGTCAAGAATTGCTTACTTTTATAAACCATAAAATTCACTTTTTAGTATTCACAGATTTTTTGCCACATATTCTAAGCTTAATTAATCATAATATTCTAAAAGTGAGATTGTAATACAATTGCTGCTGCTGCTGCTACTACTACTACTACTACTACTACTACTACTACTACTACTACTACTACTCCTACTACTACTACTACTACTACTACTACTATTATGGCTACTACCACTACCACTACTACTACTATTATTTTGATTCTTCCAATCATTAAATATTGTTCAATGACGTGGAATTCTAAACAAAGATGCAATTTATTACAATCAGTATCTAATAAGTTCTACAAAGATATTTCTTTAGAAAATAAAATTGTTCTTTATCTTTCTTCTAGATGGAAATAAAGATATCTTAAATATATCTTCATAATCAAGTTATTCTATCTGATATAATTTCAATTATTATAATTAGTTCTTATGAGCATAATACTCAGTCTGATTTTGTCTGTTATATTCAAACTTGCCTTTCCAATGTTCTTACATTTTCTCCTCTATTCAGACTACTCTCTTTATGCAATCAGATTTGTAATAATACTAGTCATTTTAATTTAGATTATAAGCAATTTTGTAATATTAAATTCAAATGTCATGGTTGATGATATTAAATTCAAATGTCATGGTTGATGAATTTAAATTTATATCTTTCATTTATATATGTCTTTTTTGTTACTTCCTTTTATAATTATGTTATATGTATTATGTATATCTCTTTTATTTTTTTAATGTGCAAACTGTAATTGACTGTATAGTCTTGTTTAGCACTTAAATAAATGAATTGAATTATTATTATTATTATTATTATTATTATTATTATTATTATTATTATTATTATTATTATTATTATTATTATTATTATTATTATTATTATTATTATTATTATTATTATTATTATTATTATTATTATTATTATTATTATTATTATTAGTAATAATAATAACAAGTCAGATGTCACATGACTTATATATAGCTTGCACTTACAAATATGTAAAATTAAGAGCGTGCTAATAGCTCTAAACAAGCTTTTTTTTTATTTATGATTAATGCTACTACAAGAGAAGACATTCAAATCATTTTTATCTTGGATTGTCCCCATCCCCAGACCGGTTTCTACCTATGGGTCTCTTCAGTGAGGAGTTGGAACATTAGATTTAAAAAACCAACTCAAGCAAAACATTTACCTAAAAGTTAATTGTTAGAAGAAGATCTGAAACTTTTAGACATCTACATGTCTTTAAAGTCAGCTCTCCAACTGAAAAAATCATATGGGCCTGAACTTAATTCAGATACTCCATATATTAGTAGGCTTAGCCATTTAATTTAGCCAAAGCCACAACAGCAAAATAATAATAATAATAATAATAGTAGTAGTAGTAGTAGTAGTAGTAGTAGTAGTAGTAGTAGTAGTAGTAGTAGTAGTAGTAGTAGTAGTAGTAGTAGTAGTAGTAGTAGTAGTAGTAGTAGTAGTAGTAGTAGTAGTAGTAGTAGTAGTAGTAGTAGTAGTAGTAGTAGTAGTAGTATTACGTTTCAATAAAGGCTTTATTGATCTCAGTGGTTTACATAAGTTTACATCTAGAAAATTTGAAATTTAACATACAATGAATAATATTAGGGTAAACACATATAAATGAATTTAGTGGTTACACTTTGTAGTTAATGGACTATAACAATATAAAAAATAAAAAAGCAAAAATAATCAGAGTTCTAAAGTTTGAGAAGCTTATTTAGTTTTGTCCGCATGTCACTTTGAATGTTAGTTGTATGATAGTTTTCTTTGCAGCATTCACAGCATTGATGGTTGTTTTAACAATGACCATGTTGCTGCATATAAGTGGGGGTTGGTTATTATTTTATCTCTATTTCGAATGTGTAGCAGTTTGTTGCTAAATGTAGCTGGGTGTCGTCTGGTGTTATTGCCAATTAAGAAAGTACATCAGGTGCACCAATACGCATAGAGAACAAATGTGGCTGTCCTAATGCTAGGTATTGATCTTCCCTGAAAAGCATCTATTATGTGATTAATGATTGTACCCGGTTTTCTGTAGGTGTTACACATCATCTGTCGTGTTTGGTTAAGTGCTACATATTGATAAATAAAGTGGTCCAGTGTCTCTTCTGCTTGATGGCAGAGTCCACAGAAGGGGTCAATAGATATATACATTCTTTTATGATAAAGAAAGTGGGTTGTTGGCAAGGCAATGAGATTGATTTTCATGATAAAATCAAAGTATTTGGGCTCTAGAGCCCATTTTTTATATTCCTTGAGTAGTCTCTTGTTGTTAATTCCTAGCATAGGTTGTATAACATTAGTATCTGCTTCTCTGTTTATTAAACCATAAATATCCCAGTATGAATACTTATGCAAATACTGTTCTGGAATCTTGTCTGTGGTTTTGCATTGGTATATAATGTTGGTGAAATAGGAACCTTTTGGAGGTGGTCTATCTGTTGGAGTAACTTCTAGCAAGTGGTTAATTTTGGGGTATTTGGTAAGTATTGTGATTATTGAGTTCCTTAACTTCTGTATATGAAAAACATTGATGTTGTGCAAGCCAAGTCCATTTTTTATTAGAGGTTGGCTAAGTTTTTTTGTGGAAATTGCTACTGTTTTTCTGGCCCAAAGTAGTTTATTATATATGGTTTTAATTTTTGAAATGAACCCCTTTGAGAATGAAATAACCGGTACATAGTAAGTTATTTTGGTTGTGATAAGCTGGTTAATTAACTGTACTTTGGAATATAGTGAAAGATATGCCTTGGACAAGGAGTTTATAATTTTTGTGGCTTCTTCTTTAAGTTTATTTTGGATATGGCATCTCATTCCTCTAATTCCCATATGAAATGGGAACCCAAGAAAAGAGTTTGGTTTTGATTTGTAAATTGATGTACATGGTTTACCAGTGTATAGAGACCAGGCTGTGGTTTTTGCTGGATTAAATGTTAATTCATATTTTTGTGAATATTCTTGTAATATCTTTTGGAGTTGCGGTATTTGTTTTTTTGATGTTAGGAATATGGTAACATCATCCATATAGGTGATGCATGTAGTGCACTGTGTTGTGTCTGGTATCTTGATCCCAGTAAATGCATTTTGTATGCTTTTAATAAGGGGATTAATGTAAAATATAAACAATAGTGAACTAAGAGGGGATCCTTGGGATATAGATTTGGTGGGTGTGAAAGATGGTGAGTTTCTTCCATTTAAAGTTATATGGATCTCTCTGTTCAGAAGCAGGTTAGCAATTATATATAGATGTGTTCTAGAAATTTCTGTGTCTTTTAGCATTTTTAGAAGTGTGTATATATTGACTGAGTCAAATGCAGCTTCTATGTCAAGCTGCACAACAATGGGTCCGTATTTTTTCCGCTGTTTTACTGTTGCTAGAATTGCTTTGAAGAATAAAGCTGCTTCTGTTGTTGAAGAGTTTTTCTTTGCATATTGTGCTTCGGAGATAAGTGGCATTATATACGGTTCAATTTCATCTTTAATAATTTTCTCCATAATTTTGATCGGCAAAGGTCCCATAGATATTGGTTTGAGGTCTGTAATAGGTGGAATAATTGCTTTCTTTTTATTATAGGGTACTATGGCTATTGGATAGACACCCTCCATGGGTTGAATTTTTTGCGCTAGATGATTTGCTAACTGACACAGATATTCTGTTGTGAATTTACTTAGATGCTTTAATACAAACAATGGAACTCCAGGACTACCTGGATGGCAAGCATTTTGAATAGTATTTAGTTTTGTTGTGAATAGATCTTTTGTGAATGGGGTTTTTGTCTCTGGTGGGCCAAACAGATTATGTGGTATTTTATATGGTTGTCTTTCTTGTAATTTCTCTTTAAAATATTCAAAAATTGGCATAATCATAGTGTCCTGCATATGTTCCACTATTTGTATATAGTGCCATTGGCACTTTTACATCTGGTTGGTTCCCCAGCGCCCATCTTATATAATCTCTTGTCCAAGTGTGTGGCCTGGTTAGGGATACCTTGCTTTTCTTTATTTTCAGATAGCTTTTGAGTTCTTCACATGCTTTATTGTATGCATGTGTAAGCTTGAATATATACTGCTGGGTGTAGTGTGATGGGTTAATCATGATTATTCTCTGGTGTAACTGATCTGCCAGAGACAAAAGTCTTGATGGTGGAGGTTGTTTTTTTGTTATATGGTTGATGTTAAAGGATAACATTCCCATAAATGCTAGATATTTCTGGACCAGGTTCAAAGTCATATCTTTGATATTGTTTAGCATTATGTAGGTCTCAGAGAACAAAAATTCAGGGGTTGTTTCTGGAAGTAAAACTCTTATTGTTCTTGTAAGTGGAAAGGGTGATATTTGAATTTGGGCACAGTCAATTGTGACTATTTGAGCTGAGTGATCGGAAAAAGTTGAGGGAGTTAGTTTTATTTCAATAAGGTGGTGAAGCATTGGAGAATAAAAGCACAGACCAATAAGTGAAGAGAAGCAATTATTGTGGAAAGAGATGGCATCATCTGGCAAAAAAACCTTGGCCACTCATTAGTGGTATGTTTATTCTGTGAAGCCATCGTTGGGTAAATTCCTGATATTTTAAATTAAAATCTCCAATTAAGATGGTTGGGTTTGAAGTTGTAGCTAACCTTGAATTAATGTTTGCAATTATGGTATCTATTTTTTTATCCTGTAAAGGCATATATACAAAAACCAGATTTATTGTTATGCTTTTTTGGTTGAAGGTTGCAATTAATAAGTTCATGTCAATGTGAATTATTTTGAACGTTGTGAATGGGCAATTTCTAGCAATTATGAGTCCAGTTCCAGCTGAGGGAGAGAAAGAATCTCTGGAGCATGCACAGAAACCTTCCATATTTAAATGTTTGGCTGGGTCAGTTTGTGATCCAGCATAAATTTTTGTCTCAAGTATACCAAGCAAGTGTGGTTGTATATCCTTGAGGTTGAGTTCAAACCCTTGACATTGATTGCCGCAATTATTATTATTATTATTATTATTATTATTATTATTATTATTATTATTATTATTATTATTATTATTATTATTATTATTATTATTATTATTATTATTATTATTATTATTATTATTATTATTATTATTATTATTATTATTATTATTATTATTATTATTATTATTATTATTATTATTATTATTATTATTATTATTATTATTATTATTATTATTATTATTATTATTATTATTATTATTACTGGTCACTTATATAGTTCAAACTTTGATCAGGCATTTGGAATAATAAAAAAAATTAATAAAGAATATTGATGACTTATTAAGAATTGTACCACCCATGTTGGGGAAAATGTACATTGATAGTTTTTTTATATGTCATAGCATTGGCCAGGAGGCGAACCTGCAACAACAGTCTGCAACCAACTGCTTGTTTGCAAGGCGGCTGCACTAACCTCTTTTAAGAAATGTTACCTACAGTTTTTTGCATTCACTGCAAAAAAATTTGGTTGTCAGATTGCATAATGCACTGTCCGTTGTCATGGAAACTGTAATTAAAGTAAATTAAATGCTCTTCAAGACCGTTTATTTCAAAAATTTTGTGAGACCAATGGTCATGACTTTAAACATTTACTTACATATACAGAAGTGAGATGGTATGGTATAACTTCTAAATTTTAGAAATCAAATTACAACATCAGACAAGAAATTAAAAATTCTCACTATGCAACTACAGAAAAGAAACAATAACCTATACCAGCAAAAGAAAACGTTCAAGCTTTTTTGGGGGTAAACTCAAGATTTTTGGAAGAAAATTGCAATTGATGATTTTTTTCAATTTCACTCATTCCAGACCGAAAAGATAGGAATAAGGAGATAATGGTTTAATTATATATGTAGAACTTTTTAAAAATTGCACAATAAGATGGAAACTTGATTTTTCAAAATTTTCATAATGAATATTCCAGATTGGGTAATACATTCAAGTAAGAGTGGATGCATGTAATGTGAATATTATACTCCAAAAAGATGTCAAGCTACCAAATGATCGTTCAACTCATGTCTCATCAAAATAACAAGGCTAATTAGGGGGACAATTTTTATTGCAGTCATGGTACTCAAAACTTTGTAAGTTTAATTATTTTTTGTTCTATTTCCAACATGTATTTCACTGAATGTGGTTTTAGTAGAGTTCTTTTCCTTTTAACCAAACACAGAAGTTGTCTGGATATTGTCAATAAAGAAAACCTCAGGTTAATGTTAACATCATGTGAAACTAAGATTGAAAACCTTATAAAATATTTGCAAAGATCATTTAAAATCGTATTATATTTATGCTCTCTATTAATTATTTTTATAAAAATATTTGGCAATGTTTTTTTCGATTCTAAAATTGCATATGATCTTAAATCGAATTTATATAAAATGTTTCATAACCTATTGTGAATAAAAATAACTTTCTAAACATTATGCTTGCCTTAGCCCTTTCTAATATTGTATACTTGTATGTTGTTCAAAAATATAATAAAATATTCTTCGTAAATTTGATAACAATAAAAATAACTATAAAATTCTAATTTTACTTTTGTGGTAGGGGCTACACAAAAACGTGGAGAACCAGAGGGGCTATGGGCAAAAAAACAGGTTAAAACCATTAGTGTAGAGTTTGGATAGAGGGTGTCATTATTCTTTGACTGTTTTTTTATTTAAAAAATAAGATGAATTTTAAATTAAATCTGTGTAGACAATTTTTCTTGTGCTAAGCAATTTACTTCTGTAATATTAGTTAATGAAAGATCGCATCATTACGATACAGATTTATCATATTATTGCGATGTCTCAGGTATATAACTAATATTAATATATAGATAGTAAAATTAGATATCATTAACTTAGACATATATTTGTATATGAGAGTGTGTTTATTATGTAAGTTATAATATTATTATAATAATTTAAGAGTTGGGAAAAAATATTTAATGTTTTGTTATGTTAACTCACGATGCCTTCATTATTTCAGATAATATTTCATTCTTTAATGCGTTTAATAGTCAAAGATCTTTTCTAAGGATTCTTTTGCCGCTTCTATTTGGCCTAATGTTTATTACAAATTTATTTAAAAGTTGTATTATATAATGATACATTAAATTAATTAACTACATGTGATAGTCTTAATTAAATTACATTTCGAGATTAGATTAGAAGGTAGACAGTTTTTTTTTTTAATAGAATAGTCAAACGAAGTCAAGTAATGTCTAATTTTGAATTCATCGTAGTCTTCTTAGGATCACTTAACATATTGACCTTAATAAAAAAAAAATAAAGAGAGGATGGGTAAGCACATACATTATTTGGATAAGACAGAAAATACATCTTGTATATGGAAGCCTGCCATATTCAGGATATTTCACGGAAGAAAAAAAAAGAGATTCTTAAAAGGTTTCTCAAAATAACAAAACAAGTAATAAGATTTAGTGAGTCACCCACTACACATAGAATACAACTTATCTTTCAATAAAACAAAAATGACGAGGATAAATTTGACAACAAAAAAGTCAAACATTAAAATCTTCTCTCTCCCTCTTCCGTCTTCAATAATAATAATAAAAATCCCCTTTAATTAAAAAAATTTAGTAATTTTATATTTATTAAATATAACTGTTAATGATTATTCTTTTTATTTATAATTACGCACACACACACATACATACATAAATATTAATAATCGAGCTTAATGACCTACTAACAACGCATTACGTCTTAAATTCGCTAAAAAAAAAAAAAAATCATATAGTTAGTTAATCAATTGCTGGTGACATTAAATGATATTCAAGCAAAATATTTTTATCGTAATTTTCCCGACAAATTTTGATTTCCACTTTTTTCATTCAGAAATTGGTACATAAATCCTGTGCTCATTAGAAAGCAACTCTATCAACTGAGATAACTGCTAAGAGCAGAATCAATATTAATATAGGGCTGCATTGTTCATTCGATAACGTGTGAATAGAAAACATTGTTATAGGCACTGCATTTACACAAATATCAGTGTAAGAGGTTGTTACTAATATTGGGGTAACTCCGAAATATAGAATTGTCTAAATTCAAGCGTAGTATATTATTTTAAGAGAACAGGAAACAAGAACAAATTGTTGCATATAATAGTGAAATAATGTCTAGCGAATGTGAATTTGATGCATACTGGCCTATAATAATGGATGGTAACATCCACATTTTCTTTAAAAACTTACTCCCTTCTTATGTAGCAAATTATAATTCAATAAGATCACGTAATAGTTTACCAATATCAAATACTCATTGTCAAGAGTTTATAATAACCATATTATATGATTAAAACGTTGGGAGATATTATGACTGTACTATTTAATTCATGGGGGGGAAACCAGGTTACTAACCGAAATGTAGATGTTTTAATATATTATTATGGGAGAATGTGAATTATATTAGTGGATTAAAGTTGAAAAACAAAATGAATATCAATTAATGTGATGAAGACATTATTCTGAAAGAAATTTGATATAAATGCATAGTAAGATAAAAAGTAAGCAACCATTTAAAAAACACTGTAAGACAAGGACATCTTCTGCACACCTGTAAAGAGTAATAATAAAAAGATGATATTCTTCACTTAGATAGTCGTTGGTAAAGACTTGTAGAGATTTATTTTGGCATGATTAACACTTTGCTAAACTAACTTAATAAACAATAATTATATTGCTAGAAGAGACTGGCTTTCTAAAAAAAATTGCAAGCTTGTTCTCGTCTGTGCTCTTATATATATATATATATATATTAGAAATCAGTCGACACCTAAAGACAATCCCAATATAGAAAACAATCAACAATCTCAAACTGTTGCCAAGGCAACCTCCTTTTAACAGTAAAGGTGTATCTCACCTTTATTAATGGTCTAAAGATTGCAACTTGACCACAGAGATTGAAATTATTGATACAAAGAAGTTTAAATAAACCTTAAACAGGTAAATATAACCTGTTCTGAATGCAGACTAAAAAAATAGTCAATTATAACATTACAAACGGCAATTATAAATTTCAAATTGCACCCAAAGTATTACTTAAATAATAAGTTCAATAATGTTCAAGGCTATATATATATATGAAAAACAAAAACAAGTTACTCACATAACCTGCTATCACTTGTTATTTATGTTCAAAAGATGGCGCTTTACCAAAACCACCGAACAAGTGTAAAATTTGTTTACATAAACGAAAAAAGAGTCAGAATTAACTACCTCTTTCATTTGCTCACCCCCAGATCAGCTGATTTCAAGCTGGTTTGCTCTCCTCAGTGAGGGATAGAGTATAGAAACTAGATCTAAACACTGACTCTCAAGTGTTTATGCAAAACGTTTCTATCAGATTGCAAGCGTGAATTTTTCAGACCGGTAAAGTCTTCAAACTCAGCCTAGCAAGCCAGATATTTATATGGGTCTGATCTCAGTTCAGTATCACCATATAATCAAAGTCTCTGCAATATATATCATTGCAAGAAAACTTTAAAGGTACATTTATGAAAAACAAAAACAAGTTACTCACGTAACCTGCTATCACTAGTTATTTATGTTCAAAAGATGGCGCTTTACCAAAACCACCGAACAAGTGTAAAATTTGTTTACATAAACGAAAAAAGAGTCAGAATTAACTACCTCTTTCATTTGCTCACCCCCAGATCAGCTAATTTCAAGCTGGTTTGCTCTCCTCAGTGAGGGATAGAGTATAGAAACTAGATCTAAACACTGACTCTCAAGTGTTTATGCAAAACGTTTCTATCAGATTGCAAGCGTGAATTTTTCAGACCGGTAAAGTCTTCAAACTCAGCCTAGCAAGCCAGATATTTATATGGGTCTGATATCAGTTCAGTATCACCATATAATCAAAGTCTCTGCAATATATATCATTGCAAGAAAACTTTAAAGGTACATTTATGAAAAACAAAAACAAGTTACTCACGTAACCTGCTATCACTTGTTATTTATGTTCAAAAGATGGCGCTTGCTAGGCTGAGTTTGAAGACTTTACCGGTCTGAAAAATTCACGCTTGCAATCTGATAGAAACATTTTGCATAAACACTTGAGAGTCAGTGTTTAGATCTAGTTTCTATACTCTATCCCTCACTGAGGAGAGCAAACCAGCTTGAAATCAGCTGATCTGGGGGTGAGCAAATGAAAGAGGTAGTTAATTCTGACTCTTTTTTCGTTTATGTAAACAAATTTTACACTTGTTCGGTGGTTTTGGTAAAGCGCCATCTTTTGAACATAAATAACAAGTGATAGCAGGTTACGTGAGTAACTTGTTTTTGTTTTTCATAAATGTACCTTTAAAGTTTTCTTGCAATGATATATATTGCAGAGACTTTGATTATATGGTGATACTGAACTGAGATCAGACCCATATAAATATCTGGCTTGCTAGGCTGAGTTTGAAGACTTTACCGGTCTGAAAAATTCACGCTTGCAATCTGATAGAAACGTTTTGCATAAACACTTGAGAGTCAGTGTTTAGATCTAGTTTCTATACTCTATCCCTCACTGAGGAGAGCAAACCAGCTTGAAATCAGCTGATCTGGAGGTGAGCAAATGAAAGAGGTAGTTAATTCTGACTCTTTTTTCGTTTATGTAAACAAATTTTACACTTGTTCTTTGGTAAAGCGCCATCTTTTGAACATAGATATATATATTAATCCAAGTATATCATTTTTCACCTTTTTCTATTCCTTGCATGATAAATATCTTTTTAAGCTATTCCAGTTTTTAATGTCCTTAGTTTTCCTATTTTATATCATTTTAGCAATCTTTCTTATTGTATCCATCCATCCTATATGCGGTATTTTATAGTCTTTAGAGATCTATTTTAAAGCTTTTTTTTTTTAATAAGTATGTCCACTTTAGACTCATGTTCTAGACTCTTAAATCTTCTGATAATATTAGACATATCTAGATGTTTGTTTTCTCTTTTAAGTGGAATACTTTCATTTTCACTTTTGTTACTCAAAATATACTTTTTTTCTTAGTTGTTGCTTAGTTTAAAGTTTGTGTTACATTTCCACTAGTTATTACTTCATAAAGATGTTTAAAGATAAAAATTAAATTTAGTTTGGGTAAGTTTAAGATTAGCCACATTCATCCGATTTCCCTAACAAGTATAACGTATTACCTGTATCTTCCTGGTGATATTTTCTTCCGGAAAAACTTTTAATGAATCTATCAACAATGCATTAGTACATAGATTAGCGTCTTAAATTTACTCAAAAATAAAATAAAGTTATTTAATATATAGTTAATTAATTATCTGTAAAGTTAAATGATATTCAAGCAAAATATTTTTATCGCCATTTTCCGTACATATTTTTATTTTCGCTTTTTTCATTCAGAAAGTGGTATATAAATCTTGTGCTCAGTATATATTTACATATATATATATATATGTGTGTGTGTGGTTGTATATAATGAGGGATGTCAATCTGTTGTTTTTTATAAGATCAATAGCTTGTGAGATTATGGAGTGCAATTCAAAACAGCTGCAAATTAATTTGTTTGATTATATATATATATTAACAAACAGGTGTTAATGATCTCATTGAAAAAATTAGAAGATTGAAGTGGAGTTGGGCTGGACATATTGCTAGAAGAGATGATAATAGATGAACAATTGAAATTTTAAACTGGATTCCAAGAGATTGTAAAAGACCCAGAAAGAAACCACACGTGAGATGGATGGATGAAATAAGAAAGTGTGCAGGAGTGATGTGGAGAAGAGAAGCTAAAGATAGGAGAAGATCGACTAAAATTGGAGAGACCTTCATCCTGTAGTGGATTGATAATGTTTGATGATGATGATGATTAATGTGATCATTTCACGGTAATATATAAGCTGTAAAAAATATACACTGGAAATAAAGAGTATGGTAGGTAACGTCATTATGAGAATAAAAGAGTTAAAATATAAGCAAAAAATATGTTTAAATATAATTTAATATTTAAATAATTAACTAGAACGATTTGAACTCAGGATTTTTCAATCTATTCATTCTCCATTCTATCTTACCCGATACACCTGACCACACACATGTGAAAAAAATACATGATCCCCAATGTCCGTATTTCGTACTGAATCAGCAGCATTCCTCAGTTAGGCCAGATCATAATCTCCCATACATATATACAATAAGTGCTCGGTTTATATTAAGATAGCAATTCCTCAAACTTTAATGGACAAGCTTCAATCTTCTCTACCCTCTAATTGTTCAGCCATCCATTTCATTGAAAATCCGACAATGGATCATTCAAACCCCTTAATGGATGATATTTGTAAGAATATTATTATATATATACAGATATGAGAAAAAATAGTCAATATATGCATATGAATGAGATAAAGTCTCAAAATGTGTATTAACTTTTTAAAATCTTAATCAAAATAATTTCTTCAAATAAAATCATTCTTTTATATAAACAAGTTAACATTTTAACTAAATTAATTAAAATTTTCATTTATTTCCAGAAGTATTCTTTATTGAAAAAAGGAAACATTTATGTCAAGCGTTAGTGGTCGAGAGGTCAGCGCAGCCGCCTTATAAGCAGTTGTCCCGGGTTAGTAGGTTCGCTTCCCGGCTGATGCTATGACACATGAGAAGAAAAAAAAGGAAATATTTAAAATTCATTAATGTATATACATACTTTTTAAGACAGGCTATAACCTATATCAAATACATCTTGAAATTTATAATATTAATGGATATAATAACAGATGCATAAACATTTTATTTTGATATCTCAAAACAGAGAAATGATAATTAAATTTAAGACTAAAATTAGAAAGTTTCTGTCTGATGTTTATTAGTTAGTCAAAATTGATTTAGCATATTTTCTTTTCTTTGTTTGCGTGTTTTAATTATTTAAGATGCTCCAGACTTATTTTTTTTAGCTAATTATGTGACTTTGGGACTTTTTTTATGATTCAATATAAAAAAGAGTTTTATCATTACGTCAGTCATGTATTACATCCTCAAGCAGAGTTTTGTTTTGAGTCTTGTGTCTGTCCTATAAAAATAGCAAACTATTATCTGTCTGTTTCACTCAAATAACTGAATCAACTGATAATACGTATATTGGTGACATGTGTGTGATCAAGTGTATCAGCGGTATGAGATAGCATGGATAGTTGAGGGTCGTTGAAAGTCTGAGTTCAAACTTCCTATATATTACATATATAAGTGCAGGTATGGAAAAGCCTGTACTCTAGAAAAAAATTCATAGTTTAAATAACTGAAGAAAATCTATCAAAATAAAAGATAGATATTTGACCTCAATACTATAAAATACAAATATCTTTTAAAATTATATTTTCTATAGAACTGCATTCTAAATGTAACTATTTGTCACAAGTAATTAAAAAAATTCCAAATTTCGTTCATTATCTAAAGTGATACCATTTTCAGAAATGTATGAAGCCCAAGGAACTTTGAAAAATGTCTTAAATCTGTACTTAGATTTTCAGACAATAACAGAAATGTAAAAAACAATGAGTATTTATTATTTTATTATATTTTTTAATAATATTTTGAACTTTAAAGAAAGAACATTATCATAGAAAATAAATTTGATTCTCAAATATATTAGTGCAATATAATTTTTTGATTTTTTTCTCTTTGTTCTAATATTTTTGAAATTTTATGTATTTTAAATATTTAATGTAAATATTGATTGTATAGATTCTTATAATAAAAATATCTTATTGTAAGTGATCAAAAAGAGAAAGATGGATACTTTCAAATAGATAAATTTGTGTTGACTTAAAGAATTAGCATTCAGTTTAAATTTAAAAGCTTTTCATGAAATTTAAAATGTATCGATTTTTCCAAATTTAAAATTGTAATTAGAACAATGCATTTACATTAGCCGCTGCGTAATAAAATAGAATATAAAGTTATATTAGATTGATATCTTCATTTACTAGAATTTAAAGTTATATTATAATTTTGTAAACATTTGCTGGTAATGAATTTGATATTTATTTTAAGAATTAACCAAATTGAATTGTGAAAAAAATAAATGATCTCCAATATATATATATATATATCGTGCTGAACTAGCTCGCAGTTGGAAAGTGTGGGTTCAAATCCTTTCTAATAATTATTTATTATAAATATTTGAATCATAAATAAGACAAAGTTTTTTTTTAGTTTAATAAATGTATATTTGTAATTATATTTTAATCCAATAACATTAATTATAAATTAAAGCATTATATAAAAGTATTAGCATTACTGCATGTGGAAGTATCGTTTAAATGACGAATAAGAATTTTGGTTGTATTGATCTAATATTTGTCTAATTTTTTATGTTGTAGATCTGAAGAAGACTGCTAGTACAGTCGAAACTGTTATAATAAATAAAATTATTTGCTTAAAGTGTTAAAGGAGTGTTGATGAGTGTATGGTGAAAAAAAATCATGTTCAAAATAATAAATATAAGATTTTCAGAACTGCCTAAGAAGTATTTGATGTCATGATTATGAACATATTTTATCATTTATTGCTAAGCCAAATTTTTCCAGGATAAACAAAACATTTGAAAACAAATAATATTTAAAATCAGATATATCAATAATTTTTAGTCATTCATTAGACTAGAGATTATCCAATTAACGAATAATATTTGGTAGTTTAATTTTCCCTACATCTCTCTCACACAAGGTAGGAGCAGGTTTCTATCTGCTTTTAACACATTTGATGGATTGCAATCATAAACATATGACCAAAGATATGTAAAAAAGATGTATGATTCCCAAGATGCACATTTTGTGGAGAAACAGCACTCATCATTTAGTTCAGATCACAATTTCTTACACATGACTTCCTCATTGTTCAGTATAGATAGATAGATAGATAGATAGATAGATAGATAGATAGATAGATAGATAGATAGATAGATAGATAGATAGATAGATAGATAGATAGATAGATAGATAGATAGATAGATAGATAGATAGGTAGGTAGATAGATAGATAGATAGATAGATAGATAGATAGATAGATAGATAGATAGATAGATAGATAGATAGATAGATAGATAGATAGATAGATAGATAGATAGATAGATAGATAGATAGATAGATAGATAGATAGATAGATAGATAGATAGATAGATAGATAGATAGATAGATAGATAGATAGATAGATAGATAGATAGATAGATAGATAGATAGATAGATAGATAGATAGATAGATAGATAGATAGATAGATAGATAGATAGATAGATAGATAGATAGATAGATAGATAGATAGATAGATAGATAGATAGATAGATAGATAGATAGATTACTACAATTTAATTGATAAATGTAAAATTTACTGCTCTCATGACTTTTGACTGAAGTACCTTCATGAAAGCATATTAATAATTTTTTATTAGTCATTTATTAGACAAGAAATTATCCACTTAATATTTCCATAATCTTCACCACTCTCATGCATGGTAGGGAGTGGTTTCTATCCACTTTTAACATCCAACTTGTAACTGAGAGGTCACAGAATCAATGCTAACATTCACAGTAAGAGTATTCAACTTGGAATTCAGAGTTCAATTTCTGACATTCATAGGTAGAACATCCAACTTAGAATTGAGAGGTCCCAGAATCAATTTTTGACACTCACAGGTGAAGCATTCAACTTGGAATTGAGAGGTCCCAGAATTAATTTTTGACATTCACAGGAAGACCATCCAATTTGGAATTGAGAGGTCTCAGAATCAATTCTGGCATTTATAGGTAGAGCATCCAACTTGAAATTTAGAGGGCCCAGAATCAATTCTGACATTCATAGGTAGAGCATCCAACTTAGAATTCACAGGAACCAGAATCAATTCTGACATTCACAGGAAAAGCATCTAATTTGTAATTGAGATGTCCCAGAATCAATTCTGGCACTCGTAGGTAGAGCATCCAACTTGGAATTACAAATTCCAGAACCAATTCTGGCTTTTGCATGTTTGACAATCAAACTTATAAACTCCTGAACAATAAAATCACATGCCTTTCTTTTATGGTTTGTCTAGAAAGTGAAATTTATTACTATTATTTAAAGATAAAACTACACCATTGGTAAAAATGGTTGATACGTTTCTAAAAATAGATACACTCTATCTCCACCATGATCATTGCAAAACTGTATAAAAATTAAAACTGAATCTTCTAACTAAATAACTTCATCAGACAAATTAAAAAGAAGTTTTAAATATTACTGTGGTCTCAAATGTTTTGGAAGTTAAAGTTTGCTTATTTGATAAAGTGGTTATTGAATCTTTTACTGCAAATTTTGCTTTGCTTATCTCAAAAATATACTTTTTAGTTTAGTTATTTCATCCACTAAATCTGCATATTTCAAAGGATCTATAAAGTAGCTTTAGCTGATAAAGAGATGGTTTCTGAATGAACAAGATGCCAAGATGTGGAGGAGCAGAATTAAAAGTAAATAATCAAATATGGTTTGAGTTGGATTAGATCAAACTACATTAATTAATTAGAATAGTTAATAAAGCAAATCATATATAAGGTGACATTGCTTTTATAAGCTTGTATTTACAAAAATATAGCTCAAACAAGCTCTTAATTGATAAGTGTGGTAAGCGAAAATATCTAAAATCTCTATCCGAAATAATCTTATCTCCAGACCAATTGTTTTCAAGCTTATGGCTCACCTTAGTAAGGAGCTAGAATATTCAGACACTAGATCTAAAATATCAACTCAAAACCCAGTACTTATTTCATCATATGTACATGAAAATGTCTTTTACTCCAGCTATCTAACTTAAACAGCATAGTCAAAGCCATAAAGGTAAAATTATAATAATCAATAAAGCAAGTCATATATAACGTGGCATTGTTTTTATAAGCTTGTATTTACAAAAATGTAATACAGAGAGCATTCCAAGAGCATACCAATAGCTCAAACAAGATCTTAATTGATAGGTTCAGTAAGAGAAAATATTAAATATACTCTATCCGGAACATTTTTATCTCCAGATCAATTGGTTTCGAGCTTATGGCTCACCTCAGTGAGGAGCTAGAATATTCAGACACTAGATCTAAAATATCAATCAAAACCCAGCACTTATTTCATACTTAAGTAGGAACTCAGAAGTTTTAGGACATGAAAAGTTCTTTTACTCCAGATATCTAACTTAAATAGCTATATGGGACTGAACCAAATTCAGATCTACCATATATTAATTAGCAAATTAGCGTTGTTTACTTTGACTTTCACTATTATATAAAATAGAAGTAGGAAAAACAAATTATTCTGCAGCTTGTTATATATAATTTGTTAAAATATTGACTTATTGGAGGGCTTTAAAAGTCTGAAAATATCATTTTACCAATCACTAGGTAAATCGCCACATTAAAAAGAAAAAAACATAAGGGATTCGATCCCGGAATCTCGCGATTCCATGGCGGACACTTTACCAACTGCGCCAAATCGCACAATGTGCTACTTTTATACTTTTTTTCATGAAAAATCGACTCACCAATTTTTAAATAAAAGTTTAATTACTGTATATATTTAATTGAAAGTGTTTTCAATATTTTCATTTTTAATTTTGCAATTACCAATGGAGAAAAAATGTTTATATCTTATATGAAGATTTTGTCAAAACTTTATCAGAGTGAACAAAGTAAATTATTTATTTTTTTATTTCTCTGCTCTATATTCGCAAATAACTGACGCCTTCATACTAAAATAATAAAATTAATGAGAAAATTGTGTGAAAATGAGAATAAGTTAAGACACGTGCTGCTAGGAAGCATATTGAAGCGCATCCAACACTCAGGATAATCAAGAACAAAATCATTTATATATATATAAATAAAAAATAAAAATGATATCTATTGTATAACGAGTTCAAACATTTATCATTAATGAAGTGATAAAGGAAAAGTTAAAAGGCTTTTATCATGCAATTAGCAGGTATGAGAATTTTATAAATTTTATAAGAAGTAAATTGTTCCGTTTCTATGGTGATGGATCAATGGAGTGTTCAACGTTTTGCTTAACCAGTTTGTATAGTTCCACTTTCTGAACACAATATAATATCTGCAAAATGCATCAGTCTCACCCCCCTCTCTCTTTGTTTATTGTATCTTTAAGCTTCTAAAAAAAAAATCCAAATTATAAAGGGTTTTTTTCTTTCTTTAAAAAAAAAAAAAAAACAAATCGCGAGGAGGTAAAAAAGGAATAGTTTCGCGATGCTTCAGCGGTCTAAATTAAACTTCATACCGAGTATCTAGAAATTCAATTTGATTTTATAGTACTAAGAAAGAAAAATTATTATTAGTTTACTGCCTCAATAAATTTATAAAATTTACATTCAGAAGTTTTAACAACTTTAAAATAATTAAAACAATACCCAATATTAATAATAAAAAAATAAATAAATCGCACACACACACACGCATATACTTCTGTTTAATTACTTCTGGACTGCTCCAATAAAAATTATTATAGGTGGTAATAAAATGCTTCAATAAGTCTACTTTTCAGTAAGTTATTATTCGCATATAGAGATTTTCTTTTTGGTATTTTAATGTATGCTTGCTATATATATATTTGTTACATTCACCAATGATCTTCTTGCAGAATGTAAACAGTTAATAATTTATCACTTATAATTGTTTATATTGTTAAACAGGTATTATCAATAATATTTTGTAGTAAATTTCTAAATGTAAAAAAAAAACAGTTTAAATTTAAACACAATTACTATTATATTGGTCTTTTCCATCATCTACTATTGAGTATCGAATGTCTTTAGCGAAAGACATTCAATACTCAGAATTAAATGATGGAAATAGTCTAATATATAAATACATCTAAAATACCATCATCACAAACCTTCAGGAAAACAATTACTATTTATTCATTAAATATATTAAAAATTAAATAAAAAAATTATTTATCAATCTAGTTTTTTTTTTTTTTGCACATTAGTTCTATTAATAGTATTCATTGAAGTTATTGTTTTTCCACATATATTCAACTTTCTACTATACAGATTTTACTGCAATATAAGATGTCCCATCTATTGATCAACACTGTAATTAAAGAATAAATTTATGAACTTCAATAAATTCTAATAAAAATAAGGCATGCCACTGTTAAAATAATATTTTTTGAAAATAGTAACGTTATTTTACACATGTACATAATTTTTACAAAATATGATATATTTGGTTATAAAATGCTCAAATTTTTCTATATATAGTCCTCATATTTAATTGATATTCCTCAGTATGTGCATTTCATGTTGATTCCTTCATCAGTTGAGACAGATCACAATCTTTTACATATTTCTTCATCATTTGTTCAGCATTTATCAATAGCAAATTATTACATTCTAATTTATAGAATCAATTTTTGCACCAAAACATTGTTACCAAATACTTTAGAGTAATAGATTAATGCATTAATTATTACTAATCATTTATTAATCTATCTACTTTTCTGGTTATTGTGAAATGTTTATTGTTTATTTATAAATAGTTCTTGTTATTCCAGTTTTAAAATGCTGCATTAATATTATCATATGATCACCATCTGTTATGCTAGCACATAACTGTTATTAAACAGGCACTAATGGGGATTTTACACACAAGCCTTCTGGCAACCATTGATTACTCTGGTTAGTGCAGGGTGGCACTACTGTATGGAGAGTTTTGCCTGTTTAATATCATTATCATAATTGACAATAACCTGCCATTTTTATAAGTTAGTTTTTATTAACATTTTAGTTTTTAAAATAATTTGAAGAGGGTAGTATTTTACAGATATTTGACTTAGATCTAAGGAATACTGTCTTATTTGATACAGAAGATAATGCCTTATGGTTGTTTATTTCATTCTGGTCAAACTTTTATTTTGGTATAAATAAAATATGATTTTTTGCTTGTTTATAAAATATTTTTGATTATTTTTACATACTATTTGGTTGCTTATTATTTAAAAACAAAATTATATGCACATGTAAACTTTCAACTTATTTATTTATTTATTTTCTTTTTTCTTATGTCAAAGCATTGACCAGGAAGCAAACCCAGGCCAGCTGCTTGGAAAGCAGCTATGCTAATTGCTAGGCCATCAACACTTGACATTATTTTTAGAAGTAAAAGTTAATAAACTTGACTGTAAAATAATGAAAGAAAATAGCAACTATAACATCATTATTGGTCAAAGTCAAATATGGTGCTAAAATATTTCCAATATTGCAACTAATATAAAGACAATATCAGATTTCAAAGCAGAATTTGATAGATCTATCATAAATCAGCCTTCCTTCCTTAACATTAAAAAAACACTGTTCAATTTCTTAAAGAATATTTATACTAATTTGGTTAATGATATATGTGGTATCTTGATTGATTTTCAATTCAGTTTTTAGATATTTAAAAATGTCAAATGTATTTTTTTAGAATATTATTCATTTATAAAATTAAATTAAAAAGAAATCAAATCCAACTTATTGAGATAACTTCAAAGAGAAACAAAAGAAAATGTCAAATATTTAATCATTTAAACTAGATATTTTCGCTAGACAAGATATAAACTTTAAACATGAGTTAAAGATTAGTATATCTATTTTTAATTATACTTAAACAAGTTAAAATGGTCAAACTTTCTGAACTCAGACACTTAATAATAAATATATAAAAGATTATGATCTGGACCAAATAATAACTGTGTTTCTGCATAAAACACATATTGATTATTTGTCATTCTCAGATTTTTTTATTCATATGTATTAAAAATGCATGGTGGAAGACATTACACATGGAAAACAAGAGATGAAATTGGATTAATGCCTGTGTTTAAAGGTAATTAAAAAATAATATTTAAAGATAATAAAAATTTATATTTGAGCTAAAGGAAATCTCCAATTAATAAATAATTAATAGTAGCCATTAATGTATTTATCTGAAGTGATTGGTGTCAAAAGTTGTGAGTGCACAAAATTTGGCACCTGTAAACAAAATTTAATAATTTGATATTGACAAGTAATAATTCAAATTCATTTCTTTTTTTAAATTTGGATTATTCTTATATAGTTATAATTAAATTTTTCACTCCCATACTGTTTTGAAACAACTGAATAAAGACATCTGTAAATGGCAAATAACCTCCAGGGTGAACATTTTATGTAAAACAGCAGTCACTGATTGACTGAGATAACCTTCTCTTACATTTATTTGTCTGTATCAAAATTAAGGATGAAGAAAGATCAACACTTGTAATTTCTTTAAGTGTGATTAAAAAAACAGATACAGAGAAACCACAAACTATGTGGTATTTAACTACACAATTTCAATATACACTATCCAAAGTAAAATGTAACCAAACCAACAAAAATATAAATAAATCAACAAAAAACACTATTAAAATTCACAAATTTTAATATTAGCAGTCATTTTCCCTTCTCTGAGCTGAATGCATGTAGATTACCTATATTAATAAAATATCTTCAGTATATGTTGAAAGCACATATATTTTAATTTTTTTTATCTTTTTAGAATTTAATAAACAGTATTTTGCTTAATAAAATAATTTCTAAAAGTAAAATTTTTACAAAATTTCATAGTATTGATTAAACATTAACATAATCAGAAGATTAAATAAGAGATGAGTCTATTGTTATTATAAAAGGAGTTATCAGATGAAAGTAAGAAAGTAGGACTAAAGATAAATGATAAAAAGACTAACATAATGTTCAATGGATTTTCTCAAAATATGAAAATAAAGATGGTTTATGATGAATTAGAAGAAGTTAACAGTTACAAATGCCTTGATCAGATTATTAATACAGATGAAAACATAATGGATGAAATTAATCAGACAATTAAACTTGATTGGAGTGCTTTTGGTAGAAATAACTTTATACTAAGAGGAAATATGCATATGTGTTTGAAGAGGAATGTTTTTAATAAATGTGTTTTATCAATTCTTACTTATAGATCTGAGACTTGGACACTTAATAAAAGAGCAATATAGAGACTTCAGACCATTCAAAGAAATTTGGAGAGATGCATATTGGGGGGTAACAAGAAAAGATCGAAAATGCAATATATGGGTAAAAGGACAAACAGGTATTACTGATCTCATTGAAAAAATTAAAAGACAAGTGTATTTGGGCTGGACGTATTGCTAGAAGAGATGATAATAGATGGACAATTGAAATCTTAAACTGGATTTCAAAATATTGTAAAAGAGCCAGAAAGAGACCACATGTGAAATGGATAGATAAAATAAGAAAGTGTGTGGTGTGCAGGGGGATGTAGAGAAGAGAAGCTAAAGATCAGAGAATATGGATTGAACTTGGAGAGATCTTCATTCTGCAGTGGATTGATAGTAGTTGATGATGATGACTCTGACATAATTTCTTTGTTATCACTAGATTTAAGCTTTCAACTTTCATGTTAATATTAAACCATTATTATTTATCAGAATAGAATAAATTTGACATCATTTGATAGATATTTTTGTTTAGAAATTAAATAATTTTTAAAACTCATTTGATTTTTAGAATTATTTTAAAAATTAAATTTTATTCAAAACAAAGTACTGCCACATCATCAAATTTCAGGAAGAGCTGATTCAATTTCTAAAATGAACAACATCTTCTTTGTTTAAAGATCTCAACAAATTATTTTCAAAAGCTATTAAATCTATTAATTTATGCTTTAAAAGTTTTGAATTTTTTCATAATTTTTACAATATCACTAAATGTTATGACAGTCTGATGAATGATATCATTTCTAGATGGTTGTATTTTCTGAGACCATAATCTAATGTTACACAGAAGAACATATTCTTTTATATTTAAAAACAACATTTCTTAAAAAATAAATATGTAATAATATATATTTTGATTTCTAATAATTATTCCACAAATATGATATAAAAATAATCATAAACTTTCCAAAAAGTTAAGTTTTTAGATCGTCATAATATTTTCTCAAAGTAATCACACAAAGTTCAAGATTGCAAAATATACAATGATTAGGTATCAATGTGTGGTTCCAGATACTTTGAAATTCCTGATTTTTCACACTTAGCTAGACCTCAATTTGGAAATCTTACACCAGAACTTGCTTTTTATTTGTTTTGATTTGTTTATTTTTGAGGTACTGGACAATTTTATTTATTTTTTCTTTCATTTTACTACAACCTATCAATTTTCATATTGGTCTATTTTGATAGCTTCTCAAATCTGTAGTTTGAAACTTATCTTCTCATGTTATTATTTTTATTTTACTTTAAATAATTAACTTTTCAATTTTCTGATTTAATTCTTTCAACATTTTCAACACTCATTTTCTTACACATTCTAAATGATCATCTATTTATTTTTGACAATATAATTTTGGTTGTCTTCAACTTTTTTGATTATGTTCTGATTGTCTTGAATCTGTTTGAGTATTTAGTTCTGGCTGTTTTGCATTTTTTGGACTGGTTCTAGCTATATATTTTTTGAACATGTTAACCACTTTCTCAAACACTTTCATTATCATTATCATAAATTGTTTATTAATACCATATTATTTTGAATTTAAACCACACTTTTTGTTTAAATTTTGAACACTTAAATTAGAATGTGGCCTAAATTCAATGTGAATATTTTAATATCTTATTTCTGTTGATCTCCCACTCCCCAATAGTCACATCTTCACTTACACTCTACACATCTATATAATATCATCATCATCATAAATAACAGTTTCTCTGTTTGTACTTTTTTTTTCTATTTAATTAATTAAAAATATTTATTTTTCAATACTTTTTATAAAATCATTTTTATATTTTTTTCCAATTTTTCAATTTTAAAATCTTACTGAGGCTTAAATTCAAGGGCATTTTAAATTTAAAGTAATTCAGCATTTGCCATTGGAAATTCTGCCTCTCTTTGGCTTGCATTTTTGGAGATTATTATTTACTAATGTACTGATCTCTATTTGCTTGCATCACATTATTCTCCCTTTTTGCAGCTTGCATCTTAGCTTTGAGTCAAATGATTGTGTACCTTACTACAATTATTTCTACATATCTCCACCATTAAACCTTTTTGGTACAACTTGGGTGTATTTCTTTTTAGTCTGACCGACTATAATTTTATTTTACTTATCTTTCTCTAATCTGATTTCTCTTTTAGTTAACCTGATCAGTTTATTTCCTATTCTTCACTTTTGTATTTTGCTACATAACCTCATTAAGGGCACAGAGTTTATAGATTAATCTTACATTTAGGATATTAACAGCTAATATTGATGAAGACCCACATTAGATTATCGGTTATATTAGGATTAGAGTATTTATCAATACTGATACATAGCCAAAAATAAAGGATAATCAGTATATTAAACAGATTGTGAGCATTTGTAAAGGCAGATTTTTCTATCCTGCTAAAGGATTGAAATTTTTACTCAGCGGTCTTCATGTCACACTACAAAATTTATATAACTTGAAGTGTTTACATGAATATCGTATAATAAGATTGTTTCATTTACAGTCAGGAATAGTTCTGTAAGTCACTTACATCATCCTTTTTTTTGGGTTTTTCCTATGAGGTCTAAGAGTTCTAGCTAATCAAATGAATAATGAGTATAAGAACTATTCATCATTGTCTATATATTTATTCCTATCATACATAACAAACGCAAACCTGAGAACAAGTTTGATAAACATACCTTAATGTACAAAAAAGCCAAGACCAATTCAACAAATGTATTCATATTTTACAATCATGAAAGGGAATATGAGCACAGGTTTTATCTTAGTGTTGTTAAGATAATTTGTAAAGAAAGAAACAATAAAAAATGTAAGATCAAAGAGGTGTGGTTTAGTGCATAAATGAATACATAATAAAGCAAAGAGCTAATAGCATTCAAATTAGTGTCTCATGGATTGATTCTTAATGGAACAACCATGATTATGACTTGTACACATTAAAAGTATAGTCAGTTTAGTTAATTTAATTTATTCTCTGTTGTAGTACTTTTCAGCCTGTCTTTTTTTAATGTGTGTGGTCACATGTATCAATTGCTTGGGATAGAGTGAAGGATAAATAGACTGTTGTAGTATTTTTATATTATTAATAACGGCAATGTATCAACATATTACACACAGATATATATATATAATAGATTTAAATATGTAAATAGAGGGATTTGAACTCAGGATTTTTCAGTCTAGTTATCTTTCACTATATCCCAAGCAATTGATACACATGAGCACACACATGCAAAAAAGATACATGATCTCCAATATACGCATAAACTGTGATGATATACTACTCATACAGAAGTCGATTACTTAAATTGTAAACATTGTCAATGCCAGTCAAAAAAATAATTTCACATGATTTTTTTAGGACTGCAACATAAAATATCAAATCTGAATTGTGTTTTGCATATAATAATCTAATAAAAAAAACTTTAAAAAGTATTATAGATAAATTCATACCTTTGTAACTGACAATTGCATGGTCTTTACATGAGAGCAAGACCTCAAGTTAACATTTAAACACTATTGGAAGATTCTCTGTTTATTATAGAATATTTAGACTGATTTAGAAAAAATCGCCTCTAATTTTTTTCTTATTAGGGTGTCTTTCTTTACGAAATATTCTTGTGCAAGCTGAATTAAAAGTAAATTTAAAATCAATAAACATCACATGATCACCATTTCTTATGCTTGCTTTTAACTGTTATTAAAACAGACAAAACTCTCTATATGTATTGCACTGAGTGGCAATACGTATAGAGAGTTTTGCCTGTTGTAAATTTAAAATTACAAGATTTTTCATGATCAAAGAAAACTGAAACTCTATTAGACTGATTGTTTATTTGTTTAATATTTTTAAAGAATATCTTGATTCTTTTATGTATGGCTTTTTGCAACTATTTGTTGTTGTTTTTTTGGAAAAAGAATTTTTAGAATTAATTAACCTGTTTATATTTAGAGAAAATAAAATATTGCATCTGTCATCAAATTTTTAAAAAAAATTAACTTGATTACTATTTAGAAAGAATATAGATCTGAGAAAGACTGCAGGATAGTCGAAACATCAGATTGCATGTGTGTATATACACAATAAAAAAATTTCTTACTAAATAAGTTAGATAAATTGCAATTTTATATTATTATTAAAGTGAAAAATGATGAAAGGAAAGCTTTTAAATCTTTTATGCTAAACAAATCTATAATCATTCTCCCTGCTGGCAAAGCAATGCTGCAGTTGTCATGGATACAACTGATTATGTCAACAAAATGCAAGAGCTCACTACAGCAGGCCAATACAAAAATGTGACATATTTTCTTTTAATATTAAGTTGTTTCTATCATAAACATTGCTTTCACTTTAATTAATTTCATGATTAATTTTAGATATTATGTTTTCATCTATATTAGTAATCTGGCTATTGTTGACTTTTATATCATGATTATAAATTTTTATTTTCATCTTCTGAATAAATTCAATTGAACATTACTTTAATCATTTTAATATTTATCTTTACTTCTGCTTTCTCATTTTAATCTGGAACTCTGGCGAAATTTTCTGAAGCTCTGGACATTATTTGTAAAACACTCATATCATCTACAAAATTCTAGATGACAAATAATCTCTATGTTTTTTTTATTCTAATCCATTTTTAATTCAATAATACTTCTTGTATAACTGCTGCATAATTTTTGATATATATTGCAGCACTGTAATATATACTTCTATCAATATATATCAGTAATAATCTTCTTCAATCATCATATAATCTAATCATTGCTGATGCATTGGGATTAATATTCTTCAGAATATGATATCCTGAGGGATCAATGCATTAATTACTGTGGGAAATGCTTACATAATCAAATATCTTTTTATATTCTGCAAACCTAAAAAATAATGGCTAACCATATTCATTTTTCTTCCTTTAATTTCTACCAATATTTGTAAGTGACGTACTATTGTTAAACCACTTTTACATCTAGCTTGTTCTTTTGGTTGATTTGAGTTCGATGTTGATATGTCTGTAATTTCTAATATATTTTTTATAACCTTTCTTATATATCAATATTATTACTGCATTTGTCCAAACACTTGGCATATATTCATCGTTTCAACATTTGGTATATAATTTTGCTAACAATTTCTTTATTTCATCTGCTTTTTCAAAACTATTAATACCAATTTCATCATTTCCTGCAGTTTTTCTCTATTCTGTAGATTTAATTGTATGTTCTACATCTTTGTTTCAAATGCTTAGAAATGCAGATGTAGCAATAATTTTGTCTTTTTGTTTTTTATTGTATAATTTTTTGTAAAACTTGCTATTTATTTGATATCTCTTTTTTTAGTAATAGTTCCATCTTTTATCTTTACTACTATATAATTAAAATTTACAAATTTTGTTTATCTTTATAACAAAGTGGTTTCTTTCTACTTTATAACCTAATGCTAAGTGCACTGTTGGTGAAGTTCACCGTAAGTAACTTTTTTCCAATACATTACTTTATACTTTTAAAATTTATTCTCTCTTATAGCTTTTTATATTTTCTTACATTATTATCACTTCTTTCTGTAGCATTTTACAAAATTTTAAATATTCTCTTTCACTTAATTAATTGTCTAAAAAGGCTTCATAACTCTTTTTCTTGATATATTGTCAGTCTTAGTTGAAAATTCACTAGTGAATTATTTCGTTCTTGTACCAAGTATCTTTGTTGCAATTCTTAGTAGAATATTAATTGCATTCTTATTGATCTCAATTAAGTTTGAACCATCTTCAAAAGCTGTCAGTATTTAAATTTGATTTGCAAATTCTAATTTACATTAACTGGAGTGTTTGTGAAGGTGAAGAATATCAAGTATTATTACCCCTAAAGATTTTGATCTCTGTAGATTTGCATTAACACAAACTTATACCTCGCTAATCGATGATCACTGCTTATTTTGATATTATTAAGAACATTACAATCTTGAAATAAATATTTTGTGTTAGCCAAAATATAATCCAATTCTGCTGTACCTTCATTATAATGTTTTCATTTAATATTTTTCTCAGAAAAAGAATTCACAATATAAAGTTTTTATTTTTCTGCAAACTCCACAAGTCTATATCGTCTTTTATTTCTATCACCATAACTAAATTTACTTTCATTCTTTCAATCATTTTTCAATTTAATCACCACAGTTTCTCACAATTTTAAAGAGTTGTTTGGTATAATTAAAAGCATTTTATACATCTACATAAAAATATATTTCTTCATTAGAATAAAATCTTATTCGGACATAAACTTGAATCATCTATATTTGACATCTTTCACTGAGCTGAACAACTAAGGTTGCTACTCTGTCTGATATACTATAAATCTCTATAATGTTGTTTTTCCACTTTTTATATATAAAGAATCCTACTCCTTATTCTTCCTAATAGTACCTTTACAGTAAAGTATATGACACTTTTCAAAACAATTGTATCTTCACTCTTTAACTTCACAATATCCAAAAACATTACATGTAGCCCTTCCAATTCATGTGATTATTCTTCCCATAAAAATAATCTGCCATTGATGGTAGACAGAGTCTGCTATCAGGGTATTCTTAGCATTCTCTGCCTTTAGTTCCTAACTGCTGTCTGAGATAAAGCCTTTATAGCCTTTTAGAAATAAAGACCATAATTTAGTTTTATCCACCATCATTGTGAATATTAAAAAAAAATCTTTCATACACATTTACCCTTCTTATATAATTACATTTACCCATCTGTAAGACAACTCAATTAAAATTTCAGTTAAGAATTATCAGACTTGAAAAACCAAGACTATTGTGTTTCTTTGTCTTAAACTCGTAATAAAAAGCCACTGAACTTATCCTGCTGACTAATTTGAGTTGGTAAGCAACCAGTCCATTTTTGTTTATCGTACGTATGATCATATACTATTAATTTAGCAAAATTTCATGGAGTGGATATTAGCAATTTGTGCTATCTAATTCCTCGAAGGTCTCAAAAAAGGAATCCAGAACTTTCTTACAATTACTGGCAATCTCCTTTCTTCAGCCAACATATATATCACATACTAACTCCGAATTTTAGTAAAAGCAGATTAACAAAGTTAAAAATAATAGTCTTGCGTTGTTAGCCGAGAGGTATCGCAACCGCCATGCAAGCAAGTAGTTGGTTGCAGACGGGTGTGGGTTCGCGTCCCGGCAGATGCTATGACATATGAAAAAAAAAAATAATAATAATAATAATAAGTTTAACTTATGTCAGCAACAATTTAGATTCTACTGAGAGTTTTCTTGTTTTTTGTTCACAGGGAATTATTTATTTTTATGAATACTTTTTTAAAAAAAAAAAATCTTACCACATTTTTTTTTTAAATGACAGCGGTTGATAACGTAAAATTGATTGTTGTAACAATATTTGGGATTTCATCTTTAAAGACATTAGTTTTAGTCACGAATAATAAATACAATACCATCTTTGAAAGGAAAAAAAAATTAAACAAATAATAATTTTATTAAGGGATTTGATATAATCTGTTTAAAAAATCGGAGAAAATAGAAAATTTTATATTTTTGTTTTTCAAAATAAACATTAATTTTATTTTTTTAAGTCTATTTATGTTTAAATATCAGATCATGTATTTAAAAAAAGACTAATTTATCTTTGCATTTTTCCTTTTTTCAGGATATACATATCCTGTCTATCTTCTGTTTACTTATAGATTAATGAATCTGGAAGTTAAAGGTGTCTGGATTGAAACTCAGCTTATCAGTTCTGGTGAAGAACATCCACTAATCTTCTCGCAATTAACTATTCAATTGCTTACTTACCAATCTATCTGGCCATTCACTATTTATCAATAAATGGGGATTCAGTTATTCTTAGTTTGAAAACTTAATAAACCTCAGACCAATGTTTCAAAATGGTTCATTGATTAAAAACAAAATAAAATAATCCTGCACCATAATGTAGAGATGTTACATGTTTTCTTTTATCTATATAAAGGTACTAAGCAAGATGCATTCTAGAATAAATTATATAATCAATATATGGGTATAAGAGTGGTATTTCAAGTCAATATAATTCCTAAACTTGTAAAAATATGTTTTCATTTTATTTTTAACATTTTTATTATTTAAACACATTTATTACTTTGGTGATGTGGAGAAGAGAGGCTAGAGATCAGAGAAGCTGGTTGATCTTGGAGAAACCTTCATCCTGCAGTGGATCAATAATGGGCGAAAATGATGATGATATGTTTGTGGGGGGGGGGTTCTTAAAAGGTAAAAAAAAAAAAAGAGGGAAAAGAAGGGGTGGGGGGGAAGGGGGGGGGGGAGGGGGATGGGGCCTCCGGGAAGGGGGGGTGTGATAATATATGAGTATTATGTAAGATCTAGAAAGAGACTATATATGAAATGGATGGATGAAATAAGGTAGTGTACTGATGTTGGTGTGGAGAAGAGAGGGTAGAGATCAGAGAAGATTGATTGAACTTGAGAGACCTTCATCCTGCAATGAATCAGTAATGGTTGAAAATGATGATGATGATGATATATGAGAATGTATGTAAGACATAGAAAGAGACCTTATGTGAAATGGATGGATGAAATAAGATAATGTGCTGGAGAGATGTGGAAAAGATAGGCCAGTGATCGGAGAAGATGGTTGAACTTGGACAAATCTTCATTCTGCAGTGGATCGATAATGGTTTAAAATGATAATGATTTTGGGGTAAAAAAATATTATTTACAAGATTGATTATTTTCACCTTTGAAAGCATATATATTTAGTTTTAGTACAAACAAATGGGAATCAATTATGGGAAAAGAAAATCGTAAATAGTAATAAATTTACTAGCAGCATTTTATAACAATCAATAAAAGTATAAATACCAACACATATGGTACTATAGAAAATAATGCCATAGATGCAGCACTTTAAGGGGAAATGTTTCTCAAAAGGCAAGAGTAATTGCAATGCAGTAACAGCAAACTTAATTCCCTGGACATTCTATAGAATCTATATAAGGTTTCATAATTTCCATAGATTATCCAGTATTGGGTATTAGTAATGATGATTAAAAGACAATTTGCAGCAGTGCATATAATATGGGAACTATTGACAACCATACTTAATTTTTCAGAACTTAGATAACTATCAATATACCACGAAAGCAGCAAACTTGTAAATACATACGAGTAAAATCTATCGGATTTACTCCATAAATTTTTTAAATTCTTTTGGCACTCAAAGAAACCTGATTATACTTCTGAACACAATTGATTTCAAATAAAAACTGTGATGATATATTTGCTTTTATCTGCCTTACCATTAATCTGTTTTGTACACTACCAGTTACTTTTGCTTTAACTGAAAGATTATTCATCAGACTGACAAATTCATTAAAACATGGCATAGAAATACAACTAGTTTCTTCTAATAAACAGCCAAGTTACTATTGATTTAAGCTCTAGTAGAACCAATGAGTCGATGGCTTATGAAATAAAATACATATACTGAACCAAGATTTAGTGAGAGAAATTAGTCTGATATCTTTTTCAATGATCAATAGATTGAGTGTTGGAATGTATATCAGGACAACTGTGAATTAATTTATTTACTTATATAAGTGTCTGTAGCAGAATATTTAATTATATATACATATATTTGAATAAAATATTTCCATGGATTGTTATTATAATAAAAAATGGAAAGGAGATTATATCCATGTAAATAGAAACAACTTTTAACTTTTAATGTTACCAAAAAATGATCAATTACTACTAATTGATAATCCATGAGGCCAAACTGTTTTTTTGTTAAACCTATAATAGACTTTTGTTTGCATTTGTTGGATCCCTTTTATTTCAACAAAAGATTCAAATAGAAGAGCTATTATAAGTTTAATGAAAACACTGGTTTGGTCTTAAGGATTGTCAATTAGTAGCCATTGATATTTTTGGTAACATCAAAGATTAAAGGTTATTTCTATTTACATGGATATTATCTTATATATATATATATAGACACATGCAGTTTTATTCCAAGCACTAATCACAATTATTCTCTTAAAATTCTTGTAATATGCGCAAAGCAAGAATTTTAGGATGTCTAATTATCATTATTGCTTGGAGTAATATATATATATGATAATGTAAATAAATAAACTCTACATTAAATATTAAACATATATATGTGTGTGTTCTAAACAGAGAAATATATAATTATTAATAGATGAGCATGCTTTCAGTACTGTTTACCAGAAACATATCATACAAACTAACTAAACTGACTGGTTAAAATTCTGGAGCATGCTCAGGAAAATGCTGGTATATCTCTGATTAATAACATTATTAGACTAGATAATAAACCAAGTCTTCTTTACTTTGCTCTTCATATCATTAGGCTCACAAGTCTTCATCTCCCCATCGTAAATATCCCCACACCCATATCTCTAGCAATCAACAAATACACAATTTGATGTGTATCATCCTGTTTTATTCTATCTTTAAAATTGTTAATTAATCTGTTTAAACACAAAGAAGACCTAAATCCAATATTAAATTCTTTACAAAAATACTTTTTTCAATATCATCTATAAATTCAGAAAATTAGTCAAGTAAATCCATCCTCTATTAACTTTAATGTTAACATGCTTTAATTTAATGTTTTTATAAAATATATAGAAATGATGATATTATATTCATGGAAACAAAGAAGCTAAACTTACTTCTGTTTACATGGATGTAATCTCCTTATGTCTATTAATTTTATAATAACAATCTATGAAAATATTTAATTCAATGTATATACATTGTAACCTTCTGGATAGGAACCAGAAACCAATTGCAATTAAATACACTGTACCAGTAACAGCTGGTTGCAACTAACTAAAAAACATTTAAATAACCTGGAATTTTTTTTTCATTAATGACATAAAGTTACATTTAAAAACACTTGCAGATATTATTTGGAAGTTTCAAGATAGTTAGTATTTTTCTTTAGTGAGTATTTAAGAACCGAAAGGGAGTGGTTTGTCACAGAAATTGCTAGTGTATAGTTTAGGTTGATCCAAGTTTGTCTTATTTATCTGCAAGACAGTATTGGTATTTTTTTTTTTGGTTTATTTGCTCTTTAATATTTCAATCCATAGTGTAATTAATGCAGTATATTTGATTCTTAGTAATAGGAATTTATATTTTGGTCAGATTGGTTTAGCCCTTGTAGTACATCATTCATGTATGTGCATGTCTGTTTCTGCCATCTTTCAACTTAATTTTTCATCCATCTACTTCATTAAACTACCAAACATCATGTTTTACAGTAAAATATTTAATTACATAATCAATTGCTCTGATAACCAGTTTAACATCATTTTAAATGAATTGATAGATCAATGGATCAGTGAATTGTTAACTAGACAAATACATTATCAACTATTTTATTTGCTAAAATAATTATTTTTTGTTACTTTAGAAAGACAGAACATTATTATTGTTTCAATTTAATTACTAATTTTTTATTTTAAATAAAAATGTTTTTTTTTCTTTCTTTTTTAAGAGAGAAAAGTTCTTGCATATTTGTAACTAATTATCTCAGTGCAATGGGAGGAGTAACCTTTGTTTCTAGAGTTGAACTTTTAAGTGACCTTGGATTGGTGGAAGAAACAAATGGTTAAGAAATAATCTAACATAAAAGGGGGATATTTTTATAAAAAGTGGGCTTTTTCTTTATTACAACAATTCTCTCTCCATGAAGAGTTTTTATTACTACAATTTTCTTTCTACAAATTGGTTCCTCCATAATTCAAACTCAAAACTAAAAACTTCTACCAATTTTTTGGATGAAAATAGTTAAGAAATTCTTCTTAGGAAGGTAAAGAGTAATATGGAAATGTAAACTGCTACAGAAACAACATATATCTTCTCTACTTCTAATTGATTAATTTAGATTTAAAATCATCATTTGGAATGCATATGTGTGTCAATATTATAAATTTTCTTTGCCTAAATGTAATCTCTAATATTAAAAAAACAATTGAAATGCGTGTCTATATTTCAAATTTGCTTTGCCTAAATTTAATCTCTAATATTTTTTTCTTCTCATGTGTCATAGCATCAGCCAGGAAGTGAAGCCGCTAACCTGGAAAACTATTTGTAAAGCAGCTCTCGCTGACCTCTCGACCACCAATGCTTGACTAATCTCTAATATTAAAAAAACAATTGAAATGTGTGTCAATATTATAAATTTGCTTTGCCTAAATTTAATCTCTAATATTAAAGAAACAATCGAAATGCATGTCTATATTTCAAATTTGCTTTGCTTAAATTTAATCTCTAATGTTAAAGAAACAATTGAAACGTGTGTCTATATTTCAAATCTGCTTTACCTAAATTTAATCTCTAATATTAAAGAAACAATTGAAATATGTGTCTATATTTCAAATTTTCTTTGCTTAATTTTAATCTCTAACATTAAGGAAATAATTGGAATGTTTTTATCTGGAAAATTTATGCTGAACTTTTTTATAAAACATTTTAAAGACTCTCTATTGATAATTTCTACTAGCTATAAAGGAGTAAATTTTAAATGAAAGGATGTGTGTGGATAACTTATTATAACATTCTTTATTATTATTATTGACAAGAAACATACCTAACCATTCATCTCTAGAATTATGGAACAGAATGTGTGACTCATATAATTAATGAATCATTAACTTATCTCTAAATGTGCTTATAACTGAACGAGGAGCATAAAACTAAATGTAAATATTTTTTATTTTATTGTTCTCATTTGCATTTGATTTTTTTATTATTAAAATATACTATCAATAAACTTATGTAGACTTAAGTGGATTTTACGAATTAATCAGCTATGTGCATGATGGATAACTTTGATAATTTAGCACAAGTGCCTTAATAAGTGTGATGAATTAAATAGTAAATTATTACTAAACTGACCAAGATGCATTATCTATGGACAGTCTAAATGAACTTTTATGTTCCAGCTTAAAAAAAAGATTCAATGATTATTATTATTTTTGTTAGCATTGATAGATAGGTAGATCAATTATTTGTTTAATATTTTTTTATTATTATTATTTAACTATTATTTCTTTCTCCAAGAATGGCTCAGAAAAGTATAATATGGAGAAATATTGTACTGGATAATTAATTTTTATTTTAATATAGTTTCTAATATATATATATATATATATATATATATAAACAAAAAAAGACTTATAAATCCAATAAATAATATTATATTTCAACTAGAGGACTGGTTGAAATATATTATTTATTGGATTTATAAGTCTTTTTTTTGTTTTATATGTATTTCCTTTGGTTAGTTTGTTATATATTAATATTTTGATATATATATATATATATGTTTCTATCAGCGTATGTGGCAATAGAAATACTTATCTCTTTGCTATCAGAAAACTAACAGCTAGTTTTGAGAAGGGGTAAATATATAGAATTTATTATATTTTTGTGTTTTTATGAAATTACGAGGTCCATTTATTAAGAATTATTTTGCTTCAAATTTAGAGATTTATGGTTTGTCACAATTGAAACTTTTATTTCAATTATTGGTTAATTTCAATTACACTAAAGAGTTAATTTACCTTTGCTTTGCTAGAAGAATGGGGTTTATTTATTAGTAACCACTATATTATAAATTTAAACATTTATAATTCATTAGGAATGAGAGATTCATTTTTTTATAACTTATTAATTAATGTCGTTACAGTATTTATTTAGTGAATGTGATTTGAAATGGTTTTATGCTTTATTATGCATGTACACCTATTTGTTGTTTGATCCATTTATATAATTGTTGAATTAAAAGTAGAATGACTTTCTTTCAAATCAGTTTCAGATGGTGTGATGTGCAAAAAAGAAGTGTAAGGATTAGGCATTTAGTTAAGAGTGAATTTATTATTTTTTTATGCTTAGATTGAAACGTATTTTGTGGCTATAGGGAAGAAAGTGTTTATGACATATTGTGTTATAGAAATTGAGAGAATTCTCTCTCAGTTTATGGAAATATTTGACATGAGTGGATTATATTTTTCAGATTAAGTAATTGTGTTTTATGAAGATTATATCATGTGAAATAAAGTTGTGTATTTTCTGTGTTTTCGGTGATGAGACAAGGTCCACACCAGTATTTAAACCTCAGAATTAGGCTAGGTAGTCAATGTGTTATTATTATTTGGATTATTAGAGTTAAGGCAGTCTTTTTATCCCTCATGTATCCATGTGGAATGTTTTCCCATCATTTATTCATAGCCATGCGTAATGGAATTTGCTGATAAAAAAGAGAATAAGGTAGAATTGATTTCTTTCACAGAATATCTGAAGTAGAATTAGTGTTAAAGCTTGGTTGGCCATGGCATCATCCATATTATGAATTGTATCCCAGTTTCATAAATAAACCAATTGGATATAGTTATGTTAATTATTTTATAACAGATAGCACAATTCAGACGCATTGCTTAAAATGATGTTAATTCGGAAGATATGGAGAAAATCTATCACTGATTTGTAATTCTTTAACCAATGTTTTAAATCATATCAACTAATTATTTTAAGTTTTATATCATCAATTCTCAGAATGATTCATCCTCATTTTAAATGAGCAAGCAAAAGGAAAGAAAGTATAGCTAATTAATAGAATTATTTATTTTGATTTATGAAGAATAGCTTGACCTCTTACTCATAGATTTAAATCCCTATTTTTATTATTTTGATGTTTGACTACCCAGTGTTGATTTAGTTAGCAGAATGTGTATTTTAAATAAAATACCAAGAAGTTTAATTTTATATTTTACTATTTTAGTGCTAGTGTGTATAATGTTTCTTTTCATAAGCTTATCAGAATTAACTGATAGCTCGCATATATTTTATAAGTAAAATACAAAAAGTTTAGTTTCATATTTTGCTATTTTAGTGCTAGTGTTTACAAGTGTCTCTTTCCTATAAGCATATCAGAACAGACTGATAGCTTGCCTATATTTAAATAAAATACCAAGAAGTTTAATTTCATATTTAATCATTTAGTGCAGTGCTAATAAATGTTTCTTGTCACTGGCTTATCAGAATGGACTGATAGCTGGTATATGTTGGAATTTAATTATAAAGAAGTCTATGTTGATGTATTTATTCTTATGTAATCTATTCAGTCGTTAATACTGGAATTATCCAAAACATGTATATCTGTAAAATTAGAAATGCAAAATGTTTATTTAGTATATCTTATAATAAATGTTTTATTTATTTGAAAACTTTGTTCAGAGTTCTTCCTTGGCATGCATTCATGTCTATGTTTCCACACATGCACACACATTTACCTATCCCATATGATCACACTATTTCATAAATTTATAGATGAATATTTTCAAATCTGATGATGTTGTTTTCTAGATCCAAATACTATATGAAATGCTTGACTAATTGATGATTCTCTGGAAATTTTATTATTCATTTATTATTTAGATGATGAATTGAAATCAAAATGCACCCTATTTCTTTCATTGTCTAGCTACTACCATTTTATTAGAATAATGCTTAATTTATGTCATTACATTTATGATAGTAATTAGTAGTTATTGTGAAGTATAAATTTAAAATTAAACCATGCAGTAAATTCCCTGAGATATTCCCTTATTATTTTAGATTAGACATTAATTTAGTTATTTTAAATTACTGTCCAATAAAGGTTAATTAGCGTTATATTTTTATTTTGCATTTAATTTTAACTTACTATACATTAGAGTTAATCAGTATTGCATCTTTATTTTATTAACTTAATTCTATCACACAGTAAAGGTTGTTTGATGCATTTAAAGGATGGGAGGTGATGAGGTTAAACTATAACTTGTAAATTTAAATGGTGGAACTTTACCAATTTTAATTATTTATTTATTTTAAAACCTAATAGATATTTTACTTATATTAACTCATAATGTTTTCTCCTACGTTTAGTATGCATTTTACACCTTGTAGATTTCTGTAGACACCATTAAGCTAAGCTATAGTAGGACAGCATTATGAGAGTCTTATTGATAATTTAAAGCAAAATCAGACTAGTAGTTTATTCTATTATCAATAAAATTGGTACCCTGGGTATTTGTTGATAAGAAAGGTGGAATAGGTGTTGGGAGAAGGGTTACAATATATATATATATATATGTGTTGATACGAAGATTTTCACAGGTTGCATATATAAAAGACATATTTTGCAGGTTCAGACGCATTAAAAAAATTAAATATTGATATACTGACATTTTGACTTGGTCACACAAGTCATCCACTGGGTGATAAAAGGTAGTGCCTCTACAACCATTTTTCTACCTTTTATCACTCAGTGAATGACTTGTGTGACCAAGTCAAAACATCAGTATATCAATATTTAAATTTTTTAACACGGATGAACCTGCAAAATATGTCTTTTGTATATATATACACATTACATTTTTACTACACAGAAGCTTCCAGAAATAATACTATAAATTCATTATTCATCCATGAGAATATTAAAATTAATATATATATTGTACCCTTTTGATTAGGTCCAAATACATTTACTGAGTCAATTTTTAAAAAAAATTAAATTAAGGATATCTTTTAACTGGTATGACTATTGTATAATATTGGTAATGTTTTAAAATGCTTTGTTAAAGTAAAATGAGAGTAATAAATACATAAAAACTATATTAATATGTTAAAATAATAAAATAAAGCTAAATATTATAATTTTTGTATGGTTGGGAAAACTGGCTATAGTAAAATAATATGCTAAAAAATCCTAGTAAACAAGTGCTAAAAGTTAATTTTGAAATAATGACTTAAGATTAAATAAATTAGTGTATTTTCAAATAAAAATTATATTTAATATTTATGTTATAAATTATGTATTTAAAATATAATATTTTGTAATGGACAAATGTATTCAATTTGTTACAGCTTAAATAGTATCAAAATTATTATTCCAAATTCTATTATTACATTATTATTATTTAATATAATATTTTTGTAATTAAATATTCATTTCTGTTATCAGACAATAATTATAAAAAAAATTGTTACATTTTGTCTGGTTTTTGAAAGTCATGTGACACAAGTACTCATACTTTTGTGGTTACAAGTTTTATAAAGATAGTTTCAAAATCACTTTAGAATAGTGCTAAAAATTGAAACATTTGTTTGTCACAAGATAAAAGTAATTTCAAAATACTTAATTGGGTGGTTTTAAAACAAATGTGTAATTAATTAATAAAGTTAGATTTTTAAAGATAGATACATTAAAAATAAATAATGGATAAATTAATAAAGTATTATTTTTAAAATGTTATTTTAAAATGTTTAGTTTGTTTAAATAAAAGTATAAAATTAACTTACAATTAAATAATATAGTATTTAACATAATAAAAATGAGTTATGATTTTTATTTTTAATTTTAATTGTGCAATCTTGACTGATATGTAAATTAGATCACCAGTTAAAGTTAATAATCTTACTCTTATATTACTCCAACTACCTGGAAAAACTCTCTTCTGTGCCATCTTATTAAAACATGATAATAATCTTATTTTTGCCCTACACCCTAAATTCATTCCCATCTTTGCTACCCATCTATCTAAACCTCATACTTTTCCACTTTTCAATTTCTTTTCTGCTTCATTCAGTTAATTTTCTGTAAACATAATATTCCCATTACTATATGCTTTCATATTTTCTATTACTCTGTCCTTCACATCTAACATCTTTTCTATACCCATTACATTCTCTTTAAGTCTTCTCTAGAGCTATTCCCTCATCATCTAGTAATACTATCTCTCTCCCCTACATTTCTCCTTTTAATGTAATTCCAAAAGTTTTTACTCCCATCTCTTCCATTTTTATTAGTATCCTCCAACATTTACTATTCAATTTTATTCTCTCTATATAATTATCTATTCTAGCCAACTTCTTCTTTTCTAAGTACTTTTCCCATTTAGCATTAATATCTTTTTCACTTTCTTTGTTCTTAATAGCACACTTATATTCTCTACATGCTTCTTTTCTCTCTTTTACACTTTTACTAATTCTCATTTTTTATTACTTTATTCTTCTGTATATTCTCACCTAAAACCCTATTTGCCACTTTTTCTATTTAATCACACCAGTTCTTATACTTACCCTTAACCAACACTTCCATGATTTCTTCAACTTGTATTTAATACTCTTCCAAGTTATTCTTATCATTCACTCTCCACCCTCATCTTTTACTATTATTTCTACTTTTATTTCTATTCTCCATCACATTACTAACCATTTCTATGACAATGAAGTTATGATCACTAGTACATACTTTTTCTTTATTATCAAACACCTTAATATTCAGTACTTTATTCATTCCCTCTTTCTTTATTAATACATAATCTATTGTGTGAAATATATTATTTTTAGACCATGTGTATTGTCCCTCATAAATATTTGATAAATTTCCAATACTCAAATTCACTCGCTGACAAAATTTCTTCAAAAGCTGTCCATTTTTATTATATACATCATCAATTTTTTAAATATGTCCATTCATATCCCCTATAACTATTATTCTCTTCCCCTTTTCTTTAAAATTCTATGTATCCTTAACTAGGCATTTATATATGCTAGTGATCTCCAGTAGCTATATAAACTACAGCCACCATCCATTCTTTTCTACCCAATCTTATTTCAAACCACAAATGTTCTTGACTTTAAACAATATTTAAATATTTTTTGATACAACACCTATATCACCATCCCTTCTTTCTTTTTTTTTTCTATTTATACCCTGCCATACCAAATGTTCCAGAATAGGTTCTTCTTCTTCTCTTAGATGTGTTTCCACTACTGCTAATACCTCAAGCTATTTATTTTCAATTGCTTATTCCATCCACTTCTCTGGTCTCCTACCACCTTGCATATTCAAATACCCAATTTTAACAATTTTTTCTTTCCTGACTACTCTTTTATAAATTCTTTTAATTCTTTCTTTTCCATTATATTTATAAATAACTTTTTATTATTAATTTTATAGACCCATTTTTTCTCCATATCTACACTATATCTAAATCAACTACCTTTTGCTTATTTTTTACATTCCATTCATTCTTTTTCTTTTTGATAATACTACAATTTAACCCACCCCCCTTTATAGATTTCCTGAAATACATTCTTTATAAATCAGACTACCTAAAACTTCACTTTTTGTTTTTGTAAATGCAACCCATTTTTACTATATAACTAACTCTTTCCAATAAAATAATCCTACACATCCACAAACATATTATTTCTCTCACACAATTTTTTCAATCTCCCATTTATAGAACATGCCCTATCTAACAAATGCCTCTTATCAAATCTTGGTAATAATCCAACTACCCCTAACTCTTCCTTTAATCTTACTCAAATTCCTAATCAATTCTTCATACTCATCCATTACAGTCTCTGATGGTTCAGACAAATTATTAGTCCCTACCATAACATACACATCTCTACCACCTTGATTTTTTACTTTATCTACCACATCCCTAATTCTAGTTCCAGGCAAACATACCTGCGTCTATTTTTCCTTGCAATTATATCCCAACATTCTCAAATTAGTGAATCTCCTATCAATACTGTCTCATAGTCTACTTTCTTTACTCCCTCCATAACATTTTTTACTACCTTCTGGCCCTCCTCATCTACTTTTTCCTTATCATTTCTACTCAATAATTCCTTTATCTCCTCACACTTTGTCTCTAATCATTTTAATTTTGCTTCTACATTCTTCACTTCTTCCTCTATCTTACTTAGCCTTTGATTAACCATCTCCATTACACTATTATTTTCTCCACCCTTTTCCCTGACTTTCTCTTTAAACTATCTACACATAGAAACCACCTTCTTTATCATGTTTACACACTGACTACATAACCATAAAGCTGTTATATCCTTCCTAGTCTTATTCAAACATTTCAAGTGATAAACTTCATCACACACAGTACACTTTACCAGAGCGTGTCTAGTTTCTTTCTGCCGATTATATATGCCTTGTGGAATACAAAGGCAATCCATATTCCTTATTTCCCAAATCACCTATTCTATATTTGACTTTATTAAAACCGATCAAGCTATAACCATATATTTTCCAACCTTAGGTCTTCAAAATGTTATCTTTTTTCTCAAAAATAAATGACTGTTCTTAAATTAAAAAAAAAATCCTTTAGTAACAAACATTTATTTATTTTGTTATCTATATATATTTTGTTATATAACAAAATAACTTCCTTTTAAAAAAACTTCTATATATAAATAACAAACGAAAAACTTTAAAACAAATAAAAACAAAATTTTCAATCTTTCAAATTTCAATTAAGTCACTCTCTTGACCACTATTTATACTTTCATACACAATAATCACTCTTTATATTAATGCTCTCAGATGAAACAAATATAAAAATACTGTGATGTGATATGATGTGATGCACTGTGTTTTCTTCTTAAACGTAGTCAGGAATCTCTCAGCAACTTTGCCCAGAGAAACCTGTTAGCCACTTTACATTCCCTTTCCATTCTCCACCCCAAGTTTTCCCATAATCTGCTCCATCCCATTTCCACAACATAATCTTTGTCAACACCATGACCTTCATATCTAAATCCCCCTTATCTTTTTCCAAACCTAGCATAAATACCAATAAATCACTTTCTGTATAATCACTTTGTTCATATTTAATCCTCAATAACTTCATTATTTGTACCCTTTCTGCTTCCAAGCATTTCCATTGAAGTAAAAGATGCCTAATATATTCTATGCCTTTCTTACACAACTTGCTGATGAATTCACCCATATTTTTCCATTTACATGTATATTCCCTTGTTTCTAAAAATCCCATTCAAGCCTTAAACAATAAACTACTTTCCTTACTATTGTCATAAATTAACTCACACCCAATGTTCTGTTCACTACTATATATATATATATTTAAACTCATTTTACTCTCCATACTAGTTTTCCATCTCTCCAACTCCCTATTCTTTATTAATGCATCTATTCTTCTATCCCACTCCTTATCACTATAACACTCAACAATCATCCCACCTTTTGTACAAGTATACTGACATAAAGTCTTTATCCAAATCTTCTGCATACCACATTACCTTTCTCACCCATCTTATTGCTGCCCTTTACTTGTAACTCAATTAAATACTATTTTGGCTATTCTTTTATTATCCATAAACTGCAATCTACCAAACATTTTCAATTTGCTTTTTGCATCCCTCATATAAAAACTTGACCATCCCATTTCTCCTTAAATTTCCTCCTTTGCTGTCCACACCTCTGCATCTAATGCATGTCTTCCTACTTCCTCTCTGTACTTTTTCTAAGTAATCTAATACCTTTTTACTAACACATAATGCATCATTGCCATATGTTAACCCTGTTACTGCCACTCCCTTCTATACAATTTTAGCTACATCATATTTATTATATGAAAACACTGTTAATTTCTTTATCAATCCCTTTCTTTTCTTTGCTTCATTTATCAATTTTTTTCTCCTATTCATCCAAACGATTTTTCTTATTACTCAAGATGATTCCCAAATAACTATATCTATTCACTACACTTAACTTTATATCCCCCAATAAGACATCTTTGTCTTCTCTTTCCCCAGTATTCACCATCATTATATTTGAAATTTTCTTTAAATTTAATCCCCATATCTTTACCCACCCTTGCACATGTCCTCAGCATAACTTTCATATATTCTCTTCTTTGTGCACACAAAAAGACGTCATCTGCAAAAAAAAAAAGACCAGACAATGTATATACTCTCTTGCCACCTATTAACAGTATCTCTATCCTTCTTCCTAGTCTTTTTATTGCTCTCTCCATTTCACTCAAATACAACACAAACAAAATAGATGACATAGGGTATCCTTGCCTCAGTCCTACCCCATTTTTAACTTTAACTGATTCTATATCTCCTAATTGATTTGTATAGTAATTATTTTCATATAATTTCTTAATAACATCCCTTCATCCATTCCCAGATTTGCTAAACTTATTCATAATCTATTTCTATTTTACTCTATCATATGCCTTCTCTATATCTATAAAACTCATATATAACTGTCTATCTGAATTCCTACTCATATCCATAAGTTGTGTAATTACAAATAAACTTATCTCCTATACACCTATCTGACCTAAAACCTCTTTACATTTCCCCCACTACATTATTTTCTTTCATCCATTTTGCAACTCTTCCAGCCACCATATATGAAAAAACTTTATATAAAACTGATGTTACCACTATCAGTCTATAATTATTTAACTTTCTATGATTCTTACCTTTTCCTTTAAATAATAATCTTACTCTCATATTACTCCAACTACCTGGAAAAACTCTCTTCTATGTCATCTGATTAAAAACATGATAGTATCTTTACTTTTTCCCTACACCCTAAATTCATTATCATCTCAGCTGCCCATCCATCTAACCTTCTTGCCTTACCACTTCTCAATTTCTTCCCTGTCTCAGTCAGCTTATTTTCTGTAAACCTAATATTCCCATTACTATATGCTTTCATATTTTCTATCCCTCTGTCCTTCACATCTAACATCTTTTCTATATCCATTGCATAAACATTCAATATTCTCTCTAATTCTTTTCTAGAGCTACACACTATTCCCTCCTCATCCAGTAATACTATCTCCCCCCCCCCTAAATTTCTCCTTTTAATGTAATTCCAAATTTTTTTACTCCCACCTCTTCCACTTTTATTAATAACATCCAATAATTTACTATTTAGTTTTATTCTCTTTGTATAATTATCTATTTCAGCTAACTTCTTCTTTTCTAAGTACTTTTCCCATTTAGCATTAATATCTTTTTCACTTTCTTTGTTCTTAATAGCACACTTATATTCTCTGCAGGCTTTTCCCCTCTTTTTTACACTTTACCTAACTCTCATTTTTCTATTACTTTTATTCTTCTGAATATTCTCACTTAAAATCCTATTTCCTACTTTTTCTATTTCATCACACCAGTTCTCATACTCATTTCCAACCAACTCTTCAATGGTTCCTTCAACTTGCATTTTATGTTCTTCCAACTTATTTTTATCATTCACTCTCCATCCACATCTTTTACTATTGTTTCTACTTTTATTTCTATTTTCCATCACATTGCTAACCATTTCAATTACAAAGAAATTATGATCACTATTACATACTCTCTCTTCATTATCAAACACCTTAATTTTTTGTACTTTATTCATTACCTCTTTCTCTACCAATACATAATCCATTGTATGAAATATATTATTTCTAGACCATGTGTATTGTCCCTCATAAATATTTGATAAGTTTCCAATGCTCAAATTTACTCTCTGGCAAAATTTTATTAAAAGCTGTCCATTCTTATTATCTACATCATCAATTTCTTCAATATGCCCATTCATATCTCCTATAACCATTATTCTCTTCCCATTTTCTTTAAAACTCTGTATATCCTTAACTAGACAGTCATATATGCTATTGTTCCACTCCATTATAGTTTGACTATCTCCAGTAGCTATATAAACTATAGCCACCATCCATTCTTGTCTTCCCAACCTTATTTCAAACCACAAATGTTCTTGGCATTTAACAGTATTTAAATATTTTTTTGGTATAACACCTACACCACCACCCTTTTTTTCTTTCTTTTTTCTATTTATACCCTCCCATACCAAATCTTCCTAAACAGGTTCTTCTTCTTTTAGATGTGTTTCCACTACTGCTAACACCTCAAGCTCTTCATTTTCAATTGCTTTGTTTAATTACTGCCACTTTTCTGGTCTTCTACCACCCTGCATATTCAAATAAACAATTTTAACATTTTTTCTTTCCTAATTACTCTTTTATAAATTTTTTTGATTCTTTCTTCTCCATTATGTTTATAAATAACTTGCTTACCATTAATTTTACAGACTCATTCCCTCTCCACATTTAAACTTATATCTAAATCAACTGCCCTTTGTTTATTCCTTACATCCCGTCCATTCTTCTTCTTTTTAATAACACTACAATTTAAAATCACCCCCCCCCTTTACAAGTTTCCCCGAACTACATTATTTATAAATCAGATTCACTAAAACTTCACTTCCTTCTCTACCTAAGTGCAACCCATCTTTACTATATAACTCCCTCTTCCCAATAAAAAAAATCCTACTTCTGTATTCTTTGTAAGAGACATTCAGTGGTAGAGGCTTGGACTACAATGTGCTTGACTTCTGGAGAACAATTCCAATTACTTTTTGAATATCCCTTCACATTCCTATTTTTTCTTCTTTAATGAAAAATCTACCAGATATGGTGGTGACCTGGCCAAATTCTGCAATGGAAATTATTTTTAATCAATAGCCCTGTTACATTTTTAGAGAACAAAGAGATACATAAATAGGGTGACCCAAATGTACTATTATCTGCTGAGTAAAACTTCTGTTACAAACTCAGGTTCAAAACAAACTCCTGTTCTACCAAATCTTTTGATATCATTGTTACAATCACAGCTAAAGAGTAAAAATGTGGGTGCATAGGCAAGACACTCCTTTGTTACAGTTAATACAGAAAAATGATTGATCATATGAGAGCTTTATGATCAACTTCAGTAACCAAATGCAGTAATAAAAAATAAAAAAAAGGAAATAAAACAGAAAAAGCACATAAGATAAACCAAAAAGACTGAAAAGACATGATCTAGTTTTTGATAAGCCAACTTCCTAATCATCAACAACAGTATTCTCTCAAATAAACATATCCAGAAAGCACTCCCATCATCAATTCATCTATTTTTTCATTCCATTCTTTTCATTGCCCAGCTCTTCAATTTCATATATGTTTCACCATTCAACAATATCATTCTCTTCATCTTTTTTTTTATTTTCACTCACCATTCCTTCCAAAACATCTTTCATTAAACTATAATTTCTTCTTAATATATGTCCAATTCAGTTTCTTTTTCTCTCTCTGATTTTCTCAATCAATCTTCTTTCTTTATTTACTCTTTTCAAAACTTATTTGTTATTTTGTACATCCAATTGATGTTTTCCATTCTTCTCCATATCCACATCTCAAAGGCATCAAATCTGTTCCTAATTTTTATTACTCATTGCCCACATTTCACAACCATATATTAGTACACTCCACACATAGTATTTAATTAATCTTTTTCTTAATTCTCTCTTTAAATGTCCACAAAATATTCTATATCTTTTAATAAATGTCTTCTTTACTAATAGCAAGCAACAAAAGATATCACTAGTTGAATGAATATTGATCATCTAAAGTCGTTTTGATACCTACAATGATTGATTTCAATTTCCAATATTTATACCTTACATGTATACACCTATTATAATATACCAATAAATAAATAAAAGTTATGGCCAGCTTATGGTATGATTGCTATCTGATAGTTATGCAATAAGATGCTTACAGTTTTTATTTATTTATTTCTTTCTTCATATTTGTGGAAATAATTTCAGTATTTTTATTCCAGTAAAAAAGTGATTGGTTCTTCATACAGCCTATCTACCATCCTTTCTGAATCAAGGCATATGTTATATGGCAATGTAGTTTAGCTATTCACAACAAAAATTTTAAGGCACTAATTTGTCTGAATCACAAGTTATGGCATGAAATGTGATCATGTTTTATACTTTGACCCATGATGAAACAACATGCTAACATTAAATTTTGTTTTAAACAGCATTAACCACTGCATAAACATTTGAAGTATGTATTGCAGTGAAGCTGTAAATTTCAATAACATTTTAAAGTTGTTGTCATGGTGATAGGAAGAGTATTGAAGATAATCCATAAAGAAAGATACATAGTGACACATCTTGCCTCATAACTCTTAATCTATATCTGATAGTACCTTAGAAATTTTGGGGTATCAGAATTGTGTTATTACATAACACATGCATTGATTTACAGTTGGTGCTGCAGTAAGCTTGAAGAGAGAACCAATTACCTCTTTACTGAGATGCAATAGTAATAAAAATCCTTGAAAATATTTAATTCAGTATGTATATATATAAATACTGAATGAAATATGTTTATGGATTGTTATTATAATAAAGAATAAAAATAAAGAGATTATATCCAAGTAAGCAGAAATAACTTTTTGCCTTTTGTTGTTTCCAAAAAACTATCAATTACAACTAGTTGACAATCTCCATAAACAATTTTCTCCATTAATTTATAACTTTGTCGCATAATCTTATTAAAAATAATATTCTTTTATAAGGAAATAAATTGCTACTTGAAAGAAAAATGTTTGTTGTTTTGTAGGAGTCAAAATGCTTATCCATTTTTCAAGAATATATATATATATATTGAAGCTGGAAATATAGTACATATTTCTGCTTCACCTAGTGCCAATGTCATCAGCACTAGTCTGGGTTTGAACCCAATCTTTATTAACTGACACCCATCTCATAATAGGTGGAAGTATATTTTAAGCAATATTATAATCTTTTATATTTCATTAATCTTATTTTATAATTAAAACTAACCTTTTATATTAGTTTATTTATTTTATATTTGTAAAAATGTATATTGTGTTTATTTTATTAAATTGAATTGAATCCTAGATATCTATAAAATGTTACAAATATTTCAAATTCTTTATTAAAGTTCATTTTCTTCAATTAATTAGTGGGTAACATTTTATATTTATCTTTTAATCAATGTACACTTGAGAATCAATTATTTAAACAATGTAATATTTTTAAAAAATATTTTGTAAATTTCTGCTTAAGTTTATGTCAAATATGTTTGAAAGTCATTGTACCAAATTCCTAAAAATTTTCTAAATAAAATCTACATTTTTGTTAATCTAAACCTTAATTAAATAGATTTTGTTAGTACAATGACTGATAAACTTAATATGCTTGTTGTTGTTTTTTAATTAACAAATCAATCCTTGGGGCATGTTCATGCAGAGTGATAGATTTTCCCTCCAAGCAGGATCCAACCTCAGAGAAACACTTAGAGCAATTGCAATTGGCAGTTGTCACTGTAGATTTAATCCTATAGATAAAGTCAGATCACATAAATAGTGGATCTTTGATAAGAGGGATTATTATTGAGTTTACTGAAGAGAAGTGATTAATCTATATATACATATATATCATGCCTAAAGAAATGATGGGGTGAAAAGATCAGTCGTTTGCTTCTCAGAGGTCTGTTCCACCAGCCCATCCATGCCTTTCCAGTGCTTTAGACATCTAGACAGAGACTGTCTGTGTTGAGGAAGCCTGAAATGATCTGACTGTATTAACTGCCTGTATTAACTGATTGATTCTGAGGTAACGTCCAATTCGCCGCAAGCCATTGATTTTATTTTACTTGTTTTCAAAATCTATATTAATTTATATTTTATATCTGTGTAATGTTTATACAGCTTGGTTTAAAATGCGCCTTTTAATTTTATTCAATTTAAAATATCAATTCTTATAAAATCTTACATTATTTTGATGCAGCAAATTAAATTAATTTTTGTCGGTTTGTTTAGATTATTTGACTTACTGAAATTTCCAAATACAAAATTCAATGAGCTATTAACTTTAAATCCTTCCCCTGTTATTTTTTTTTAACTTAAAAATCATTACAAGAGACTTACTTCCCGTAAATTAATTACTAGAAAGCTCATTTAGTTTTGTACATCATATATAAATTTATTTGAATGATTGAAATTATTTTAAAAGTATCTTACTATTACCTCCAATTTAAAATAGCCCTGTAATTATTTCTGAAAGAATAAATAATTTTAGTGAATCAATTAAGTAAAATTTATCATAGAATTTTATCAGTATATATATTTCATACATATATTTTATTTGTCAGAAAATATTAAAATTATGATTTACAATTTATTAGTTTGATATTTAATGCCCGTCTATGTTAATTAAAAACAGTCTTATTTTGTAATCTTTGATAAACTATTTAAGAACTTATTAATAAATGAAATGTTTGTGAAGTGTGGAAAACAATTTATATTTTAGTTAATTCCTTTTTTTAAAATATATATTATATTTATGATTCATTCATTAGTGGACTAAGGTTTGTGGGGACTTTCTATCAACATCAGGGAACTGATTATTTTAATCAGGAATTCATTTAATAATTTTGTTAGTGATACACTATCTATTTATATATCTGAGGCATTATGTATTTATAGCTACAACCAATCACTTATTATTATTATTATTATTTTGCTTTGCTAATCACCTCTTAGGACCTTCAGAATCTGACCAGTCCAACCTTTTACACTCCCTCAAAGTAGTGGTAGTTCATACCAAGGGATCTTTTCAAGCATTGCCATTAAGACATATATGCACATCAAAATATTATTATTATTATTATTATTTAGAGACATGTTTGGCTGGAGGCTAGCATTTCTCATCATCTAGTTGTATTTGCTAGGAAATTTTCTTTAGTAAAGCCACCCAGAGGTTCATAACAGACCTCATTTATTTTGTTGTAATCTATAATAGCATACTGCCTTCTTTATCATTTTATATCTTTATTTAGCAAACCTGAAAGGCTCTCTGCCATGGTGGCACGTCCTTCACAAGCCAATTTCATTAATTAATTAAATCTGACTGTATAATTGTCAATTATTTATTTAAGAACTATTTTGCTTCCCACACTCATTATATACAAATGATTTTAAATGTAATAGTATTTTAAATGCACATCTTTCATATCTTGTAATATATATATAAAATAGATTTATTTATAATCTTTTAAAAGGGCTAATAATATTTTATTGCTGATTGGTTTTGGCCGACCAATTAACAAACTTTTACATTGTTTGTCAAAGCCGCATCAAAACGAATTAAAATAAAATCACCAAGTTGTATAAACAGAGACTTAACTTATTTTGTACTAAATTCCTTAATAAATTCCTATAATGTTGTTATTTTAAATAAGCTTAGTTTGTCATCACTCCCAATCTCTAAGGTTAATTAATCTATTTATTTAAATATTTCCTTGATTTAAATTCACTTCTTTATAATGTTGCCATAAAGAATTATCATTATTACGGTTCAAACCATTAGTAATCGATCAAATCATATCTGTACCATCTGCAATCGTCAGAATCCATTAAATCATTGATTTTTCATATAAACTCTTTTATAATTTTGAGACTCTATGTGAACCATGACCTCCAGCTGGGATGGAATAAAACCAAGCACTGCTAGTGTCATCACAAACGTTATCCATTAGTCAGAGAGGCAATAGTTTAGGCAAATAGGTTAGGATTCATCCTTGTCCTGACATATGTATCTTGTGCATGGTTGGATTCAAGGTACTTTTGCTCAGATTATTGGTCTTGTTGAATGAATACACGATTTTGACCGGCACACATATATATATATAGGATTCAAAATGCATATCCATTTTCAAAAATATTATATATATTATCTTCTAGAAAATGTACATATATATTTAATGTTTTCATGGGGATATGGTGTAAATAAAGTAGTTTTTTGGTTAAAGTATGTGATATTTTTGATTACTTCCCAAGGTTTTGAGAAAATAGCATCCACCATTGTCAAGGTTAACTTTTCAAAGAATACCTATTAGAGCTCAAATAGTAATGAGATGGAGTATAAAAATGAGATTGGGCTTGAAGTAGTTGTGCATTCAAAATATTAGAGTACCAAACTCTCCATACAAAAGTGTTAAGATCTAGGTGCAGTACACTAAAATCCAAGGCTTCTTACTGATGAAAGCCACAAGCTAGAAACTAGTCTGGGGCTGTTGAATGAGCAGGCACTAAATAGGGATTTTATGCCCAAACCTTCCATTGATTATGAAGGCTTGTACTTGGTGGCATTACTATATGGAAAATTTGGTACTCCTATTAATAGAATGTGTAACATTATGAAATGGTGACCATGTGATGTTTTAGTTTCATTCTGAATGTATGGATAACAAAATGTTTATTTTCTTCAGTTTCATCATTAATTGATTTCAAGTTTATATTAGAAGAAAGAGATAAATGGTCTCCATAAGACTGGAATACATGTGCTTCATTAGCACTATTTAAACCACTTGATCTTTTTAATATTTCAATTAACAGCCTTGTGGTTCTCGGATCATACTTCTCCAAATTAGCAAGTGATTTAGCATTATTAAAATCAAGTTTGTGACCAATTTCTAAAAAATGTTAATACATTTAAAGATCATCCTTTCAAGCTATTGTGCATGCACTTTTTACAAGTGTTAATAATAAATGAATACTTTCACTCCCAACACAAGATATAGTATTTATGAAAGAATAAAAGTATTCATTTATTATTAACACTCATAAAAAGTGCATGCACAATAGCTTGAAAGGCTGATCTATTACAATTATAAACATAGCGCTATATAAAATAAATGCTTATTTAGAAATTTGCATCTTTGTGAATATGAAGCAGACAGAAAAGAAAATCTGAATAATTTTATTAAAGATTTGATGAAAGCAGGTAATTCCATAATAAAATAAATAGTGTTGTACCATGTGTTCAACTTCCTAGAATTACTATTCCTTACATTTCCAAAATATCTAACAAATTAACTAAAGCATTATTTAATAAGTTTAAAATTGGATTTAGAACCCCTCCTAATTCTAATAGATTGATCAACAACTCAAAAAATCATATTGATCATTCATTCACCCCACATGTAGTTTATTCCATTTCATGTCCTCAAGAAAAATGTCTTGCTGTATATTATGGTGAAACTAAAGCTACTGTTAATACTAGGCTTGCTCAACACATTTACACTTACAAGAGATCTCAGAAGAACAACAATATATCTTCTGTATTTTTGTAGCATTCCATGAAATCTGGACACAATTTTATTCCTTCCAACCTGTAATTTTGTGCACTGAATCAAATGATCATAAGAGGAAAATAAAAGAAGCATTCTATATTAATGGAAATATTAATGCTATAAATAGAAAAGACACTTGCTTTGATATATCGAAGAAATGGTCCACGTAACACGTGCTAATTTTATATATCTTTGTATATATTTTATTATGTATTTTTATGAAAGCTATGATTATGAGGCATGGATCCTCGAAAACATTTAGCATATTTTTATTATATTTATTTATAACTTCATTTTTAAGTTAATATTTTTTAAAAAAATGTTAAGTAAAAGCTGATAAAGGCATTTTTATATTTATTAATTGGGATTAATTTGTCTATTAGATGGACCCACATAGCTTTTCAAGCACGGTAAACATAGAATTTTACAAACACACTGATATTTCAAAAGTACTCTGTCTTTAGGTTTATGGAAAAATCACCAATTTTTTTTTGCTAATGGAAAAAATAATCTTTGTATTAAAATAAAATATTGTTTTACTGAATTGATCAGTGGATTCCTTTAATATAAGGTAAAACCACTCTTATAACTAGTAAAATCACACAACAATTTTTCTTTATATATGCAAAATCTTTCGAAAGTTTTTTATACAATGATTTTCCCTTACATAAAAAAAAGTTACTGATAAAATCAGTAGAAGATTATATAATTTTTAACATAAAATCTGATTTTTCTCATAAACCTAAAGACAGAGTACTTTTGGAATACCAGGGTAATTATGAAATTAACCTACCAACATCACATGATCACCATTTCTTATGCTTGCTCATAACTGTTATTAAAACAGGCAAAACTGAGTGGCACTACTGTATAAGAGTTTTGCCTCTTTTAATTATGAAATTCCATGTTTCCAGTGCTTGAAAAGCTACGTAGTTCAGTCTAACAGATGAATTAATGCCAAAATTAAGGAACATAAAAATGCCTTTAATCATAAGTTAAGTGCATCAGCTTTTACTTCACATTTTTTAGAAATTGATCACACATCTGATTTTGATAATGTTAAAATACTTACTAATTTGGAAATTTTGATTTGAGAACCACGAAGGAATAGATTGAAATATAAAAAAGACCTTCTGGTTTAAATAGAGCTGATAAAAAAACAACATATTCCAGCTTTATGGAGATCACTTATTTTATCTTTTTCTTCTAATATAAAATTTAAAACAATTAATGGAAAAACTAAAGAAAATAAACATTTTGTTAACCCACATCTACTGAACACTCAACTACTTCATGCTGTCTTGCATTGCTGGTCAAGAGGTCAGCGCGACTACCTCGCACTTGCAGGCAGTTGCCAGGTTGCAGGTTCGTGTCCCGGCCGATGCTATGACACTTAAAAAAAAACTACGTCATGCTCAATCTTATTCTTCACCTTGCACTCAATCTCTTTACTATTTGAAGTTTAATGGCTTTTCTTTGAAAAGTTAACCTTGACAATGGTGGATTTGGGAGGCAATCAAAAATAACACACAGTTTAACCCAAAAACTACTTTATTTATATATATCCATTTTTCTAGATTATATATATATCATCAACCATTATCAATCCACTGCAAGATAAAAGTCTCTCCAAGCTTAATCCATCTCCTCCGATCTTTAGCTTCTCTTCTCCACATCACCCCTGCACACTTTCTTATTTCATCCATCCATCTCACAGTGGTCTCTTTCTGGATCTTTTTGGGTTTTATATATATATATATATATATATATATATATATATAGCAATATCTCTTCCCATTAGATTTATTTGTAAAAAATTGTATTTTGTCATTTATTTCATGCAAGTTGATATTTTTTGATGTTTATTAGTTAGTAAGTATTTTAGAATGTTTATTTTAAAGTATTATAATAAATTATAAATAAATATTGAAGGATAATTTAATCATAATCCAAATTTTAATTAAAATAAATTGAGTTACATTATTTCTACATGTGTGAATTTAGTTATAATATTAAATAAAGATGCATATCTTTGGGAGTTTATTTTGCTAATGCTAAGTATTTATATAATTTTGTTTAATTTATTTGTAAAATATTTTTTGCTTAATCTTTGAAGTTCTAATTATTACTTTTGAAGGTGCATTGTTGAAGGTGTGTGCACTAATCTACAAAATTTCTATGAAGGCAAATACTATATGATATGGCATTTATTCTAGGACTATTATAACAATTCTTACATAGACATAAGGAGGAAAAATATGGTAATATGTAATATAAAATTTTTACTTATTTCTTAAACCAGCTGCTGAAAACTTTAGGCATTTTCTTCATTCAAAAGGGTTCTAAATGGTGGAATTTCAACATGTCTGGCTGAAGAGACCAATAACGGTAGGAAGGGATCTGATCACTTAATCCTTTCCATAGCTATGTATTCACTGAGATTCCATCTGCACTCGGCAAAAGAGTCATCTTCGTAGCAATAATTTTATATAATAAAATTTTTCAAAAAATTTTAATAAAAAATTCATTCTGCCTCAATTAAAATCAAGCCTACTACTCTGAAGAAAGCCCTAGAAAACAGTTGTCTACTTCTCTGCTTATTAATTAATCCTGGAATTCCAAGAAATCTTGCATCATTTTGTTAAAAGCCCAACAACAGTAAGCATGTGGCAAGGTCAAGTCATTTTCTTAATAAAATATTTTGATTGCCTTGAAATATTTAAACTTCACTACACAAGAAAACCAAGATAAAGAACTTTATATATAGACATTTAAATTTTGGACTTTAGTGAATTTTAATAAAAGCTCAAATGATTTTTTATGTATTATTATTGGGTTTTTTTTAATATTTAGAATCCCTAAAGAAGCTGTTATTAAGCCAGGTAATCTAATTTTGAATCTAATATTTTATATGTGCACATACCCAATTATAGCATGTGCTTGAGAGAATGGATAGCTAGATAGCCCACACTTATATATGTCTTTCCTTTTATAGCAAGACAAACCAAAGTATTAGTAATTACTGAGTTAATAAAACTAAAGGGGTAGCTTACAATATCCTTTTATTTGGTTTTTCTCTATTTAGCCCTTATGTGGATTATGAGAAAACATTTTGATGTTTATTTTAATCCTCGCTTGTAAATAACTTTATAAACCAATATTAATATTAAACAAATATTGATATTAAGTAATCAAAGTTATTAACGTTTAACCAATTTATCCTTTATTTTTCATGTTACAAATTCTTGTAAATAAAATATGGATGATTTCTTATTCATTTATTTTGTATTTGTTTTGTTTATCTATATTCACTTATTAAAACTGATTTCAATCATATGTCAGGCTTAAATAAATATTTTAAGTATCTTAAGATTATAGATTAATTAATTATTAGAATATATTTTGAAATTAATAAAATTGCCCTTTCATTTCTTAATATGTTGTTATCGAGCCTCTTTTTCACATCTATTCATTTACGTAGAGATAAAATAGTTAAATGTTCATAAAAGTATCATTATTTATGCAAAGAATTTTATTATAGATTATAATCAATTTCATATTTTTAAACATATCTTCATACTGTTATAAATTGTTGCCAAATCTGTGGGGTTATTGAATAAAAACTCTTCACACCTTTCATACCATTATAATATATATATAAGCTTCTAGAAAAATGGATATGCTTATGTACATATGTATATTCATATATATATATATATATATATATATATGCATATACTTTTTTATAATATACTTTTTTATAATATTATATATATATATATATATATATATATAATATTCTTGCAAAATGGTTATGCATTTTGAATCCTACAAGACAACAAAGACCATTCTTTCAAGCAGCAATTTATCCCCTTATAAAAGAATCCTATTTTTAACAAGATTATTCAACATCTTTATTATATCAATTTATTTACTTTATGGTCAGTTTGCGCCTCCCATCAATTTAAATCAACTTGAAAAATCAAATCAGGAACTTTGTAGTCCAAGACTCGTCATTTTTACCCTTAAGTGTATCAGAAACTTTTTCAATAGGTAACTTCTTATTGTGTCCTGACAACATCTTAGTATATTTTAAATATTTTTTATAAATATTATATATGAATTTCTGACAGAATTTGTGAGTTTATTAAGTATTTATAGTTAAGACAATGCTTATGTCACAAAAAAGCCAGCAATAAAATTTTCTTTAATGTATATCTTGACTATACTTATGGTTTCTCTTTACATTGACAGTTATTATCAGATATAAATGGTCACCAACTGTGACTTTGTATATTGGTTAATGATGTTTATTTATTATCAGCACAGTGAAATATTGAAGCTCATTCTTTGTTTGTAAACAGAGGATTTCCTTTGGAAAATCTAATTCTTAAAGCTTGTAGTAGTAACAAAATCACAAAGAGTCTTTATCATTATTCAACTATTAGAATTGGTTGAGGTTTATTAAATAGTAAATTAATAATTGCATCATTCCATATTTCCTAAAATGTAAGCTTGTTGTTAAGACATGTAGAGGACCCTACTATCGCATTTTTACATGCACATTCTTGAAGTTGCAGCCTTAGTAAATATTACTAAATCCATATTATAAAATGACTTTACTGTGTTAAGATAAATTCTGTAAATTTATGTAACCATGTTATTCATTTGCATTTCTTTAAAAGGTGAATCAGATTAAAACGATAAAAAAACTGTGGAATATACAAAAAAATCACTCTTTTAATTTTAATATATTTTTATTGTTTGAATCACAAATAATTGAATATCAAATATCTCACCAAACAAGGACATAGTAAAGTTTATATTCAAAAATTAAAAATAAGATTGTATTGGGATTTTTTTTTTGCAATGCTTGTTTTCTTTTACTGAATTCATAAATATTTAAAACTAAATTAACAACATTTTGACCATTTTAATATGACCATTATTAAGACATCTATAATATATGCAAAATGAAAGGATGAAAATTCATCTTGATTCTTATCTAAAATTAAATAATAATAAAGAATAATAATATAATATTAATATCATTTATGTTCTTTATTACTTTTTACAATGCTTTTTACAACGCACTATTGATGATTTCGATTATTCCAGCAATCATCTTCTAAACTATAATAAACACAATACAAATAAATGAATATAGATATACATGTTCTGCATATTTGTATTCATACATTTGTGTTGTTTATTATAGTTCTGAAGAAAATTGCTGGGGCAATCTAAACCATCAATAGTGGTTTGTAAAAAGCATTATAAAAAATAATAAAGACCATAAATAATATTAATAATATATGGATTTGGCAATGCAATAAGAAAGATAAAATTATAATACTCCATAAATAATAATAATAATAATAATAATAATAATAATAATAATAATAATAAAAACAACAACAACAACAACAACGAAATAAAATTTAAAATTAAATATTTTTTTAAAAAAATGGATATTAATTTGTTTTAAATTTTAATGTAAAAAAAATTATTATTTTTAATATGAAAAGTAGATATTATTATTTCTAATTTTAACTAGGTATAATATGGAATTTTTATGTGTTTCGTGTTTTAATATATATATATGTAGGTATCTTTACAATAGCTATATAAAAGTAGTCGAAACATCAGTAATTTATGTAAAAACGTTGTTATGAATTCAATAAAATAGTACAAGCTATGAAAAGAAAATTATGGATGAAAAAGTATTTATGAATTTAAAGAATTGGATTGCATCTGGAAAGAAAATCGGATGGTTGGATTTTTTGTTTTTATATCAAGAAAATGCAAATTGTAATTTATATAACTTGTAAGCGTTCATAGTGTGTGTCACATTCAATGGTATACAAAATTTATTCTAAGTTTTTATTGCTGAATGCCAACAGGATTATAATCAAATTGATTAAATGTGAGTTGGTAGATAGATTTTTAAATCGCATATAAAGTTCCACTTTTCGCCATTTAAAATTAAAAAAAAATTAAAATCCTAATTCTATTTAACCTAACCTCAAAACCAAAAATATAAAACATCTTCTCTTTAATTTATATATTTTGCTTACATAAATGATGTGGACAAAAGTCTTTTTATATAATATTTGTATCCATATTTTTACTTCCAAGCGAAAGATTTTAGACAATATATTTAAGATGACTTTTAACAATGAAAAATGACAACCATAATGTTTCATCTTTAATTTAGCGAAGTTTCCATGGGAGAGACACATTTTGTGAAAAGAAACGTTTCAAAAATTAAAGTGAATAAGGGAAAAAATTTTAAAACTGCACAAAGAACAAAGATTTATTTCTTGTTTAATAGGTCTCGACTTTTACAGCAAAAAAATTGACTCAATCGCTCTATTTTTCAACTATTTTTCATCAACAATTATTCATCACGTTGAATAGATATACTTCGAAGACAACAGTTTTGATAAAGAACAGACGAAACGAACATTTATTAATGTGCTTTTGCTTACATAAACCGCTTCGTATTTCCGTCGTTTAGCAAACAAAGTCTAATTAACGAAGCAAACAAATCAATCCGCCCCTACAAGTCTTATTTTCAAAAATAAAATAAACGAAAAACAATTGATGCATTTACGTAAAGTGTTTATATTTAAAATTTATTGACTGTAAATGTTAACTATTAGATAATTTATTTATCTAAAATATACTGTATATCCGAAAAATAACTTATTATAAATAGAGAAAGATTTCCAGAGTTTGTGCTCCCATCCCCCAAAAAGCTTTCGCGTATCCGCGTTTTTATAAAATTCCTTTCTTCTATAAGTTTTTGCATGTTCTCAAGCCAACTTTTTCTAATTCTGCCTCTTTTCAGCCGTTTCCTTACCAAATGCGAATTGGCCACTCACTGTTCGTGAGATATGTTGACTTTAGAAGTTTTGCTTCTGCAATGTAACCCCAGGATCTCCTTCGTTTCAACTTTATCTAATCTGGAAATGCCAGCCGTTTTAAAAAGCTATACTTACCGCACACACACACACCACCACCCCCCAATCGCAATGTTTTAAATATATATTTAGATAGAACCCATGTTTCCAATTGTAGATGAAAATAGTTTTTCTGATTGATTTAAAAATTGTAAAATATATTTAAAATAAAAATATGTTTTTAAATAAATCACCAATAGTTTTATTCATTATTTTAGAATAAAGGTCTCTACAAGGTAAATCAATTTTATCTGATCCATAACTTCTTTTTTCTATAGCTCACCAACAAATTGTCTTATTTCATTCATCCATCTTATACATGGTCGCTTTTTAGGTCTTACAACTTGTTATGATCAAGCTTAAGATGCCAAATGTTTAAGTATTATCTTATCTAACAGTATATTCAGTCTAGATACATTTTGATTTGTAAATTTTTGAATGATTTCGTCACTTACTTGTCCTTTGCTATACCTTGTTTTCAATCTCTTTTCACTACTCCCTGTATACATTTCTCTATCTACCGTGTGGTGGTTCAAGGTTTCTTTATTTTATTTTATTACACATTCAAGTCTCCAGTCCATAAATAAAAAATAGAAAAACATATCTATTAACATCTTCTATTCCAAACACAAATATTTTATTTTAATATCAAGCTAATTTTATTAAAAGCACTCCATTAAAGTTTAATTCTATGATGAATTTCTTCCATTATGTTTTCATCTGTATTAAATCAAGGTGCTTGTAGTTTAAAGCTAAGGCAAAACTCTCCATATAGTAGGCTCTTTTAGTGCATGCCAGAGTAATCAATGGATGCAAGAAGGTTTACACATAAAATCCCTATCTAGATCTTACTCATCCAATATCTCCAGACTAGTTTATACCTTATGGAACTGATTAATGAGAAACATTGGATTTGAGAGCACTATGCCTAGATCTTAGAATCTAATGCAACTCTCCAGCAACCACCTTTTACTTTTTTAGTTAACTAGATATAGATTTTATGCATACACCTTATATAATCCATTGATTAATTCATTGATTACTCTGGTTTTCCATAAATAGCACTACTGTATGGAGAGTTTTGCCTCCATTTTAACAGCTTATGTAAGCATGGGGGGATCATGTGATGTTTGTGGTTAATACCAATCCTGCCCAAGAAATGGTAGTGACTATAGTTATTAAAAACCAAAGGATATTAAAATGCATAGACACTGAACTGGTTTCAAATCTATATGACTAAGTATAAGATGATCATGTGGTGTTTAATGGTTAATACCAATCCTGCTCAAGAAGTGGTAGTGACTATAGTTATTAAAAATCAAAGGTTACCAAAATGCATACATACTGAACTGTTTTCAAATCTATATGACTATATCAGTGAATGAACTTGGATTGAAAACATAACAATTTTATGGTTAATAAAAACGTAAAAGGTGGCTGCTGGGGGGTTGTATTAGATTCTAAGATCATGATGCAGTGCTCTCAAATACAAGACTCCTTACTGATGAAAGCCATAAGCTAGGAAACTCTAGTCTTTGGATATTGGATGAGTAGACACTAGATAACAATTTTATGCACAAACCTTCTTGCATTCTCTGGTTTGCATGGGTGGGATTACTGTATGAAGAGTTTTGCCTCTGTTTTAACAACTTGTGTAAGCATAGGAAATGGGGTTCATGTGACCATTGCAGTTTATTTAGTTGTTTTAGCAAGCAAAATTTTGCTAAAGTTATCCTCATATCATAGTAATGGGGGTTGGTGCAGAATCATTTATAAAATATAAGTAATTAATATGATTTCTTTAAAAATAAATTATGATGAAGTTTTGAAATTGAAGTTTTTTTAAGAGAGCGATTGAGTTTTAAAAAATCTTCATTTACAGATAAATTAAACATGATAAAAATAAATAATTGAATTATTTTATTACATGGATGTTCATAAAAAAGAGTACCGGAAATGAGAGTGTTGACCATGATCCATGAACCCTGATATTCAAAATCTAAAACCATATCACTGCACCAAAACACAGGGAGATGCTCCTTTTGAGACAAGTGGTATTTTTAAATCAATTCCATGAAAATGATTTGTGTTTATAAACATTCTTTTTGCAAATAAAGAAAATGATATTCCTAGTAAAATGGCTTGCAACAACATTTACAATGGCACTCATTTTGCTAAAACATTAAAAGTGAACCTACATCATTGAGTAGAAATAATTAAAGAAATTTTTTTAGAAAAATATTTGCTATTGACTATTATTTCCAGTAGCCAAATTTCTTATGTATTAACATGTAGTAAAGCATTTGATTATTATTAACTAAATTATATAGTTATGAATATATATGTAATTAGAAGAGAGTTGAACTCAGACTTTCAAACTTCCTACAGCTATGCATTCCATCTTATACAACTGATACACACACACACACACGTAAAAAAGATAAATGATCTTCAATATACATATTTTGTGCTGAACCAACCCTCATCAGTTGGTCCAGATCATCATCTCCCACATATATATATATATACACAATCAGTGCTCAATTTATATTAAGATAGCAAATCTTCAAACTTTAATAAACAAACTTCAATATTCCCCACCCTCTAATATTTCAGTCATCCATACTGACCTCTCACATATAGAATCGTAAATACTCAGAAGAGGGATGTGCAGATTACAGACTGAATATATAATATTCAAGTATATGGTCTATACTAAACTTTATGTAATTAGAAGGCACTTGAACTCAGACTTTCAAGCCCTCTACAGCTATGTACTTTACCTTATGCAACTGAAAAACATGACCACACACATGTGAAAAAGATATACTCTCTTCTATATGTCTTTAGTGCTGAACCAGCATTCATCAGTTGGTCCAGATCACCATCTCCCTCACATATATACAACCAGTGTTTAGGTTATATTAAAATAACAAAATTTTAAACTTTAATGCACAATACGTATATTGGAGATCATTTATCTTTTTCACATGTATGTGGCCATCAGTTATATAAGATGGGATGCATAGCTGTAAGAAGCTTGAAAGTCTGAGTTTAAGTTTCTTTTAATTACATTTAGTATAGACAATATGCTTATATTTGAATATTGCATATTCATCCTGTATTCTGCCCATTCGTCTTCTATGTATTTAAATGAACATATTAAAAATCTATACATGAGGAGTCGGAGAGACTTAAAGTCAACATGGGCATGATAATAATATTGACATCAATAAGGTAAAGAAATAGATTATTTGCTTAAGGGTGTAAGGAGTTTATCATTATTTAATAAGATATATAGTTATATATGAATAAGCAAAATTACTGAAGAAGAAGGAAGTATATACAGAATTATATAAATGTAAATATGGTTCTATTGCATCTATTTTTTCCCTCACTAAATATCACATTTCAAACATGAATTTACATACTATAATCTCAATTTCTTTATGTTTAAATACTATACCTATTCAGTTCTAGTTAAAGGCACATGTACTGATTTTTTTCTGAACATTATAATTTTCTGATTATTATAATTTTTGAAATAATAAGTTATATTTTTTAATTAATATAATTTTTAATTACATAAACTTTGACAAGTATGGGACATAATTGATTCAATCAGCTCATATCTAGCCCTAATTGATTTTAAAAAAAAAAACTGACATTAAACGATTTCTGAACAAATTTGATTAAAAAAGTACTCCAATGGATCATGATTGCTTTCTTTTATATCTACTTATTTATGTTGAAGTCATTAAAAATGTAATTTTACTATATATATAATATTTTAAATACATGTATAGTATATATACTTAAGCTAGACATAATTAGAGGGATTTGAACCCAGACTTTGAAGCTACCTTCAGTCATCCACTCCATCTTATACAACCAATACACATGATCACATACATGCAAAAAAGATAAATGATCTCCAATATACATATTTTGTGCTGAGCTAGTACTCATCAGTTGATCTGTATCATCATCTTCAACACATTACAATCAGTGCTCGGTTTGTATTAAGATAGCAAATTTCCAAGCACCTAGCCTAGAATATAAATACTATGCATGTATTTAATATATTACACATTCAGCCTGTATTTTACCCATCCTTTTTCGGCATATTTAAGTTGGGTTTAAGTTTCAACATTTGAGGAGTGAGATTGAGTTATGGTAAACATGGGTATGACATGACAAAAATTATCAAACAAGGGGTTTGAATGCACCATCATCAGATTTTCAATGATATGGATGGATGAAGAGTTGGAGAGTGGAGAAGATTAAAGCCTGTCCATTAAAGCTTGAAGATTTGCTATCTTAATACAAACCAAGCAGTGATTATATATATATGTGGGATATATATGATATATATATATACTGAGATGATCTGGATCAACTGATAAGTGCTGGTACAGCATGAAATACATATATTGGAGATCATTTATCTTTTTCACATGTATGTGGTCGTGCATATCTGTTGTATAAGATGGAGTGGATGACTAAAGAGAGATTTAAAGTTTAGGTTCAAATTCCCTCTAATTATATATATATATATATATGTATGCTACTTTATGTGTTTTTCATTTTATTAATTAAAATTTGGAAAAAATGTTTTTTTAAATTCATACCTAACCCCAAAACAATATGATCACCATTTCCTATGTGTATACAAGCTAATAATAACAATAGCAAATTCTTCATATAGTAGTGTCACCTATTGCAAGCCTTAGTAATCAATAAATGCAAGAAGGTTTGTACATAGTGCCTACTTATCCAATACCATCACTGATGAAAAACACAAGCTAGAAACTAGTCTGAGGAAATTGGATGAGTATGCACTAAGTACAGATTTTATGCCTAAACCTTCTTGCATCTATTGATTACTAAGGCTTACACTGGATGGTGCGACTGAATGGAGAATTTGCTACTGTTGTTAACTCATTTACTTGTTTAATTTATTTATTATTAATATCTATCTACTCTACAAAATAATCAAGGTGCTCAATTAAAATTTCAGGGTTTATGAAGTGTTCTGATGTATTGGAGTATAATGATTTAGATTTTTATAAATGTATTAAACAATCTCCACATCGTGATACATTCTTTTTAAATCATATGAATAAAGATACATAAAAGGCAAATGATTTACAAGATACATTTTATGCTAAATCAGCACTCATTACTTGGCTCAGGTCACCATCTTTCATATATATATATATATATATATATATATATGAAAGATGGATCATACATCATCAACCATATATATAATACATCATCAACCATTATCAATCCACTGCAGGATGAAGGTCTCTCCAAGTTTCTCTTCTCCACATCACTCCTGCACACTTTCTTATTTCATTCATCCATCTTACATGTGGTCTCTTTCTGGGTCTTTACAATCTCTTGAAATCCAGTTTAAAATTTCAATTGTCCATCTATTATAGTGATATGTCCAGCTCAACTCCACTTCAATCTTTTAATTTTTTCAATGAGGTCAGTAACACCTGTTTGTTCTCTTACACATACATTGCGTTTTTGATCTCTTCTTGTTACTCCCAACATACATCTCTCCATACTTCTTTGAGTGGTCTGAAGTCTCTGTATTGCTCTTCTATTAAGTGTCCAAGTCTCAGATCCATAAGTAAGAATGGGCAAAACACATTTATTAAAAACTTTTCTTTTCAAACACATAGGCATATTTCCTTTTAGTATCAAGTTATTTCTACCAAAAGCAATCCAGCCAAGTTTAATTCTATGATTAATTTCATCCATTATATTTCCATCTGTATTAATATTCTGACCAAGGTATTTGTAACTGTTAACTTCTTCTAATTCATCATAATCAATCTTTATTTTCATATTTTGAGCAAATCGATTTGCTTAACATATATATATATATCTGTATCTTATGTATAGTATGTTACAGTTGGATTTACAAATGTCAAACTTACTCCACCCATAACTTTAACACTATCCACTTCAGATAAATACAATAATGATTATCACTAATCATTTACTAAACTAGAGATTATCTCTAGCCCAGATATAAAATTTAAATCTCAGCTAAAGTTATCATATATGTTTATTTAATTAAACACACACACATGCAGTTATTCTCATTTTTCTGTTCCATATATAATATCTTTATTAAACAACCTCCACACAACCTAGATTTTATAAGAATTATAGATCAGACTTTAATACTTTATAAATATTAAAGTTGAAATATAACCATTTCCTAAATATTTTTACAAATAAACAAGTCTCTGCCATAAAGAGATATAGATAATAATTAGAATTTTTTAAGGGCTATTAAATGAAAATATTAATAGTTTGAAAAATCACCATATATCTTATAGATAATTTCAGCTTCAATATAGTCAGGTAAAGTATCAATTAGAACCAAGCATTACCCAACTAAAATCACAATTATTATTTAATACAGAATATTGAACTGCTAACAGATTCGTTCTCAGTTTGAAATTTATTAGATAAATGCTATTACTAGATGGTGTTGTTTCTTTTGTCAGGGTATGTTTATAATTGATATTTTTACTGATTACATCACAGATGAAATTTATCTATAAATACAGGAACAAATTAGATGAGCCATGTTTATTCATGAAAATATTTAGAGAATCATAATATTTCCAGTTTCAGATATATAAATTATTAATGATTAGTCTATAGTGCATATGTATGACAGGATAATGAAAAGTTCCCAGAATGTTATAATAAAAAATTGTTTATTTTTAAGTATTATAATTTGAGTCATTTTCAAATTACTGTCCATTTGTACACAGGTCTAAATATGTTTTTCCTTTTTCTAAATAGTCTGAAAATATTTGCAAAGTGATGCCGTTTAACACCAGCATCAGCTATTTTTCATCACTTCTCAGTTCACAAAAAAAATTTTGAGGCACTTTTCATTTGAGTAAATAAAAAAAGATCATGTGAAGTGAGAACAAATGAATATGTCTTATAGATCAACTGGGTTATGCTGAATTTAATTAAAAATTGGGTTATCGTCAATTAGTCCCTGCACACCGCCTGATGTCACTGTTGCTAGTCAAAAACCAATAGATATAACATTACCAGGCTGATTTACAATTTATTTTTTTACACTACTACATGTCAGTGCATAGCACTGGAATTTTTAGGGAGGGGGATTTAATGTCTTTGCCGATCTGAAGGATCATCTATCACATGTGAAATAATTTTTAAAACATTATCCATCACAGTATGTAGTGCTGGAATTGGCAGGGAGGATGATCTGATGATTTTGATGATCTGAAGGATCATCCATCACAACATATACAACATTTTTAAAAACAAAATTATTTAATAAAATCTAATATTTTCTTTTTTCAATTAACATCTGATCAAAAAAAAAAATTTCCAACACTATTTTAAAACAATTTATGAAACACAATTCAATTTGAAAATTTCCCTCTGATCAAGCCAAGCTTATGCTTTGAAAGTCTCATAGCTGTCCCTGCACAAAATATGTTTATGCATGATAATGCTGGAATGTACACTTTTGAAATCTGTTTAACCTTAAAAATATGTGTACCAAAGCACATCTTTTGTCTTACAATTAATACTATCTAAAACTACGTGAGGTCATATAATTAATAAGTACTTTGAACGCACATGCAAAGACTTAGGACAACTTGAATTCTACACACCCCCATATCATACTGTAGCAATCTGTGAAGTGTGCAATAGTATCATGAAGCACAAAAGCTGCTTAGCAGCCAATATAAACAGAACTGTTCTATAGGCCATTATGAGCAGTATATTTCTGTGCTTTTGCATGGAGACAGTGACATCAGGCGGTGTGCAGGGGCTAATTGATGACATCCAAAATTGTTTCACACTCAAAGCTTTAAGCATTAATACATTGTCATAATGAAGCATGCATTCTTCACTTTGTGACAAAATGAGAAGTTACATTTTTACTAAAGCATGTAAAAGATTCAGAACTTGCAGGTAAAATACCTGATCATTATAAACCTATTGTGAGAGAAATATGCCGCTTATGTAAAAAAAATCACAATCGTCTTGATGTTGGGCATCAATTGTCACATTTTTCAGGGAATGTGGTGAATTTGACACTTTCATTAAACCACTCACAAACTTGTGTTTTTCTGAGATCAACTTATAATCTGTTTCAAGCATTACAACTGTTTTCCCTAAAAGAAAACAGAATTTCACATTATTCCAACTTTTTAGCCATTACAAAAATTGACAAATACAAGTGGCACCAATATAGACACCAATGGCCATCATTTGTCAGATTGATGCAGAAGGCTCCCCACAAAAGATATGTAGCAGCTGAAGCATATACTACAACAGGTGTGCTTACTAGGAAACTATTTCATTATTTTTGGATCCCTCCTTATAATATAGAATAATAAACTAAAATCAGATTTATTTTTGGTTTAATATCTGACATTGAGATAAATATTTTTATTAGATGCATGTTCAGTAAGCTATGCCTACTTAATTTTTTGCCTGGATCAATCATAAAATTTTCTATAAATTAGATGAAGAAATTCTATTAAAATTATTAAAGCCTCTAAATATTTTTTAAATATTATAGCGATATATATATGAAATAAAAATTATTTTTGGTTTATACCATGTATTCCATTTTTGTTTTAATTTCCAATGTTTTGATGAAATAAGACTCATCATTGCCAAGGCTAAGATTTAAAAAAAAAATGTTTTTTTTTTTTTTAATGTGTCAAAGCTTCGGCCGGGAAGCAAACCCGCAAACCCAAGACAACTGCTTGTAAGGCAGCTGTGCTAACCATTCGACCCCCAATGCTTGACAAAAAAGAATTGTTACGTGTTAAGTAATAACGAAATTGTGCATAAAAAATAATCATTCTCCTATTTACTTATTTTTTATTTTAAATAAAATCTTTCTTATCCCAAAAAAAATAAATACATATTTTTACAATAACTATTTACATATAAAATTTTAATTATAGATCTTTATACTTATTTATATATTATTTTATAAGTTTTTTTTTTAAATAATACTCCTATAAATCATTCTCCTATATATTAGATAGTTGTCAATTTAGATAAAGTGGATTAATAAAAAAATTATTATTTCTTTTGTTTTACAATTAGTTGATTTGTAATTATTAAAGAATAAAGAGTTAAAATAATTGGTTTCCTTAAGGAGTAATACACTATATTTCATCATATTTATTTAAATTATTTAATCTTTTTTTTTTTTTTATGTTTTAATAGACTCACGTAATTTTTACATCATATTTTTCCAAATTAGCTAGTCATTCATTAGACTAGAAATGTTCTAATAATGAATAATATTTCTGTAGTGTAATTTTCACTATACCATTCTCATGCAAGATAGGGAATGGTTTCTATCCACTTTTAACATCTTGTGGAGGGATGTAATCATAAACATATGACCAAAGATGTGAAAAAGATCTAAGATCTCCAAGATACATATCTTGTGCTAAACCAACACTCATCAGTTGGCCCAGATCTTTATCATTGTCAATAGATAGATAGATAGATAGATAGATAGATAGATAGATAGATAGATAGATAGATAGATAGATAGATAGATAGATAGATAGATAGATAGATAGATAGATAGATAGATAGATAGATAGATAGATAGATAGATAGATAGATAGATAGATAGATAGATAGATAGATAGATAGATAGATAGATAGATAGATAGATAGATAGATAGATAGATAGATAGATAGATAGATAGATAGATAGAAAAAAATATGGCAAATGTCTATAATTTATTTGATGAGTGTTAAATGTGTAGCCCTTATAACTTTGACACAAATCACTTGATGAAAGTATATTAATAATTTGTATTAGTTACTCATTAGACTAGAGATTATCCAATAATGAATAATATCTTTGTAGTATTATTTTCATTATACCACTCTCACACAAGATAGGGGACTGGTTTCTATCCACTTTTAACACCTTGTGGAGGGATATGACCATAAACATATGACCAAAGACATGAAAAAGATATGTGATCTCCAAAATGCACATTTTGTGCTGAAACAGCACTCATTCATTGGCTCAAATCATAATCTTTTATATCTTTATCATTGTTCAGTATATACATAGATAGCATATTATACTACAGTTTATTTGATATAAGCCTTTGGAGGAATTGTTTACTGGGAAGTAAGATATATTAAATCCCTCAGGATGTGATTTTTTTTATACACTATGGTTATGATATCACTTACAAAATATTGAAAGCATACTTAGTGGATTACATTAAGGGTACAAAACAAATTTCAAAAATATAACCAAAGTTTATCAATAAAATATGAATTTTATACTGACGTATGTGAGGATAACTTGGAACAAAGTGTAGCAGATATTGTGGCTTCCGCCACTTATTAAGTCTATTTATTTGTTACTTTTGACCCAAGAATCTCAACTGTTTATTCTTAGTGATTATAAATCAAGTATAGAATTATGTATAAATTTAAACATTTATTTTTTTGTGAATAATATTTACTATATAATCCAATAGTCATTAGATAGGGTGGAGACATATCTGGATAAAATGTAAATATATTTTTAAAATTATGATAATAAACTATCTTTAAAAAGATTTCCTCCTTAAGAAAGAAATTATTTGAACAATTTTTAAATTTATATTTTATTAATCTTTAAAGGTTATTTTATATCTCATGAATTGCATTCAATAGTTTTTAAGTATATTTTATATGGAAAAATTAGTAGATGAGAGCCAATAAAAATCCTATTAAATTTCAATGAGAGTGTGACTATATTTTTATTAATAGTCATACATTTGTTTGTAAATTTAGTTCTGTCTATTGTCCAATTTGTATCCATATATCATCATCTATTACAATTAATTTGCTAGCCCAACATATAATTTGAACAGCACAGGATAAACTCTTTTTTATCAGCTTCACTTGTAACATGGATAAAAAATAATTCTCATTTATTTATAACAAACGATTCATTAGTAATTCATCAGAAACAAACATAACTTCATATGATCACTACTTACTGTGCTTACAGAAGCTGTTAAAACAATACCAAACTTTCCACACAGTAGTGCCACTGGATGTAAGCCTTAGTAATGGATACAGGAAGATTTGTACCTAAAATCTTTATCTGTTGCCAACTCATCCAATATCTCCAGGCTAGTTTTTAGCCTGTGGCTTTTATCAGCGAAGAATCTGGGATATGGGAGCACTGCACCTTGATCTTGTGCTCTAATTGTAGTTGAGAGTTCGCTACCGTTTCAGACAAACATAAAACAGACTTTTTTATAGCTAGACAACTTCCATATTTCTCCAATTCTTTTTTTATTTCATAAATAATTTCATATAAATAAAGATACAATAAAAGACAAATAACCCCCAAGATGCGTTTCATGCTGAACCAGCACTCATCAATTGGGCCTCCAATAAAAAACGTAAAAAATTCAGATTTTTAAATGTTAAATCACATCTTAAAAAATGAATATCAGAATAGTTTAAGCTTTTAAAATGTTTTCTTTTATAGAAATAAAAGTTAAACACTAAAAAGAAAGATAAAAAAATATTAGTGTTTTTCCACTATGATTTAGTGAAGATTTTTGAAAATTCCATATATAGCAATGAAAGCAGAGAAATGGATAATTATTAACCACATTGAACCTGAACTACCACAAACAGATTATAAGGCATTCTGGTGAAATGCTATTCACATGACCATCAGAAATCGATGTCGACTTGATGGAACAAATAGCAATAATATAGCATCAATATAAACAATAATTATTAAGCCTTAGCTGTTTTTTTTTCAAAACTCATTTTTCAAATATATATCCAGAACTTTAAAAAAAATTGAATTTTTTATTAACTAATCTAATAAAAATTCGATTAGTCAAGCGTTGGTGGTCGAGTGGTTATCACAGCTGCCTTACAAGCAGTTGTTTCGGGTTTGCGGGTTCGCTTCCCGGCCGATGCTTTGACACGAAGAAAAAAAAAAATCGACTATAGTTCTAAATTTGAATTTTCAATTTCAACATAAAACTCAAATTCAGCTAGAAATAGAGTAACTAGGAGAATCAATTAATATAATTCTTAATGTTTTTATTTATGTATTTCTTAAGGTCTTTCTTTTCTCAATCAGTTAATTGCCATGTGTGTCTATTTATTTCTCAACTATATGATAACAATTTTCTATTTGTTACTTGTTAAAAGAAGTCGCATTCTGGCAACTTCCTTATCTCTAAACTACAACTGTTCTTGTTTAAAATTATTGGTTTAGATTACAAGTTTTGATAAAGATATTGAAAGAATTTGCATTTTTCAAATAATTTTTATAAATAAATATGTTTTATTTATAAAAGTATATTTTACTTATTATTTTAAATTAATAATCTAAAAATGTTTTTAAAAGCAATATTTTTTTTATTTTTTGAGTAATAAGATTTTTAATAAAAATTCTCGGAAAATATAAAACGATAAATATTTAAAGTTTTATTTATTTAAATTTAAATTTTATTAGATAAGGTTCATCTATTGGTAGGAGAACTGTTCCAAATCCAGATTTTTAAATCTAATTATGCAGTCATTGAAGTGGCATATTAATAAGACTACCAAACTCTTCAAACAGTAGTGCTACCAAGTGCAAGCCTTTGTAATCAATTGATGCAGAAAGATTTGTGCATAACCTCCCTATCTAGTCCTCCTCATCAAACATCCCCAGACTAATTTCTATCTTGTGGCATTCATTAGTGAGGAGCCTTGGATTTGAGAGCACTTGATATATGAAGAGTTGGTACTCTTATTAACAGCATGTTTAAGCATATGAAATGGTGATAATGTAAAGTGGAATATTATATTATATGTTCGTTCTCTATTTTTAATATTTTTTAAAAATAATAAATAAATTAAAAACACAAAAATTATTTGAAAGTTAAAAATTTAATGCCTGACTGAATCATTTGTTCCCAATGACAAATCATAGATATATGAAACATTTGTTCCCAATGGCTTATATGTATATTTTTAAACTTATTATACTGTTTCTAAATCGCTCAAAAAATTTAATAAAACTAAAAATATGTAATGTTTAATAGATTTTCTCAAAAGAAGAAAATAACGATTATTAATGACGAATCAAAAAAATAATTTATTAATACATATGGGAACATAATGGATGAAAACAGTCATCAATTAAACTTGTAGAGAGTGATTTTGATAAAGATAATTTAATATTAAAAGAAAATATGTCGATGTGATTAAAAAGAAAGGTTTAATTTAAGCCGTTTTATCAATTTTTACTTATGATATGAGACTTGGATACTTAACAGAAGAACAATAAAGAGACTTCACACCACTCACTGAAGTATAGAGAGATGATGTTTGGAGTAACAAAAAGGAATCATAAGCAAAATACATTGGTGGGAGAACAAACAGGTATTACTGAATCAACAGACTGAAGTAGAACTGGGCTGGAAATTTTTCTACAAGAGAAGATGATAGATAGTTTTAATCTTAAATTGGATGCCAAGAGATTGTTGAAGACCTAGAAAGAGACCATATGTGAGATGGTTGAATACAATAAAAAAATTTGCCGGGCGTAATATGGAAAAGTATTTTTAGAGAATGGAAAACCTGGATTAAACTTGGAAAGACTTTCATATTGCAATGGATCATAATGGCTGAAAATGATGGGTGATGATGATGAATTTAAAATTTCTTTTATTAATAATAGTCAAATTGTTTATTGCTCAGAAGTTTATAAAAAATTTTAATACTGGAAATGACATATAGCAATGATCTATGGATTTTGAATTCCAGATTTAACCCAATTTGCCACTGCACTCCCAGTTGTGCACAGCTATTTATTTCAACCGTTACTACTAAACTAAATTTTATTTCTTATAAAGTTGTTGAAGGCAGGATATTTATATTCTATTGTGCACCAAATAATACATTGTATAAAAAGTTTGAATAAATAAATAAGCATGCTGGTCAATTAAAGTACCATATAATAGATCCATTCAGTTGGTCAAAACAATTTGTTTTGTTTTTTTTACTTTTGATAGCTGAGAATCAATTCAGAAACATTTGGCTCTTAAATACATCACTCTTACTACTGAATTAAAATGAATAGAACATAAATGAAACATAATAATCCAAAATTGTAGAGAATGCATTACTTGCATGTCAGAGACTACCTAGAACAGCACTCTCATCCTCACATCAATGTAATCAGCCATTGGTATCACAACAAGCTTAATACCTATCTGATTTAGCTCAGTGATAAGATATTAAACTCTGGAGTATAAGGTCCTCAGATAGATTTCAGTTCTAGTACTTCCAGCATTCAAACTTTTTATAAACATCCGCGCAATAAAACAATATGGTTATTATTCATTTACCCAAATTGATGAGTTTAATAAGGAGGGAAGGGTAATATAGTAATTCCTTTTGTCAGGCTGATGGATTGTGGGTAATCTTTTATTATCTCATGATTTAGTTTAAAACTAAGAACCCATATTAACCAGTTGATTATTTTTGTTTAAATCTAACAAATATATTTTTAAGCCAATAAACATCACATGACCACCACCTCTTATGCTTGTGTATAACTGGTTTTAAAACAGGAAAAACTCACTATATATATTGCCACATACAGCAAGATAGAGTAATCAATGGCCATCAGCCGCAAACTAGTTTGGCGATATTGGATGAATAGGCACTAGATGGGGATTTTATGCACAAGCCTTCTGGCATCCATTGATTACTCTAGCTTTCTGTGTGTGGCAATATATATAGTGACTTTTGCCTGCTTTAAAATCTATTTTTTCTGAAAATAATCATCAGCTAAGTGAAATAATTATTAAACTTAATAGTTTGAAATATGTGACATGTTAGCTTCAAAATATTGGAATTTTTTAGCAATATATGGATCCATAAAATTATATCAATTAATGCTAAGAGTACACTTTTTGTTCCATTTTATAAAGACATTGTGAAATATAATTATTATTCACAATATCAGAGATACCTTCAAGAATTTTATTGAATAGGTTGCTTCCTATCATAGATAAATGGTATCCAACGATTTAGTGTGATTTTAGAGAATCCATGAGTGCTACAGTCATGGATTTTGTTGCCAAAAAAATGGCACAAAGAAGTGGATTTATATTTTGATTTTATTGATTTAGATACAGCATTTGATTTGGTTATTATCAACAGGTCTATGGTTTTCTTTGAAATTAGCTGATTGTCCACCTAAACATTCATATTGTAGAGCTCGCACACTGAAGAATGAGAACAAGTGTTATTACTGCAGGGGGATAATCTGAGGCATTGGAGATATAATTTGGTGTTAAATAAGAATATGTTTTTGCTACAAAATTGTTTTCAATTTTATGATAGTAATCTTTGGAATTTCTGATAGGCAGTTTGATCAAACAAAGATCAAGGTTCAATACAAGTAGATTCATGGTAAAATTTTTAATTTGAAATACTTAAAAACAAGAACTTCTTGGATTTAAACCACCAAACATCACATGGTCACCATTCTTTATGCCTGCACAACTGTTTACACAGTGGCTAAACTGTCCATACAGTAGCTCCACTGAATGCAAGCCAGAGGAAACAATGGACTCAGGAATGTTTGTGCATAAAATTCCTATCTAGTGCCTATTCCTCACTGATGAATGCCACAAGCTAGAAACTAGTCTGGGGATATTGAATAAGAAGGCAATAGATAGGGATTTTGTGCACAAACTTTCCTGCATCCATAGTTTACTCTGGCTTGCACTGAATGTTGCTACTGTATGGAAAGTTTAGCCTCTGCGTAAACTTTTTGGATTTTGGATTTACAGTAAGCTGATGATTATGATATTTTTGCAGGTTAAAAGATGATTAACAGAATGTTGTGAATATTTTGGATATAACCTCATATAAAGATTTTAGTTTAATAATTAATATTAAAAAAACTAAGTTCTTTTCAGTGACAGAGGCAAAACTCTCCCTACAGTATGGTGATCATGCGATGTTTAGTTCTTTGCAATGAGTGAGGAAGAAAACATTATTAGCAGTTTTTAATTTGGATGGTTATCTGTTTGAGAATGTAAACTAGTTTAAATATCTTCATAGTTTTATAAGTCATGGGCTTAAATTTTGAAATAACATCAAAATAATGCTTATGATTTTAATTAAAAGATAGAGGATTTCATCATAGGGAAATAATTATTGCAACTAAGTTATTTTACATGATCTATTCTATGGAAGTAAAACATGGGCATCCTATGAATGCAATATAAAAGCATTTGAAAATTTCTATTTAAGAATGTAATGTAAAATATAAAAATACAGTGAGAAGATCACACACAAAAAAAACAATCATTATATTCTTCAGCTTGCTAAATGTGATACTATTCGGTCCACTATTGTAAAATTGCAACTCCCTTGGTTTGGATATTTAAAAAGATTGAACTTGAATATAGGTTTTGTAAGGGAGAAGTAGAGCCTATCTATATTATAAGGTTTATCTCTATGATATTCTAAAGAAGAGCAATGTTAAATATGACAGAGAACAGAATATACCGAAGAGTTAGATTTTTAAGAAAGAAGTTTTTTGTGGAAGATATTAAAAAAAAGCTTTCAAAATGTCAAATCAACTGAAAAATGGGTCAGCATGTTCTATATTTAAACATATTAGTCATTCATAGTTTGGTTTGTATAATCATTACAAAATTTATTTCTAAAGTAATGAATACTATTTCTGTAGTGTAATTTTTACTACACTCCTCTCACACAAGATAGGAACTAGTTTCTATATGCTTTTAACATTCTGTGAAGTTGTATAATTATAAACACAACCGAAGACATGCCCTTAACTTGTGTGAGAGTGGTGTAGTAAAATTTACACTACAGAAATATTATTCATTAAGTGGATAATTTTGAGTCTCATGAACGACTAATACAAATTAGTAATATATTTCCATCAAGTGGTTTGTGTCAAAGTTGTATGGGCAGGAAGTTTGACACTTATCATTTAAACTATAGCAATTGACTATCTGTATATATTGAACAATAATAAAAATCACATGATCACTATCTCTTATACTTGCACATAATTGTTATTAAACAAGGCAAAACTCTCCATACAGTAATGCCATCCTGTGTCAATCAGAGTAATCAATGGATGCCAGAAGGCTTGTGCATAAAATCCCCATCTAGTGCCTACTCATCCAATATCCCCAGACTCAGTGAAAAAATCCACAAGCCAGAAACTAGTCTGGGGATATTAGATGAGTAGGCATTAGATAGGGATTTTATGCACAAGCCTTCTGGCATCCATTGATTACTCTGGTTGGCACAGGATGGCAGTACTGTATGGTGAGTTTTGCCTTGTTTAATAATAAAAATATGAGTAAGAGTTTATTATCTGGGCCAGCTCATTAGTACTGGTTCTACATGAAAGTACACATATCTTTGATCATCTGTTTATAATCACACCCTTCCATAAGGTGTTAAAAGTAGATAAAAACCAGTCCCTACCCAGTGTGAGAGTGATGTAGTAAAAATTACAACTACCCAAACCACATTACTATGTTCCCCCCAAAATATGGCATAATACAAAAACAAGCTGTAGCATGATTTTTCAAAATGCTTATAATATAAGCCCTACTTAATATTTTCGGTCAGATGAATGGATTTTTATTTGTCTGTTGAAACACACATTCAAGGGGGGATGTCACAACAGTAACTGGAATTTTGTAATAGGTGTTGCAAATTGAATTGCTTTCAAAATATAGCCTATTTAATGCAATGCACCAGTCTAAATATGTTTTTCACTTTGCAAAGTAGTTTGGAAACACTTGCAAAGTGATGCCTTTTAATGTATACATCTTTTTTTCATCACTTTTAAGACCACAAAAAAATTGAGACATTTTTCATTTGAGAGATTATCACATGATGAAAGATTGAGTGAATGTGGTAGAATGATAAACTGGTTCATGCCAAATTTAATTTTAAAATGTTCACACTGAAGCTTTATGTGCTAGAGCTGTAATGATAAACATGCATTCTTCACTTTGCCACAAAACAGAATGGTTACATTTTACTGCTTCTCACATAACCATGTAGTACAACAGATGAAGCACTAGAGAATTATTCTGGTTGTTTTTGTATTTGAATAAATGTAGATTTTTGTGATATAAAAAAATAATTAAGACATCCCTTGAAAATAAGACATAAGAACTTCTTTTGTAGCAAAAACTAATATAAGGCTCAGTATTATTTTGGGGGAAATATAGTATTAACTTTATTAATCATGACATTTCCTCATGTTTAACAACTTGGAAATTCTCTGCAGCTTGATTGTGATAATTTTCGTTTTTTTTACTTACATGGTCATGTTAATTCTTTCAGTGTCAATCTCACCCCCAAATTTTTGAATAGTCTCTAGCAATGAATATTTTTATTATGATGCCATGTTTGATTTTTTTTGTATGCAATTAAATCTTTTTATGCATACTAATACCATTCATTTTTAGACTAAAACATCACATGACCACTACTTCTTACGCTTGGGTATAACTGTTTTAAAACAGGCAAAACTCACTATACATATTGTCTCTTGCAGCAAGCGAGAGTAATCAAGCCAGAAACTAGTCTGGGGATATTGGATGAGTAGGTACTAGATGGGGATTTTATGCACAAACCTTCTGGCATCCATGGATTACTCTAGCTTGCTGTGTGTGGCAATACATATAGTGAGTTTTGCCTGTTTTATCATTTATAGACTATATTATAAATATTTAAGCCTTCTAATAATTAAAATTCTAAAACAAAAAATTAATATTTAAAATTGTGAAAATAAGTATCTAACTAAAGGTCTTATTGATAACAAAGGCATACATTATTATTGTCTTCATGGTATCTATTCAAAAAGTTAAAAGAATGAAATATTAGATATTAGAATTTTATGTTATTAAGAAATGATATATTTAGAATTAGTTATCATCAAAGAAACAAAAAAATTCAAAAAGTTAATAAATTATTAATTGTTATTAAAATGTTTCTCTTACAGTTTTTACAAAATTGGTTTTCTTTTTAATTTCTAATGGCTCTTCTGTGGTAATTTCCAATTTTTATAATGTACTTTATATAATTTCTAAGCGTTGTCTTTGTAAAAATAAAATTTTTCAAAGAGATCCAGCGCCACCTAGTGATGTAATTATTGGTTTAATAATAAATCTTTTACAAAAATATTGCACCATAGTCATTAACAATTACTGAAAATCCCATATTTGTGGTATTTAGTCACAGGGAAAGTGAAATTAAAGCAACAGCCAATCATAAACTTCCACCTCCTTCATAGCTTTGTCAGCAAAATAGAATGTGCTGTAATCACAGTAAAAGCTCCATAAAAGTTCACATACTGCTGTCATCTCTTGGAATTTTTTTTTAATTATTACATTAAAAATGGAAGGTAGAAAGAATCGCTGCAGCCTGTCACACACAGTAATTTAACATACAATGCTTCAAAACAACATAGAAAAGTAGCAAGCACAGTGCCATTGCAATGCCTAAAATGTCAAATATGATTTTACTATCACAGCCAACTTTTGTGACACACAGTAACAACAAACATTTTTTTCTAAAAAATATTGTGGAAAATCTACAAGAAATAATTTTAAAAATTATTTGTATTGAGATGATTGGTATTGATACAACTAGTATGTGTGTGCTTATATATTTAGAGCTTAAAAGGAAAAGGGAAATAAACACAGATTAAAACAAAATTTATACATAGAGTTATTTTAAATAAAATCTGGAATAACTGAAAGATTTATTAACTAAGAATATTTTCTAATGGTTCTAAAGTACTATAAATTATTCAAAATTCAATATTTTTTTTAAAAAGGTCTCTGATACATTTTAATTGACTCTGATTTTGTCAAAAATCTAAATTTTTAATATAACAAATTTGTTTAAAAACAAAGACATTTCTTTATTGTGAAAACTAAAGTTCATTCTGTAATCTGTTTTTAATTACAGAAATAAGATGAAATTATATAATTAATACTTATTTTTGGTTCTGATAAAAGTAAATTAAACACCACAACAATGGGAATTTAGTTATTGCTTTGTTTTTATTAATCAGAAAGAAAAAGACTTACTGTTAATCATCCTGTTTAAAAAATCCATTATACATACTATGAATGGTGAGTTCAATTTAAATGATATTATTAGAGTGGGTGTAGAAACATAGAGGAAGCTACTTCTAGTTTCCATGTTAATTGCATTTGAACTCCTGGAGACATAAAGTGGATGGCTTTTCCATGTTTAGTAGCCCATTATGTGTGTACTAGATACTAATTACCATTGCTGAAATTTGGAAATTATGGATATTGTTCTAGACTGAGGACCACCATTATTTATTTTATATATCTATTAATCACCATGTCACACCAGAAATCTATATTAGAAACCAGCCTACTAATATTGAGACTCCAGTGCTATATTTTATACATACACTAATATATATGCATGGAAGCATAAATTAAAGAAATCTAATATATATATATATATGTCAACAGATGGCATTCTACCAAAAACACCGTCAAGCGTATTTTGTTTACATAAACGTCAGAGAATGCATTCACTATCTCTAACTTTAATTCCACTTTCAGATCATGATTTCAAGCTATTTTCTATCATCAGTGAAAGACAGGAATAAGAACTAGATCTAAACACAAACTCTGAGCATTTATGAAACAGTTTCTATTCAGCTTGCAAGCGTGAATTTTTTAGACACATAAATGTCTTCAAACTCAGCACAGCAAGCCAGATAGCTACATGGGTCTGATATCAGTTCAGCATCACCACATAGTAGTAGCCTCTGCAATATATATCATTGCAAGAAAGACCTCAAAGGTACATTTATGAAAAACAAGATCAAGTTAAAAACTTGTTAATGCTTGTATTTATGTCAACAGATGGCGTTCTACCAAAAACACCGTCAAGTATATTTTGTTTACATAAACATCAGAGAATGCATTCACTATCTCTAACTTTAATTCCACTTTCAGATCATGATTTCAAGCTATTTGCTATCGTCAGTGAAAATGGTGTTTTTGGTAGAACGCCATCTGTTGACACAAATACAAGCGTTAACAAGTTTTTAACTTGATTTTGTTTTTCATAAATGTACCTTTGAGGTCTTTCTTGCAATGATATATATTGCAGAGGCTTCTACTATGTGGTGATGCTGAACTGATATCAGACCCATGTAGCTATCTGGCTTGCTGTGCTGAGTTCGAAGACATTAATGTGTCTAAAAAATTCACGCTTGCAAGCTGAATAGAAACTGTTTCATAAATGCTCAGAGTTTGTGTTTAGATCTAGTTCTTATTCCTGTCTTTCACTGACGATAGCAAATAGCTTGAAATCATGATCTGAAAGTGGAATTAAAGTTAGAGATAGTGAATGCATTCTTTGACGTTTATGTAAACAAAATACGCTTGACGGTGTTTTTGGTAGAATGCCATCTGTTGACATAAATACAAGCGTTAACAAGTTTTTAACTTGATTTTGTTTTTCATATATATATATATATGTAAATATACTGTACACTTATGAAATCTATGTCACAAATATGTTATAATCTTAATAGCACGAGGGTAACGGCTATAGTATCAGATTTGAAGACTAATGCATGTACACCTATGCATATATATTTACAATTAAAAAATCCAGCAAATGTGCAGTTCATAAATTAAAAGACATTTTAAGATCTTTTTGGTTTCATCTATTTTGAATCATTATAAATAAAATTTTATCAATTTCTATAAAAAACAAAAAGGTGAGTTCAAATCCAAAAAAAAAATTGTGAATTACAATATTTTCAGAATTATAAATAAAATAATAAAAGTCAGCAAAGAATTTAATTCTTGCAATACCTAGAAAGTAAAGAACAGAAAGCAAACAATTATTTATTTCTTTTGTTAATAAAAAAACAATGAAATATTCTTCTCTGGGGTCCAAAATAGTAGACTAGTTATTGTTATGGTAAGTGCTGCAGATAACAAAAAGGATAATCTATATTACGGTATGTGAAATGGCTAATGACACAGACAGTAAGCAATTTTCATTCAATAGTCAACTTTATTTCAGTATGGATTGACAGAATTCCAAACTGCAAGATATACATTAAAGCAGTGGAAATGCATGGTGCAGTGAAGAATTTGTCTTGCTGCTAATTGAAATTGCAAAGCTTACATTAGAAACTGTAACAATGTTTTCTTGTAATGGTAAATTGTTTGACATGATCGACTAGCCAAGAACAAATAGCATATAATTTGGCAGCCCAGTCCAGTGAATAATGTTGTATGTGAAAATGTATTGCCACCTCTTATAATTTGCTACTGTAAGGAAAGAACAAGACTAAGCAGATATATTGCTGAAAACTTATATGTATTGTATATGCATTATAGTAATGTAAAGCTAAATTATGTACCCAATATGTGAAGAGAAGAAATATATGCTTCATGAAAATTTATAAAAAGATCATCATCAGATATTTAATTGGATGGACAGTTGAAGAGTTGGAGTGTGGAGTGGATTGAAGCCTGTCCATTAAAGTATGAAGATTGGCTATCTTAATATATATCTGAGCACTTATTGCATACATGCGTGATGATAAACTGGACCAACTGATGATTGCTGGTTTAGCATGAAATACGTATATTGGTGATTATTTATCTTTTCGACATTAATGTGTTCAAGTGTAACAATGATATGAGATACAGTGGTAAGTGGTGTTAAAGTCTGTGCTCATATTCCCTATATATTACATATATTGATACAGGTATATAATAAGCATGTATTTCATTTATTAAAAGGATCGTCTGTAATTGCGGAGAAGAAAACATCTAAAACCTAGGATGTAGGACATTAAATATTTGGTTTTAACGGTAAGATATTAATATACTAAAATATTAATCTATTCTATAATATGGAAAACAGACTTTAAATTTATGACGATTAAAAGAAATTAATTCTTGTGTAAAAGAATCCAATATTTTTACATATGAATTACGAGTATAAACTCAAAGTATATTAAATGAAGAGTTATATTTCACTTCATATCTAACGTACATAGAATTATTAGAAGTAAAACTAAAATAGATGAGCTGTTTATTTTAAAAAAGATATTAATGATTTTATGTTTTATCTTATGTCTATATATGAAATTATTAAACAGGAAAAAAATGAAATATATGATTGATTTATTAAAATGATCTTAATAAACTAATGATCAGCTTTTCAAGCTAATGCACATGGCTTTATGAATCTTACTAATAAATGAATACATAGTAAAAGTAATTTAAAGTGATTGGTTAATATCTTCACGCTCTCATTTCCAGTACTTAAGATTTGCCCATACTTAAGCATTTGGATTGAAAGAATAGGTGGTTTCATTCTATTCTTTCACAAAGACTTTATCTTGTGTTGGAAATGAGAGTGTTCATTTATTATTAAGATTCATAAAGCGCATGTGCATTAGCTTGAAAAGCTGATCATTAGTTTATTACAATTCATAAACATCGCGCTATATAAAAATAAATAACTCATTTAAAATGATCTTAATAAATTTTATGCACAATTGGAAAATTACATTTGAAATTATTGAATAGCTACAATCAAACTACTTAAGTTTTGTGTTATTAATAAATTGTTATCTTATTATTTTATTAACCTATCTGTTTATGTTTCATAAGATTAAATATTATAACTTCAACACACACACATATGCTAGTTCATAAAAATATCCACAACTCTGAGAACATGTGAGCCATAAGGGATATGCTGGAGTATTGCAGTAATGATTTTTGGGAACTGTTGATGATTGGTATCTTAAATAATTCTAAGTAAACATTTTCTTTTTAGTAGCTTTGGCATGTAGAGTTTCTTCAAATAGAAATCTAAAACAAATAAAATACTTTAGGCTAGTTATGATAATAAAACCATCACCATAATTCCTGGTGTTTAGTAGGATATTCTTACATTTATCATTATAGATAAAAGCTTATGGAACATGGAATATCTTATATTTATAGTACATACAATTGGTTTGGGTTCAAACCTGAATTCCTGAGATATTATCAGTACATAATACATAATCATTTTTACCACTACATAATTCTTATTTACCAGTATATAATTGGCACTACCAAAGTGTTTTTGGCCTGAACATCCTCTTTCTTGTACTTAAAATGGAGTTAAAGTATGAAAAAGATTAGCATATGACTGGGTATAATATAAATAAAAGGGAAGGGGGTGTTTTTATTCAACTGGAAAGTATAAATGTCAATATAAAGATAATATATAGGAAGAAGTGGATAACATTATGTGGAAGGGACTGTATACTGGGGTTGAGAGCGATGTGCTATTAATTTATAATATAATAGAAACAAAATCATAAAGTTGAGCAAATATACAAGTAAAGAAAGGATAGTTAATCAAAAATTTAAAAACATTTATATATAAATAGTCATAATAATTCATCTAAAAACAATAGTAAGCCCTGAATAATTATGGATTCACCAAAGTCAGAAACAGTACAAACAATGAAGGCAGAGCTGGTTGTTAAAGAAGAAAATTTGACTGTACAAATGCAGGAAGAAGACAAACAACCTTGGTTGCTATGGAAATGATATATGCATTTATGAAGGAGTTTAAAGAAATGTCCAACCAAAACCAAGAAAAAATATTTGGTTGTTTTATAATAGCATGTTGAAACCGCCAGAGGGCGTGGTTTGTTTGTAAACAAAGATAAATATAATGTTGCCAGGGCCGGGTTTCTTTTTTTTTTTTTTGGCTTTGGTTTTTTGTTTATCACATTTAAAAAGTAATATCAAATCAATTTTTTAAACACAAGCAAAAAAAAAAATGCATAAAAAAATTAAAAAAAATGAATTTACATGTAAAAGTACTTAATTTTTTTTTTTATTCTTTTCATTATTTATATTTTGGGGGGCCGGGGTTTTTTTTTTTTGGTCTATGTATTTTTTTGTTGTTGTTGTTGTTTATCACATTTAAAAAGTACAGTGGCTATCAAATTAATTTTGGCAACCCAAAAAAAAAATACATCAATTAAAAATGAATTTTAAAAAGTAGTTACCACTTTTTTTTATTCTTCTCATTAAACCCTTATATTTTCGGTTCGATATTCTACGACAAAAAAAATCAGATTCTTTTTCTTTTTTTTGTTTGTTTTATTTTTATAAATTATAAATAAATCTCTTTCCATTTAACAGTAACATTTACAAGACAAAGTCAAACTTTGGGAGAGGGGGAAAAGGGGGGGAGGGTGTTTCCAATTGCTAACAGAACGGAACGCAAAAAAATCGAAGGTTGACAAAGTTTTGACGGTAATTACCAAAAACATAAATATATATGGCAATTAAAACCAACTTTTTGGGCTCTTCAGGATAAACAGCAGGCATGCAGCTTCAAGTTGTTTTGTTTGATAACCCGGTTCCAGCAGTCAGAGAAGAATTCTTTCTTTGACATTCGGAAAGTTTCCTATTTCAGCCATTTGATTCAGCTGGCAGTTGTTCTCGCACGAAATGTGACTTAGAGTGTGATTTGATAGGAATTGCACTTGCACCTACACTTGCCCAATTTTTTCAGCAGGAAATGGGGGCTAGGGAAGCATGAGACTCTGCTCATAATTGTTAGTAGATCTTCCTAAAACATGCGAGATAGAGGGGGGGTGGTCTTAATGAATATTAAAATAGTTTTGACAATCGTAATTCCAGACACCCTCAGACAATACTGTAGCCAAAAGTGAAATGTGATCGCACATCCAAAATGCTTAGCCCAAATCTGAGCGGTAAGCTCACACGATAGCTTTTGTGGCAGATTAAATGTCATGTTTCTGTGCATTAGCATAGAAATAAACACAGCAGCCCCCCCCCCCATATCAACGGACTATTTCTAGGCTTACGCATTAGAAATAGAATGTTCAATAGCGGCAGAGGCCGCCTAAATGGCATATTTCTGTGCACTATCATAGAAATAACGCTCTCCGGCAGTTTCAACATGCTGTTGTAAAACAACCAAATATTTAAAGGGTTTATAGAAATGATGAAACAAAAACTTGAAGAAAAACAACAAAAATTTGAAGAAAAATTGGACAGCAGGGATAAAGAATTTAAAGAAATGATAAAACAAGAATTTGAAGAAAAACAACAAAAATTTGAAGAAAAACTGGATAATAGAGAAAAATGATTGAAGAAATGCATAAAGAAATGAAAAAATAATCATAGTACAAGTATATAAAATAATATAATCACCCTGAAGGCGGAGATAAAAAGGCAAATAAATAAACAAATGCAATTAAGTCAAATAATTTTATACTTTTGGGAAATATATATTTTAGCACATGTGTGTGTGCAGTGCAACTGTTCCCAAAAGCTATTAATATAAAATAGATAACTAAAAATAAAAATAAATGAGTTGAGTGCTTTCAAAGGATCTTGCCTTTATAATCATAGCTTGCTAGTACGTTTAATGACATGCAAATATGCTAATTCCATTTCTTTGATAAAGCATAGCATGTGTCCTTCCTATTTTTGGCATCCTTGTCTCGTGAGATGAAAAAAGCCTCTTTGATTTTTCTTTTAAGGTCATGTCTCTCTCTACACACGATTGTGGGATTGTCTGGAATGCACTCATGGTGACTTGTGCTCTGGTGCTGATAGAAAACTGAATAGGTGGAAGGATCTTTGAGAGCTCTATTGTATGAATATTATTACACAAGAAATTGCATTCCATCCTCAACAACAGATATCAGTTTTGTTTTCGAACCCCTCCAAACTCTAACAATTTAATTAACAATACTAAAGACCAAACTCCACTTTTACAGACCCCCCATACAGTATATAATATTGCATGTTCCAACAATAATTGTAAAGGCACATATTATGGGGAAAGCAGAGCATCTTTGTCCACACGATTAGCACAACATAAATATTCATACAATAGAGCTCTCAACAATCCTTCTACCTATTCAATTTTCTATCAGCACCAGAGCACAAGTCACCCTGAGTGCATTCCAGACAATCTCACAATCGTGTGTAGAGAGAGACATGACCTCAAAAGAAAAATCAAAGAGGCCTTCTTCATCTCACGAGACAGGATGCCATAAATAGAAAGGGCACATGCTATGCTTTATCGAAGAAATGGAATTAGCATATTTGCATGTCATTAAACATAATAGCAAACTATGATTATGGAAGCAAGCTCGTTTATTTTTATTTTTAGTTATCTATTTTATAATAATAGCTTTTGGGAACAGTTGCGCCGCACACGCACACATGCTAAAAACAAATGCAATGAAAATGGAGTGCTTAGAGAAAACTTTATATGTGGATATGCAAGAAATGATTCACAAATCTGTTAAATCTTGTGAAGATAAACTGCAAGAAACTGTGTCAAGTAAGCTGGAACTGAAAGAGAAGATAGATTAGTTCAAATCCAAGGCCCTTCATTAAAAGAACTTATGAACCATAACAGATGATGAATGACATTAAGACTAACTATACTAAATGGAAGGTGAGATATAAGAAATGGGTTTATTGAGACAATAGAAGAAAGTAAGGAAGAAAATAAATCTGATACAGAAGATATGAAGCCAAGAGAAAGTCATGGTGATATAATGATTAAAATGTAAAATAGACCATGAAAATATCAATTGTATTTACCAATTTTTTAAAAAAATCAGATTTTCATAGATAAGGCAAGAGAGAAGCCCATGGAACATCTCAATAGCTTGGCAAACTACTTTGAGTTAAACTAGCTCATAGAAAAAAAGTTACTACTGCTTACCATTTGAGTGGACCTGTAAAAATGTGGTGGAACTCTTTGGTAAAAAAAGCCAACCTCTTACTCTGAATACAGGGATCAGATTCTCAGTAATTTCTGGTCAGAAGAGTTGGTGAGAAGCCATTAGATATCAGATTCTGAATAAAAAAGTGTGAAACGTATATCCAGTTTTTTAGATAGCAGGCATCAAAGTTACAAACTTTATCAGCATACAGCATAATAGAAATCCAGGTAATAAGGATAATTTAATACAATTTACCATTTTGGGTGGAGCAGATGGTCGTAAACATGAGGTTGCAGGGTTCTATCAAAACCACAATGGAAAAAACAAACTCACCACATTAGGCTAAAAGTCATCTAGAGGGAGTGATGCATCTATCAGTTGCATCAATATCAAGCATGACCAAAAATACCAACACTATAGATAATGGCAGAGAAGTAAAACAGACCCTGATAACAATAAGAGAACATGTGCAATACATCATTCTAGAAGTCAGCCTAGTCCATGAAGGAAGTCTCCTACTAAGAAATCAACACCTTCATCTCCTAATCCAAATACTAATGAAATGCTCATTAAATATGGAAAAACATGGCAAACAGAGAGAGGTAGACTCAGACAATGAAAAGAAGAGGGTGCTGCCTCCATCTCCACTTTAGATGTATCTAGACAAATGCAAGAGTTGATGTTAAAGAAAAATTTAAGGCTAGTTTATTCCCTGTCAACTCTGGATCTGTTTGGAAAGACTAATGCTTATGGATAAAGAAAATTGTACAATGGTCTTAAAAGCAAAAAAAAATAAATAAATCCATAAGTGATGTTAATATGAAAAATGAACTGTCATGCAACCTACTATGGAGAAACTAAGACTAATATTGCCACTAGAATGGCACAGCACAGATATCTATACAACAGAACTAAAAGTAAGACAGATGGGGGTCAATATTTGTGGAGCACAAAATGACTACTGGCCAGCCTTCCAACCATCTACTGCCAAGATGATCGGAACTAAAAGAAATGATGCTAAACACAAGGTCCAAAAAATGCCTGCTATATATCAAGTGACCCCACAGCTATAAACAGAAGAGAAGTTTGCTTCTGAATTTCCCCAAAATGGATGCTATAGTCAATTTGAAGCTATGATTATGGGAACTTAGACTTCCTAAAAGTGCTCAGATGATTAATTAAGATTATTAATTAATACACTATATAGGTTCATTACATGTGTTTAAAGCACAATTACTAGAGTTAAAAGTAAGATAAAGAAAAAGAAAAACTACAAGCTTGTGAGAAAGCAAGAGTGACACTTAAAAAAGACAATAATTAAAAAAAAAAAGAAATTTCCAGCTTGGGAGAAAGCAAGAACGATTTTGGTATTTAAATTTATATAGATGATCAATATATGATACAGACAAAAAGAAATGGACTTAAATTAATAGATTGACAATCAACATATAAATAAAAAAGCGAAGCTCTACTATCCCATTGTCTCTTTTTAATGGAAGGGGATATATAATCCTAGTAGCAGGAGTTTAGCTACTACAGAATCAGATTTGAAGAATAACGCACGTGTCAAAAGCAACCATCAGGAAATCAAAAATAAAATGTATAAAGATTTTAAAAGGAAGAGAAAATTGTATTTAAAAATTTTCACATGACCCTCAACCATCCATGCTATCTCATACCACTGATACACTTGATCATACACATGTCAAAATGATAAATAATCATCAATATTCATATATCATGCTAAATCATCACTCATCAGTTGGTCCAGATTATCATCTCCACACATATATATACAATCAAAGATAAGCTTATATTAAGATAGCCAATCTTCATACTTTAATGGGCAGGCTTCAAACCACTCCACTCCACAACTCTTCAGCCATCCATTTCATTGAAAATCTGATGATGAAATGCTCAAAGCCCACCTTAGTGCCAACCTTCTCTGCCTACCCATGTTGACTGCAAGTCACTCTTATCCCTCATGTACAGGACAAAAATCTATTTGTATGCATATACGAGGGATGGGCAGACCTTAGATGGACAGCTGAAGAGTTGTAGGGTAGAGTGTTTTGAAGCCTGTTCATTAAAGTATGAAGATTGGCTATCTTAATATAAGCTGAGCTTTGATTGTATATATGTATGGAGATGATAATCTGGGCTGCTGGTTTAGCATGAAATACATATATTGGTGATTATTTATCTTTTTGACATGTATGTGATCAAGTGGGATGAGATAGCATGGATTGTTGAGGGTCATGTGAAAATCCGAATTCAAACCCCTATATATTACATATAGAAGGGCAGGTATGAAAAAGCCTGTACTGTAGAAAAAATTCATATTTAAAAATTTTGTATTTTGTTATTTTTTATTATTAAGAGTACGTGCCATTCGATTATAAATCGAAATTGTAAAAATGTTTTAATTTAAAAGAGTTTGGATCGAGATATGTTTTTTTTTTTGTTTTGTTTGTTTTTTTATTTTAAAAGCAGAAACTCATTTTCTAAATTATTAAAATTAAATAAAGAAAAAAGAACTCTGGTTAAAACTTGTAATTAAGATGATCTGGTTGGAGATACTAGGTCTGGTCATATATTAAGATCTGGTGGGAGATAACAATTGCATATATAAGCTCCGTGTTTTTGATTGAGATATATAACTTTTATATTCGCTAATTGCAGATTGCTGACATGAAATAGAAATTATATTTTTGCTAGTTACAGACTGCTGATTTTTATACTTTATTATTTGCTAATTTTTGACAGCAGATATGATTATTCCATATCTGATGTATGCATTGGATATACATATAGTGTTATTAATTGGAAAATAAAAAAATTAAACAACAGACAACTAATTTGATTTAATGTTTAACAAATTAATTTTAATAATGATCACTGTCCATTAGTTTTTATAACAAAGTGGTGTATGTATTTAACATTTAATGATTGTATAGATATTATCATCCTTCATTTATGTTCATTAATTATTTTCTAACCCATACCTTTGATCCCTACGCAGGATGGTCATTCCCCATTTCAATTTAACAAACTTAAATTTACATCGAAGACAATTTTAAAACTATATTTTAACAATTCACTCTTTGCCAGCTAAAATTCCATGAAATCGTTTGGTCATTACTTTCTATTCTGTCTGTTTATATTTTGTGATCTGTTGTGAGTTGCTTATAGATTTAGATCCCCCTTCTATTATGTTGTCATGTAGATCTATGGTAGAACAGACAAGTCATTCAAGGATTTAGTCATACATTCTGAATAACAAATAATTAATAATTAAGTTAATTGGACACAAACATTGAACATAAAAAATATTGTAACTGTCAAAGTGTGAGTGCTTAATATTGGATAAGAATCAAGTCTCATCTTTCAAGTCAGTAAATGTATCAATTGGCAAGCAAGTTCAGAAGTCTGCATCTAAATTTTATTATTAAATGAAAAATAAAAAAATAGAATTGATGGTTCCCTTTCATCTAGAATAATTGATGGTTGGATGGATTGACTCTCTGTTTCAAAAGAAAGAAACCAGTTTAACAAGTGAAATAAAAATTAAAAAAAGATATAAAAATATAATTTGGGGTGTTAATCCAGTGTAGTTTAGTTATAATTCAAAGTCTTGTAGTTCTCATTGTGAAACATCTGGGTATCTTTACCTTTAGACAAGTTCCTTTGCATGAACTGGTTGGTAGTCCATCAGATAATCTTCAATCACCATCTGGATCTTCATGTTGGTGACTCAGACTCTTTTATAAACAATCTTTCCTGTGCTGAGATAATTTCTTTACTTCACTGTAGTGCATTGTAGATCTTTTGTTAGCATCATCATCATGGATGTTAAATTTAAATGATAATCATACACTTGGTTGCATGACGAGCAGCTCCATCCCCATGATGTTTTATCATTTCCTAGCCATGCATGATGTGTTCTTTTTTAGCTTATAACTGGGGTTAAAAAATATAAGCTTTATGTAATTAAGGTGGATTCTTTAATCAACTTCCTCAAATTGCAATCGTAATGGCTTGTGAACTTTAATTAATATTGAGGATAGTTAATGTGACAAATAAATTGATTTTAAAAATTTATCAACTCATTACCTTTAAGTGTTATTATCAAAATGAAGAAAATTTTTAGTTTCCTAACAGCAACAAGGGTTTAACTGACATCGTTGTGAAAACAAAAATGGCAGAGAACGTATCAAATTAAATGCAGCATAGAGGGGAAAATGCGAGTCAAGAAAACAGCAGTATAAATAAACAACTGTTGGAAGAAGAGAATCCATTTAACAAAGAAAACACCTCAGGTGATTTGGACTATATGTCACCCAAAATATCACAAGGGAAAGAGAAAGCAAATGTCGTTGAAGGCTTCAAAAAGTTTAAAATTGAAAACAACATTATCTAAAAAGTGAAACCGATTAATAAAAGTTTAAAATTGAAAACATTATCTAAAAGCGAATCAGATTAATAAGAACAAATCTATAAAATCTAAATTTGAAACAATGAGAGAAGTAAGTCAAACAAATTATTTAATGTTAATAACCAATAATTTAAGTATGAAGAGGCACTACAATCAAAGTATAGGGTAAATAACGTTATGCAAGAGGCTTATGATAATATATTGAATTTAATGGATGAGGAAGATGAAAAATCAACTGTTTTAATGAAGTCACTTAATGAATAACTTTTAATAATGATTGAGAAATTCAAGGAATAAAAGCGAACAATTCTTTTATCAAGATCATAACCACAGACAAATTCATTTGACAAACTGGATGCTAGACACTCCAGCTAGAAATATCATTTTTGTAACAGTGATAGAGTTTTTTTGTAATATTTGAGGGCACAAGTCTGCACTCCTCATTTCTTTCACAGGGGTTGATGATGGCAGTCGTTGGGGGTCTGGTTTGTGGGTGCGGGCTGTTGATGATTATTGCCGCTCCTGGAATACCTGCCGGGAGGGTACAGGGTCAAAGTTTTCAGCACCCTTTCCACTCTGATGGGCTGCTGCGCCCCCTTGATGGATTGTTTTGGGGCAGTGCAGATCTGTGCTTGTCCATGTATAGATACACATTAAGCAACATTATATAACCCTTTTATGGATATATTTGTTATCGAGCGTATGTACTTTGTAAACCTGGTCAATAATTGTTTTACCTTGTAACAGTGAACACTTTATAACATTATGTAGTGGTTGATCACTCACCTGTGTTTTTTTCCTTAATAAAAAAAAGTGTTATATATTGTCTCATATTTTATTTATCAATGCATGAGTTTTAAGTTCACACTTTGCTTTTAATGTTGATGTCATTTTGATCTTTATAGAATTTTATGCTGGTTTAATAAACACACACACACACAAAAAAAATTAACATTAATGATTTTTTTCTTTTGTTTTTCGAGATTTTTACTGTTTGCGGTTAAGAGTTTAGTATACATATAAATCAGTATTGTCAATAATATAATTTTAACTGACAATTTTACACAAACTTATTAACTTATAATCAATAATATGCTTTTGACGATTGGTGGTAATGGTTGGGTGGTCAGTTTAAATGTATTCTTACAATATGTATCCTTTATGTCAAAGGAAGTTGGTTTTTGAAGTGAATGATGGAAGGCTACTTTGTTTTGTATATAAATGTTGTTTGTATCTTATTGAATTTCACTTGAAAAGTCCTATTTGTTAATAGACAAAACCATGGTCATGGAAGAATTTTAGTCAAACTTGGTTTTTATTTTTTGGCTAGTATTGTAATATTATATATTTATCAATACTGTATAATGGTAGGCAGTATTTAATTAGAAATTTGTATATCCTTGGAAAAATTATATCAACTGCATCTATCTCAAATTGGATTTCTTTCTTATGGATGTGAAAATTTTAAAAATAGTTTACTTGAGCTTTTCAGAATTTTTATTTCTTTTTTGTAATAAGGTTTATTTTTAGAGCATTAAAAAGGAATAGCACAAATGAATCTCATTTTTTAAGATGAAGAGATTTCAGTGTATGCATGGGTAACCACTTTTGCCATAATTAATTAATCTTTCATTACCTTTCATGGTAAAGAAAATAAATTTAAACAGTTCATTCATAATATTCCTTTGTTTTCTATGATAATTCAAATAGATTATTAAATTCTCTTTACAGATTGTTGAGCTATCGAGTTTTTTTTTTTGTGTGTGTGTGTGTACAAAAAAAAAGATTTATGTTAAAAAAGATATTGAATTTAGTCCAATAAAAATCTATAGATTTGATGAGTACCATGTTTCTGATACACATTTCATTCTGGATCAAAGAAAAACAGCAGTCAGAAGATGAAAAATATGATAAAATGTGCAGCAAACACCATAATAAAGATTATTCCTAAAGAAAAAATGATTAGGTAAAAAATCCACATTTTTTTGCCACAAAATAAATTTGATACAAGTATAATTTGAGAAAGTTATACAAGACAAATTTATATTAGCATTTTAAAAGTTAGTAAGCAAAATAACAATAGTGCTATCAAAAACAATAGGAAATATATAAAAGCAGAAAAGATTGTAAATCAAATAGAGAAAGCTTAATAAGACATGATGGAAGATTGAGAATTATTGATTCAAATTAAAAATATTAAAAAGTTTTTAGCCTAAACAGAATATCACATGATACCAGTTCTTATGATTACTCATGCTGTTAAAGCTGTTAAAACGGTAGCAAACTCTCCATACAGTAGTGCCACCTAGTGCAAACTTTAGTAATCAATGCAAAGCCACAAGCTAGAAACTAATCTACAGATATTCGATAAGCAGACATTTGATAGGATAAGCATAACCCTTTTTGCATTCATTGATTACTAAGGATTGCATTGGGTGACACTACTGCAAGGAGAGTTTGCTATTGTTTTAGCAAAAGAATCTACCAAATAATATGGGTTATAATATAACAGTATTTAAATGATATTATTTTTCAATTTACTTTCATATCTCTATTTTGTTATTTTTTGATAGAAATCTAGTGTGCATTTCATTAATTAAATCAACTTCTAAAAATTGAAAATTATAATGCAGAAATATTTGCATATAAATGAAAAAAAAATGTCAAAAAAATTACATAGACATAAAAATTATGTTTAAAGGTAAAATAGGCTTAAGATTGTTTTCACAGATACACTGAAAGAAAAAAATCTTAATCAACTAATTCTCAGCCCCATATAGCTATTTAAGTTGGATAGCTGTGTTTGAAGACATCTAGGGGTCTAAAAATTTCCAATTGTCTATTTAAAAGTTAACTATCAGATAAATGCTAGCTTTGAGTTGGTGTTTTGGATCTATTGTCTGAAATATTCTAGTGCCTCACTGAGGAATGCCAAAAGCATGAAACTGGCCTGAAGATAAGGATAATTTCTAGATAATTTTTTTAATGCTTTCTCTTGGCACATATATCTAGAAAGCTTTTTAGAGCTTGCATGCTCTTTAGTTTTTTAACTTAATCAACAGGTGGTTAATAAAGGCAACTAAATTTCATATAACTTCCTTATTATTATTTTAATTCAAGACATCTTTTTGCTTAATAGTAATTGAAGGCCAGAACTGGAGATTATTTCACATTTGAAATAATTTTTTTTTCTTTTAGTTCAAAATAATATTATATCAATATAGAAAAAGCTATGAGTTAGAAAAAGTTAACAGCTACAAATACCTTGGTCAGATTATTAATGCAGATGGAGATATAATGAATGAAATTAATCATAGAATTAAACTTGGTTAGAGTGCTTTTAGAAGAAATAACTTGATACTAAAAGGAAATATGTCTATGTGTTTGAAAAGGAAGGTTTTTAATGTGTTTTACTCATTCTTATCTATGGATCTGAGACTTGGACACTTAATAGAAGAGCAATACAGAAACTTCAGACACATCAAAGAAGTATAAAGAGAGTCATGTTGGAAGTAACAAGAAGAGATCGAAAACACAATATATGGGAAAGAAAAAAAAACAAGTGTTACTGAACTCATTGAAAAAATTAAAAAGACTGAAGTGCAGTTGGGCTGGAAATATTGCTAGAAGAGATGATAATAGATGGACAATTGAAATCTTAAACTGGATTCCAAGAGATTGTAAAAGACCCAGAAAGGGACCACATGTGTGATGGATGAATGAAATAAGAGTGCGCAGAAGTGATGTGGAGAAGAGAAGCTAAAGATCGGGGGGGGAGATGGATTGAACTTGGAGAGACCGTCATCCTGCAGTCTGGATTGATACTGGTTGATGATGATGATGATGATGATCCATTTTAGATGACTAAGCTTGTTTACAATTTTTCAACTATCAGCAAAAAAAACTGATTTCGAATCCCAAGTCTTCAGCATAGCAGACCAACCATTATCACGAGGCTATTCAACCATAAATTATATACAAAGAGAGAGAGAACGATACAAAGAAGCAGAAAATGTTTCTATATGAAATTTTTTTTTTTTTGATTTATAATTTAGTTAGAACAGTGTTTACACATCGTACATCTTTTTTTGGGATACTCTAAAATATTTTAAACCCCTGAAGATGTAAGACAATAACATCATAATTATGTTTATAAGTGGAAGATGGAAACTTGTTCATTTTTCTTTTAATTATAGATCTGGTCTGTTACCGACATATGCTAGTAAAAGTACGCACTATTTTTCAGTAATTACGATTTTTTTTTTATTCTTGACACTTAAAAGTTCATTTTACATTAATTATTAGTTTTGTTTGATGGAAGAGCTTTAGAATATGTTTTTTTTTAAAAAAAAAGATAAAGGATGTTTTTTTGCTATTATATTTTTTTTTTAAAAAAAAAAAAGTATATCAGTAATTAAAATAAAGAAGAAAAAAAGGTTTGCTAATTTATAATCATATTCTGTCAGAGAAGCATTTAAAACCAAATTTTAACCTTTTTGAAATAATAATTCCAAATCTCCTCAACACAAACTACTTTTCAACAAATTCAAAAAAAAAAAAAAAAGCATTTAGAGATCTATTATTAAAAATTGAGATTGATGATTTATGCCATATTTTTATATTACTCATCATTTTAATATTTCAATGCTTATAATTTTGATAAATATATGTTTCATTATTATAAATGTTTAAAATATCTGTTGTTCACATCATGACATTAATAGCCGACTTCCCGCTCGGTTGAACCTGTTTTCGCAATTTGCTGGTTTTTAAAAATATACGGACAACATTGGCATAGCCTTTGCCAGCCAGCGGCTACCTCAGCAGGCACGCCCAGCATAATCTTGTTGCGGCTTGAATGGAAGGTCCTAAACGGAAGTAAAGCCTTGAACTGTCGTCACATTTTATATAGTCAACTTAACCAAGTATGACCATGTAGACCTATATTTCGGAACAGTGATTACATTGTTTATGGATATTCTTTTGTTGGATAATGTGGACGCTATTTTATAAAAATTGGATGTAATAGACCTGCAGGTGTGAGTGGGAAATAAGATTAAAAAAGGCATTACATTTCAAAAAATATGTAAACACACTCTATAACTGTGAAAATTTTATATAAATGCGTTTCATGCATTCATTCAAATATACTCAAGCTTCATGTTTAATTAATACTTGCATGCATAAATGTGTTATACCTTATAAATGTGTGTGTTTATGTAAATAAACTACATTATACTTAAATTAAAAATTTAAATAGACTTCATTTTTTAAAAAAAAAGGTTAAATGTAAATATACTCATGCTTTTAAATATACACATACTTATCTATGAGCATTAAAACGTAAATCTTAGGTATTAAATTATATATAAGCAATAATTATTATATACAGTATAACTAGCGCTAGGCAAATGAATGCAATTTATGTGGAAATGATTAACTATGAACATCCAAGTTTATTTACAAGCGTATAAATAAACAGATATTTGTACTAGTTTACTTTATATTTCATAATTCATACAACTTAATACAATTCTTTTTATATATGAACGTATATTTTATACTTAAGGCATCTCTCTGTGTGTACATATAAAATATATAATGCAGTTTAAAAAGAAAATTATCTTATAGGGCAAGCAAAGGAGCAATTCTGAAGAATCTTTAGGCAGTAGTATCGGAAGAAAGCAATGGGAAAATTAAGAGTGCTTCCTAGTTTACCAAAATCTTTTACTTGATCGTAACTCAAATTATTATTTACTTTGTTTGACTTTATTTTAAAGTAATTTGGGTATTTAATTTTAAAAATTAAATTCTTTAATCTAAAAATAGAGAAAGAAAAAGATGTGATTTTTTAAAAAAAAATAAAAAAATATTCAAAGATTGAGACAGAAAAAAGACTTTTGATATTAAGTCAAATAGATAACATAAAAGCTATATATTATGTTTTGTTTTGTTTCTTATATCCTAATCCTAGTATTGCTTTTTTAGTTTTACTTTTAGTTTTTCTAGTTTTTATATAATTGTGTGCTATATTGGGCTTTACTGGGGGGGGGGGGTATTTGCAGCTGTACGTGTTATTACGTAATATTGATGAACTGTTCACAGCATTATCAGAAAACATAATACCTTACTTGTATTTATCTCTAAGTTTAACATATTAAAAAAAAACACCAATGGACTTTCGTTTCATATGCTTGATAGTTTTTAACAAAAAGATAGTTTCCTTTTTCTTTTTTTAAAGAAGTGGATGTATATCTGGGCATATGTTTGTTTATGAATGTGCATTCTCTTTTTTTTATTTATAACAATTAAAAGTAAATTATGATAGCCATATTTAAATCTGTAAAATTGTCAGCCAACGGCAGTTTGTAATCAAAACAGAGGATGCTCAGATCTCGTTGAATTGAACAAAACTGCATGTAATTTTTAACCAAAAGAGTTTTTTTTTTTTTTTTTTTGTAAAGAAGAGGGTGTTCATTCTTTTTTTCATATTTACAATAATTAAAAAGTAAATTATAGTAGTCATATTCTAGAAACTGCAAAAATGTCAGCCAACAGCAGTTTATAGTCAAAAATGGAGGATGCTAAGTTCCTGTTGAATTGAACAAGACTGCATGAAGAAGAAAAGCTTAGTAACATAAAATGAGATATTAACTGATTTTGTAAAAGTTAGAAAGATAAGTGAAAAGAAAATTGACTTCAGATATGGTTAGGTATTTTATATAAAAACACAAGTTTCGGAAATATAAGTGGAATGGAATTTATTACATGCATCAAAGGAAAACAATATTACAGTTATCAACATTGTCTTAAATACAATGGGAAATTGGTTGTTAACTTAATGATTGATACCAAATGAAAATAGTTCTGGTTTATACCACTATAAGTTTTCTTATCCTAATGTAATATTTACTAAGGCTGTAACCTCAAGAATATGTGTGTAAAAATGCAATAGAAGGGACCTCTACAGGTCTTAACCACAAGCTTATGTTTTGGAAGAAAAAAGTGGAACTCCAATTTTAGAGGAGAACCCTTCTTTACTTCAACCTACTTTCTATATAAAAATAGGTGAAGCTGAAGTAGTTAGATCTGAGAGCATGAAGCAATTCAATACTTTTCTTCCAAAATGTAAGCTTGTGGTTAAGACCTGTAGAGGTCCCTACTATCACATTTTATGTGCATATTCTTGAGGTTACAGCCTTAGTAGATATTACTTATGTAATCAATGTTCATTTAAATAAATTTATAATTACAACTTTAACTTATCCTAATATAAAAGTTAACCTTTTGGTAAATTTATGAAATGCTTTTGAACAGATCATGCAGTTATTCAAACTGTTGGAATATAAAAGTGCAGAAGACAGATTTAGTTTTAAAAACAAAAATGAAAAAGATCATAGATATATGAGATTTTCACAAAAAGAAAAACTACATATTATAATTTAAAATAAAAAAAGGAATATGAAACAATCAGATAAAAATACAACAAAGTTGGATATATTTTGATTAAGAGAAATGATATGTTTTAAGACTTCATAGATTTAACACAGGAAGTAAGCATTGATTAGTGAGATGTAGGAATTAATTAATTAATACAAGGCTAAAGAGATGAAAGCTACAAAGAAAATCTCTATCAACAACTAATTTCTTAACTTTTAGAAATACTCAAATGAATTCTAGCTTAAATAAATTCAAATCTGTTTAAAATATTAAAAACTCAGATTTGAAGAAGATTAGTAAAAGAGAACATATATTCTAAAAAGTTCTGCTACCAAATAATAGAAATAAAATCAGCTATTTAAATTTTTATTAGAGATGAGTTAATGTATGAAAAAAAAAAATTTAAACAAACTAAATAATTGGAATTTTTTAAAATACCAAAGAAGTCTAATGAATAATATTTCTACAGTATAATTTTCACTTCATCACCCTCATACAAGATAGGGGACTGGTTTCTGTCCACTTTTAACACCTTGTAGAAGAACGTAATCATAAATATATGACCAAAGATGTGAAAAAGATGTATGATTTCCAAAATGCACATTTCATGCTAAAACAGCACTCGTCAGTTTAACCACACCGCAACCTATTACACATATCATTATCATTGTTTAATACAAATAGATAGCCAATTACTACTATTTAATTTATGTGTCAAATTTACTGTCCTCACAAAATTGACACAAACCACTTGGCTATCTATATATACTAAACAATAATAAAGATATGTGTAAGAGAGTGTGTTTATGATACTGTTGATAACTACTGTGCTCTTTTACTTTGTTGCAAGTAATAAGTTTCATTCCATTTATGTTACTGATATTCATACTTTTATATAAAAATACCAGACCACATCTCAAATGAATTTTCTTTTCACCTATCTTTCTAACTTTTACAAAATCATACAATATTTCATTTCATTTTATAATCTAGGCCAACTGATAAGTGCTGGTCCAGCATGAAATGTGCACCTTGGGGATCATACATTTTTCCACATGTCTTTGGTCATATGTTGATAATTACACCCTTCCACAAGGTGTTAAAAGTGGATAAAAACCAGTCCCTAGCTTGTATGAAAGTGATGGAGGGAAAATTACATTGCAGAAATATTATTCATTAAATGGATAATCTCTAGTCTAATGAATAACTAATAAAAACTATTAATCATGACATTAGAAATAAAATTTATTTCTAGATAAAAAAAAAAGATGACAAAAAAAAAAACAACGATATAGTAATTTAAAAAATAATGAAATGACTACAATTAAAACAACATTTTTTAAAATATTAAATAATTTAAATAGGATGAAATACACAAATGTGTGAAGAACAGAAAATAATGAAAAGATTAGTATATAAATAATAAGGGTATACCAGGATTGCAATATAATATTTGAAAAAAAATCTAAGAAGGGATTACAACTTCCAATCCTATTAATCTTTTATCAGTTCTGTATAAAATCATTACTAGGATCCTTATAAATCTTCTACTACAGAAAACACTAGACTCAAGTTAACTAAAAATAAACTGAATCTAAAAGATATACCACCAAACATAGAATTCTAGTCATTTTGTAGAATTAATCAAGAACATGAAAATTGAAAGAACTGACTTACTGGTAAGCTTTGATGTGGAAAGTTTAAACACGAATGTACGATGTGAAGAAGCATTGTCTATTTTAAGGAAAAGATTAAATGGTGATAAATAGTTTACAATCTAGAACAGCTCTTCCTGTTGATAGTATAATGGAACTATTAACATTCTGCATAAAAATAACCTATTTTTAATATAACACAGAATTCTTCCAGCAAAATCAAGGAATGGCTAACCTTAGCCATAAAAACTGCTCCATATCCACCTAAAGTTTGACTTTGCTATATGGATGATACATTTGTTGTATGGCCACATGGTGAAGCACTGCTACAATATTTCTGGAAACATATCAACAATATATCCCCTTCAATTAAATTCACAATAGAATCAAAACAAGAACAAAAATTGGCATTTTTAGATGTTGTTGTGACAAGACTCCCTCATGGCAAAATCAAAACTACAGTGTGCTAAAAACCTACACATATGAGAAAATACCTAACCTATTCTTCCAATCACACCAGAAATACAAAACATGGAGTTATGCCATTCCTATGGAACAGAGTAAAAGAAGTTTGTTCAGAAACCAGCGATTTGGAAAAAGAAATGATATATATAGAACAAACTCTTATGACAAATGGTTATCCATCAGTTGTTATTAAAAATGTTAAATAGACAATGAAAAAAACCATCAAGAGAAAAGACAATTATTGGTACTATAGTGTACCCATACATTCCAAAAATTACAGACAAATTTTAAAAAATCTGCAATCAGTATAACATCAGAACAGCTTTCCAGAACCATACCACCCTATGAGGAATTCTAACAGCCACAAAGTTAAACTTGAAAAGCTGAAAAGAAAAACTGCATCTATGAAATACCATGTGAATGTGGAATATATTAGTGAGACCAGACATCCCATTGAAAAGTGCTTGCAAGAACCCAAACTGATAATTAGAAGAGAGAAAACAGATGTGTCTAAGTAGACCATGTATGTGCCAATAAACATATGTTCAATTGGGAAAATACAAAAATATTAGATAGATAACAAAAGGTACAAAGAAGAAAATTTAAAGAAGCTGCTCACATGAAAATGGCACAAAATCCCATAAGACAACCTAGTGTGACTATACATAATGTATGGAAACCACTAATCAACTTTGCTCTTAAGGAAAAAGTGGAGAAGTCAGGAGGAACCTCATAAATAAGTATATGAAATTTTTACCGACTGTTGCCTTTGGCAGGATGGCTCAGTTAGTTACAGCATTATCTTAAAATTCAATACTTAAGAATCTAAGGGTCCAGGTTTGAATCCTATGCTATTATTGTCCTTGGTCAGACCAGCAACACCTGAAGAAGAGGGGAGAATAATACCTCTTGAAACCTTGTGCATATACTAGCCTGTTTGATGAGCTATTACCAACAGTTGAATGTATTTGGAATATTTAAATAAAGTTAAATTTTTCTAAAGACATTCAATACACAAATTACATGATGGAAATAGTCCAATATAGAAATACAAATCATATGATCATCATTCTGCTTACACAAGCTGTTTTCACAGAGGCAAAACTCTCTATACAGTAGTGCCAGTCAGTGCAAGCCAGAGTAATCAATGGATGCAGGAAAGTTTTGTGCATAAAATCCCTATATAGTGCTTACTCATCAAATATCCCCAGACTAGTTTCTAGCTTGTGGTGTTTATCAGTTGGGAGCCCTCGATCTGAGAGCACTGCACTTAGATCTTAGGATCTAATACAACCCTCTAACAGTCACCTTTTACTTTTTTAGCACTAGGTAGAGATTTTATGGACAAATCTTCCTGCATCCATTGATTACTCTGTCTTGCACTGAGTAGCTGTACTGCATGGAGAGTTTTGCCTCCATCTAAAAGATATATTATTTTTCATCTACCAAATTTTTTTTTAATTAGTAAACTCAAGACTGTTTCATCTTTTTCAGTGAATAATCATCTTAAGGAGGATTTATATTTTTGTTTTATTTTTACTGTCTTTTATTTTGCTTGCACTCTTTTGTTATGTCCATATTTCTTATAGTTTTATTATTAATATTTTAAAGCGATGAATTCTTCCAAAATTGCTTACCTTCATTTAATTAACTAATTTATAATAGCAATTTTCAAGTTTAGAATTTTAATTTATGCAATTATTGTTAGGTATTATTTATTTATTTATATATACAAATTATTTTATGAGTTTAAATTGTTGATATTTTAAAAAAAATTAATTTGTAATTTTTGGATGTGTTTGTAGGTTCTTACTACTGAAGATCACTTTCAAGTGAAGGAAAATTGCAAGAATTGGAAGAATTCTAAGTGAAAGAAGATTGAAACAATTGGAAGAATTCCAAATGAAGGAAGATTGCAAGAATTGAAAGAATTCCAAGTGAAGGAAGATTGCAAGAATTGGAAGAATTCTAAATGAAGGAAGATTGCAAAAATTGGAAGAATTCCTAATGAAGGAAAACTGCAAGCATTGGAAGAATCCCAAGTGAAGAAATATTGCAAGAATTGAAAGAATTTCAAGTGAAGAAAGATTGTAAGAATTGGAAGAACTATCTAATAGTAAATGGGTCATTGTTGGAGTAAAAAAGGTAAAGATTCAATTGTTTTAAATTGTGGATATGTACTTTATTCCAAAAACACAAAGATTGGAAGCACAAGTGGATTAGTGGAGATTGACAATGTATCAGATAGAGTGGCAAAATTAGTTATTCAAAGGAATGAAAAATATTAAATGCAGATAATTCCTGTTTATGCTTCAACAAATTTTCATTGTGACGAAGTAGAGGATTTTTATATGATTTATAAAAAGCTTTTGATCAGACAAAACATTTTAAAATTGCCATGAAAAACTTTAATGCTAAAATTGATAAATCATTAAGAGATGAAGGTGCAAAAAATAAATTTGGCTAAGGTGATAGAAATGCGAGAGAGCGCAGACTTAAGGAGTTTACAAAATAAGAAAAACTGTATATTATGAATTCTTTCTTTGCAAAACATTTTAAATGGAAAAGAACATGAAAGCATCCAAATGAAAAGACTGCAGAATTGCATTATACTCACACTGCTAGAAAATATGGATTTCAAGATTGTAATGTTCTTTATAGATTCAACACAGAAAGTAATCATAGATTGAAGAGATATAAGATATGTATTAATGCAAAACTAGAGAGAGAAAAGTAATTAAGGAAAACAATATTCAAGTTTAATAATCTTAATCTCTAGAAACATTTTAATCAATATGAACTTGAAAATCGTTTTACAATATTAAAAGATTCTGAAGATGGCTCATATTTCAAGGAAACAAATAAGAAGATAAATTATACAGTATTACTCACTGCAACAAAGATAGCTGGTAAAAAAAAGCAGTAATTGCCCCCTAAATTTTCTCTTGAAAAACGATAATGTACGTAGAAAAAGAAGGAATGTGAAAAAAATTTTAAAATCATCCATTAAGAAGAATTAAATATCTAGAGTTTTGTAAAATGGTATGAAAACAAGTTAATAATTATATAAGAAAATATTTGTGAATTAGCAAGAAAAGTTACAAAATAGAATAAAAGTTTCAAGAATGTAAAACAACATCTTGGTATTGGTAAAAAATATTTCTGCATTAAGAAAAAAAGATGGAACTATTACTCAAAAATAGAGATGACATCATGAAATAAGTGAAAGAGTTTTATAAAAAAATTATATACTAATAAAATTCCCTACAATTATTACATTTTCTGAGTTATACAGTATTTTAAATGAAAAAGTGAGACATGCAATTAAATCTATGAAGGGAAGAACTCCAAATAAGGATGGAATTGTAATCGACATCTTAAAAGAACATAAACAAAGTTTAAAAACCTGTTGATAATGTATGAACCAAATGACTAGATAATAAAATTGTACCAGATGATTGGAAGAATGCAGTAATATTATTTTTTATAAAAAAAAAAAAGAAAAGATATTAGATATTACAGATCTAACAGTCTTATTGGTTGATATAAAATTTTTATCAAGATTATTATGTCTTTATGAAGTTTTATAAGATTATCTTTCTTATTGCATTGCCAAATCCAGATAATATTAATATCAGCTATGTTACTTATTACTTTTTACAATACTTTTTACAATGCACTATTGACAGTTTTGATTGACCCAGCAATCTTCTTTAGAACTGATTTGAAAATATAAGTAGAAGTTCTGAAGAAGATTGCTGGGGCAATGGAAACCATCAATAGTGGATTGTAAAAAAGCATTGTAAAAAAAGGAATAAATAACACAAATGATATTAATAGTATTATAATTTCCATCTAGAAGGAACTTGGATCTTAAGCAACCAAAAGAATCAGTGGATTTAAAGGTGATTTTATCACAATGAACCACTTCCAGTCTTAGAAGAAGTTATAGAAAGGATTAATAAATGTGAGTTGCTATTATACTTTGATATGTAGACTATAAAAACCCATTTGATTCCATAATATAGCACTTCTATAGTGTTTAAAGCATGAATTCTCAAGATATAGATTTAGGATAGTTTCATGTTTTTAAAAATATTTCTCAAAATGAAACTGCAATGATTAGATTATTTGTGATATTAAGAAGATTAATATTGAGATAGATGTACAAGTGGGTGATTCCACATCCCCTAAACCTTTTTACTGCAGTTTTACAAGAAATATTTTGTGGATTAAAATGAGAAGCTAAAAGACTAAGCAAATGGAGGTGATTTGTGTCATCTACATTTAGTATATGATGTAGTTGTTATTACAAACAATGCTTCAGAGTTTCAGGAAATGTTACAAGAGTCATCAGATAAAAGTAAGAAAGAAGGACTAAAGATAAATCCTAAAAAGATTAAAGTTATATTCAATGGATTTCCCTAAAGAAGAAACTAAAAGCTGATAATAATGAATTAGAAAAAGTTAACCATTACAAATGCTTTGGTCAGTTTATTAATACAGACAGAAACATTCTGAATGAAATTAATCATAGAATTAAACTTAGATGAAGTGATTTTGGTAGAAATAAGTTAATATTACAAGAAAATGTGTCTGTGTGTTTGAAAAGGTAAGTTTTTAATAGATGGGTTTTACCAATTTTTACTTATGGATCTGAGACTTGGATAGTTAACAGAAACAAAGACCTCAGACCACTCAAAGAAATATAAAAAGATGAATATTAGGAGTAATAAGAAGGGATTGAAATACATGAGTGAGAGAATAAACAGGCATTACTAACATCATTGAAAAAATTAGGAGACTGAATAAGATCAGGGGCAGAAATATTTCTAGAAAAGATAATAATAGATGGACAATTAAGATATTAAAACTGATCCCCAAGTTATGGCAAAAGACCTAGAAAGTCCCCACATGTTAGATGGATGGATGATATAAAAAATTTGTGTGATGTGAAAAAGAGAGACTAAAGATTGGAGAAACTGGATTAAACTTGGAGAGACCTTTTTATTCTACAGTGATTCGATAATGATTGAAAATAATGTTTTGAATGTATGCATGTGTGTAAATAGACAACTATGTATATATTTATACACATTATTGTATTTATAAATTATGATTATTGTGAAATAATTGATTTAAATACATTAACAGTTAAAGGTAATGTTTTTAAAATTATTCATATAATTATAGTTTATTATCTTCATTTTCAAGTTTTGGATATTGTCAAAACAGTTGTGGTAGCAATAAAATTATTCCATTTAAAAGAAAAGAGACTACAATGGTTTGTGTTTGTAATTGATTTTATGATTATTTCTAAATGTTATAACATAATATGGAGTTTTTACAGATGATAATCTTTTTGCAGGTTTTATATATATGATGAATTAAATATTTCCATAGATTGTTACTATAATAAAGAATAAAAATGAGATCATATCCATGTAAAGAGAGATAACCTTTAACCTTTGATGTTGCCAAAAATTATCAATTACCACTGAGATTAAACATGTTCTCTCAAAAACCTATAATAATTCTTTTACTGCAGTTTTTTGTTGAAGTAAAAGGAGTTCTCTTTTACTTCAAACCCAAGTTCTTATATGGATTCAAATCCAAAAAGCTATTTTTATAAGTATGAGAATGTTAAATAATAGTATATATAATTAACAGATATTCACATGGATTTTATAAATATTAAAATTATTTATATATATTTTAACTATGATATAACTAGGCAAACAACCAATTAAAAATTGGCATTGCAAACTAAAACCACATCTCATAAATGTTAATATTAGATAACATGATTTCTGTTTGCAATAGCAGTTTTAAATTAATCTTTGCCTGTTTACATCACAGTTGAACTATCTCAAGATAAATATAATAAAAAAATTATAATTTCAATATATATATTTTCTAGAAAATATGTAATAAGTGAAATAACAAACTATGAGCAATATAAACATCTGAACCACCCTCTGCTCACAATTCAATCAATGTTTACAAACACATGATTATTTCTTTCAGCTTATCCAAGATATTGTATAAAAATTTGATTAAAACCACTATAACAAGAGGGGTGGATCTTAAATCTTTCAAGATATTTAAGAAAAATTTCTTTGAATTGACTGTCATTTAAATTTACAAAGTAAATTGTGATTCAAATCAATTTTCCATATAATATCTTGGACCATCAGAAAGAAATGATCATTTTCTTTCCATAAAGATTTGGTTGAATTTATAATGTCAAGAAAATTGTCACTCTGACTTTTATACACGCACGCATGCACACACACACATATATATTATAATGGTCGATGAACCTGCCAAATCTGATCTGCCACACCAGGGCGCCACCTGTCCATTTGAACCTGGAAAATTTATACAGCAGGCAGATACACGCAGGAGAGGTTACCTTTTTATCGAACTGAAAGCACCAGTCACTAACTCAGGGAGAAGCTGAGCTTAAAAATATCATACTGTATATTCAAATTTCTAATGCTTACTTTTAAATATTAACAAAATATATAAAATAAGTTACTGCCAAAATTAATTCAACAAAACATTTTATTATAACGCACACACGCATTAAAAAGATTCTGAAAATTAAATCAACTAATTGATTTGGATTATATGCACAGATGGAAGCATTTAATAGATTTAAATAGAATTTTAGTAAGTGTGAACATGCTACATAGATTACACAATAACCAACCCAAGCCCTGTTAATTGTAGACCAAAAATCTCGCATTTAAACCAACGCTAGCTTACTCATATACCGATGTGACCAATGCAAAATGAGATTATTAGCATAACACAATTATGCTAACAGGAATTTTACATCTGTAGCATGATATCATTAGAAAAATAATGAATCATGGTGAGAAGAAATGAGCATCTTCCTCATGATACAAGAATGAAATTATACGAGAAGCTCTGTAAATGGGGATAGCAGTCTTTGCCAGCTTACTGTCCCAGTCAGAGCATAAGGAAATCAATGGTGTAGGAAATATGTCTATGACTATTGCAATGATATGACTACCTCTTTGGGGTCATGCATTCATTTGGGCACATTGCCCTGTATGCTAACGCGGTACAAGGGAATGAGTATCCAACGCATCTACTGAAGTTACATTGACGTAAAACATCCGTACATCTATCACCAGCACCAATCCAACTATGAAACAATTAGCCCAGAATTTACACACTTTAAACTAACAATCTTACGAATGTATGCAGCCATTCACGCTCACTTTAAATAATTAATTTAAAAGAAATTATGAGAATGGAAATGATATTAAGCATATTTAAAAAAAGGAAAATAGATAAATAATTTAAAATTTAGTCAGATAAGAGATTTCTTTTAAAAGTTAAGTGACATTTAAAATACTGGAAAAAGTTTGCATTATATGATTAATGTTCATACTTCATTTAAAAGAAAAGTTTATACTTTCCAATGCTATAGGTAAGGTCCATCTTTGTAATTCTTGATGCATGGTAGAATTCAAAGTTCTTTTCATTCCCTATTCTTCTAGATAGAGAGAAGTCTGTTGCTGACTATTTTCTGGGAACCGTCCTATTCTGGAGACCGCTTCAGCTGCTGCAAATACAGGAAACGTAAATTATTGCTGACCCCTACATTTTGGAGATCCGCAATACACCTCTCAATATACTTAATAAACCACAATCCGCAAGAGCAATCCGAAAAATCTCCTCTCCCTTCAAAGGTTTTTTATTTTCCTTTTTTTCTGAACTCCCATCAGTAGTATTTTTTATAATTTATCTCTTATCTGACTATATGCCCAAGGGCCAGTTTGCAATTACGTGAAAATAGAAAATCATTTCCATTCTAAGAATAAAAATAATTAATTAACAGCATTTTTTTTTAAAAAATTCTTTTATATTAAAAAGAATCTTGTTTTTAGATTTTAACTTTAAATTATATAATTAGTTTGCCATCTGTGCATTATATATATTAATTCAAATTAAATTATTAAATTCGCCTTTTTTTTAAACATATATTTCTACTTGAGGATGATTTTATATATATATATATTTTACTTTTATTTGAAAGAAATGTAACGGCATATACTTATTTCATTACAATATATATTAAAAGCATAAAACTAAACCAATAAATAATCAAAATTATCTCAAATTCAAAACTCAATCAGACTAGCCAAGAAAATAAACTCTAAACATAACCAATGGTTTCACTGCTATAAGCAGACTTCTCAAGTGTAAAGAACTACAAAATAACAACATATTTAAACTAAACATTATTCACAATTCCACTTACTTCCCATGCACCCATAATATTAAAAGAACTTTTAAATAAGTTAATTGCTTCAGTGTCATAAATTTTTAATAATAAAGATTCTTCTATTTATTTCCATTTCTTTCAAAAACAACAATCTTAGCTACATCAAAATTAATAATGTGACCTGTATCTTTGTCATAGATATATAAAGCAAAACTAAGATATTTTAACCCTATTTTTATGTATCTTTATTTTTTCATTTAAGCTCAAACTAATAATACAATGGAAATTTTTGATAGAAAGACTATTTATTTCTGTAGTAGTGTATATTATCCCTTGCTTTGTAAGAAGAAATATATAGGTTAGAGTAGTTTGAGCTTAAATGAAAGAATAAAGGTACATAAAAGTAGGGTTAGAAATAAATATCTTAGTTCTGCTTTATATATCCATGTAACAGATGCAGGCCATATTATTAATTTTGATGAAGCTATGGTTATCTTTTTTGAGAAAAAAGAAATTAAAAAAAGAATTAAAGAATCTTTTTATGATTCTGAAGCAGTTAATTTATTTAAAAGTTCTTTTAATGTTAAGAGTGTATGGGAAGTAAGTGGAATTGTGGGTAATGTTTAGTCAAATATGTTATTTTGTAGTTCTTTACATTTGAGAAGTCTGCTTGTAGCAATGAAACAATTGATAGTGTTTTAGAGTTTATTTTCTTGTCCAGTTTGGTTGAGTTGTGAATTTGGGGTAATTTTGATTATATATAATATTTGAAATACTCTATAGCTATATTATTCCAGCCACACTCTTCCTTTAAATAAAATTCAAAATTTAGCACTACCCTGAAATGAAAATTCTCTTCTATGTTATATGCAATGATCTAATATATATTAAAATATTAGATAGCAGCATTATAAAATTATTATAGCAATAGGTGATCATATTCATATTATTATTTAAATATTATTTCAAGCAGATGAAGATAATCATAAACACTTCAGTATACTATGTTAAAACTTACAAATAGTAAGACAAAATATAATGATGGTATAGTTTGGGAAATGAAATCCTTAGCTCTGAAAGTACTTAACATGTCAATGAGAAAATACCATGCCTGTTTACCAGCAATATTGGATTGCATAACACAATTAGATTTCAAACATCAAAACATCATATGATCACCATTTCATATGCTTACACATGCTGTTTACTAAGAATACCAAACTCCCCATACTAGTCTGGGAATATTGGATGAGTAGGCACTAGATAGTGATTTTATACTCAAATCTTCCTGTATCCATTGATTATTCTGGCTTGCACTGAGTGACACTACCGTATGGAGAATTTAGCTTAGGAAATAACTGGTCCCATTCCATTATTTACATTTATTGATTTATGAGATTTATGAGTGCTGTAAATTTATTCATAACTCCTGGAAGTGAGTATATATATAAAAAGACTGGATATATTGCTAGAAAATATTATACCAGATGAACAGTTGAAATCTTAAACTGGATTCCAAGAGATTGTAAAAGATCTAAAAAGAGATTGCATGTGAGATGGATGAACTAAAAATGCTGAGGTTATATGGAGAAGAGAAGCAAAAGATCAGAGAAAATGGATTGAACATAGAGAGATATTCATCCTAATGTGGATTGATAATGGTTGAAAAAGATGAAGATAATGATTGATATATATATGGGGGAGGGGAGAGAATGATAGAGAGATAGATAGATAGATAGATAGATAGATAGATAGATAGATAGATAGATAGATAGATAGATAGATAATAATAATAATAGAAGATATAGGTAGGTAGTAGGTAGATAGATAGATAGATAGATAGATAGATAGATAGATAGATAGATAGATAGATAGATAGATAGATAGATAGATAGATAGATAGATAGATAGATAGATAGATAGATAGATAGATAGATAGATAGATAGATAGATAGATAGATAGATAGATAGATAGATAGATAGATAGATAGATAGATAGATAGATAGATAGATAGATAGATAGATAGAGAATGATTGAAAGAAAAATTAATAATATAACAATTTAGTCATAATCATTAATATATTGAATCTTTAAAAATTTATTTTCAAATAGGAAAGGGCATCAACATCTCCATAATTAATTATTTGTCAAAAGACAGAGTCCACATATCAAACTATCCATATTCATCACTTTTTTATCTCTTGCTCTACTTTACAAAACACATATCATTTTTCTTTTTTAAGTTCATCAAATAATGTTTCTACATAACTTCTTTTCATCATATCCTCTATAGTTTGGTTCAATACTTTTATCATTAATTCCTTTGTATCTATTGCATACTCAATCTAGTTTTTGATCTTCATGTATAAATTTTGCTTTCACAATTTTTAAATTATATATTCATTATATTTGTATAGTTTTCTTTTTAAAAAAAAGCAAAACAACTTTATCAAGGCATTATTTTTTTTATTTTTTAACCTCTTTACACAAATCCATAATCTCCAAAAATTTTGTCATCTCATTATTTATTTTATTATATCCTACATTAACATCATACACCTTTTTAAAAAAAAAAAATTCAGTGATCTTTTTTTCTCTACATATTCTCAACTTCAGCACCATTGTTACTGATGGTTGGTATATATAACTAAAAAATAACCAGCCTTACTATCTTCAATCTATCATTTATTCAATGTTGTCTACCAGTGGCGACTGGACCATAAGCACTGCGGTGTTGAAGCACCTCCAGAAAAAAATTAATTATAAAATATGTGCTTGAGAATATCAATAATATAATAAGTCTTCAACATTTAGCACAATTATTATATAAATAATTAATTAAATCATTTTTAAAAATAATTATTTTAAATAATGCTTGAGATTCAGTTCAAAGAGCTGCTAATTATCGAAGTGCCACAAACATCATATTCAGCGAATTTCAGCAAGTTCTGTGGAGATTTGTTTGTTTTTATTAACATGCATAACTAATCCACTGGAGCTATTCAATGCTGCAGCGTCAATAATTATTTGAGGATGATATAATTATCTATGCTGGTTTTTCTTCAGAGTGAATAAATTTTTATTGTTTTCCTTTAGGATGAGCAATAAAATATTGTTTTTCCTTGTGATTAACACTTATAAATCAACATATAAATATTCACTATAGAAAGCTATAACAAAATAATAAAAGAAATATTATTTTAAATATTTATCACAACCTACCCTGGCATCTCTCTGAGGAGTGCCAAAGCACGAAACCATGGTCAGGGTTTGGGGGGGGAGGGTTCCTGACAGAGATATTTTAAGTGCTGGCTTTGGCTAAGCATCTATCACAAAGCTTGTTGAGGAATTGGTAATCCTCATTGTTTATAACTTACAAGCTTAAGAGATAGGGTCATGTGATCTATGACTCTTATTTTGACTAATAATAAATTTTAGAGTTAAATATATAAAAAAAAATATATTTTCCCAATTGGCTACACAAAAAATTGAAATGGAAAATAAAACCTGATCTACTCTGAATATCTTTATTTATCAAATAGCAATAAATAAAAATAAAAAATACATTACATCTTTTAACAACGATTGGTATGGGAAAATAAAATGGTTGTGTGGTTTCAAAATGAAAAATGCTTTGTTTTGTTTTTCTTGCTATTGTCGCAGTTAATACTGTAGTAAAGCATTCCTGTTTAAACATTTCATGGGTCAGCCACTGCTACCCACAAAACTTTTTTAGTTCTTGCACTTAATAAAATATATATTCAAATTATACTAATGATTTTAATGCCATTTTAACAATACTGGTGGGACTCTGAGGTTATTCTGGTTGTGCTCAACAAAAAGCAAAGTTAATCATGTGGTTGTTGTTGATCATATCTTTATTTTTGAGAGTGTTTTTATTAATTTTTATATGTCAAAATGTTGACCAGGAAGCGAACCCGAGCCAGCTGCTTGGAAGGCAGCTATGCTAACCACTAGGCCACCAACGCTTGACTGAGTGTTTTTATTTACCAGAGTTTTATGAAATGTGTTTCATTTTGTACTGTACTTAGTTATTTATATTAAAATTACAGTACTAGTACATTTTTTTAAAAAAAAGGTCACATTTTAACTTTTCCTTTAGCTTATGATATATCAGTTTTCTTATTCATTCGTCCTTCCTTAACAATTACAATATAAAGTTTACTAATGATCTGAATGTCAATTTCCTGATAAGTAGTGCCTCTATCAAGTAAAAAAGTCATATATACATATATATATGTGTGTGTGCGTGTACGTGTGTAAATAAAGTAGTTTTTGGGTTAAACTGTGTGTTATTTTTGTTTACTTCCCAATGTTTCGATACAACAGCATCCGCCATTGTCAAAGTTAACATTTCAAAGAAAAGCTGTTAGATCTCAAATAGTAAATGAGATTGAGAGTGAGATAAAGAATGAGCATGAGTATGAAATAGTTGAGCATTCAAAATATGTGGATTAACAAAATGTTTATTGTTTTTAGTTTCACCATTAATTGATTTCAAGTTTCTATTAGAAGAAGGAGATAAAATAAATGGTTTCCATAAGGCTGAAATATGTTGTACTTCATCAGCTCTATTTAAACCAGCTGATCTTTTTAATATTTCACTGGATTCCCTCACAGTTCTCAATTCATTGGCATTGTTAAAATCAGGTTTGTGACTAATGTCTAAAAATTGCTAATTTGAAAAAAGTATGAATTGAGAACCATGAGGAAATCAAGTGAAAAAATTAAAAAGATGACTGATTTAAATAGAGCTGATGAAGTACAACATATTCCAGCCTTATGGAGACAATTTATTTCAACTTCTTCGTCTAATATAAACTTGAAAACAATTACTGGAGAAACTGAAGAAAATAATCATTTTGTTAATTCACATATTTTGAATGCTCAACTATTTCATACTCATGCTCATTCTTTACCTCACACTCAATCTTGTTACTATTTGAGATCTGACAGTTTTTCTTGAAAAGTTAATCTTGACAATGGTGGATGCAAATGTTAAGAAGTAAGCAAAAATAACACATGGTTTAATCCAATCACTACATTATTTACATCATGTAATCCCTGAAAACATTAAATATAATATATATTATACACCCATGTATATTTATGTGTCATACAGTGTGGAATAATTCAATGATATTAGTAATATTTAGCCTAGTGCATTTTTGCTATGGTGTATCAGACTAGTGTGACTTAATTAAACTGACTGATTAATATTTCATTGCATGCTCAGTGGGACCTTAGTGTTTCTTTGATTGATCATGTGATTAGATTAGGCAATAAACCAGATCTCTTTTATCTTCCTATCATTAGGCTCATTGCAAAGAGTATTAATTATATAAGCTTAAAATTCATGTTCAGTATTTTTCTCATGTTTGGATAAAACAGAATTAACCTGAGAGTTCACATTATATGTTTTGTATTGATATCTGCAAGTAATTAATACTGTCTACAACAAGCCTAATAATAGGAAGCGAAGGTTAAAACAGGTCTTGTTTATTGCCAAGTCTAATAACGTTATCAATCAAAGAAGCACAAGTGTCCCAATGAGCAAACAAGTGGTCAGTTTGGTTAAGTCGTCATAAATCTGGTACACAATTCTGAAAGTGTGCACTGCTAATATTACTAATATCATTAAATTGTCCCACTCTGTATGACACACAAATATATGCGTAAATATAATTTACATTACAGAGTTATTGATTTATTTATTATATATATACTCAGCTACAAATTAAATTTATTTCCAATAATAAAAGTACAAAATCCATTACTTAGATACAGGCCTTACAGACATTTGAAGTTCTTGTTAAATCTTTTTCATCTAACTATTTATATCAAAATATTCAAAGTCTCTCAATTGGAATTTGCTTTTGCTATTATATGTCAGACACGTGAACATAAAAAAGGCAGATTTTATTATTTATTGCAAATATTTAAATAGTTTATTAGGCAGAGAACATTTATTTCAAAGCACTTCTCGTGCATGTTAAATTATATATGTTAAAGAATATGAAAGTATTTTATAAATCCATAATTCTAATTTATGCATTTAGCAGTTTCTTAATAGTGTTTATTCATTAATCTTCAAGACAAAAAATATCATTTACTTACTTAAGATTAATAATAAGGAATATATACTTTATTAAATATATATTAGTTAACATATATAATAGAACTCCAATGTTGTTATTCTCAGTAAGTAAATTGAGACACAACCAATAAAGATTTTGAATTTATTCACTTCCTTCTTATATTTTTCAATATATATCTTTTTATACTTTTCTGGTATGTTCTGTTGTTAGATAGTATTATATAATGAGCATGCTGTTCTGAACATCCCCAGACCAGTTTCTAGATGCTGGCTGTTGTCATTGAGGTGCTGGGATATTCAGATATTGGATCTAAAAATTCCAGCTCAAGCCCAGAATTTATCTAATAGTTAACAACTAAGTAGAAAATCTGAAATTTTCATGCATATATATGTCTTCAAATTCAGCTATCTAACTTAAATAGCATATTGGACTAAACTAAGTTCAGATACACCATATATTAATATCTTTAGCAATATATCATTGTCAAAGCCTGAAGAGCATTATAATTGCAATGTCCTGTTGTCTCCATATTTTTTTTTAATTTCATGTCTAAATATCAGATACATAATTAGAAACACATTTTATTAAAAACATTTCCATGCATCTGTAGGCATATTTTCTTTCAATATTGCCACAGAAATCTTTCTTCACTTTTTAACTCATAAATTGGTGGGTCAAATAGTTTTTCAGCCTCGTTTATGATCATGAATTTATATCTAAAAGCACTTTATCCAATCTTAAATCTCTGATTATTTTCTATCTGACCACAATATATAGTCATTAACTTGTTCTAATTCTTAATAACCAATCTTTACTTTTTAAAATTTTTTAAAGATGATGATGATGATTATTATTATTATTATTATTATTATTATTATTATTATTATTACTACTACTACTACTACTATTACTACTACTACTACTACTACTACTACTACTATTACTACTACTACTACTACTACTACTACTACTACTACTACTACTACTATTACTACTATTTATAGCATTTATCTTTAGTCTTCCTTTTATAAGGTTTTCAACATCAATAGAGGTAGATATAATCACAAACGAATATAGCAATTCCAACTCCAAGAAAAAATAGCAAAAAAAAAATGTTATAACAGTAATAAAAATTAGTGGTGTGTTTTTCAATGACTGTACATCTCAATCAGTGTAATAATGCTCAAAGCTTAATGGGTTTATAAGTAACCATTAGAAACCAATCAACACTTACACAATCCTAATATAAATAATAATCAATAATCTCAAACTGTTGTCAAGGCAACCTCTTTTTAACAATTCACATATAAACTTGTTGTTCCTTTATATGATATTTTGAATGTTGTATGTTTTTTCTGCAGTAAACTTATGTCTGAAAAATTTCAACATTTTGTCTGCCTGTAGCTTTTCACTATATCTACTTTCAGCCATATTTTTCCAAGAAAGAAATCAATAATGATCTATTTTTGGACTGCCTTAATGATATTTACAACATAAATGGAGTTTCGTTTTTTTTTAAACCCATGTTAAAGTTTACCTAAATATATTCATAGAAAGTTTATACTACTCACTTCAATAAAGATGTAATGATGGAATTTAGTAGTAACACATCCAGCAATCAAAACAAAAACATATTGATTTTTTTTACGTTATCAATACATTTTTTAATTTTAAGCAGTATACTTAAATAAAATTTTTCTAATGTTTTTTATGATGCAATGATGTGGACTTGGGTCTTGCTTCCATAGAATAAATAAAATTGCAGATCCATAATCAAATAATATTCACCCTTCGTTGTTAAAAGCAATAACACATAAGAATCTGTATCGCAACTCAATATCTAAGTGACATTTCTACATAAAAAGCTATCAAGATATTAAAATTGATTTATTTTCTTGAGTTAATAATTTTCTTCTATCACCAGCTGATAAAATTTCTTTAGGTTTTTGAACATTACTTACTAAAGTCTTGATAGCTGCAGCTAAAACACGAAGCACATTTTATCTTTTGAATTGTTAAGAATGGCACACTCATCAGCCATATTGTAAAATCATAAATCAAGAAGATTTTTTTGTCAAGTGTTGTTAGCCGAGAGGTCAGCGTAGACGCCTTGCAAGCAGTTGGTTGGAGACGGTTGTTGCGGGTTCACCTCCGGCTGATGCTATGATATAAGCAAAAAAAAAAGAAGATACGTTTTTGATTTTGCTTTCATTTGTTTTACTCTTCCTTTTATAATTACTGTCCTAAACTAAAACAAAATCGAAGCTAGTATAGTCCTTTTTAATACCAGTTTTTAATCTAATTTTAATCCTGAAGTTAAATTCAATCAAAATGCTTTCGCCTGCATTAATAACTTAATCAAGTTAATTATAACTAACTTGTTCTAATTCATTAAAGATGATTTTTATTTTTCGTTTTTAAAAAGCCTGTTATGCATTATTTAATTTTTTGAGATTTTAACTTTTGTTTACTTTTATATTTTTCTCTGATAGCTCTTGCAGTATTTCCTAAAATTCTTGCGATATTACTAAAACAGTATCATCATAAATTATATAGTCTTCATTTATTTGAATTTATAAAAGACTTGAACTACAAGAACTGTTAAACGTTATGAAGAGACAGAATCAATCTACTATATATTCTTATCTATGTTAACTTCTTAGTATCATCATGTATTTAAATCTTTGTTGTTAAACTATAATAGTAAGAAAACCAAGTCATACATCACGTGACTTAATAAGCTTGCATTTACAAATATCATATAATGGGTGTGTTAATAGCTGTAATCAAGCTTTTCGACAAATGCTATAAGAGAAAGCATTTAAAATCTCTATCTAGAATTATCACTATCCCCAAACCGGTTTCGAACTGATGGTTCTCGTCAGTGAGGTGAATTTTACAGCTTTAGTGATGTTATATTGCTAAGGCTATTAAAATACAGTGTATCTAAATTTTGTTCAGTCCAATATGGCTATTTAAGTTACATAACTGGATTTGAAGACATATAGATGTTCTGAATATTTCAAATTTTCTACTTAATAGTTAAGTATTTAATAAATGCTAGGCTTGAGGTTGCATTTTAGATCTAGTGTCTGAATGTCCTAGCATATCACTGATGAGAGCCATTAGCTTGAAACCGGTTTGGGAATATGGGTAATTCTAGATAGAGATTTTAAATGCTTTCTCTTATGAATTTATCAAAAAACTTGTTTAGAGCTATTAGCATGCTCATTATATTATATTGTCTTTGTTGTTGTATTTTGATAATTATTCTTCAGCATTTGATAATATCATAGACCAACATCATGATAGTCTAATATTTTAATCACCATAGAAATGCTTACAGAAGCAAATGATTTTCCATTTGAAATGAAAACTTTTACATATTACATCCATGTAATCTACTGTGAATCCAATTTATTATTTTGAAAATCTCCAGACTCCAATATTCTGTTGATTATTTGTAATATCTTCTTTTTAGCTTTTCTAAATATTATTAACCTTTCTAATTCATGATTATCAATATTTTATTTTCTCCTTGGAGAAAATCCACTGTATATTTTAGTTTTTTTTAGTATTTATTTTTAGTCCACTTTCTTACCTTCATCTGATAAATCGAACAATATTTCTTGAAGATCTGAAACATTTTTTTTTTCATATGTCATAGCATCGGCTGGGACGCGAACCCACACCCGTCTGCAACCAACTACTTGCTTGCAAGGTGGGTGCGATGACCTCTCGGCTAACAACGCTTGACATCTGAAACATTATTTTCAAAAATAATCACATTATCTTCAAAATTTATATGACCTAAATAATGTCCATGTATTTTATTACCCTTAAACCAAAAAATACTTCTTGTAAAACTGTTATATAGTTTTTGAAGATATGAATCACTCTGTTATATTTCCTTATCAATGCTAATATTCTCACCATGTAATCTAATTATTGCTGTTACAGTTTTGATAATTATTCTTCAGAATATGATAATATTCTGGGTCTATATTTTGATACATCAAAGCTTGACTTACTGTAGAAATGCTTGTAGAATCAATGCCTTTTTATAATTTACAAATTCAAATGACAATGATAATGCATAACCATTAGTCCTTATTATGACTTTTACACAGTGCTAAACCACTTTTAAATTCAGTTTGTTCTTTTGGTTGATTTGAAGCCAAAGTTCACTGTGGATGAATTGAAATTTTTAGAAGCCTGATCGGTTTATATTAATAACTTATCACATTTTTTAAATATCATTATTACTACAATATCCTTCCATTGGTCTAGTAAATATTTACCATTTATACATTTGATGTATAGTTTTACCAATGACTTTTTCAATTGTTTACATGCTTGTTTAAGAGTATCACTAACAATGTCATAAGTTTCTTGAACTTTTTCCTTCTGCAGAGGATTAATTGCACATCTTACCTCCTCATTTAAAATAGTTTGACAATTTAAAAGATGTAGTAATTGTAGTACTTATTTTATTTTCTTGTTCTTTATTGTTATATCATTTTGTAGAACTCTGACACACATTTCATGATGGTTGTTCATTTTAATAATAGTTTCATCTTTTATTCCTATTACTCAAATTTTTTTTCCCACTACCAAGATGTTATTTTATGTTTTTGAAACTTCTATAGCTTTCCTTATCAATTCTAATTATATATATCACTATTAGCTGTTTTATATCATTTTATAGTATTCAATATTATCAGATACTCATCCCCTATCCATCATCCAAGCTTGACAGCCATGTTTTTTAATTATGCATTTTTAGGGACACTCAAGCTTGGCAGCCATTTATTTTCAGGGACACTCAAGTTTGACAGCCATGTTTTTTTAATTATACATTTTCAGGGACACTCAAGCTTGGCAGCCATGTTTTTTTAATTATATATTTTCAGGGACACTCAAGTTTGACAGCCATGTTTTTTTAATTATACATTTTCAGGGACACTCAAGCTTGGCAGCCATGTTTTTTTAATTATATATTTTCAGGGACACTCAAGTTTGACAGCCATGTTTTTTTAATTATACATTTTCAGGGACACTCAAGCTTGGCAGCCATGTTTTTTATTATTATTAGTATATATTTTCAAGGGCATGTAAGTATTTGTTTATTTTTTTTCCTCAATATTCTTTTACCAAATATGTGTTGCAGGTTTTAGTGGAATATCAGTTATCTTTTTAAAATTGTCTTCAAAGACTTTCAATACTTTAAAATGTTTAGCAAGTTTTAATTTAAACTCATTGAATGGTTTTTGAAGATTAGGAATATTGACTATATTAATTCTTTGATGATAGTTTATGTCTCTCTAGATTTGAAGTAAAACTATCTCATATTTCAGTAATTAATTATTATTTTCTGTGCTGAATCTATTAAGAATATTACTGTCCTAAAATACATATTTTCATAAAAGCCAAAATATAATCCAATTTCTATTTTATTTGGATATTTTCATGTAATATTTCTGGTTTATGATTTTTTTTCCAAGAAAAAATTCATAATATACAATTTCTCTTTTTCCATAACTTCCATAAGCCTTTCAGCCAAATTTCCCCCCAGAATTTTTAATTTTTAATCGATTTTCAATTTTAACATTAAAATCTCCATGACAATTTATATTGTTTAGTGTGGTCAAAATTATTTTATAATTAGATACCAACCGGTAACCACCTAAACATTCACAGTAAAGATAGTAATCAATATTTCTAACTGCTGTCAAGGCAACCTTCTCACCTTTTAATAGCAAGAATGGAAATCCATTCTTACTAATGGTCCATTGAGTATATATGGACACTTAAAGATTGCTACATGACTACAGAATATGAAATATTGACACAATGAAGTTTAAATAAACTTTTAATCCATGAGCAATTTAAAAGTATTGCAGTTTGTAATGTTATAATTGACAATTTATTAGTCTGCATTACATTGACATGTTTATTTCATGTTTAAAGAGGTTTATTTAAACTTCATTGTGTCAATATTTCATACTCTGTAGTCAAGTTGCAATCTTTAAGTGTCCATATATATTCAATGGACCATTGGTAAGAATGGATTTCCATTCTTGCTATTAAAAGGTGAGAAGGTTGCCTTGACAGCAGTGAGGAATATTGATTACTATCTTTACTGTGAATGTTTAGGTGGTTACTGGTTGGTATCTAATTATATCATTATCCCATTTAGCTTTAAGCACTATTTTACTTATTATTTTTAACTTGTTTTATATATTTATAAAAAAAAAATTATACTTCACCACAATAAGAACTTGTTAGAACTTCAACCTGAATTATCTGCATTTTCTATTTTCCATTACATTGAATAATTAATCTTGTTACTGTTTTATATACCATTAATCTTCACAATTTTGTTCATCCACTTTTTATTTATAATAAATCCCATTCCATTTGTGCTTGCATATATTTATGTCTTTATTGTATCATGTCTGTCCACTTTACAAATCAATTATCTTTTCACTTTTTCTTCTAACTTTTTAATGTCCAATAAATATCATTTAATTGGACAATTCTTTTTCCAATTAATGTTTTCTCTCTTATCAGAAAGTAATCTGCTGTTCTAAGTATGTAAATAAGAGACCTTCATCTAATAACATCTGAATTTGTAATCAGTGATTCCTAATATACTCCACCTTGATTGTGGACTTTACAGCATCCTGAAATTAAGAGTTATGATTTTGGGTTGTCTGTCAGGACTGGAATATCTAATTTAAAAAATAATTCACACACTCATTCTTCCTGCCTTTGTGAATATATTAGGTGATATTTCAATCAAATGCTGTCAGGTAATGGTAACCAAGGAAAAAGATTGTGCTGCTTCTTGATGTTGAAGTTAAAAGAAAAAAGCAAAACAATCCACTATGCTGCTTATTGTATTTTGAATAACACCATATAAGTAATTACATATAACAGCAGCTGTAATGATAGGAGTGTACTGAATGGTTATTAGAAATTTGTCCTGTCCCTTTTAAAGCCTCGAAGATGAATCAACTCTCTCTTTAGTTAATAGTAAACTTCTTTCTGAAGCCATATAAATGAAATACAAATGATTATTTACAATATTAAATGCATTAAAATTTTATCAGCTCCTTTAATAGTAGAGATATTAAATATAAACTATAAATTTTAATCTTTTATAGCATTGAAAATGAGAAAAAAAGAATGAAGAAGAAGAAAAAGAAGAAAATATTTAGTTCAATGATGTTACTGTAGTAGAACGCATATCATTGAATTTAAATAAATGAATCAACTTTAACTTAGTAATGAATTACTAAAGAGTTCAAAATTAATATAATTTATAAATATAACCAGAACTCAATTATAAAAGTCAACATGATTAAAACTATCACTTTAAGAATAACATTAATATCAGTACCATTTTAAACATTAATGTTTAAGATAAACTCAATGTTCAATTCAATATCTTCTTAGCACAAAGCATGCTCATAAACTATATGTTTAGAAAATATTTATACTAATAATATATATACAAAATTCACCATTATTATAGGTTATTATATATAATTAACATTGAAAATTTTAGTATGCAATATCTTAAGATAATGTAATATGGAAAATAACTAAAAGATATAAGAGATATGCTTAATATCTGAAAGAAGTCTGCAATTTTAGTCTAGTGCACTTTCGGCTAAATTATGTTAGTCATAGTCATACACTTAAAATTTGAATGAAATCCACAATTTTTGCCTAGTGCATTTTCGACTAAATTACATTAGTTATAGTCATGCCATGATTAATATAACTTAGTCGAAAGTTCACTAGGCAAAAATTGCAGACTTCATTCAGATTTTAAGCATATCTCATATATGTTTTTGTGTATAGTTATTTTTTCATATATATAATTAAGCAAATATGACTTGGGCTTTGCTGTATAGTATTCTAATTATAATTAATGGGGATTTGAACCCAGACTTTCAAGCTTCCTACAATCACCCACTCTGTTCAATATAACCAATGCATGTGAAAAGGATAAATTATCTCTGATATACATATTTCATTATTTCCCACACACATATATATTTATATAATCAGTGCTTGGTTTATGTTAAGTTAGCAAATCTACACCCTTTAATGAACAGGTTTCAATTCTCTCCACTCTGCAACTTTTCAGACAGCCATGTCACTGAAAATTTGATGATGGAATGCTCAAAGTTGATGATGCCAATATTATAGTCATACCCATTTGATTTTAAGTCAATCTCATCCTTTATATGTAAGACCTTAATATATCCATTCAAATACACAGAAGAGGGATGTATAAAATACAGGCTGAATATATAATATTGAAATACAAATATAATGTATATAAAACCTGTATTCTGCCCTTTCCTCTTTTGTGCATTTAAATGGACATATTAAGGTCCTACATATGAAGAGTCACAGTGACTTTAGGTTAACTTGAGTATGACTATAAAATTGACATCATCAAGGGCATTGAGCATTCCATCATCAGATTTTCAGTGATGTGGATGGTTGAAGAGTTGGAGGAGGGAGAAGATTGACCCCTGTCCATTAAAGTGTGTAGATTTCCTATGTTAATATAAACTGAGAACTGATTATATATACACGTGGGAGATGATGATCCTGAACAACTGATGAGTGCTGGTCCAGCATAAATTCCGTATATTGAAGGTCGTAGGGAGCTTAAAAGTTTGGGTTCAAATACCTTTTAATTACATCTACGTTAAGTATATAGATTTATATTTGTATTTCATATTCTAATTATAATTTTACTCACAATACTTGATATTTGATAAAAAGAAAACTATCGCTTGTTATTGATTTCATTATATGTATTAATTTAGCAAAGATTTATGTATAGAAATGTATCAAGGCATTTAAAAACAGATAACATTATTTTATTATTAATAAAAACATTTTATTGAGGCTACTCAGAAGAAAAAGAACCTTACTTCTTATTAAGTGAGTACTGAAGCCATATTAACTACCTAGCACTTTATTCGCTATAAAATGTATTTGTTAAATCTGGTGAATTTTTAAAGTGCAAACATTAACGCAAGTATTCCTTAAAGTTGTGGAAGTTAAATTGAAAAAGAAATTTGAAATGTGAAATAAATTGGATTAATAAAAACAGTCCGTCATGCCACCAACTATGACCAAGTGTTACCGACTGGCCTTCATATCTTATTTCTTAGATGTCTAAAATCTGCTTCCGGGCAAAAAAAAAACAACTAACATACACACAAATACTTAGTGCCCTATGCGATTTGGCGCAGTTGGACTGAAGATCCTACTATCTGGGGTTCGAACTTCTTATCAACTCCGTAACAGTAAAGCCATACACGTTTTTATTCTATAAATATTTAACTTGCGAATTGTTTTTTTTTTTAAAAAAAAAAAACCTCTGACCTAACATCGCTGTCTAATGCTTTTAGATACTTGAACGTACTGAAATATGCTTTAAATATCTTTTGCATATTTTCTAAAATATAAATATCAATCGAATTACTTAATAGGTTAAAGAGCCATATAAAAAAAATAGTAAGTTGTCTTATTTTTTATAATTCAGGTACATCCACGATTTTTAGACTGTCTTAATTCATGTCACGAAAGACATTCGAGATCAACATAATGTATAACCTCCAATTGAGATGATTTTATAATAAAATGTATATAAACGTACTTACTAACTCGACTCCAGTTCGTTATAAAAAATATTTTGTATTGAAGCGATTTTACGCATATTTTATAAATCATTTATATTTCAAAATGCTATTTAAAACATTCATTAAAAATTCGCATTGTAAATTTAAAAGAAAAAAAATTGAAGCAAGACCTCTTTTATAACAAGGTTGTTTCGGAGTTGATCTTACAATCCCCTATCATTACCTACCCCAATTATTATCTTAATAAATTATAATCTATTTTACAATGGCAGGCAACTTACAATTATAAATACGTGTAGAAATATGGACTAATCAAACAAATTGACTTGCTTACATTCAACATATACCACCAACAGGGAGAAGTACGCGTTTACCGTATCATTTCCCACAAAAGCTCCTAGCGAGTGAACAGCACTCAAACGGGACGCGGATCCGTCGAATTGTGGGAAGAATGACCGGTGTAATGGAGTAAATGACAATTGCCACCATTTAGCGCTTCCTAATGCCCTGCAAAGTCCGTGCAGTTATAAACTATGAAACGCATAATGATGAGTAAGCTTTGTAGCAATTCGTTGATAAAACCCCTGAAAAATAAGAAGTCTCAATACGAATGTGATGAAACTCTACAGGTTAGCGATAACAGGCGTAACTGCCGAAATTCTGCTCATTAGGAGGCCATGTCAGAATAAATATCGATTAGAGAATGGACAAGTATAAAAATTTTCTGTTTTTATTTAAATGAGATTTTAAATTACATATAATTAATTATTCATGCATCTTTAGATGAGAAAAATATTCAGTATTTTAAAAATGAATTCGTAAATTTTATTAGAATTAAAAAAAAATGCTAATATGTACATTCACATAAATTAAAAAATAAATTATAGAAGATTAACTTCTTTTTTTTTTTTTTTGCATGTGTGTGTTTCTGAAATTTATTCAAAGAGATATTCACAAGTAAAATAACATATATAAACCCATATCTATATATTGAATTCAGTTACAGTAAGAACACATATCAGTAAACTTGTGATATTGGGTTTGATTCAATAAATAGCCAGATTTCAGCATAGGTAAGTTAAATTTACATTTGATGAGGTAGCGAATGTTTATTTTGTGTTGTTTTTTGGAAAATGTATACTGTAGCAGTAGGTTATAGGATTTAGTAATTAAAAAAAAGAGTAAACATCAAAATAATAGAATTGTGCCAAGAGAGAAAGAGGCATGGAAATTGAAACAGTAAAATCATAGTAAAATAAAAGATGTAGTAAAAGATAGAGTGTACTGAGACGATGAAGATTTTGAAAATATATTATAATATTGAGTGCACTAATACAATAAAAGTTTTGGTATACCAATGAAGTGATTTGAAGCCACATAATTTGTTAATTTGATCATTGAATAAGAAGTAAATTTGAAATATATGAAGGGATCTACGGCTGTGAATTAGGTTGTTGTTAATCTTGTAAAATAGTAGAAACTAATGAAATAGAATCAAGGGTTGTTATCCGAGAGGTCAGCGCAGCCGCCTTGCAAGCTAGCAGTTGGTTGCAGGCAGTTGTTGCGGATTCGCCTCCCGGCCGATGCTATAACATATGGAAAAAAAAATAATGAGATGGAGTATCATAAAGTGAAAACTATAATATTGGCATGTGTGTGGTATTTAAATATGTGCGTGCATAAAGTGAAAAATTATTTCTATATTCAAAGGTATAAAGTCAAACCACTTAAAAATCCCGAATTATTTGCAAGGAATTAAGGAATTGATTTCAATAAATAAACTGAATTATAAGATAAAAGTACTGTAGCAAATTAATAATTAAATTCAATATTTATTACTGCATAAATCAAATAAGAGGGAAATGGCATTGCATTTAAAAAGGTAGCAATTTGTCAGTAAAGGGAAATTTTATTTTTAATAAATATCTCATATATAATTTTCTGCAATTAATTGTTCTTAAAATTAATATATAGGTAGAAAGTTGAGTACTATAAAAAGGATTTTTTGCTAGGGTTTTGGAAAGCAAAAATTTATTAGCATTGATTTTGATAATTAATTTGTATAAAAGTAATTTTAAGTTTTAAATTTCAATTTTACAAACCCAAATGCGATTTAAAGTTAAGATATTATTGAAAGCTATAAAATGAAAACGCACCTATATTTAAGTTATTTTTCTCTTGTGAGCGATTTTATTAATTAAATGCATTAATTAAAACTGACTGAAAAACAAGATTTTGATAAACAAATCAACATATATTCGTAAATATATTATATATATATATATTGTGGAAATAACTAACTTTCACACATGCATTTTGAGACGCACTCTCCACTAAATAATTGTTTTAAAATCATTCTTTAAATGCATAGACAATTATTGACTACTCCTCAATTAGTTTAAACATATTGTGAACCTGATTTTTGAATCGGCATATTATTTCCACAAAGAAGGTATGTGAAAAGTAGTTACTTCCCAATATTACAATATGTAAATCGCTATATTGTTAATTATATATATATATTGAATGTGTGTAATAATCCATTGAAATCAACTTAATTAGAAAGCACTTATTCTAGAATAACTCCCAGGCCAAGCATCTGACAGAACGATGCATCCAAAAGAATCCTCCTCTTGGATGCATCAGTCTATCAGTTTACTTTGACTCTTGGCCTGGAACAGTTGATCTAGGTGAAGTGCTTTCTAATTAAGTTGATGTAAATGGATTACTCCACACATTCAAGATTTCCATCTAAACATTCAATAAAAATATTGTGTTGCAATATATAATCTACTAGCGGAGGGGTTTGTTATACAGTAAGAAAAATTAAAAAGTTTGTTATACAATACTTTGATTTCTTACACCTATAAATGTAAGCTACAGTTCTTTGATCTATATGAGTGACATTTAAAAGATGGATCTTGTTTTTGGATATATCATTCTGCCAGTTTACTTTGATCCCTGGCTAGGGTAGTTGTTTTAGATTAAGTGCTTTCTAATTAAGTTGATTTAGATGGATTACTCCACATATTTAAAATTTCCATCTAAGCATTAATTAAAAATATTGCATTACTATAAATATATAATCTTAATTTGTTCCTTTATTAATATATATATGAAAAACAAAAAACAAGTTAAAAACTTGCTAAAGCTTGTATTTATGTCAACAGATGGTGTTTTTGGTCGAACGCCATCTGTTGACATAAATACAAGCGTTAGCAAGTTTTTAACTTGTTTTTTGTTTTTCATAAATGTACCTTTGAGGTCTTTCTAGCAATGATATATATTGTAGAGGCTTCTACTATGTGGTGATGCTGAACTGAGATCAGACCTATCTGGCTTGCTATGCTGATTTTGAAGACATTACGTGTCTAAAAGATTCATGTTTGCAAGTTGAATAGAAACTGTTTCATAAACGCTCAGAGTTTGTGTTTAGATCTAGTTTCTAAAATTCCTGTCTTTCACTGATGATAGCAAATAGCTTGAAATCATGATCTGAAAGTGGAATTAAAGTTAGAGATAGTGAATGCATGCTCTGATGTTTGTGTAAACATACGCTTGATGGTGTTTTTGGTAGAATGCCATCTGTTGACATATATATATATATATTCAAAAAAGGTAGCACATGTGGCAGCAAAAATAAGAGCCAACATCAAGATAACTAGTGAAACAAATCTAAACAAGCATTGAAAAATTAATAATTAATTACCATCATTTCTTCAATTGCTTCTATGAGAAAATTATTCCCATATATATGTATCATTTCCTGGTGCTTCAGATTGGCCTATATAAATGAATATAGGTAAAAGGATAAGAGATCCATTCTTATCTTTTTAAAGACTCTATTTTGTACTTTGTACTGAGAATATTTGACATGCACAATAAACCAGGGTTAAGTTATTAGTCTAATTACTATAAAGGCTAATAAAAATTTATATATACCCTGGGTCTCTTTTTAGGTGGATTTATTTAATGCAATTTTGAAGTTATGCAATTCATGTTTCTTCTTAATATCTTTTTATGTGGTTTTCTTTTATGCGATAAAGAAGTTTATATTTCACTTAAAATCTGCATTTCCCCATTTTATATACACACATTATACTTTACATACTTTAAATACCTGTTGGAAAAAGGTTTGGCAGTAAATTTAGATACTGTAGAAGATTTAGAAAAATATAATGAGCCAGAAGTGGTGAAACCTGTTCATTTCACAGCAAAAATGATTTGAGAAAGTCTTCAACTTTCTAATCAATTGGACAATCATTTTCTTGTTAATAACATGAATTATGAATGAGCTTTTAAATTCTAATGAAAGCTAAATAATTGTATGTCTTTATATTGTGAGCTTCATAAACAATTAGTAAAATCATTATCTCAAAGCTTAATCACTGATTAGATTGTCAACAGAATCATTAACTTTTAGACTGAAAATTTTTTTATTGGCTGAGTGAATTAAAGTTTTAAATTTTTGATTGGTTCAATTATAAAATCAGCCATAAAAATATATTTGCCTTTTAATATTAAATTCATTTGTAAAAAGCAAATTTATAATTTTGCAGATTATGAAAGTGAACAAAAGTTTTTTCAAAAATAAATTTCTACTTATAATTATAAAAATATTTTATAGCAGAGAACCTAAAATAACCTTCATAACCTATTAAAAAATGCTGTGTGCATCATTGATTTCTTTCTCAATTTACATTCATGTAAAAGTAAATAATTTTTACTAAAATCTTAACTATTTTTCTAAAATAATTATATTTTCAGTATATTTTATCAAAATAATTTATAATATGTAAAAAATACTCTAAAATATACATTTTCATTTTGAATATCAAAAGAAAGAACTTGAAGCTGTCAAAATGGTTGTCCAGTGCTCCCTATGGTTCAAAATGAAAAAAACAAATCAGCACATTACAGTACATTTTAAGCTTTAAAAAGACCATAAATTCGCTATGATAATGCAAAAATTGATGTTTTAGAGTGACTTGAAGCCATAAATAAAATTTTTCAATTGATGCACCTTATTAAACACAGCATGAGACTGAAGTTGGTGCTAATTATATTTCCTCTTCTGACCAATCTGATTTCTTATTAGTTCACAAATGTATATGCATATTGTCAAATAGCAATAATAATTAAAAGATGTATGAAAAAATGTAAAATAAATTACCCATAAAAACATATTGTTTTGAATAAAATTAAATGCTAAATAAAAAAGTTTGTCTTGTATCAATTTTTGTCAAATATTTGAAATTTTTTATTAGTCATACTTTATTTCCTTATTTTTTTTTGTATGAATTTTAAAGTAATTTTACCTTGTTTCTCTGCTTTTATGCGATTATTGAAAATTATGGAACATATCCCACATTTTTCTATATAAGTTAAGACTATTTTTGTGCCATTTCTTTTATGTGGGTTTTTTGCAGAACCTATCTACTGCATAAAAAGAGAGCCAGATGTATATATAATGACATCATAATTGCAAACTTTGGTTGAATTGTTGTCTCATAATTGGAAATATAATAAATTCTGGAATAGTGGATATAGAGCTTAAAATGTCTTATGGCTTGGCTAATATAATATTATCTACAATGTGAAATGTGTCCCTAAATTGACAGCCCATCTACCAATGAAAGAGCTGTAGATAAATTAAAATTTGACACAAATATTTATATTAAAATGATATCATGAAGAAAATTAAACCCATGAAAGATAGAATTCAGCAAAGTTTCTGATAGCTTTGAAAAACAGTTAGGAAGATTGATCTTCCAAAGAAGGTTATTTTGAATAATGTTAAAAATATATTTATCAAAATTAAAACATGCATGATTAAAAGAAAAATAATATCAAAAGATGAGTCTAAACAGCGAAATTGTTATATGCTGTAAAATATTTAATAATTATAGTTAACTAAAATATTTCAGTATGCTAATATTCATTTGATAAAAGTAATTTGTAAACTACTTTTCCTTAACTCCCCCCATCCTTTTTATTTAAAATTAAATATTTTTTATATTTTATATTTTTATTATAATCAATATAAATTTTATTTTAAGAAGATATCTTAAATAGTGATTTTGTACACTGTCCATATATTCTTGAGGAGGTCAAAGGTAGGTGATTAAATAAGCTAATGATCCCAGCCGTAGATATGTGCAGATATGTGAGGTTATATAAAATGATTTATATATTTGTATATGAATGCAATGTGGTTTTTTTAATGCTTCAAATTTGTTTGTCATTTTTATAATTTATTATTTTGATAAAATTAATTGCTTAAAACGCTACTAACGCTAGCTAAAAGAAAGTTTTATTCCAGTATCTTTATTTTACTAACTGTAGCTGAAAGCGCTTTTGGCCAGAGAAGCCAGATTCATGGGACTTCTCTGGCCAAAAGCCTACATGTAGTAAAATAAAGATATGAAATAAACCTTTTCTTAGCCAGCGTTAGAAACGTTTTAGGCAGCTAGTTACAAACAAGATTAAATAAAGGATAGCAACTTCTAATATTTTATTAAAATGTTATTTTAAAATAAAAGAACAGAAGTTATATTATATCCATTTTTCGTTTCATTCTGAATCTGATTGCATAACATACCTTTAATTAAAAGGGATTTGAACACAGACATTCAATCTCCCCTCAGTTATTCATTCCATCTCTTATAACCGATACAAATGACCACTTACATGTGAAAAAGACAAACGATCTCCAATTTACATATTTCAGCTGAACCAGCACTCATCAGTTGGCCCAGATCATTATCTCCCATACACATATATAATCACCGCTCAGTTTATATTAAGATAACAAATTTTCAAATTTTGATGGACAGGCTTCAATCATTTTCACCCTCGAACTCTTCAGCTATCCATATCATTAAAAATCTGATGATGAATTTCTCAAAGACCTTATTGATGCCAATCTTATTGTTATTTCCATCTTGACTTTAAGTCAGTCTGACCCCTGACTTTATAGGACCATAATATGTCTATTTAAATACATAGAAGAGGGATTGTAGAATACAGACTGAATATATAATATTTAAATACAAGTATATTGTCTATACTGAACCTAATGTAACTAAAAGGGATTTGAATGCAGTCTTTTAAACTTCCTACAGCTATCCATTCCATCTTATACAACTGATACACATGATCATATACTAGTGAAAGAGATAAATAATCTTCAATATAGATATTTCATGCTAGACCAGCATTCATTAGTTGCTCCAGATCATCATCTCCCACATACATATTAATATAGAAAATCTTCAAACTTTAATGGACAGGCTTCAATCTACTCCATTCACCAACTGTTTGGCCATCATCTGTCCACTGAAGTTTGAATATTTGCTATCTTAATATAACTGAGCACTGATTATACATATGTCTGGGGGTTGATAATCTGGACCAACTGATGAGTGCTGGCTCAGCATGAAATATGTATATTGGTGATGATTTATCCTTTCATATATGTTTGGTTATGTATATTGCTTGTATGAGATAGATAACTCCAAGTATAAGAATTATGGTTTTATTTCAAATATAACATATATTTATATGATTGATTGTGTATCATCTATATACAGAAAAGAGTTCAAAGTGATTTCAAATTCTGCTAGATTATGAATAATGTATGGGTAGAAAACAGATGTTTAAAGACTAATAAAGATGGGAAAATTACTTTGTCAATCAAAAGATAGCACTGAAATGTAAAGAAGCATTATTTTCTTTGGATAGCCAGTTTTTTTTTTTTTGATTAGTTGAGATTGATTATAGAAATTTATCCAGGTCATTAGTATTAGTTTATTGAGATCATACTTTAAGTAATCACATTATGTAAATCAATAAAGATAAGTGCTAGTAATCATATTATGTAAATCAATGGAGATAAGTGTTTCTGATTATTACCCAGTTACTGATTAATATTGTACTGGCTGAGTTAAATTTTTATTATTATTGTTAAGCAGAAAGATATTTGTATAGATTGTTAGCACTTCCCATCTGATGCATAATGGCATACCAATGTCTACCATGTTTTCATCAAATACAATATATATATATATATATATATATATATATATATATATATATTTGATATTTGATGAAAGTATTATATATATATATATATATATATATATATATATATATAATACTTTGATACTCTATCATATCTATTCAAATTAACTACAAAAAATGGATTTCTTAAATCATTAACAATAAACTTCAAACTTCTTGACAACCATGATGATGACTACATGAGGAAAGTATACTTGTTCTCTTTTATATGCTTTTTATTAACTTAGCATGTCTCTGTATGTTTTCTGTCTGGAAGTCCACATTTCTGGCTGAGATTTTTTTTTGTTTTAACAAAATAATATTTAAAAAACATTTGTTTTAAAATAATGCTTTCATGTGAACAGTACTAGCCAACTAAAAAGTAGAAAAATAACAATGTAATCTAAAATCAAAAGAAAAAATTTGTCATTTTTGGAAAATATCAAAAACCTTAAGAATCTAGATTTTTTATTATAAAACAATTGGAAATTACAGGAATATTGTCATTTCATAAAAGCATTTGAGGTCTTTTTTATTTTTATGATTTATTTGAGCCTCAAATGCTTTTATGAAATGACAATATTTCTGAACTTTCTAATTGTTTTATAACAAGTCTAGATTCTTAAGAACTCTGATATTGTCCAAGAATGGCAAATTAACTGAGATGTAATTTTTGTTCTACTTTATAGTCAGATTACTTTGTTATTTTTCTATTTTTTAATCTGCTAGTACTGTTTACACAAAAGCATTATTTTAAAAAAAAGTGTTTATTTTTTTACATATTATTTGTTCTGTTTTGTTAACGTATGTGTATATCATTAAAAACCAATCAACACTTAGACAATCCCAATATCAATAACAATCAACAGTTTCAAACTATAGTAAATTGCTATCTATAAAATCCTAAACAAAGAATGAAAACATGTGTAAAAGACTATGATCTAGACCCGTGGTAGTCAACCTTGTCCTTACTGCCTACTAGTGGGTGTTCCAGTCTTTACAGTGGGTGGTGGGGGTTTTGTCCGACACTGAAGCACTTTCTTTTTTTTCTAAATTTAATTGACTTTTTAAAAAAATTTCATAAAGATTTATATGCTTTAGCTTGCTGTAACTCTGTTTTATAAATTTTATAAAGTAGTAAAGTTACTTCCCTATTTTATAAATCACCATCACTGTGGAACCAGTGGGTGGTTAGAAAATTTTGCTACTAACAGAGATACAAAAATGGGTGGTAGGTATAAAAAGGTTGACTACCCCTGATCTAGGCCATTTAATAACTGCTGATTCAGCACAAAGTGTTCACCTTGGGCACCATTTATTTTTTTCACATATCTTTGGTCATATGTTTCAGAAAATTGTGATGAAATTGAAGTTTGACATATATATTAAAAATATATATGAAGTTATATATATATATATATATATATATATGAAGTTATATATATATATATCATTTTAAATATGTGTATAGCATTTATTTTTTAAGCTAGGTGTAATTAAAATGGATTTAAACTCAGACTTTTAAGTTCCCTTTAGTCATCCACTCCATCTTATACGCAAAACACATGATCATATACATGTGAAAATAATAAATGATCTCCATTATACATATTTCATGTTGAAACAGCACTCATCAGTTAGTCCAGATCATCATTCATCAAACATACATACAATCAGTGTTCATTCATCAAACATGCATATAGTCACTGTTCTGTTATCCCCATACTTTAATGGACAGACTTCAATCTTCTCCACTCTCTAACTCTTCAATCATCCATATTATTGAAAATCTGATAATGGTGCATTCAAACCCCTTATTTGCCAGTTTTTGTTGTATCATACCCATATTGATTGTAAGCCAATCTGACCCCTCATATGTAGGACCTTACACCCATTTAAATACACCCCTCTAATTACACTTAGCTAAAATATAAATGCTATATATGTATTTAAAATATTACATATTCAGCCTGTATTCTGCCCATCCCTCTTTTATGTATTTGGATAGGCTTAAGGTACTACATATGAGGGGTCAGATTGGCTTAAAGACAACATGGTTATGACACAGCAAAAATTGGCAATAATAGGTTTAAACACACCACCATCAGATTTTCAATGATATGGATGGCTGAAGAAATGGAGAGTGGAGAAAACTGAAGCTTGTCCATTAAAGTCTGGGGATTTTCTATCTTAATATAAACTGAACACTGATTGTATATATGTGTGAAGGATGAGGATTCAGACCAAATGATGAGTGCTGGTTCTGCACAAATTACATATATTGGAGATCATTAATCTTTTTTGCATGTAAATGCACATGTGTATTGGCTGTATGAGATGGAGTGAATGACTAAAGTGAGCTTGAAAGTCTGTGTTCAATCTCTTTTAATTACGAATATATATATTATTGATTGTTATTGATGTTGAAATTGTCTAAGTGTTGACTGGCTTTTAATGATATACATATAAAGTTAAAATTACAATATGAGCTATGTATATTTTACTCATCATATGATCACTATCTCATACTAGCACATAATTGTTATTAAACAAGGCAAAACTCTCCATACATTAGTGCCACACTGTGTCAACCAGAATAATCAATGGATGCCGGAAGGCTTGTATATAAAATCCCTATCTAATGCCTACTCATCTGATATCCCCAGACTGTTTCTGGTTTGTGGCCTTTGTCAGTGAGGAGCAATGCTCTCAGATCCAAGGCTCCTCACTGATGAAGGCCACAAGCCAGAAACTAGTCTCAGGATATTGGATGAATAGGCAATAGATAGGGATTTTATGCACAAGCCTTCTGGCATCCATTGATTACTCTGGTTGGCATAGGGTGGCACTACTATATGGAGAGTTTTGCCTTGTTACATTTTACTCACTTGAAAGTAAACTGGGTAATTCAAAAATGTATTTGATATAAAAGAGATTGGTCTTACTCATGGACTGAAGGATTGTTGTGATATGATTGAACTACTGTAAAAAAAGCACTGATATAAGAATAAAATTTGAATATATATATTTTATAAAGGTTGACACCCTTGTGCATTTTCATAATAAATTATCTATTCTCCCTGAAGAAAAAGAGTATTAATGACATAACTTAGATATTTTTTATTATGCAAATATTTTTTTATGGAATTTCAATTCTAAAACTAATTGACATCATTACTATGTATATTTCAATTTTTTATTTTATTTTATTTCCTCTTTTATGTCTGCTTTTAGCTGTGCCACCAAGATACTGCTATTGAACGTTTGCATTTATTTAATCAAAATAATAAATAAATTAAATGGTTCACTATTCAGGTCATATGATGTCCATGCACCAAAAGTGAAGTTATGAGTTAGCTTTGGCTCTTCAATCCATCAATTTACCACTGAACTAAAGCTTATAGCACTTTGTATGTAATTATTATTATTTTACAATATTTCTGGATGTTTTATTATTTACTAAAACCAACTATGGAAAAAAATTAATTCTTACTGAGAAGATTATATCCAAATACAGAAAATACATGTGAAAAGAAATACAAAATTGCAGGTAAATAAATTGCTTTTAAAATTGTCACATGACCAAGCATTCCAAAAACAAATTTTCATGATCTATGGCTGCTTTGCCATATTAAAGTTACTAGTTTCAAATGTGAGTACTATCATACAAAAGTAGTTATAGAACACAATAGAAATGGAGCAATGGATATGTGAATGTGTGGACTTTAGACAAACCTTCCACTTCAAAACCATTGTTTTCAAATGAAAATGTTTTAATGAAAAAGTAATGGTGGACATCCATAAAATCTGGTTATTAAATGAGTGAAATCATGCATGAATTATTGGTTGCCAGTTTTCTAACTACTAGAAGGATTAATATATGTAGCTACTAAAACAATACCTTTTAACTAGACTACATTTTCTTAACTGTAAATCTTCCACAAATCTGGAAAATCAAATTACAACATACTCTGAATTGTTGATTTGTAAATGCAGGTCACTTGAACTTCTGGACCACCAAATTCATCATGCTGTTCTCATGCAACATTATCATATTATGATGATAATGTTTCAATTAATATAAACTATTCAATCAAAGATCGACCATGAGAAACATAATGATGTTATATTTTCTGTAGTCACCCCAATTAATTGGTTTAATAATTGCTTTGGAATAATAATTAGAAGATTAGTCCCTTTTTCATACACAACTTCTTGAACCTTTTCTACATGCTAATTGATTCAATATTTATTTAAATACTACTCCTATGTTTTATAATTTCATCCTGTCTAGAATACAAGTGGCTTTATATCATATTAATATTGATATGACAAGTTCCTATTATTTTGTTTCACTTATGTGATTATATGTTTATATCACTAGCACAGGGTTTTACATCATATTAATATTGCTATGACAATTTCCTATTATTTTGTTTCACTTAGGTACATACATGCCCATGCCACAAGCAGATACGCATATACAAGATAAAAACAAATATTTTTAAAGACATTAAAAACAATAAATGAAGCAATTTTGTCAATTTCTAGAAACTACAACTAACATTCTTATATTTCAAGCATATGGTTGTAGGCAATAGGAAAATACATTAGTGGGTTATAAAATGCATATTAATCAAAACAGGCAACTTCATTTATAACAAGCTACACATAAATTTGTAAATTCCATATACAGTTTTAATGATAACTCATGTTTCTTATTAATTCTATAAATTTAATTTTAGTTATATAATTTGATAAGCACATGTTCTCATGTATAATATTATATAATAATATTAGATCTTTTAATTATCTCTGTTTTATAAGTGAAAGGTAATATTTCTTTTTTTTTCTCATGTGTCATAGCATCAGCTGGGAAGCAAACCCGCTAACCCCAGGACAACTATTTGTAAAGCAGCTGTCACTGACCTCTTGACCACCAATGCTTGACTAATACTTCTGATTTGCATTTATATATTTTAAAAAATTGTTAAATATTTTCTGTGGCGTGTTTACCCTTATTACATTGTTTTTATTCCATATTTCTGATCCAAAATGTATTACTGGCAGTACTAGACCTTTAAATAATATAATTTTTGTTTCTATGGAAAAGTTTTTACCATTTCTCAATATTTTTCCTGTAGATTTATAATTCCTTTTTTGTATATCTTTATAATGTATGTTGTAGGCATTATTACTGTCAAAATTTATTTCAAAATCGTTGTGAGATTCTTTTTTTATATTTTTTTTCTTCCTTATATAATAACTTGTATTAACAATTGTAAAGTTTCTGGTATAGGACACAACACAATATTTCTCAACACTTATTTTAAATGCTGTTATTAATGCCCCATTTTTTAAAACTATTTAGATCACCTTGTACCCTAATCATACCACATGAAGCACTCATTACCTTAAATATCTTATCATCATCAGCATATGATAAAATTTCTGAATATTTTATATTTTGGTCTATATCTGCTGTAAAAATATTAAATAACAATGGTGTCAAAACCCTACTTTGAGGTATACCTTGATTGATATTCATATTTCAGTAGATTCATTATTGAGATAGATATAAATCTTACTATATTTTAAGTAAGAAGCTATCCAGTTAATTGCTTTTATATTTACATTCAATTTAATCAATTTGTCTACTAATAATTTATGAGACACTAAATCCAAAGCAGATGTGAAGTCCAGATATATGACAACAATTCTTTCCCCAGCATTTAAGGCATGTGCTATATGATCTTGAATTGTTATAAGATTAGTAATGACTGATCTTTTTGGTACAAAACCATGTTGAGATTTTGATATAATCTTAATAATAATGATGATGATGATGATGATGATGATAAGCAGCATATATTTCTTATTAATTACAACAACTTAGATATTATATTTTTAACTTGTCTTCTGTGCTTTTGGTTTTATTATTTATTTATATAAACTAAATCTGTTATAATTTCTGTGGTCCAAAACTATAATAGACGCTAAAAGTAATCATAAATTATTTTTATTTTAACCATGTAATTAACTATATATTGTATTTTTTAGTGTTCTACATTTTACGTTGGCGAGAATTTTTTCTTGCCAAATGAACATTTATCTAACAAATCTCAAATTAGAAGTCTGTATTTGCATATCATAATGATATCGGCCGTCGCATTGCTCAGGGACTCATTTCACTTTCCTCTGTTGAAATTACACCACTCATTTACATAATGTGAAACTCATTCTTGAGTAACAAAGCTATCTTTTTGATCAATTCTCACTTTATAAAAATAGCGCACCGCTCATCGCACTCTGCTTAATTAACATTGAATATTGTTCTTTTTCTTTTATTAATCTGCCGAAGAAATTGAGATTTTAGAATATAATATTATTAGAACCATCTATAATTAATGAGTTATAAAAATATTCATTTAAATGTTTACCTAAGTGATTTAAAACAACAAGCCAATAGATTAAAGTCTTTTTAAACAAAAATGTCTATTATTAATAAAGCCTAGATAACATTTGCAATAAAACCAGACAACACGGACAGTTTTTGTTAAAGCTGTCTTAAATTTTAAATTTCTTTTCAGTATAAACAAAACTAAAATATTGCTACGCAACATTATTTATTTAATCTAAGTAAGACTTCCCATTTATAATTGTATAACTCTTTATGCTTGTATAAAAACGTTTAATTAGTTCGGGTTTCTGAATATTATATAAAAGTTCCAGTAGATACAATTTATTTTAATGCATTAGCGGTTAGCATAGCTGTCTTCCAAGCAGCTGGCCGGGTTCGCTTCTCGATCAACGTAGTTGACATATATATATATAAACTAATTCTATGAACTACGAAATAAAATTTCACATCGCGCATATTGTAATTTAGCAAAATTAAATGTTAATATATATACATATGCACTTACTAGTGCGTAGGTTTCATTGTTTACTAATTAACACATCCGCTAATCTGGCAATGACCTAGGATTCGAATTCATCATAGGTAAAACTTTGAATTTTTGTTCAGGGATTCAAAGTTTTACCGATTTGGTCATATCACAAAGATGTGATAATTAGGCAATTTAATTTATTAGTTAGCAATTGAATATATATAAAAATAATACGTGTCACCATTTCAAATGTTTACAGTGGTTTTCATAGTAAACTCTCCATTCAGTATTGCCGCCAAGTACAAGCCTTCGTAGTCAATGGATTCAAAAAGGCTTTTGCATAAAATTCATATTTAGTGCTTTCATATTGAGTGCCTAGCATTATAGTTAACCAATGAAGGCTTGCACTTGGTGGCACTACTGTATGAAGAATTTGCTATTGTTACTATATATATATTAACATTTAAATTTGGCCTAACTACAATATTTGCGTTATGAAAGTTTATTTCGTAATTCATGTAATTGTTTCTTTTAAAAAAACCCACATTAAAATGAAGTGTATCTATGGTTATTTTTATATAATAATCAGAAACACGAAAACAATTAAACGTTTTTATGTATGCATAAAAAAATTATGTAATTTCAAATGTCAATGTCTTAGTCAAAATAAATAAATATTATAATGTAGCAATATTTTACTTTTGTTTATATTGAAAACAAATTAAAATTTTAAAACAGCGTCAACTAAAAAAATGTTCATGTTGCTTGGTTTTATTGCTAATATTATCTACACTTTACTAATAGTAGATATTGTTTAAAAATATTTTAATCTAGTGGTAATTTTCTTTATACAGTAGTGCCACCATGCAAACCATAATGATCAATGGATGCTAGAAGGCATGTGCATCAAAATCCCTATGAAGTGCCTATTTATCCAATATCCTCAGACTAGTTTCTAGTTTGTGGCCTTCATCAGTTAAGCACCATGGACCTGAGAGCAATGCATTAAGATCTTTGGATCTATCAGAGAGCAGCTTTGGATCTGAAGAATACTGCACCTAGATCTTTGAATCTCATGCAACCCTGTAGTAGCTATCTTGGATAACACTACTGTATAATGTGAGTTGTTACTGTTTTAACAACTTGTGTACCCATAGGTAAAGGTGATTATGTGGTGTTTAATGATTTAAGACTTTATATTGGTTTATTGTTTTATATGAATTAGATTATGTAATCGATCCATAGTAATTTGGCTAGTTATAGTATTATTGTTCAGTAAATAGACATGTAACTAAGAATAGTTAGAGGACAAAATGAGAAAAAAAATATATTCCAAAGTTCACACTACTTGTCTTGTGAGTAATGCCAGATTTATTGTTTTTACTAAATGCAGAGCTTGGACAAACTTCTGATTAGTAGGATTCTACTAAATACTTATCACATCAGACTATCAATTAGTTCTTTTGTTATCTTAGGAATAATCCTTGACAATGACCATATCATCATCGTCATCAACCATTATCAATCCACTGCAGGATGAGGGTCTCTCCAAGTTCAACCCATCTTTTCCTATCTTTAGCTTCTCTTCTCCACATCACCCCTGCACACTTTCTTATTTCATCCATCCATCTCACATATGGTCCCTTTCTGGGTCTTTTACAATCTTTTGAAATCCCATTTAAAATTTCAATTGTCCATCTATTATCATCTCTTCTAACAATATGTCCAGCCCAACTCCATTTCAGTCTTTTAATTTTTTCAATGAGATCAGTAACACCTGTTTGTTCTTTTACCCATACATTGCATTTTCGATCCCTTCTTGTTACTCCCAACATGCATCTCTCCATACTTTTTTGAGTGGTCTGAAGTCTCTGTATTGCTCTTCTATTAAGTGTCCAAGTCTCAGATCCATAAGTGAGAACTGGCAAAACACATTTATTAAAAACCTTCCTTTTCAAACACATAGGCATATTTCCTCTTAGTATCAAGTTATTTCTACCAAAAGCATTCCAACCAAGTTTAATTCTAAGATTAATTTTGTCCATTATATTTCCATCTGTATTAATAATCTGACCAAGGTATTTGTAACTGTTAACTTCTTCTAACTCATCATAATCAATCTTTATTTTCATATTTTGAGAAAATCTATTAAACATTACTTTAGTTTTTTTAACATTTATCTTTAGTCCTACTTTCCTACTTTCATCTGATAACTCCTGCAACATTTCCTGTAGCTCTAAAGCATTATTTGCAAAAACAACTACATCATCTGCAAATCTAAATGACTTAAATAATCTCCATTTACTTTCACTCCTTTAGCTTTCCATTTTAATCCACAAAATACTTCCTGCAGCACTGCTGTAAAAAGTTTTGGAGATATGGAGTCACCCTTTTCAATGTTGATTTTCCTACTATCATTATGTAATCTAATTGTTGCTATTGCATTTTTATAAATATTCTTTAAAATATGACCATATCCTGGATCTACACCTTGATGATCCAATGCTTTAATCCCTGAGGAAAATTGAAATAAAAAGAAAAAGGTTCATCAAATAAATGAAAAACTTGATCAGAAACAGGGTTCTAAATAAATTTGATTTTTAAATAAATTGAAATTAGACAACCATATTTAGAAAGAAAATGGTGAAATACTTATTATTGCTATTCTTAAATGATAATTCTTTAACTTTCATTGTTTCTTTGTGATGGACTCTGTGATAAATTATTTATTAAACCTGTTTTATCTATAACATTATTATTAGCTTATTATTAAATGCTTTTATTTGAATCAAAATATCTGTTTATTTATTTCAATTAAACATGTTAGAATCTTTGTTTTTTTTTTTGGTTTGTTTCAAGATTTTAAACTACTAAACATCATATGAGCACTATTCCCTATGCTTACACAAGCTGTTTACACAGAGGCAAAACTCTCCATATAGTAGCACCACTCAGTGCAAGCCAGAGTTACTAGTCTGGGGATATTTGATGAGTAAGCATTAGATTGGAATTTTATGTACAAACCTTCCTTCATCCATTGATGTCTCTGGCTTGCACTGAATGGTGGTACTATATGGAGGATATTGCCTCTGTGATTCAAGGTTTTATTTGGATAAAATATTAAAATTGAGGTTTAATAAAATTTTATATTCAAAAGAATTTGTTTAAATTTTGTTCATTTATTATCAATTACTGGCAATGCAGTATGATATTAAAATATTTTAGATGGTTTATTAATTTCTTAAATTATAGAAGATGGTGAATGAAATTTTAAATATTTTGATATCAAATTTTAAAGATTTTGATATCATTTCAATAAGTTTTCACTGATGGGTGCAATAGGATATTGCAAAGAAAAGAAGTCATATATCACATGACTTAATTTAATAAACATACTACAAATCTTATATAATGAGCATGCTAATAGCTCTTAACAAGCTTTTCTAAATATCCCTTTCCTCAGACTGGTTTCTAGCTCTGGATGTTATCAGTAAGGCATTAGAGTATTCAGATATTAGATTAAAAATACCAGATCAAGTCCTAGCATTTATATAATAATTATCTATTAAGTAGAAAATCTGAGGATAGAGATATGTGATATATGACTTAATTTCCTTGCAATTATTGTTTTACTTTTGAGATTTTGGTGATTTTATATTGATAAAGCTATTAATATATTGTGTATCTGAACTTAGTTCAATCCCATATGGCTATTTAAGTCAAATAGCTAGATTTGAAGATGTATTGATGTCTGAAAATTTCAGATTTTCTAATTAATAGGTAACTATTAGATAAATGCTGAGGATTGATCTGGTATTTTTAATCTAATATCTGAATATCCTAGTGCCTCACTGACAACAGTCAGATCTAGAAACCGGTCTAAGAATAGGGATATTCAGAAAAGCTTGTTAAGAGCTATTAGCATGCTCACTGTCCTGCAGTCTTCTATAGAGCCAGTTCACTTTAATCTCTTAAAAAACGTTTTCTTAAAAGATTAAAGTGAAACTGGCTCTGAAGAAGACTACAGGACAGTCGAAACATAGTTGTATGAATTTATGTACAAATAAAGAATTTTTAAGAGATTAAAGTGAACTGGCTCTGAAAAAGACTGCAGGACAAATGAAATGTAGGTGTATGTATATATGTACAAATAAAGGGTTTTGCTAAAAAGTGTTTGTCATTTGGATAAATTGTATTTATATAAGATATTACAGCAAAATAAAGAAAAGGATGATTTTCTGTCCTGCAGTCTTCTTCAGAATATGTTTACTTTAATCTCTTAGCCAGTTCACTTCAATCTCTTAAAAACGTTTTTAAGAGATAAGTGACTGGCTCTGAAGAAGTCTGCAGGACAGTCAAAATGTAGGTGTATGTATATATGTACAAATAAAGGGTTTTGCTGAAAAGTGTTCAAAGTGGCTTGGATAAATTGTATGTATGTGGTAGTGTGTATTGGTTGTATAATATGGAATGAATGACTAAAGCAAGCTTCAAAATCTAGATTCAAATATCCTCTAATTATATCTAACTTAAAGTATGTATACTATACCTGTATCTAAGTAATATATATATATATATATATATTCTACCAGACACTCAATCTATTCTGACACAGAGGGCGCCACCAGATCACTACATATCTGGAAAATTTATTTACTGTGATCAGAATAGATGATGATGATGGTTTGCACTGACTAGACTCAGGGAGAAACAAGAGATCTTAAAATTGTTCAGACAATTGTGACACCAAAGCACTAAGACAAACATCAGCCAAATTAAGTTTAAACAAATTCTAAAATTTTATTAAGAGAAAATAAATTATGAAATATCAATTATTGACACAATAAATAGGGTTAACTCAGGCATGTACCAGAAAGACTAAACGCAGAGCTATGGCAGACCGACTGATCTTTCAATATCGAATTATAAAGGGAGGAAGTAAATTTTATTCAGCAGAGGATTCACTCAAACATTGGTTTTCACTTTCAGATATTTAAACAATACGTTCTTGAAACAAATCAACGAAACCAGCGCCGATGAGCTTTTCGAGACCTGAAAATGTGTCGGACCCCGAATGTCATTATGTCAGTAGAAGCTGCACCTATTATTACATTTAAAATAAAGGTGATTGATCTACCTCAAAAACAACCTAAAAATATGATTGAAACTGAAAGGAAAACAATTAAAACTGGTGAATCCCAGCCAAATGATTGGAAAAAATTACTCTAAAAATAATAATTAAAGGGTCTCAATAGGAGACAAGCAAATAATTAGAAAAACAGTTACGTCTGCCCCAGCTATTAAAGAAAATAAACTTACAAACAAATTCGGAGTACACGCTCTGATAAATTTAAAGCACACGTAATAAATACAAACATAAATCTATTGGAGAGTGCACATGAGTATGAAAATATTAAAAGTTTTAAATACTTTAGCAGAATGAAAGTCTCTCTTACCTGTAATTTAAAAAGAGATAAATATCATCTTCCTGCTGATGACTTATAAAATTACAAAGAAAAAACAATTCTAATTTCCAGAGATATAAGAAACGAAATCCCCACCTGCAGAAAATCAGACATGAAAGTCGCCAACCAAAAGATTTTTGGAGGGTTGCAAAAGCGCAAACACAGTGTTTAAAATTAATTATTGAATAATAAAATAATTACAGGTAAGCATTTAAAAATACATGACTGCTAAAGCATTTATAAAAAGTGAGGCATAAAAATATAAAACTCATTCGTCACTCTCCAATAAACAAAAATTGAAAGCAACTTGGAATCTTAAAACTAAGATTCCAAGACACTTTGTTAAAATATTAGAAATCACAACAAATATTAAATATGAGGCTATATTGTTTAGGAATAAATATTTATAATTAGATTGAGTGGAGATTTAATGAAAAGAAATTTACCCTGGGAAGAATAAAAGTAAATAATTACCTTTCGGAAAAAAAACAATGTTCACATAGAGTGCGCACTATTATTTTAGTTCATTTTCAGGTTCTTCGACTATGGCAAGGTAGATGTAAAGAGGTTCCAGATTATTCTAGATGTTTAAGGCACTACTGCAGCAAATTTGGAAGTTAGGGATCCGTTCTTTGTTAAGTTAGCAACCATTCTGGAGGTGATAACACGTACAGTATTTGTCCTCTTGTTGCAAGCAAAAGGATTTAACAACAGCAAATTTCCTTGAAGAATTTAAATGTCCAAACTGATATAAACTTTCACTTGAGAAACAGCTTGTCTAGTTAAGAATAATTAATAACTAACTCTCCAAATTTTCGAGGCTGTTTATACGTCACTCCATTTCCCGCAAAACACTTTCCTTGTTGTTGAATTCTATGCCTAAGGCAGGGAAAATATTAATATCCTGCTCAATCTAATCTAAGAATTCTACCCAGTGATTATTGAAATGAAAACAACTACATAAAAATCAAATCTCCGCTTTTAGAATTAATTTACAATAATTAAAATAAAAGCCACAGGAATGTAATTAGCTAGGTTGCTTGTTTTTAATTAATTGATTTAAAGTAAAAACAAGTGGTATATGAAAACTATTTTAAAATAAATAAATAAACATTGAAATGATACATTTTACATATAAACATGTGTGTATTTTGATACACATATTCTCTTTAAATAATAATAAAAATTTAAACATTAAACATTTAGTGAAAATTAAAAACTTAATTTTTTCCCTTTTTTTTTGTAATAACACCATTGAATCATATTTCAATCCAGTTCAATATATATATATTGTAACGTTTGTTTATATACGTTGCAAATATATTGGCATTTGGTAAAAGCTAAAAAAGTAAATTTAGATTTTTTTTTGATTAGTATAATTTTTGTTAAAACGTGCAATGAAGGTTAAAATTGTCATTCTTATTTTTTTTTTATCTAATTGGAAAGAATAAATGACATACAGATTACTAATCCAGATAAATTAAAAGAATTCCAAAAGTATAAGCTAAAAGAAAAATATTTTAGCTAATTAAAGATGGAAGAATAATGCTAAAAAAAAGAGAACTTTGTAACTTAAATTTAAGAGAGAGTGTATAAAATTATTATCTTATAAGCTGATAAAAAGACAAAAGAGTGCGCAGAAGTTCCAAAAATGGAGCGCGATATAAAAAGGACATGACAACTTCAATCTGGGTCTTCTCTTTAACTTCTAGTTATGTCTCTGAAAGTTGGAGGTTTCCATGAGCATAACCTGTGGCAAGAAATATACTTCTACACAGGTATGCCCCTTGCTGTACCAAGCTGTCATGCAAGCATGGAAATGGGACTTGTGAAGACCACTTTTTGCAATAAAAAGGTCACTACAACCGTGCCTTTTCTCCAGCTATAGAACGGAACAATAATGGAAGACGCCGGCAGGAGAGACCAATGGAAATTCTCATGATCTGGGATCCCATAAACCTACATGAACTTACCGGTAAGTTAAGAATAAATTTTCCTGATAGTGACTTAAAAGTTTGCAAACAATTATTTATCTAAGCTTAGACTACCATCCTGATATAGACTTTTCGTGTTCAAGGGACTTTCTAATAAAGAATTTTATACAAGATCTTGGGACATTATTAAATTGCTTTAATTGCTTAATCTGTTTTTGTTAATCGATTCATTATCTGGATTGGTGTGTGTGTACTTTCCTGTTTAGTTAATTCGTAATTTAACTTATAAATATGTTTAGTTTGTTAGAATAAAAGAGATTTTACTTTTATCAACCTTTTCATTGTGCGTTATTAATAATAGTTTTTTTTTTAGTATTAAATTTATTATTAGTTTAGTGGGATTTAAAACGGAATTTACCTTGCCAATATATTTAAACAAGCCCAGGAATAATAATCAAAAAGGAGAAAATAGTTCTCGTTACGGTATGATGCAATACCGATTAGTTTAAAAGCATTTTTTTTCTGTTTAGTTTACGAGTTACAATATGTTTGACACCGACTCAGTGGGTCTAATGACTCTGGCGCCCTCATGTAGAAATTAAAAACTGAGTCAGCTCACGATTGTACTTAGCAATAATTATAGGCCGAGTTGATCAGGAAATATAGCTATGTTTTTAGAATAGAAATATAACTTTCTTCTTTTTTGACATAGCTTGATCAACTCACGCGCAGTTTATATTAGCATGTAAAGGCCTAGCAAAACGGAAAACGTTACAATATATATAAAAACAAAAAAATAAAGACTTATAAATCCAATAAATAATATAATATTTCAACCAGAGGACTGGTTTTCATCAGTCCTCTGGTTGAAATATTATATTATTTATTGGATTTATAAGTCTTTATTTTTTTGTTTTTATATGTATTTCCTTTGGTTAGTTTGTTATATATTAATATTTTGATATATATATATATATATATATATGCAATGTATAATAAATATAAATATTTGTCACATCATCCAGACATTAATGCTGTAAATAAACATTGCTTAAAAGTTTAACTGATTGACAAATGTTGCAAATTCTTCACTCATTCTCTGTCATTTTTTAACTGATAATTATAACAAAACGTTATATAGATTTAAAACTTTTAATGTTTACTGCCAAGCATAAAAATGTTTTAAAGTCAACTGCAACTCAAATGCATTCTAAACAAATATAACTCATACCATCAAATATAATTAATTATACAAGGTAGACATAAGAATTTCAATTTAGTACAAAGGTCCATTTCAGTAATCATAAACATAAATATAAAACTAATAGATATAAATATAATATTTAAATAAAAAATAATATATAATAAAGTGCTTCTAAGAAAATATATATATATAATAATTTAAAATGCTAAAAATGAAAGAAAGTCCATGCTTGCCAGATATATATATATATCAATAAAGTACAAAAACATTAAGCAATACATTTCTGATTGAATAAAAAGAATTCATCCTTTTAGCAAAAGCATTGTAGACAATCCTCCTAATATATGATGACAAATTTAAAGAGATATTTTAACTTTAAAATGAATTGCCATTTGCTGACACTAGAGGGCTATTCAATTATATTTAAAAACCAGTTGCAATGAGTTAATTTCAAAACATTATAAATATACGTATATAATCACTTTTTCAATCACTAATAATCTACTGAATGATAAAGAACTTTCTAAATAAAACCTATTTTTTTTCATTCACAACATCTTCATTCCAGAAAATCTATTTATCCTACCATTCACATTATACATTGTTCCTTTCTAGATTTTTTTGCATAATATCTTGTGTTATAGCTTAAAACTTTAGTTTTATATATCATTTTTCCTAATACCATGTGCATCTCAGCTCCATTGCAGAGCCTTTTAATTTTTTAAATCATAGCAGTCACTGTGATTCCTTACACATAACTGTACTTTGACTTTTCTTTGTTAATTCTAATATACTTTTTTCCACATTCTGATATCTATTTATAATCTCTTTATTGCTTCAGTATTAAGTGTCTAAGTCTCAGTTTTATAATGTTTCCTTTTAATAGTGAGTTAGTTTAAGTTTATTTTATAATGAATTCTATTCTTATGCTGTCATCTATATTGATAATTTATCACATTGACTTTTTTGAGTTCATTCCTAACAATTTTTACATGCTTCTTTTTTTTAAAAAATGAACATTATGTTTGATATTATTCACCTTTCATATTTTTCGCACTTTTGAGGCATTGTTTACAAATACAATCATATCATCTCTAAAATCTAAATGATATAGGTAATCTTCATTTATTTTTAATTGTAAGCAATGTTTATTGATATTATAGCCAACAAATAAGTTGCGAATTATATTACAATCACATTAAAAGGTAACAAATCATGTAATTTATAGTACAAAATGTACCTAAGTAGATATTTTAATGAAACTATGGAGAAACTAAGAATTTCAAAATATATTAATATTCCAATAACAACAATAAAAGTAGAAATTAGTATTAGGTCCTAACAGACCAGGTATTGGTCCAACATCCAAAGCTCCTCACTGAAGAAGTCTATAAGCTAGAAACCAATCTGGAGATATTATGGATAGGATAGCTCTGGATAGATATTTATAAAGTACCATTATCTTCATTTGTCAATTGTTAAAGTTTACAATAAGTAGCATAGTTTTAGTATAAAATATACTTCTGTCATAACAATGTTTGAATGGATCTATTTTTCAGGAGTTCATAAGAAATACTGGCAGTGATAGGATTGGCTGAAATCTGTGAATTGTAAGATCAAAAGTCATATTCCTTAAGCAAAATTAAAAAAAAACAACTTTGGTTTTCTAAACTGAAATTTTTTAATGAAATTAAATTAAACCTTTTAAAGAAAATTTTATGGTGGACTTAAAGCTGTACTATAAGTTATTTGAGTGGAGTTTCCAACTTGTCAGGGTATCTTAGAAGTTGTTTCTACTATGTCAATATATTTATTTCAAGCAAATAAAGTTTTGAACAACACTACATTTAAAAAATTCAGTGTTTTTCTTTTAAATCAGGTCACAAGTATGGAGATGGTCTTCTCTTTTCTTTATACACTCTTGAATAAATGAGATGTACAGAATGATATTTATTACTTCATTAATGTTCAATAACTAAACAGAAGCACTTTTCTTCTTAAATAGATTTCATTTGATGAGTCTTTAATATATATATATATATATGTGTGTGTGTGTGTGTGTGTGTGTACTATTTAAAACTATAGTCTTTTGACTGATGCTTTAGTCAACAAATTCGAAATTTTATTTACCTTTTATTTTCAGATTTTTTTTTTGGTTTTAATGAATAATCTTTCTATTTTACTTTTATACTTTTTTATAGATTTGATTAAAAACATAAATTCGATGCAGTCTGAAAATAAAATGTCAAACAGCTAAAAATGTAGTTTAGTGGGGAAAAAATATTTTCTGAGAAATTTGTATATTTATCACACATTTTGTTAAAGCATAATATCAAATAATGAAAGCTCTTGAAATATTACAATTCAGCATATAATTACAATAAAAACTACTAAAAAAAAGTAAATTTATTTACAGAAAAGACATCTATTTTGTTTTTTATTTGACATCAGAAAATTATTAGTTGACTAATTATCTACTTATTTAGAAACAATTATTTAATAATTTTATAAAAATAATTGATAAAAAGATAAAACGATTAAATATAAACTTACTTTATTTTGGTCTTAGAATGGCAAAGAAAGCTTTACAAATACAGTAATAAATTTTTATCTTTGCACAATATAGAATATATTCTCTTATTGATTCTAAGTGGCTTTAGATCTCTTTATTGTTTTTATCATTCCCAATAATTTTTGACATCTAAGTATTTTAGTTTAAAAATAATAAATCAATAGAAGTCTTATTTTAATTAAAATTACTACCAAATGTTTAAAACAGATTCCTACTGTTGAAAACATAACATTGTAGAAATAAACATTTCAGCAACATTCATGAATATTTATCAAAAGGTTCATATAAAAGGTTTATATTTTTTTCAACACAATGCAGCAACTTTATGACTAATTTATAACATAGTTTTGCTTTTCTCATAAACAAATGTTCCTTAAAAAATTTAATTTAAATTATCTTTTAAAATCCCTCAAATACCATTTAACTAATAAAATTTATAATTTAGACTAACTATATAGATAATTTGATTTGTTTCCACTTTTTTAATTTTAACCACACAAAAAAAATCAAAAAATAAAATTGTTTTATTAACTTAGACCACTGAAAAAAGTATGGAGAGATGCGTATTATGAGTAACAAAAATGCAGCATATAGGTAAGAGAACAAACAGGTGTTACTGACATAAAAATCTGAAGTGGAATTGGGATGGACATATTTCTAGAAGAGATAATAATAGATGGACAATTGAAATCTTAAACTGGATTCCAAGAGATGATAAATGACCCAGAAAGAGACCCCATGTGAAATATATGAAATCAGAAAGTGGGCAGGGGTGATGTGAAGAAGAGAGGCTAGAGATTGGTAAAGATGGATTGAACATGGAGAGGTCTTCATCATGCAGTGTATTGATAATGGTTGACAATGATGATAATGTAAAAAAAATTTAAAAAAAGTAGTGTAACTAAAAATTATTTAATTAAAATTCATTAATACAGAAAGTACTTTTTTTAAAATATGGTAATCTTTGGCATTTCCTTCACTTTCTTGTGGCTACATGTAGCATTATTTTTTTAGATTAGCATTTAAATTGATGGCAAAAACTGGAACTAAAATATATTGATTTATTATTTTAAAAAAATCTGAAAGGGTCAGAAATCTGCAGCCAAATACACTACAAAAGAGGAAAACTCCATGACTTTGTCACTAACCAAGAGTACAAGTTGTGAGATGCACTGTAAACTTCTCTTTTTTATTGTTATCAAACAATAAAATAACTGTATATTTCTAGTAATCAATTTAATTGAATTATATGTTTTCATTTTAAAAATATAAGATAAAAACGTTATTGTAACAGTAAAACAGAAATGACATTTGCTAATAGTTTGCTAAATGTAATAATATAAAACTTTTATGATATTTTAAAATTTTCACAGATTTATGATGTCTTAACATTAATTTGTTCACATTTTACTTTATTATTATTATTTTTTTGCAAAATTCAAATATGATGTTTTAGAATATTTTTTGTTTACAAACTTATATTTTTAATAAATTCCAATATATTGAATTCTAATACAAAATAAGGGTTTAAATCCTAAAATTAAATGTTGAATATCTATAAAATTTACCACCAGAGTAAACAAAGGAATGTCAACTTGTTGAAGAGTTAATTGAAAAAATAGATTTAAATTATTATTAAGTTAATAGTGAATTAATTTTTATTTATGAAGTAAATATTTATGAAATTTTAATCTTATACTCACATTCTTGGAAATAAATATACAAATATTTATTATGTTTGCTCATATATAATAAATGTTTTATATTTCAAATTATTGACTTTTTTTTCAATATTTCCATTTATTTTACAGGTTGAAGTGACAATTTCAATATATATTTACATTGTTTAATGGAGATTGCCCTGACAACAGATTGACATGTTGATATGGGTATTATTTAAGTGTTACTGCTATCATATATATATATATATATATATATATATAGAGAGAGAGAGAGAGAGAAAAGTCAACACTTAAACAATACCCATATAAACATGTCAATCTGTTGTCAAGGCAACTCCATTAAACAATAAAGGTGGATATCCATCTTTGTGTTTGTGCATATATAATGAATGTTTTCTATTTCAATTTAATAAATCTTTTACTCAATATTTCTATTTATTTTACAGAGTGAAATGACCATTTCAATGTATATATAAATACATGAAAGCAGTCAATACTTAAACAATACCTATATCAAGAACAATTTCAATCTGTTGTCATGGCAACATTCATTAAACAATGAAATGGATGTCCATATTTATAAATGGTCTAATATGTTGATATGGACAGCAAGGGTTGTAACTTGATTACAGAGAGTTAAATTATTAATGCAAATAAGTTTAAAGAAACCTTATAAAACAGTTAAATATAATCTGTTCTAAAAACAGAATAAAAAATAGTCAATTATAACTTTGATACTTTAGTATTGTATTAGACCTAGTGTGCCTGTTCACATTCATATCAATCTGCTGATAACTTTGTAATCTTGTGATCTGACCAAAATAACATGTACATGGATCTTGTACATGATTTTTTTCAGCAAAAAAAAAGAACGTATACATGGATATTGTATATGGTATTTTGGAAAGAATTACAAAGTTATTGGGAGGTTGATATGAATGTCAACAGGTGCAGTAGGTCTAATACATGCTCCATGTTGCAGGACTAAAAATAAGTAAAAGTAAAAAAATAATAAAACATAATAAATATATAGATCATTTTCAATAACAAATGCATTCAAATGCTATGACTTTCAACATAAACAAGTTTCCAAGAAAAAAATGTGACTGAAAAATATGTATGACTTTCAACATTAACAAGTTTCAAAAAAAAATGTGACTCTCATAAATATGTACAACTTTCAACATTACCAAGTTTTTTAAAAAATGCAACTTTCAACACTAACAACTAAATAAAATGTGATACTGTTAATTAAAAAAAATAGTTAGTTTAAACATACACCAAACAAACAGTAAATGATTTGATTTTTCCGTAATTTGGATGAAAATACATTAACTATATTTCTATGACACTTACCATGTAATATATAACAGGAATTTTCATATTAAAGTCAAAATTTTCACATTCCATAATCTAATATGTGTATTGAATGTCTTTAGAAAAATTTAACTTTATTTAAATATTCCAATTACATTCAACTGTTAGTAATAGCACATCAAACAGTTTTGTACTAGCATGGGATTCAAACCTGGATCCTTAGATTTTTGAGTATTGAATTTGAAGGTAATACTCTAACCAATTGAGCCATCCTGCAGTTGGTTAGAGTATTACTTTAAAATTCGATACTCAAGAATCTAAGGATCCAGATTTGAATCCCATGCTAGTACTGTCACTCAAGCAACATCTGAAGAAGAGGGGAGAGTAATACCTCTTAAAATGTTGTGCATGTACTAACCTGTTTGATGTGCTATTACTAACAGTTGAATGTAATTGGAATATTTAAATAAAGTTAAATTTTTCTAAAGACATTCAATACACATTTTAGATGATGGAAATAGTCCAATATAAAAATACAACTGGAACACCATCATCACAAATCTTCAGGAAAATACTATATTCTTTATCTAATTGTATTTGTGAGCATACATCTAAAAAATTAAAATAAGAATTTGTGCTTCAAGCACTCTCTTGTGGCTATCTTTGATATTATTTCTCATGACTATCTTTAGCATCATTTTTCTGATTTTTCATTTATTTGACAATAAAAATTGGAATTAAAGAAAATATTGATTTATTAGTTTTAAAAAGAGTCTGAAGATGTCAGTATTAAAAAAAATGTCATTGATTAATATATTCTTTGAAGTCAGGGATTGGACAGTACTTTTAAACTCCTCATCTATTATTGATAGCAATGAGCAAAAAATTATATATATTTTTATAATTTATTTATATATTTGTGATTGTTTTATAAAATATTTGTATAATTACATGATTTTAAAAATACAAGCTAAAAAATTCATAGTAATGATAAAAAAATTCAGATAATAAATCTTTTCCAGCACCAATTGGAACTTTTGTGATAATTCAATGATTATAAATGCATTTTTAAATTTTAGAACAGAATTTCATAGCTTTATGATGACTTATCAATAATTTATTTGGGGTTTAGAAGTGAAATTCAATTAACAAAGATTTTGTTTATTGTTTTGCAGACTTTGCTATAACTATTTTTCATTTCATTTTATTTCACTTTATTTTTTTTCTATATTTGGAAAGTTCAAATATAATTTTTTTAGATTTTTTTAAAACTTATATTTCTACTATAGTAATGTATCTTATTAATCCATAATATAGAACAATGGCTCCCAGCATGTGGCACATGCTTTTTTGAATTATTAACTCATTAGTTGTTCAAAAAACATTAATTGTTCAAAATCCCTAATGGCTGAGTGAATTAACGTTCTAAATTTTTGTCTTTTAAAATTATACTAATTTTAGTTTAGTTTCTAAAAAGCAAATTAATAATTCATCAGATTATTAAAGTAAATGGAAGTTTTTTCAAGAATAAACTTCTATTTATAATTGATAAAAATTATCTACAGCAGACAACATAAAATGTACTTTTCTCAACCTATTACAAAATGTTGCCTATGTCATTGATTTCTTTCTCAATTTACTTTCACATAAAAGTAAATAATTTTTACTAAAATATTATCTATTCTAAAATAATTATATTTTTTCACATATTTTATGAAATATGTAAAAAAAAATACTCTAAAACATACATTTTTATTTTGAAAATCAAAGCAAAGAACTTAGCCCTGTCAAAACTGTTGACAAGTGCTCCCTTGTGTAGAGAATGAAAAACATCCAATCAGCATCTTGGAAGGCAGGAATTGATCTCATTGTTATAACTTTAAATTTAAATATTATTTATTTATTAGTTATAAAGGATGCAGCATCATATGGTATTTTTTTTATTTATAAAATAACCATAATATCTGCAAAATAATATGAAAATTAATGGTGTGAGAGTGAGTTAAAGCTACTTATGAGCATCTTCAGAGAGTGTAGAGAAATGGTTAATCCATAGTATAGAATATCTTATTATTTATAAATAAAGATAAGAATGTTGTTTTTTTAATTTTCTTCTTTGCATGCCATCTTCTGTTCAATGTCTTTTTTGATATATAACTTTTACTCCTTATCTCTCTATTGTTACTTGAAGCAAGCTGTGGCTAGAAACTCAATTACATTTCAACTGTCTTTATGTTAAAGACATTTTAGGTTTCCTTTTTTTTTATGGGAGTTCACTTTTTGAATAATAAGAATTATGTGTCACAGGGGAGGGGCATTAAGATTTTGGAGATGCTTAAGTGGGCATGGTCAAAAAAAGATTGGAGACTACTAGTATAGAATAATACTTTTAATACTAAAATAAACTGGACTATGATTCAAACCACCACTAAACATAATACAAAAAACATTGAAACATGGAAGAGTTAAAAATAAAAGAAATTTTATAACCATAAATAGCTTCAACAGTCAGCATTTTGATTTTAATAAATATTATGAATTATCATATAGATTACTCAAACAATTTGTATCAATACAATGCCTTTTAACATACACGAAGAATATATATGATGCATAATATACATTCACTTATTTTTTTTATTTTATTTTACGCTACTCATTTTAAGGTCATGGCATTACAATCATAATATCCTTAACTCTATTTTATGAATGATTAAGAAGAATCATATTAGCAAATCAGGCATTTACTAGGAGAAAGAAATTATTTGTGGACATTTGAAGACAGAAGTAAGAAAAAGATTAATAAAATGCTATCTTTAAAAAGAGAATTAAGAAAAAAATTAATAAAAGCTATGTGTGGAGTAAACTATTGTATGGTTGTGAAACATGGCCAATGAGTAAATAAAATGGGAACAGAATCAGTTGGGTGAATAAAATGGCAAATGAAGTTTAAAAAGTGTAAATGAAAAAAAGAAAATTGAGGAAATTAAAGATAGACAGAGAAACTGGATTGGACATATGTTTAGAATATAGAGTAGTTTAATAAAATATAGTGAGTGGAAACAAAAAAATAAAATAAAAAAAATTGACTTTGCTGAATGATTGTGAGAGGTAGAAAGAATCTGTGGAATTGAAGAGCTGGGCAATGAAAAGAACAGAGTGGAAAAATAAATGAATTTGTGATGTGACTGATCTCTGGACCTACCTACATGACCAAATACTAATGATTGGTGATTTGCAGAACATTATGCTATTTTGCATGGTTTTTTATATATACAACGGTTATAACTTCATTCTATACAGTCATAATACATATACACATAGGTTCATTACCATATTTGTGCATCCAGAGTACCTGAGTAATTCTAGGGACTGATATGTGTGTGTGTGTATATATATATATATATATATATATATATATATATATATATATATATATATATATATATAAAACCAAAACTGTCTAACACTATACTAGCAAAAATAAAAATGCAAAACCATCTAGATTAAATCCAAAATTTTACCAAAATCCTTACACAACCATGGTTTCATCTACTACAAATAGACCTTCTCAAGTGAAAATCAAACTAAAGAAAAACATATATATATATATATATATATATATATACAAACTAACAAACCTTCCCATAATTCATTTCAAACCCCACCTTCCCTTAATATCAAAAGAAGTCTTCATAAGATTGATAGCCTCAGAATCAAGGAGTTTTATCATCAAAGTCTCCTTTATTCTCCTTTTTAACTCATTCTTTTCATAAAAAATAACCGAAGCATTGTTAAACAATATTCTATGACCTGTACTCAATTCATGAATATATAAAGCTGAGTTAAGATACCTATGTTTAACTCTACTTATATAAACCTTAACCCTTTCATTAAGACTAAATTTACTCTGGCCTACATAAAATTTATCACAACTACATGGAATTTTATAAATAATACCAGGAATAGGTTCAAAGCAGTCTATTGATAGTAGGTCTATTCCTGGTATTATTTATAAAATTCCATGTAGTTGTGGTAAATTTTATGTAGGCCAGAGTAAATTTAGCCTTAATGAAAGGGTTAAGGTTTATATAAGTAGAGTTAAAGATAGGTATCTTAACTCACCTTTATACATTCATGAATTGAATACAGGTCATAGAATATTGTTTAACAATGCTTCGGTTATTTTTTATGAAAAGAATGAGTTAAAAAGGAGAATAAAGGAGACTTTGATGATAAAACTCCTTGATTCTGAGGCTATCAATCTTATGAAGACTTCTTTTGATATTAAGGGAAGGTGGGATTTGAAATGAATTATGGGAAGGTTTGTTTGTTTGTATATATATATGTTTTCCTTTAGTTTGATTTTCACTTGAGAAGGTCTATTTGTAGTAGATGAAACCATGGTTGTGTAAGGATTTTGGCAAAATTTTGGATTTAATCTAGTATTGTATTGTTTTATGGTTTTGCATATATATATATATATGTTGTGCCAGTGTTGGTGGTTATTATATTCTCGTGATGCAAAGTGATTGGTGTAACGTAATTTTTTTAATTTTATTTTATTTTACATACACTGAATAAAATGATTAACTATACATTTATTATATGAATGATTATATTTTACACATAATAAGTAATTTATAAAAGTGGAACCTTTCATGATTTTGTGGCATTAATTTATATTACTAAAGAATTCTTTTAATTACTTTATATTTAAGTGTTGTCAATTGTATGGTAATTTTAAATATCCCACTGCAGAAGAGAGATGTCTCCAACATTTTCTTAAAAAGGAGAATGAGAAAGAAGGCATTACTCAGCACGTTACCTATTTTCCAGATAATCATAGCTTTTAATGGCAGTCCATCTTATTTTATCTTCTAGTCAAAATAGTTCCATTTGCTGAACAAGACTTATATTGTTAAATAATCTGGCCATTAATCAGCCATCTGAAAAAAAATCTCAACTTACTTTCCAGGTTTTGCTTATCCCGAGTTTGAATGTCAGTTTAAAGCATGGCAAGTAAATGCATTTATTGTATTTCTTGAATGAATCAATATTTGTTTTTTCATGTGTCATAACGTCGGCCGAGAAGTAAACCCGCTAACTCAGGACAACTGCTTGTAAAGCAGCTGTGCTGACCTCTCGACCACCAACCAACGCTTGACTAATGAATCAATATTTGTTTATTATTCAATGTATACATTTCAAAGTGATAAAAAATATTTTGAAAATGTCAAATCATTAAAGTTTTATCCTATTCTAGTCTCAAGTTTTATTCACAGATGTCCTTGTGAGTCACAACAGATTGAACAAATTGTCACATTGTTTATATTGGCTAACTGCAGCTAAGCCAGAATTAATAATTACCACCTTGATAAGTTTTTGATTACGACAGTAATGTTCAGTATATTATATTTTTTGTTTGATTTAGGTATTTTAGAATATAACTTATTATTCTTCAAATGCAAACATTATTTTCTTTAAAAAAAGTATCTTAGGATCTTATATGTATTAGTGCAAACAAAACAATAAAGTTTAGGGATTATTAGCATCGCCAATACTGACTTTAAGTTTGATCTTTCTTTTAGAGGTTCTGTTCGTTTATGTAGGCTTTATATCGTAGAGATAAAAATAAATTATGTCGTATTAGTATAGTTTTGTAAACTATAATTGTGAAATAATATAATTATATGTTAATGAACGGTATTGCATATTTTTTTAAATAACAAGAATTTTAATTGTTTTAAATTGCATTTATAAATAAAGTTATTAACAGCAAAAGTTTTTAAATATAAACACTGTTTTTTTAAACCATCTTAGCTTTCATCAATGGTAGTGTAATTTAACAATCTCAATTTTAACTACTATGGAATGAACAATATTTGTGTGAGAGTGGTATGGTGAAAATTACACTATAGAAATATGATACACTACAGAAATATGATTCATTAAATGGATAATCTCTAGTCTAATGAATGAAATTATTAATATACTTTCATTAAGTGGTTTGTGTCAAAGTTGTGAGGGCAGTAAGTTTGACATTTATCAGTTAAACTGTAGTGAATGGTTATCTATACATACTGAACAATGATAATGATATGTGTAATAAATTATGGACTGGGCCAACTGATGAATGCTGGTTCAGCATGGAATGTGCATCTTGGGAATCGTACATCTTTTTCATGTGTCTTTGGTCACATGTTTATGATTACATCCCTCCACAAAGTGTTAATAATGGATAAAAGCCAGTCCCTACCTTGCATGAGAGTGGTTTAGTTAACACTACAGAAATATTATTCATTATGTGGACATCTCTAGTCTAATGAATGACTAATAGAATTATTAATTAGCTTTAGCTACTTTTGGGTGTAACAAAATTAAAAGTTAAGTTACTAAACAAGGCAAAACTCTCCATACAGTAGTGCCACCTTGTGCTAACCAGAGTAATCAATGGATGCCAGAAGGCCTGTACATAAAATCCCTATCTAGTGCCTACTCATCCAACATCCTGAGACTAGTTTCTGGCTTGTGGCTTCATCAGTGAGGAGCCTTGCTTAATAACAATTATGTGCTAGTATAAGAGATAGTGATCATGTGATGTTTAAAAGTTAAGTTAAAAATAATTACTTATTTTACTTTATCTAAACAAGAAAAACTCTCCATATAGTAGTGCCACTCAGTGCAAGCCAGAATAATCAATGGATGTCAGAAGGCTTGTGCATAAAATCCCTATCTAGAGAATGGGGATATTGGATGAGTAGGTATTATATAGGTATTTTGTGCAAAAGCCTTCTGGCATCCATTGATTACTCTGGCTTGCACTGAGTGGCACTACTGTATGGAGTGTTTTGCCTGTTTTAATAAGTTATGAGCAAGCATAAGAAAGGTTAATCATGTGATGTTTATCTAAACAACTTGCATATAAGGCTGTTATTCCCAAGTTTATTATGTGAAAGCAAGATACTGACTCCATATTAATATAACATAAAAAACCCTGAAAACAAAAATGGTGACTTTTTAATATTCTGAAAATGAAGTGAGAAAATCATAAGCCAATCTTTATGGATATCAGTTTACTGGAAGTTATGATCTTGTCTACCATTGTAAAAAAAAAAAAAGAAATGTCTTCATTGGATTTTGTATAGGAAGAAGTCAATAGTTACAGATGTCTTTAAAAATATTTTATGTGAATTTGAACATGCTTTTGAAGAGAGATGGACCCAAATTTATCTTATAAAAACTATCTGATAGTCATTTAAAAAAAGAATATAGCTGAAAATAAAATCCAGTGGAGAATAACAATTAGACAAGATATTGAAGTAAATGATATTCCGGTTGGGTTATTTTCACAACATCCCTCTCACACAAAGTAGGTATTAGTTTCTATCCACTTTTACCACCTTGTGGAGGGGAGTGTAATCATAAACATATGATTAAAGACATGTGAAAAAGATGTATGATACCCCACGATGCACATTTCATGCTGACCTGCACTCAACAGTTGGCCCAGATTGCAATCTCTTACACCTATCATTATCATTGTTCAATATATTTGAATAGCCAATTACTACAGTTTAATTGTAAGTAAATAAGCATTTCATAAATACTATATCTTGTATTGTAGAGTGAAGTATTCATTTATTATTTAACACTCGCAGAAGACGCATGCACAATTAGCTTGAAAGGCTGATCTTTGAATGTATACAGTTTAATTGATAAATGTCAAATTTATGGTCATCACAACTTTAACATAAACTACTTAATAGAAGTATTAGTTATTCATTAGACTAGAGTTTATTCAATAATGAATAATATTTCTGTAATTTAATTTTCACCACACCTCTCTCACACAAGGTAGGGATTGGTTTCTATCCACTTTTACTTCCTGATGGAAGGGTGTTCTCATAAACATATGACTAAAGGCATGTGAAAAAGATGTATGAACCTCAAGATGCACATTTTGTGCTAAATCGGCATTCATCTTTGGTTATATGTTTACGATCACAGCCATCCACATGTTAAAACCTGATTGAAACCAGTCCCTACTTTGCGTGAGAGTGATGTAGTTAAAATTATAGTATAGACATATTATTCATTGGATATTTCTAGTCTAATGAATGACTAATAAAAATTATTAAGGTATTGAATTTTTTTTAACAAGAACAGTAATTATCTTTTGAAATTCCAAAGACTGCGAAGCAAAAATAGATTTAAAGAAAAAGGGGATATATAGAGATTTGTGGTTCGAGGTTTATATAGTCATCATAAAACTTATCTTTAAATTTTTTTGACTTTCTCGTTTTCTTTTTCTTTTTTGGAGTTAGAATGTTTATGAGTGATTGCTAATGATAATAATTTTTCATGTTTCATTTTTTTTTTTTTTTTGCTAGGCACATACATATATGTGATATATCTGCGCAATGAACATATAAATATATCGTTAATCAAATTTCCCGAAACACTAATGTAACGTATAATTTATATATATCAAAATAAACTGGTATATATATAGTGTAATGGTATTAAGTTACAGCTTGGATGTAGATTCTTATTATCTCGGCTCTCGCGGTTTGGTGCAATAATAAACGGCAGATTTGAGAATTACAGATTTCTGGTTTGAAACCCAATCTATCACATTAATTTAATGTCACGTGATCTACCGAGTACAAATTATTCTTTATATCTAGATCTTTAAGTCTTTCTTCGCGCAGAAAACTTAAGCGAAATAATTTTTATTTCATTTTGAAGATAATAATTCATTTATTTTTAGAATAGATTGATACTAAAATAAACGACATGTATTTCATTTGTTTCGAAGAAAGGAGTGAAAAACTAGCAAAAAGTTGTTATTAAATGTATTTTCTACTCTAAAGTACAGATAATAATTTGTAGAAAATACGAATAATTTAATCTTCAGATTTTCTTTTTCGTTATTATTTTTAAATTATTTGTTTTTCGAATAAAATCTATTTTCAAATGTTTAAAATTTGACTTAGTATCAACACGATTAACGATTTTGTCAATTAAAATAATTCCAGGTTGAATGTCTTTTTAGACTGGCAGTTTGTTATGTAAATGCTAATGTACATATGCTTCTATATCCCTGCAAATTTGTCTAATAAGAGAGTAATATAAGCACAAGGGTCTCTTCATACAATTCTAAGCTATGATTACCATAAAATTTTCATTTCTGGTGGTAAGTTCTCTTTTTTAACAGGCTTTACAGAGCATGGTTATAAGACAATTGTTTTTGTTTCACAAAGACTCTTAATAACAACAGATTTCTCATTAGCATAACGGATAAATAAAGATAACCTTTGCTCAAATTAAGAAAATGATTAAAACAGATTAGGCAAAACTGTCAATTTCTTATATACAAAAGGAGATAAAAAATTCACAAATATTAAAAAGAAAGAATAAATTTTTTACTAAGCAATTATTAATTTAATAAATAGAGTAATTATTTTTAAAGCGAGAAAAGAATGATAAATAATTGCCTTAAAAAGATTTACATACAGATTTAATAACTTAGAATTAATTAAGACGAATATAATTTGAAGGCTATACATAAATATGATGTAGAGACATGTACGTGGGTACGTAAGTCACATTAAAATATATACGTGTGTGTGCGTGTATATTCACTGTGTATGATTATTCTTTTGGTAAAGGAAAATAAATTTAAAGCCTTAATATTTGTTATATGTTGCGTAGCGGCGTGTATATGTGTATATATACTATATCCGGTAAGACGACTATAAATAAATTTAAGAAGCCTCACATGAGTACATTGCAGAAAAATCTGGTAGATTATCAGATTTGCTATCAATCTTCAGAATGCATAAATGGATTATCTTTAATAAATATATAAAGAGAAATAATCTTCTTTAATAATTTAATGAGTTTTTACATATATATATATGCTTTTGTCCCATTCATAAAATGCGATAAGAATGAAACAAAATTGGACAGTTCCGCAGAACAGCATATAAATTTAAAACAAGATGAATTACCTTAAATGACAATCTATGTAAAGCGTCATAGAGTGGTAAGTTGTCCAATGGCATACAGAATCATGCAATATTTAATTGGTCACTTAAAATTCGAATATTGTAGGACATTCAGGAGATGCTTAAATATTTATTTGTACAATGGATGATTTCATCATCTAGCTTAAATATTAAATGTTTCCAGAAAAAAATCACACTTTACATTTCTCGAACTGATAGTAATAACATATAGGTTTGGATATTACTCAACATATCAAATAGTAATATTCTCCTATCTTCTTCGGGCATTGCTAACCTGACCAGTGACAGTAATATTGTGGATATTAAACCTGTGAACTTTAGATGTGTGAATACTGAATTCAATATGATTCTCTAGACTATTCTAGCAATTTTATATAATTATCTATGAGGGTCCTTCTGATTTTTTGATTTTTCTTTACAAGTACAAGATTGTTAATCAGTGATTTTCAAACATTATGAATTACCACATTAGTTGATTATTGGGAGTTGTTTTCCATTGTCAGCTGATTAAAATTTTCTTTGTGTTACTTTTTTCTCTGTATCTAATATCCTGTCTTCTTTCAGCAGAACATATGTTCATTGATACATGTATCATATATACTTTAATTATATCTATTTCTTCTTCTCTAATTATTACTTCATGTTTCTAATTGATTTCTGATAGAGTAGGTACTTCCTTTGATGTAAGTTCTTCCACATTCACATGTTATTTCACAGATTCAGATCTTATTTTGCAACATTTCAAGTTTAGGTTTTGTACAGATTAGGATTTCTTTGTAGTGTGCTATGACTTTGGAAAGTTGTTCTGATGTTACATTGATTACAATTTCTTTTAGTTTGTTTGCTATCCAATATATGCTTTTGTTTTTTAATGTTTCTTTTTGTGCCTATATAGTTTTCTTAATAACTGATAGCTAACTTTTCTTTATGATACTTTGTTTTATGACAGACTATTGTTTTACTAAATCAGTAGTTTAAAAGCAAATCTTTTCCATTCCCCTCCATAGAATGGTTATTTATCAGCTGTCAAAATTTTTTTGAATAGACAGCAAAAATTCAAAAGAAAAAAGCAAGGATAAATATTATAGTGTATCAATTTATTAAACCACTAAAAGTATAAAAAATGGTGATCATGTGCTGTTTAGTGGTTTATTACCAATCCTGCCCAATGGGTTGATGGTGACTATGGTTATTAAAAAGCCCAGAACACCAAAATGTATACATACTGAACTGGGTTCCAATCTACATAACTATAAGTCAATAAAATTGGATTAAAAACATTACTATATTTTGATTCTGGACTCATAACTTTATAGTTAACTAAAAAGATAAAAGGTGATTCCCAGAAGGTAGAATTATATCTTAAGATCTAGGTCATGTACTCTCACACCCAAGGCTCCTCAGTGATGAAAGCCACAAGCCAGAATCTAGTCTGAGGATATTGGATGAATAGGCACTACATAGGGTTTTTAATGCATAAACTTTCTAGCATCCATTGATTACTCTAGCTTTCAATAGGTGGCACTAGCGTATGTAGATTTTTGCCTCTATATCAATTTATACTAGAATAATAGATAAACTAAAGAAAATATGCAATTAATATGATATTAGAATAGCTTTTCAAATTCATAGCACATTGTAAGAAACTATAATCTCTAAAAATCTAAACTTGTAATAATAAGAAATAAAAATGGTATCTATGAGATACAATATGATAGTGGAAAAACATATATCATTGAAAGCAGCTGCCCTATCAAAAAATTTAATTAAAAATAGTGATTAAAGAGAAAAAACAAATACCATGTATGTACCAATGAACATGTTTGACTGGAATAAGACAAGAATATTGATCACAAAAGGAAATGTAAAAGGAATGTTGAAAGAGTAGCTCATGTAATAATGGAAAATAGTTTGATAAGTTTAACCTAATGTAAATAAGCCATAATGTTTGAAAAGTAAGTGAAAAATGGAGAAATTAGGAGGACCACTTTCTTCTGATTGCTATCTTTGATGGACTAACCTAGTTGGTTAGAGCAACATTTTAAATTTGGTATTTACGAATCTAATATTCGTTAGTTTGATTCTCACACTAGTATTATGTTTCATCGTGCTAGCAATTCTTGAGGAAGAGGATAAAATAGTATCACTTAAAAATATAGTTTATATTCTAACTTGTGTGTTATTACTAACAATTGAAAGTAATTGGAAAAGCAGAAATAAAGTTTGAATTTTTTTAGTAACATTTAAAAATTAAGCTAAATAATGAAAATAATCCAATATATGATCACTAGATGGAGCTTACCAATAGCTCTAAACAAGCTTTGTTTTTATAAGCGCTTAAAGAAAAAGAATTCAAAATATAGTTATTTGGTTTGCAAAGCTGGATTTGAAGACATTTATGTGTCCAAAAAGTTCAGACTTTCAAATTGATAGAAACATGTTTTATAAGTGCTGATTTTTGAGTTAGTATTTTAGATCTAGTTTCTAGAGACCCAGCCATCCGCTGAGGTGAGCCATAAGCTCGAAACCAATTGGTCTGGAGGTAGGGTCAACATTAGAGATTTTGATTTTTTTCTTTTTCGGCATTTATAAAAACAAAACTTGTTTAGAGCTATTGGTAAGCTCCATCTAATGATTATTTAAATGCAAGCTTAAAAGCAAGTTACGAAATTTATAACTTGTTTTATTAATTATTATAAGTGTACTTTTGATGGCTTTTGTGATGCTATATTGCAGAGGCTATTACTATATGGTGAAACTGAGTTGAATTCATATCCATACAGCTATCTGGTTTGCAAAGCTGGATTTGAAGACATTTACGTGTCCGAAAAGTTCAGTCTTTCAAATTGATAAAAACATGATTTATAAATGCTGACTTTTGAGTTAGTATTTTAGATCTAGTTTCTAGACACCCAGCTCTCCACTGAGGTGAGCCATAAGCTCAAAAACAATTAGTCTGGAGATAGGGTCAATGATAGAGATTTTGAATTCTTTATCTTTCACCACTTATAAAAACAAAGCTTGTTTAAAGCTATTGGTAAGATCCATCTAGTGATCATTTAAATGCAAGTTTAAAAGCAAGTTATGAAATTTATAACTTGTTTTATTATATATATATGAAAAGAAAGTTACTGTTAACACTAACTGAAATAATTATAGAAAATATACAAACCATTATACAATTACAAATATCCAGTAACGCCCTCTGTTTAAAGATCTATATCTCAATAATAGCAAACCTTAAAATGATACCTCAATAATAGCAAATAATAATAATAATAATAATAATAATAATAATAATAATAATAATAATAATAATAATAATAATAATAATAATAATAATAATAATAATAATAATAATAATAATAATAATAATAATAATAATAATAATAATAATAATAATAATAATAATAATAATAATAATAATAATAATAATAATAATAATAATAGGTTTGCTATTATTGAGATATAGATCTTTAAACAGAGGGTGTTACTGGATATTTGTAATTGTATAATGGTTTGTATATTTTATATTTATATATATATATATATATATATAATGGTAATAAACTATTATATACTTTTCAATCTGTAGAAGTATTTTTAGTTAACTTCTTAACCTGCCTCAACTGCTGTTGAATTCAAAAAACAAAATGGAAGCAAACCAACTCAAATCCTATGAATCCCGAATTTTAATGTTAGCTATTTGTCTATTAATTAAATTCATTTAATTCCTGGGAATCATACATCTTTCTCACATGTCTTTTTCATATATTTATGATTACACTCCTCCACAAGGTGTTAAAAGAAGACAAAAACTAGTCCCTACCTTGTGTGAGAGTGGTATAGTAAAAATTAAATTACAGAATTATTTATTCATTAAATAGATAATCTCTAGTCTAATGAATGACTAATAAAAATTAATAACAATTTTATTGATTTTCAGGATAATAAATTTAGTATCTATACAAATTTTTCAACAATCCACTGCCAGGTGATGTGTTGTATTTCAGTATCTGAACACTAATGAGTCTTAAACAAAGATCTTTGATAATAGCTCAACAAGCTTGTTCAACAATTAGCAAAGCTCTTTTGTTTATATTTCACAAGTTTAAAAAAAGAAATGGGGTCATGTGATATGACTTTATTTTTTATTTTTTATTGACTATTTATAGTCTTTGCTTTAAGTCTTAAGTGACGTTATATTGCTAAGACTATTAATATATGGTTTTGCTGAAGATCTCTCAGCCCCATGTAGCTATTTGAGCTAAATCGCTGGGTTTAAAGACATTTAGGTGTTTGAAAATTTCAGATTTTCTATTCAATGGTTAACTCTTAGATAAATGCTGACTTTAGGTTGATATTTTTAGATCTAGTATCTGAAACTATTCTAGCACTTCACTGAGGAGTACCAAGGCATGAAACTATTGCTCTAAAGTTTGGGTGCATTTTCTGATAGAGATATTTTAAATGCTTTCTCTTGCTAAGCATTTATCACAAAGCTTGTTGAGCAATCAGAAAAGCTCTTTGTTTATATTTTACAAGCTTAAAAAAAGAAGTGGGGTCATGTGATATATGACTCTATTTTTTTATTTACTAATGATTTTTGTCTGACAACTCAATATTCCTTTTACCATTTTTTAAATGTTTTTTGCAAATTTTTCTATTCACATTTCTATCAATGCATAGTTTTTGTAGAACTGTGATGTCTATTCAGTTTTTGACAGTCTTTCAATCTTCATTCTTTTATTTAATTTTAAAGCATCTTCTTAGATGTTTTATGTATAGAAATATGTGTGGTTGGCACAGTTGGTAAAGCCATTTGCCTTCATATATATAGTAATATAATAATTTAAATTAATGATAGTTAATTCAAATAAGTAATTTAAATAATTTAGCAGTTCTAAATATATATTTCAATTTTTAATTTATATATCATTTACATTTGTATCTGATATTTTTCTGTTTTCGCACGGTTAATAAAAAGAATTCTATAGGTCAGCTGATCAGAAAATACATCGATGATCAAAGATCCCAAAGAAGACCCAAAATAACAGTTATATGTGAATTGACTAAAATGGAAGTTTTATTTTATTAAATGAGAATTAATCCATAACACTTTAATTCCATGGATCGGTCCACTACTCCTCTTGAATGGAATGCAATCCAAAATTTTTAAAATAAGGTAAATTTTACACAATTATTGAGATGATTGTTTATAGTTTTCTTACACCTTATAAAATTTAAAGTGGCACTAAAATATATAGTTCAATTAGAGCAATTATTAAATTATACTTCTGTTTATCGATTGATTGTAAGTTAATGCTGTGTTCAGGCTATAAACAGGCTCTATAGGTGATGGGAAAACTTTAGATATGAAGGTTAACTGTAAATATCAAATAAACTGTGCCTGATCAAGAGTACCCCATCCTGCCTTGTAGAATAGAATGTTGGTTTATTAAAACTAGGTACTGTTTCTAATACAAATAGTAAGTTCTCTTTCTTCTTCAGGTATAGAGCTTATTCATCATGATTTCTTTTGACAATGATTATTCCTTTATACTAACTTTGAGAATGGAATTGTGTGTTTATGTAGCCATGTTTTCATCCTTTTACTACATGTTCCCATTTCTAGTTATTTATTTTTATGGTAAGCTTTTGACATTTAAAAAAACAAAGTTAGAGAGAGGCTTAGTAGATTAATGTTGTGATATTTGCTCTGGACAATACAGTCACTAATGAATTGGGTTGGAACTGGATTTGAGAGAGAAGTTTCAGCTACCAAAGATTGTATGTTTAGGCAGTTCTCTCTAGTGAGTCCTGATACTGCCGTAAGAGTTGAAGGAATTTAGAAAGTGTGGTCTAAAAATGGCCTGCCTCAGACAGTCTGAATGAATTGTCATGACTGAAGAAATAGGTGATAATATTATCAGTAGTAGAAGCAATGCAGAAGGCAATAATCATTTTCTAAGTATAAGGACATTCAATATAACTGCAAGGAATATGCAAATTTGGCCTGATCTAAATGCTTAAAGATAAATGGGAGGAACCATTGTGGACTAAGGAACTGTTAAGATTTAAATCAATACAGCTGCTCTTAATGAAATGTATCTTCCAAAGAAATAATATTTATAGAACAGTTTATAAGGTTTTTTTAGTAGGACTGATCAACTGGTGAAAAGAAAATGCAAGGTGCTGGATTTGTTGTGAACCTTAATTTAGGATTTTCTATTTCTGGAATTCCTTATTGCATCAGTAAATGGCTAAAGATGTTAAAACTTAGCTTGAAGATACTACTTCATTCATTTTATTAATGTAGTACAGTAGCAAACTCTCCATACAATACTGCTACCTAGTGTAAGCCTTAGTAATCAATGGATGCAAGGTTTGTGCATAAAATCCCTACCTAGTACCTACTCATCCAATATTTCCAAACTAGACTTCAGCTTGTGATTCTAGATAGGGATTTTATGTACAAACCTTTTGCATCCATTGATTATTAAGGCTAGCACTAGGTGGCAGCAATGTATGGAGATGTAGGCATGGGAAATGGTGATCATGTGATGTTTTAGTCATTTTATTAGTGTATATGATCCAATATTAAATTCAAAGACTTCAGAAAAGGAAAGCTTATATTCCTTGTTGGGCACTTTAAAATATCAAATTTTTCTTCTCGGAAATGTATTGGTACAAATAATAGACCTTGACCAAAAGTTATTGTAAATGACGGTAGCAGTGTTGTAAATACAAATGAAGTGTTATTATTGAATTTTTCTACAACATTTGGATTGATTATTATAAACATTTTGTTTACACAAAAAATTGCCATAAAAACAATTATGCATCTTTGATCAAATCAGTGGTTTAAGTAGTTAACATTACAGTTAAGAATCAGAATGCAAGAGAAGTTTATATCACATTGGACAAGCACAGGCTGTTAAACAGATCATAGATTGATACTCTCCGAAATCAAAATGATAGTTGAACTTTAAAATAAGTCTTATTCTAATCATATTTTCAAGAACATTAATGTGTGTTCTTTAGAAGTATCTAATATAAGCATTAAATTTTAACAATTACTAAATACTATAATCATTAATTTGGATTTTTAGGATTGTTATATTACTAAGGTATGGAATTGTCTTAAGGAGTGTACTATGGATATAAGCAAATATATTTTTGAAGTCATTAAAAAGAAAAACCATCTTTGCTTTAAAAACATTGACCTTATTATTAGAAATTTGATTTTAAAAAAAATGTAGTACGTTCTGATTGAGAAATAATAAATTATAGATGTAGCTTCATAACTAATACAAAGATTTAAAGACAGAAGTTTAATGACTCTCACAAAGTTGAAAAATGATTGGTGGATTAAAACTGTAAAAGTGATGTAGACCACATTTTTTTCAGTACAATGAAAGTAACATACAAACCTAAGAATTGGTATCACAATCCTATTAAATCGAGCAATGGTATCCTCTTTTATGCCTCAGTGATATCTTGAACAGGTAGAAGGAGTATTTTGACCACCTTTTGAATAATGATACAAAAATTGAGATGGATACTTTTAATGACAAATCCATGTTATCTATTTACTTAGCTTTGAACAAAGATAAATTTGAACAAAGATAACCAACTTAGTAAAATCAAAACATCTCTTAGTAATATTAAGAATGAAAAGGTTGTAGATCTTGATGAGATTGTGATATGCGAGCTTCAAATGAAATTTTTTAGGAATATATAAATTCCTAAAATTATGCCATTTGATTTTAAGGATGCTATATTATTCCAATTTTTAAAAGAAGAATGAAAATAAACAAGATTACTATAATAAGAATGTCCACCATAACAGCAAAGGTATTTTTAAGGATTTTGTTGAATAGTTTGCTTCCAATTATACCGGAGAGTCAATATGGTTTTAGGTCATCATTAAAAATTATCATATGATTTTTGTTGATGAGAAAATGCAACAAAGGATTAGAGACAAGATTATATATTGCTTTCATTCATTTGTTTAAAGAAGTTGACTCAATTAATTGAATAGGTCTAAGGTATGGTTTAAATTTGTTTATTGCTTACCAAAATCTATCCATATTATATACACTTCTACGTGATAGAATAAGAGATGATATTAATGCAGATTGGAAGATCTGAGACATTTTAAATGAAACTGGTGTTTGCTACAAAAAATTTTAAATTTTTTATTACAAATGTGGAATTGTTTATAGGCAACTTAATGAGATAGTTACCAAGATGAGATATAAAGTAATGATATGTGTTTAATTTGAATCAATTATAGATAAAAGCCAGTTTTGTTTTGGTACATTCTGGATTTATCTTGAACTATCTTTTAGTATTTACCAATTTAACAGGCAAGTGACACATAAAGATTTTGGTTTAATAATTAATGTTCAAACAAAAACTCAAACTTTATATTGTCCAATGATGGAAGGGAAATATTCAGCAATGTTTAGCTTTAAACCACCAAAACATAACATGATTACCATTTCTTATGCTTACACAACCTGTTATTAGTATTAGCAAACTCTCTGACAGTAGTGCCACCCAGTGCAAGACTTAGTAATCAATGGAAGCAAGAAGGTCTATGCATAAAATCCCTATCTAGTGCCTACACATCCAATATCCCCAGAGTACTTTCTAGATTGGGGCCTTCATCAGTGAGCTTTGGGGCAGCCATCATTTACCTATTTATTTAACGATAAAGCTAGGAGCTCAGGATAAAAACACCATATATAGTCATATAGACTTGAACCCAGTTCAGCATCCATACATTTTGATGTCTTTGGTTTATAAAAAACCACAATCACCATCATCCCATAGGCAGGAATGGTATAAAACCATCAAAACATCACATGATCACTAATTTTCTATGCTTACACAACCTGTTAAAACAGTAACAACTTTCCTATGCAGTAGCACTGTCCAATGCTATCATAGTAATCAATGGATGCTAGAAGGTTTCTACATCAAAATCCCTATCTAGTATCTACTCATCCAATATTCCCAGACTAATTTCTAACTTGTAACTTTCACCAGTGAGGAACCTTGGATCTGAGAACCAAAGATGAAGTACTCTCAGATCCAAAACTTCTCACTAATGAAAGCCACAAACTAGAACCTAGTCTGGAAATACTGGATGAGTAGGCACTAAATGGGAATTTATGCACAAACCTTCCTGCATCCATTGATTACAAAGACTTGCACTGGATGGCACTACTGCCCGAAGAGTTTTCTACAGCTAATAACTTTAGCTTTTAATAATTGTCATCTTGAGAATGTAAACACATTTAAATATCATGATTGTTTTGTAAATAAAAATATGGACATAGGGGCAGCCAAGATTACAATGTTCTACGGTTTTAGCAAGTTAAATAATAGGTTTGTTTTATCACAGGGAAATAAGCACTGTAATTAAATTATTTGATTATAAAGCTGTTATTTGACCAAATGATTCTATGGAAGTAAGACAAATACTCTATCGATGCAACATAAAGATATTAGAAAAAAGTTCATATAAACTCTCCTTAGAAGTTTCAAAAATATAATGGCAATATAAATTTATTTAATGCACATTGATTAAGTAAGTAATATTTACTAAGGCAATAAACCTTTAAGCATGTGCACTTGAAAATAGGAAGGTAGTGGTTAAGACCTGTAGAGGTTCCTACCTTCATATTTTCAAGCGCACATGCTTAAAGGTTTATTGCCTTAATGGCAATATAATAAAACTAATGATTGGGTTTTTTCAATTTATTGCATTTGGTACTATAGAGTCTATTATTGTAAAATTACAACTTTGTTAGATTGGACAAATAAAACAAATGGCCAATACAAAATTTCATTAGCGTGTTTTTATGGTGTACTTGAACATGCATTTTTAGGAAATGTAGATCCTATTTACAATATTAGGATTGTCTCAAAGACATTCCAAAAAAGTTCAGTGTTGATTAGTTCCATTCCACACATATGGCAGAGAATATAATATATTGGAGTGTCGTGGTATCGAAATACTTCCGAAAAAATGTTTCCACCGGAATTAAAAGATAGCACAAAACATTAAATAAATAAATAAAATGATATAACATAGTCTATACATGAACATATTTTTGTTTCATAGATTTTTTTGTAAAGTCTTTGTTTTGTTTTGTTCTAATTCTTTTTATTTCTTGGAGTTGGAAGGATGATGCATTTATGAGTGAGGATTGCTCATATGGTGACAAATCTTAATCAAACTAATTAATCACACTTTTAGCATTATTTAATATATCATCTTGAGTTGTGCAGATTTTGTCTTTCGTCATTAATAGCTTCATCATATAATTAATGGTTGATATTATTCATGTTTTTGTATTAATGATATATTCAATATTAAAACATCATCATTTTGAGAAAATTTGCATTCATATTACCACTTTAAGATGCTAGATCTAAAACCTGTTTTAATTTAATCTTTTTCATATGCCATAGCACCGGCCGGGAGGTGAACCCACAACTGTCTGCAACCAACTACTTGCTTGCAAGGCAGCTGCGATGACCTCTCAGCAACAACGCTTGACTAATTTCATCTTTTAATTGCTATATCTTTCTTATAAAATACACAGTATAATTAAATAAATTTCTTTCAAAAGCAGGTCTAATTTGAAATAAATCTCACAATAATGAAAGAAGCAAATTCAAGAGCTAGAAAAGGAAAAAAACGGGGAGAAAAAGATCTCTGTTTGGTCAATTGTTTAGCTCAACATAATCTCGCGTTTGTGCATTGCTTGATTTAGCTGACAAATGATCATACGATTACATTTTTAAAAGAAAGGGCTGTAAGGAAGAATCCATAACTTTATATGCTATCATCTATTTCATGATTTACACACTTACAAATATAAAAAGATACTTTCACACCACCCACTACTCTCAATGCCATCTCATATTGCTGACCCACCTGATCACACACATGTTGAAAAGATAAATAATCACCAATATACGTATTTCATGCTAAACCAGCAATCATCAGTTGGTCTAGATTACTATCCTCACCCATATATACAACCAGTTCTCAGCTTTATATCAAGATAGCCAATCTTCATACTTTAATGGACAGGTTTCAAACTATTCCAACTCACAACTCTTCAGCCTTTCATTTCATGTGTAGATAGTAATCTAGACCAACTGATGATTGCGGGTTTAGCATGAAATACGTATATTGGTGATTATTTATCTTTTCAACATGTGTGTTATCAGGGTGTGTCAGCAATATGAGATGGCACTGAGAGTAGTGGGTCGTGTGAAAGTCTGAGTTCGAATCCCTCATATATTACATATATAAATGCAGGTTTAAGCCTGTACAATGTATTAAAAAGATAAATACTGAATGAATAATAGAAAATAACATTGCACTCTTTTTTTATATTTAAATTTTTTTTGATAATACTGTTATTTATTAATCATTTAGCAAACAAACAGTTCTAAATAGATCATTGTAGCACAAGCATTTCACACAATTCTCATGTTACCCGGCATGCAAGTCAGCTAAGGATTTTTATGACTCCCCCTCATTATTTAAAGGTACTCTCTGGTGTGTGTATATATAATGGTTATGATTCCTACGAATCACACAGGTTTAAAAAAAAATTCAATATTTAAACCATAAAACGTATTTATTAATTATATCTAACAATTCCTATAAATAATATAATCAGTTTTCTTTCTGTTGATTTAATGAGATTTGTTTTTGACGTGTTTTCCTTATTAGCTCAACCACTCTTTACAGGGTTATTTTTAATAATTCAAGCACCTATTGGTTTTCAAAGCGAATGCTTGATATCTCATGTGTGACTGGTGACCATGATTTTATTGTTTCCTTATAACTGGTCAAAATCAACACCTTTCATTTTCAACTCGTAACTTTGCCAACAAGATTAATAGCTTTCTGTTTGACAATAACGTCATAAAATAAACCTCATCCAAAATCAAATCAGTTTATGATTGGTGAAATATTGATCTTTTTGAATTAGCCATTCATTGCTTAATGCGAATTTAAGTGGCTTGACCATGGTAATTGGAAGCATTTAATTAAAATTCTTATTGGAAACAATAGTGTAAAACATTAATTGTTCTAGTTGTTCCTTGATGTTCAGATAACATTCATGCGGTCTATACAATAAGATAAATGAAACCACGCATATGATTTTACAGCTTGCACGCGAATTTAGAAGAACATATATAATATATTGTGTGTGTATGTGTATATATATATGTATATCAACAAAATTTCATTACTTTTAACATTATGTAAAATATAATTATATTTATATTCACATATAAAGTTTAAAACTTTTTACAATTCAAATAATTTAAAAATTAAGAATAGCTAGGACATAAACTTTATAAAAGTTATTGACCAGCAATTTTTTAAAATCAATCATATTTAGAAAATATTTAGGAATGTTTTTAGGATATATTGTTGTAGAAATTATTATAAAATATTTAGCAGTATGTTAAAATGAATAAAAAAAATACTATCTAGGAATAAAATCACGATACGGCCTAGAAATTAATATTTTAGATTAATCTTGATAATACTTCAATATAAATATATACTTGTGTGTGTATATAAAGCTATACAAAATTAAATTCAAAAATATTACACCACCTATCATTAATTTTCCAGCAGTGCCATCTATCTATGTTTTATAAAGTTACAAACTAAATACATGTAATTAAAGGGGATTTGAACCCAGACTTTCAAGCTTCTCCCAGCTATCCTCTTCATTTTATACAGCCAATACACATGAGCACACACATGTAAATGAGATCAAATAGCTCCAATATACTAATTTCATGTTGAACGAATATTAATCTTAAAGTCCAGTATTTACAATATAATAGATTTATTAAACTAAATACATGGAAAATGAAATAAATCAGTTAAGATTTAGAGCAATGTAAATAACGAGTGTGAAGCTAAATGAAATAAAAAAAAATTATATTAAATGTTTGCATTCTGCCCATCCCTCTTCTATGTATTTAAATGGATACTGTCCTATACATCAGGGGTCAGAGTGACTTGAGGTCAACATGGGCATGACAACAATATTGGCATCAGCATGGGATTTGGGAATTCTATTATCAGATTTTTAATGATATGGATAGCTGAAGAGTTCGAGGGTGGAGATGATTGAAGCCTGTCCATCAAAATTTGAAGATTTTCTATCTTAATATAAAATGAGCACTGATTATATAGGTGTATGGGAGATGGTAACCTGAACCAACTGAAGTGCTGCTTTAGCATGAAATATGTATATTGGTGATTATTTATCTTTTCTGCATGTGTGTGGTCATGTGTATCGGTAGTATAAGATAGTGTGGATAGTGAAGGGACTTGAAAGTCTGTGTTCAAATCCCCTATATTAAATGTTTTTATTTACTTTGCACTTAAAAAAAGTTTCTTCAAGTACAATTGGGGTTTTTATATTTAATTTGAAATAAAAGCATGGAAAGTGGGGAAAGAGGGCAAGAAATTAATGAAATTAATTCCTTATTATAAAAAATAGGAATTGATTTAATTAATTTCTGGACCCCCATGCTTTTATTTCAAGTTAAATTTAAAACCCTAACTGTGGTTGAAGCAACAACTATTTTTTTTCTTTTTAGTACACAGTCAATAAAAGCATTTAATATATAAAAAAAAGTTATCTCTATTATTTTTAAGTTTTTAGCGTTGGCACAGTAAATAAAAAAGTAAAACTGTATCATATTTTAAATTGATTGAACACTTATAGTTGATATATATATATATGTGTATGTGTGTGTGTGCGTTAATTCTAATTTTCTCATGGATAAATAAATTCATAGTATTAGCTTTTGTATAATAAAAAGCTAATAGCTAAATAGTTGATGTTTCAGTACAATAACAAGTACCTTCCTCAGACTTTCTCAAATCATAAGAATATGTGTGTTGAGCTTTAAAATTGTTATTTTTTTCTTTTGTTATTTTTTCCCCATTCTTAAATTCTACTGGTTGAGAAATTTTAAAAAATATTTTAACCTCTAACAGCCTAGTGTTAATTAAAGAAAATTAACAATATTTGGAAAAAGCTATTAGAGGATAAAATATTTTTAAAAACTTCTCAACTAATAGAATTTAAGAATGAGGAGAAAATAACAAAAGAAAAAATAACAATTTTAAATCTCACCACACACATTCTTATGATTTGAGAAAGAAGAAGCTCTGAGGAAAATGCTTGGTATTGTACTGAAACATCAGCTATTTAGCTATTATATTTTTATTTTATAGAAATTCCTGGAAATAACACTATACATATATATGTTGATACGAAGATTTTCATAGGTTGCATATATAAAAGACTGTTAAATTAAGAATGCTTTTAAATGAATCTTTCCAAATAGGAGGAAGTTTGCATGTATCATCATGCTTATTGGTACAATCTGGCCTTTTAAGTATCTCAATGGCTTCTCTAATTTTGCACCGGTAGAGATTATTACATCTGAGTATGATCCTGGTACTAGAAAAATCAATTTTATGACCTGAATCTATAGTATGGAGTGAGAGTGCTGATGATGATGAGGGTTGTTTAACTGCATTAGCATGCTCATCTCTCCTAACACTGATGTGGTGATTACTTATACCTATGTAAGAAGCTTTACAATTTTCAAGAGATTTGATAAACATCATGAGATCCTTAGGCTTTGTTATTATATTGCTGATCTTTGATGAGTAAAAAATGTTGTAGCTATATTATAGCATTTTAATATACATCCAATAATGTCTGTAGATCCTTTTACATATAGAACACAAATCCTAATAGCTGATTTATCATCTTTTTGTTTTCTATTTTGTCCATTTTGGGCTTGAAATAAGGCTTTTTTTATAAATTTATAATTATAACTATTTGCTAATACGACACTATTAATATGATTTATTTCTTCTTTAAGATGCGATTTATCTGAAAGGTTAATTGCTTTATTTAAAAGAGTTTTGGCTACAGAAACTATCTGAGTTGGGTAATGGTGAGAATGGAAATGTAAATATCTGTCTGTGTGTGTATTCTTTCTGTAAATCAAAAAAGATAAACTATTTGGTGTTCTGGTGACTAGAACATAAAAAAGGGAGTTTTCCATCAGATTCTGTCTCCATTATAAATTTAATATGAGGATGCACATTATTTAAATGTAAAAAAAAAATCATCAAATTTATTTTTTCCATGTTGCCATATGACAAAAGGTCATCTATGTATCTGAGCCAAATTAGAGGTTTTAAAGATGATGATTCTAAAGCACGAGTTTCTATATTTTCCATGAATAAATCAGCCATTACTTCTGAGATAGGTGAGCCCATAGGAGTATCAAAAACTTGTCTGTAATGTTGTCCATTGTATACAAAATATGTGTTCAAGAGACAATGTTTAATCAAAGCAATAATATGGTCTGGTAAATTGCAACGTTGTGAAATTATATTTAAAGCTTCATCAATTGGAATGTTTGTAAACAAAGACACGCCATCAAAACTGACCAGAATTTCATTAGCATTAATTTTTAAATTTTTTAAAACAGAAGTAAAATGAAAAGAGTTTTTAATATATGATTTAATAGATGGGATTGTAGATTTAATGAAATCCGATAAATATCTAGCTAAAATATGAGTTGGAGATCCTATTGCGCTTACTATTGGATAAAGGGGGGTATCTGGTTTGTGAATTTTTGGAAGTCCATAAAATTTTGGACAGATATAAGATTTTTCATGAGGGATTATTTTATTTTTTATCTCTGTTTCAATAAGCGATTTATTAATAATGGCTTTTGTGTGTTTTTTTTGGCCAAATACATAGTATGATCTCTTTTTGATGGTTTATAAGTATTATCATCAAGCAACAGTGGCATTACCTTTATCAGCTGGAAGTACAACAATTGAATTGTCCGATTTTATATTTATAACATTCATCTCTATCACAAATTACCAAGGAAACACAAAGCAGTAAAATAATAATTTTATTAATACATTCCCTTTTAAAATTTCAAATTTATTAAATTTAAATTATTAAAATTATATCATATAATTTTTATGATACTAAAATATATATTCTCTTTTTATATGTGAATTCCTTAAACTATTCATGCGATTTTTAAAATAATTACCAAAATGTACATTTCAAATCTTACTTTCATTATAAATTCTTTAAGTATAATTAATTACATTATTAAATTCTTAACACTAATATAGATTATTAATCTGAAATAAAATATGTATCAATTCTTTTTATATATCAATAATTATATAATAATCATATGCTTTCAATGTACATGATCATAAACTATTAAGATCAAACAAAATTTATTTACTCTAATTAGAAGTAAGGTATTATAAAATAATATTTATTTAAACAAGATTGTGGCTATTGTTTAAAATTGATGATATGATAATAAGACTCAAGAGGAAAAATAATGATACAAATTATTATAAGTTCTAAAATAAAAATAAAATTAAAGAAATTAAAATTAATAATTCTTATCTTACAAATACATTCATTAAATATCTTCATAGATATAATAAACACCTCTACACTTCAAGTTTTTAATCATTACTATTTTCTTAAATACATTTTTTAAATATATTATCAAACACACTTTGATTATATCTTGCTTCAATACTTAAAAGATCATTGTTTTGATTCTTATTGTATATTTGTCTTTCTTAAATATAGTTTATATATAATATACATTAATAATTCACTCAAATTATATTTATTATTTAAATGCAGTACATCAAATACAAATTGCTGTTTTAGCATGAAATACGTATATTGGTGATTATTTATCTTTTCAACATATATGTGTTTAGGTGTATCAGTGTTATGAGATAGAGTGGAGAGTGGTGGGTCATGTGAAAGTCTGTGCTCATATACCCTATATATTACAAATATAAATTATAAACTAAAAAATAAATTACAGTTTTACTTCATGTATTTATCAATATCATTCAAAACATTTTATTCTCACATAATTTCTTTTTTTTTTTACTTGATCTCACTTCATGATATTATTTAAAACACATAACCATTTACAGTATTGGCTATTTGTTTTGTACATGAATATAATGATCTTATATAATTATCTTTTCTTCCAGTTTTGAAGGCATCAGATTTTAATCTTTTATAAGAATAATAAAATACAAATGATGTATCTTCCCTGATGCATAGTTTAATAAAATATTTAAGTGTATGTTTTAATAAATCAATTAATTAAGATATCAACAAAAAAAAAAAAATCAATGAATTAAGATAGATGTAACCTAAAGATTTTCACTAACCTTGACATGAAATAACATTTTTTCCTTTCATCCTGACTTATTACTTTATAGCACTGGCAGGAGTATTATTGGTTACCTACCTAACTACATGTTCAATGAATAACCTCCTAAACTATTGGCTTTTTACCAGAGTTGACCAATTACACACTATTAATCGCAGCAAGATTTAACAAAACTCTCCTTAACACCATTATAACCAATACACTTTTCCAGTAAGAAATACTATCACTTTAAAAATTTCACTTCCAATATAAATAAAGTGGGGATCCAATACATCCTCAATCCCAAATATGAATTTCTCTTCTACAAAAACAACCAGTAAGTAATACAAAACAAATATCAATAACATGATAAATACTATATTACAAAATATTTTATTATATTAAATTATGAGATCAGATTATGCTTTCATTAAAAATAACATTCTTCAATGTATTATTAAATACTATAATTTATACTATATATTCTTTTTATTAAGAGAAATTTATTATGCAATACAAACTTACATTTTGCTATTATATGCTATTACAGTATAATATAAATTGTTTATTTTGTTACACTACAGTTTCAGGTGTAAATCATTCAGCTTTAATGTATTTACTTCTATGTATGTAGTTGTTTCTCCAGCAGTTCAATTCTGTAGATTTAGCGATCATCTTCTTTATTTCCAAGTGGCGTTTACCAAATAATCTGGAGCTATTAAATTATCTCTTTGTTTGATTTTTCTATGATTTTCTTTAGTTCCATTTCCTGTGGATCTACCAATTTCCCAATGGTCATTTTACTTCGTATGCACCAATAATGTGAAGTACATGAAGATTGTAAGCCTTACTATATATATTTTTAATTTCACTTATGACAATATTTCCTTAATTACAGAATAAAATAATAAATATGGATATATGTATTATATCATACTCTATTACTCTTAATATCTATAACATAGTTATACATAAACATGTATACAACTGGGTCTCGTTTTATGTGGTAGATAGGTTCCTCAGAAAACACGCACAAAAGAAATCGCACAAAAATAAATGTAAGTTATCTTGAAAAATGGGGATAGGTTCCCATAATTTTCTGAAATTGGCATAAAAGCAAAGCAACAAAGAAAAATTACTTTAAAATTTGCATTAAACAAATAAGGAAATAAAGTATGACTAATAAAAAATTTCAAATATATGAAAAAAATTAAGATAAGACGAACTTTTTTTTATTTTTTTTATTAACTACAGTATTTAATTTTACATTTTTTCATACATATTTTAATCCGTTATTTTACAAGGTGGGTTCATTTGTGAACTAGTAAGAAATCAGATTGGTGACATGTTGTACAACTAGCGCCACTTCCAGTCTTGTGCTGTTTCTATATTAAAAAAATGAGATCGCAATCAAAACAAAAAGATTAGACATTATCATTCGAAAGATTATTTTCAGTTTATAAAATCAATAAAATCTTAGTTATTATTTATTTTAAAAATCTAAAAAAATATTTATTTCTGTTAATATCTAACAGAATATGCTTTAAAAGTTTAAAATTTTTGAATATTTATTGCGATATTTTTATACATATGTATAAATCTATTATTATTATTATTTACTCATTAGTATAAGTAGGTTATTTACATAGAAGCTAAGTTTCTAAATACAGCTTATGGCCATATTAAAGTAAGCTGCTAATATAACGTTATATTTTTGAAAGAAAAAAAAGTATTTCAAGTCAAAATAAGTTATTAATAGTTTAAATTTCTTGATATCTAATAAATATAATGAAATATGAAGGATATTAAGAAGAAACATGAATTGCATAACTTCAAAATCGCATTAAAATAATCGGCATAAAACGAGACCCAGGTGTATATAAAAAAAAAACTAATTTTACTTTAATTCTATATCCCCCCCCCACCTCCCCCCAAATTTTTTTATGAATCCAAATGATTTTTCCCATTGTTTACTGTACTATTGTTCTAAATATTACTATTAATATAAGCCAAATGAATTCATTTTTTAAAATAAATTTACCAATCGTTCTCTTCTTCCTTGAGTTTTTAACCTAAACACATTGATATTATTGATGTGTTTTAATTTTTTTGGCAACAGAAGAACGTCAGGAGTTTCACTGAAGCCAGACTACCTTAAAATTTTCTCTCTACTTCTTTTCCTCCAATCACAATCAAAATAAACATAAAACTTTCCACAATAAAAAAAACTAGTACACTGATAAATGTTTTAATATTTTGTAGTGCTATATAGAACCAAAGATTAATAATCTTGGAATTCCATAAGATTAATTTTTAATTTGTGCACATTCTTTAAGACTATTGATTACAAATCCTTTTTGTGAATTATTTTAAATACTTTCCTTTTAAATCATTCGTTATACTAGTTATTATAAGAACATCAACAATAACTCTATTAATAGAGGAAACACTTGCTTTGATATTTCCAAGTGTTGGACCAATTAAACAATTTACATATAATTTGCATATTACCATCTACATCCTATTCCACATTATTTATTATTGTAGCTATGAATATGAGGCAACACGCCTTGAAAATGCTCACCTGTTACTTATTTATTGATTTATGTGAGTACTTAATATATCTTCTGCCAGCGCCTCAACTTGCTTGCAATTTGTTATATCAATATTAAAATTTTGATCATGAGTTATATTTTATAAATTTAGTCATATAATTCCATATGTTTATATTATCATATTTTAATTTATATATATATATGTGAGCAATCTTCATCAATATTATTTTTTTCATATTTTTTCACTTATCATTTATCTTATATTTCATTATAGGAAAAGTTTATCAATCATTTAAAGCCTTTAATAACTTAAACACAGGCTTATTATATACCTGTGTCTATATATGTAATATATAGGGTATGTGAGCACAGACTTTCACACAACCCACCACCCTCCACTCTATCGCATAACGCTGATACACTCGAACCCATATATGTTGAAAAGATAAATAATCACCAATATACGTATGTAATACTAAACCAGCAATCATCAGTTGGTCCAGATTACCATCTCTACACATATATGCTATAAGTGCTCAGATATATATTAAGATAGACAATCCTCATACTTTAATGGACAGGCTTCAATCTACTCCACACTCCAACTCTTCAACCGTCCATCCAATTGAAAATCTGATATAATACTGGATACTTATCATATGGTTTTCATATATCAATTCAATTATATTTTATTATTATTTATAACAACATCATTATCTCGATTCTATAAAATATGCTTAATTCTTCTTAATTAAATATTTTTATCATTATAACAAGCAGCGTTTTTTTATCTTATGAAATATTTCCTTAATTAACAATTCTTTAAGATTTAAATCAAGTCTACTATTAAACAAATAATTGATTAATTTAAAATACTTTTTAAAATAACTAAAACAAACATCAATAGTTATAAGTATCTTTCCAAAGTTTTGAGCCCATCTATATTTCAATATTTGATCTTAAAAAAAAAGCATTTTTTTTTAAATCATGGTAGAACTTTCATTTTTAAGCAATGTCTTTACACTGAAGTGAACACATAGCAGAAGTTAAAGCTTTTTTCCTGATAAAGTATTTGGTGATTTAATCTATTATTATTATTAAAATATATTATACTTTACTTATATGTATTCAGCAAAATTTATCATGTTTCTGAAATTTCGAAATCAATCTTCAAATAGATTTAAAAACTTCATGATAATAATTGATTACTATATCTTGTTGTTATTAATATTTGTGGGGGGGGTGTCTGCTTTTTTTTTTATTAAACAGTAATATAAACACTAACAATCTCTTGCTCCTGATTGGTCATTTATTTTAAAACATCTCAAAATTAAAGATGTAATAAACTTATTTAGTTTTTCTCACATAGAAAATCACATATCATATTTGATTTGATTTACAATATTACTATAGTTTCTTAAATACTTTATATTATCACATATAAATTTATAATATTAAATTTAAAACAATATACATTTATTTTTAAATTATTTTTTTTTATTTAAACAATTTAATCACATTAATTTATATTTTATCAACTTCTTTTCAATGTAACAATTTTGATTTTCCAAAAAGACAAAATAAATTCAATAATTGTTAAAAATAAAGTTGTAACCCCATTAAGACTTTTCACACTCATAATTTAAAATATCACTATTGACTTTAACAAATATAACTAATTTTAAACCATGATTATATAATCATTTTACTAATCAATGTAATATTGATATATACAATTTATACCATTTAGTAGTAAATATAGGATTAATCCCCTACAATTCACTCCTCATGAAATACACTAATATTTGATAAATATTTACTTTAAAATATATTAATGTGTAACTATGTTAAATTTAAAATTTTGATGATTTTAACTAAACTACTTGTCTTTAGAGAGAATCCATCAAATTAAAAAGGTTACATATCATTCCCCATCAATTAGAAAAAATTAAATTTAAACCCTATTTAATTAATTTGATACCTAAATATTTTATAATATAATACCCAAAAGTGTGTTAAAAATTTATTTATTTCTTCTACCATTGTATGTAAAGAAAAATATCTTTTATTCTGATAATACTGATGATTAATGTTATTTTCCAGTTAATATTACAATATTTTATTAAATTTACATGAACAAATTAATAATGTATTTTAAACAAAAATAATTAAATATCATTTATATTTACTGGTTAAGGAATTAAACTCCATGCATTCTATGTTTCTTTATAACCATTAGGGTTTGATAGCATGGAAGCATTCTCACCTACCTGATTACTAATTCTAAAAAGACCCTCATATAAACTAAGAAACTATTTAAACTGTTTTTTGTATATTGCTAACATGAGGAGGATGTATAAGTACAAGATTATTGATATGAAATGAATTTATTCTTTGCTTTCCCCTTCCCCCCAAATTTTTTTCATAATTCTGATTATACAACTAGTTGAAGATTTATTATTATTTATAAGAACTGGCTTCATTTTGCAGTGGCTTCTATGAGTATTATTACTTAGATATTGAGATGACCATTCCTTATTAACTAAACATTGTCTATTCCTAACTATTTTATTAGATGATCTACGCACAACATAAATATTAGATAAAAGATAATTAATTTTATCTCTTATGGCTTTAGGTTTTCTCTTGTACATCTCAATAATCTCAAGAGCATTCAGAAGTCCATCACTTCCTCGACTGTACAATAACCAGCAGCTATAAATATCTGCTCTATATTTCTAGGGAGGTTATGATGAATAATTCTGACAATTTGATGCTTTGAGACAGGAAAAGTAGTAAGATTTTTAAGCATTTACTATAAATTCCTTTGCTAGGATTATATTTTTCCTGGGTAATTTGATTTTGCATATTATCTTGTCTATCATTATCCCAAAACCTATCAAGCATCATGTACTTAAAGTTTCAATAGATAGCAGGCTTATCAAAGAGAGATTTTCACCAATCTTTAGCAGCTGAATAAAGATGAATTATAGAAATAGCTAGATTTTTTTTTTCTGTTAGAGGGCATAAAGAAAACAATTCCTCAAAGCTGTTAAGGAATTTGATGGATAATCCCCTCAAAAAAGCTTTATCCTAATAAAGTGTAAGGCCATAGAAATATTCATATCTTCACTATAAATTCCTTTTTCTAAAGTCCTTCTTACATTATCTATTTGAAAAGGATTTGATGCCTCTATCTTTTCTAAGATCTGACCGGTATAACTTCATCCTCTTTACAAAGATTTATCTTATCAGAAATCCTAACTAAATTCTTATTCTCTACTTCCTCTAACCTTAAACAAAAATCTTGCAATTTCGACTCTACATTAGCATTTTCAAATAATTCAACAATGTAATGTGGTTTATTGTATTATATATATATGGAATTTGAATGCCTGGCAGATCAATTTTGTTAGCATGATAGATAGAAGAGAACTCAATTAGGAATAGTGGGTATTGAATTGTGTGATGTAAAATGAGAAACGTTTTTAAATTTAATTTGATATTTATTTCTCAATTTAGCATAAGTTTAAACAATTAGGTAAAAAAAAAAAAAAAGAATAGACATCTTATGTTATTGTAAAACCTTAATAAATTTATGATGGAAACTGAATTGAAATTATACCCAATTGGATGACAACTGATTCAATTTGTTGCATTTTCTGACATGACCAATTGAATCTAAAAAGATTAAATACTGATTAAATAAAAGAATTGGTTTTTGCAAATTGGAACTTCGAAATTTGGGGAAGGATAATAGTTTACATTTTATTCTTTAATTTTCTATAGTCTTAAAAATGAAGAAAGTCATGGATATTGGTCTTAATTAAGTGTAGAGAGCCATTTCTGAAATTTGAGGAATAAAACCATTGGTACACGATGTAATTAGTCAATTAATTTTTATGAAAAAAAGTTATCAATAGGTTGAGAATTATGGGAACAATTCTTTCAAGGTAAGTAATTAAATTGCCTACTGAAATATTGGTTCATTTTCATCTAAGAATATTCCAGGAATAACTTTAGTACCACATCAGTTATATAATGATTAATATTATTTCCACATTTAATAATTTATATGCAAATACTGATGCTTAATTATGCCAAAAATATCATAGTCAATTGCAAATTTAATTAAAAAAATAATTAGCAACACAAATGAATTTAGAGTTATGCCTAATAACTTTCTCATTGATGAGTCAATAAAGCATTCATTCACTATTTTTTAGCCATATCAATTAATTTGTAAATATACAATCATTATCATCATTTTTGACCATTACTGATCTGTTGCAAGATGATTGTCTCTTCAAGTGTCAACAATTTATCTCATCCATGGTTTCTCTTCTCTGCATCCTACCTAGAAACTGCCTTATTTCATCCACCTATCTCATTTGTAGTTAGTTGGTCTCTTTGTGATCCAGTTTAAAATTTCAACTGTTTATTTATTTTTTTCTCTTCTAGAAGTATGTCAAGAAAGCTTTATTTCAGTGTCTTAATTCTTTCAATGATGTCAGTAACTCCTGTTTATTCTCACACCCATGTATTTCATTTTTAAAACAGGCAAAACTCACTATACGTATTGCCACTCACTGCATAGTAAAGTAATCAATGGATACCAGAAAGCTTGTGCATAAAATCCCCATTTAGTGCACACTCATCCAATATTCCCAGACTAGTTTCTGGCTTGTGGCCTTCATCAGTGAGGAGCTTTGGATCTGAGAGCACTGCACCTAGATCTTAGGATCTAATGCAGTCTTCCAGCAGTCACCTTTTATCTTTACTTAACTACAAAACTATGAGTCTTAAATTGAAAACACAATAATATTTCCAATCCAAGCTCATTAGCTTATATAGTCATATAGGTCTGATATGAGCTTGGATTGAAATTATTATAGTGTTTTCAATTTAAGACTCACAGTTTTGTAGTTATGTAGAGATAAAAGGTCGCTGCTGGAAGGTTGCATTAGATCCTAAGATCTAGGTGCAGTGCTTTCAGATCCAAGACTCCTCACTGATGAAGGCTGCAATCCAGAAACTAGTCTGGGGGATATTGGATGAGTAGGCACTAGATGGGGATTTTAAGCACAAGCCTTCTGGTATCCACTGATTACTCTAACTTGCAGTGAGTGGCAATACGTATAGTGAGTTTTGCCTGTATTAATAACAGTTATAAGCAATCATAAAAAATGGTGATCATGAGATGTGTATTTCATTTTTGATTTCTTCTTGTTGCTCTTACATATACCTTTCCAATATTTTTTTTCAATTGATGGAAATCTTTAAATTACTTTTCCAGTGGGTGTCCAAATCTCAGATTCATAAGTAAAAACTGGTAGAACATATTGACTAATCTTTCTTTTCAAATACTTAGGCATATTTCCATTTAATCTTATTTGTGCCAAAAGTACTCCATCTTATTTGAATTCTATTATTAATTTCATCTGTTATGTTTCCATTTGTATTAATAGTATGACCAAAATATTTGTAATTGTTTACACATCTTCTAATTTCATAATTATCAATCCTAGCATAAGAATGTTAAGAATTAGTTAAATGCAAATCCTTTTTAAATCAACAAAACACTAATGTAAAGCAGGAACAATTATTTTATTTAATTAAAGAAGTCTTTATAACAAATAGAAAATGAAAAATATAATATTTAAATAATCAAATAAATATAAGTATTTAATAGCTGATTATAATTGATTTATTGTTATTTTTTAATATTAACAAATAAAACATATCCGTTGGGGTTACAGGTTAACTGTGCCCTTGAACATGTATAATTAAAAAGAAACATGGCTGCCAACTTTGCTTTCTAGGAATATCTGTAAGTACACTGATAAAATCATTATTAACTTAGTAATACAAATAACAAGCATTAATGTTTGACAATCAAATACCATACCTAAACAGATATAAAAAATAACAGTTTACCATGTTGGATCCTTGTTTCAAACAAAGTTACCATTTTCCATCTATACAGCTGAGTATTATTTTAACTTGAACAGCATTTGAATTTAAAAATTCTAATGTCTGTGCTTCATTAAAATAAGGATAAATAAATCTCCAAAACTTTTGCCATTCAGTTATTGACCTGATGAACAATGTTTCTTTTTTACTTTTTCTCTAGAGGGGGTTTATTAGAAAGCTTTTTGTCCACTGTGGATTATTTTAAAAATATTTATCCATATATATGTAAATAAATATTATAAAACAGTCTGCTATAGGTTTTTAGGCTTTCTGTTATTGCTTTTTTCTCTAACCAAAAATAAGTATGTACCCATTCACTAAATAGTGGATCAAAATAAATGTAATATTAGCTCGATAGATAGACAGATAGATAGATAAGATAAAGTCAACTACCTAGAAAAAGTGAAAGAATCTAAACAAAACATTATTTTATAGATTTTCTCTCCCAGTCATAAGCATAGCTAATAGACATGATAACTACTCAACATGAATCTTCACACACATATAAATTTTGTATGTCAGTTGTATCAATATTCTGTCCAAAGCAAATTTCACAAGACCATGACCGTATTACTTGGAAGTTTTTTAACTTGCTCTATTGATTCAGATATCATAATTACGGCTCTGCCTTTAAAATCAATTCTTTATTTTTTCCATTTACAACTTTCTGTAATATATACAGAATTATATTTTTGTAGTGCAATTTTCATTACATCACTCTGATGCAAGTAATATTTACTAAGGCTGTAAACCTTAAGAATATGCACATGAAAATGCGAAGGTAGGGACCTCTACAGGTCTTAACCACAAGCTTACACTTTGGAAGAAAAGAGGGGAAGATAGAGACTGGTTTCTATCCACTTTTAACACTTCCAATCATAAACATATGATGAAAGATATGTGAAAAAGATATATGATCCTCAAAATGTACATTTTGTTCTGAAAGCACTCATCAATTGGCCCAGGTAAGCCAATTAATGAGTGTGGGTTCAGCTTTCATGTGGTTCTTTGCGATCGTACATCTTTTTTCACATCTAATGTCATGCTGGTTCAGCACAAAATGTGCACCTTGGGAATCGTACATCTTTTTCTCATGTCTTTTTCATATGTTTGTGACAATTCCCCTCCACAAGATGTTAAAAGTGGATAGAAACCAGTTCCTACCTTATGGGAGAGTGACGTAGTGAAAATTATACTACAGAAATATTATTCATTAAGTGGATAATATCTAATTTAATGAATGACTAATAAAAATTATTAACATACAGAATTATTTTTCTATTTTTAAAAGCATGTCTTATACTTGACAGAATGAAATACAATATATATTGAAATTATACGTTGTTGTTTTGACTTGCGTTAAAATATATATATATTTTATATATTTCATATTTGTAAAATTATTTAAAAATATACAATAACTTAAACACACAGGCTTATTATATACCTGCGTCTATATATGTAATATATAGGGTATATGAGCACAGACTTTCACACGACCCACCACTCTCCACACTATCTCATAACACTGATACACTTGAACACATATATGTTGAAAAGATAAATAATCACCAAATATAAGTATTTCATGCTAAACCAGAAATCATCATATACCCTATATATAATATAATATTAATATAATATATATATTATTAAAGAAAAAAAGAATATTACATATATAGACACAGGTATATAATAAGCCTGTGTATTTCAGTTATTACATAGTAGAGATATCTGCCCATCCCTTGTATATGTGTTAAATGGATTATGTCCTGTATATGAGAAGTCAGAATGACCTTAGGTCAACATGGGTGTGACAAGAATGTCGGTCTCAGGGTAGCCTTTGAGCATTCCATCATCAGATTTTCAATTGGATGGATGGTTGAAGAGTTGGAGTGTGGAGTAGATTGAAGCCTGTCCATTAAAGTGTGAAGTTTGTCTACCTTAATATATATCTGAGCACTTATAGCATATATGTGTAGAGATGGTAATCTGGACCAACTGATGATTGCTGGTATAGCATGAAATACGTATATTGATGATTATTTATCTTTTCAACATATATGTGTTCAAGTGTATCAGTGTTATGAAATAGTGTGGAGAGTCGTGGGTCGTGTGAAAGTCTGTGCTCATATACCCTATATATATTAAAAATATACAGTAAAAGTTTTTTTTAAATAAATTTTAATTTATCTACTCAATTAATCTTTTCTAATTCTATTAAAGTCTTATCTTGAAAGTTTTCAAAAAATTTTTTTTACTTTTTATCTTTTAATAATCCATTGTGCAAGGCGAATACTTCATCAAGCGTTCAAAGAAGAAAACTGAAGGATATAAAACTATATAAGAACTATACTCCGTGAAAATACTTGACTGTTTTTATGCTTTATTTTAAGTGCAATGGTATATAAAATAGTTATCATTTTTTAAATTTAAAATCTGTTTAATCATAAAAATTCTTATTTATTTTGTCTTCCTTTCCCATCTTCTCTTAATATATAAGGGATTCGAACTCAGACTTTTACACGACCCTCAACTCTCCATGCCATCTCATATTGCTGCCCCACCTGATCTTAAGTTTCAAACATTTAAAGAATATTTTACAATATAATTCTCGTAATATTAACAAAGAATTCTGAAATTGATCTGACCATTACGCGTGTGTGTGAATTTAAATATGTGACTATATATTGTCTGATAGATGTATAGATTTTTATCATTTTAATTTAAAGAGAATTAAATTAATGATTAAACCTGAAACAATTCATTTATCATTTAAAATAAATAATTAAGCAAACTTCGAACATTATCAAGCATTATTATTCGAATTTAGGTTGGATAGGGGTAAACATTGTTGTATAACTTGGCAACCTCACTCTTTCAAGAGTCATTTGTATCGATCTAGTGAGGTGTATAGATAGCAGAGAAAAAGGCCACAATTATCAAGATAGTAATGATTTTAAATAATAAAACTTTTATTCTAATGTGCGTGCGAATTGCGAATTCAGTCCTAATATCCCAATTATGTTAAATCGTAGAAAACTCATCTCCTAGTAATAGATATAGATTTCTATATACAATGAATGATAAGATAATAAAGCAGAAAAAGCGTCCCTCTGGTCGAGTACTCTCAAGTCATTAGTTCAAAAGGCTCTGAGCTTACATGATAAATACACATGTCTTTAAATGTTTCTTCTATCTTTACATAAATATCATTAAGAGATGAATGTGAAAAGCCACTTTTTGAAAGTTTTTATATGTAGAGACTGTTTTGTTATATTTTAAATAATGTAAACTGTAATCATATGGGCATATAAAAGTTTACATATATATATATTCCATCTTTATTGTTAAAAGGAGGTTGCCTTAACAACAATTTGAGATTGTTGATTGTTATTAATATTGCCAAAGAGGATGTTTTCTAGTACCCGCTTGATGAACTTGAACTGGTTACCTGGTGAAAAAATGAAACATTCTTTGATAAAAGCTGCTTTGCTTTGTTTCAATGGGATATAAGGATAATAAAACATAGGGAGCTTGACTACCATAATGACAACTTCGTTGTGAAGTGTTTTAATCAAAAAAAAAAATTTTTTTTTTTTTTTTAAATTCATTTTATGTCTACTTTTTTTTTTTTAAATTCATTTTATGTCTACTTTTTAAATATATACAATATTTATATCCAACAGCCTGATTCTTACATATACAATAACGGACTAATTAATGAGTATATATACTTGCAAGCGCAAACGGTTAGGCAGTTGGGTTAAATATCCGAATTATTAATTTTGGTTAATTTTAAATTACTTCGTTTGATATAAGACTAATAAAAATTATTAATATGTAAATCTGTGTTTTACACTTTCTACAATTAGTAAAAAAGTCTCAGATTATGAGCTATACCTTAAAAACATTTTTGTTAGTGAAACGGTTTAACTTGTTTATACATTATTTTTTTTAATAACGTTAAAATCTCTTAAAGCCTATTAAATAGCGTTATATATTTAAGCGTTAGATAAATTGTGTTGAAAGGAAAACAATCACTTTCAATCTTATAATAGTTCAATATTATAGCTTGTTCATAGTATCACGTTACCCAGTTATATCCAACTGTCTTTAATCGGACAATTTTTCATACATACACACACACATATATATATATATAAGTTTACTTGTTTTTATCAGTGCATCTGAACCTTTAGTACCTTATTCTCAGGTAAGATAGGAACAGGTTTCTATCCACTTTTAAAACCATGTGGATGAGGGTACAATCATTGCAGAATAATACCATTGCAGTTTTTTAGTTTATCAGCACTCAATCCTATCACAATTATCCATCAGCCCAGAGTCAGACCAACCTCCTACACTATACATACTTTAGGATCATACACTTTTCAAGTAAGCCATATACACCATGTTACAATGTAACATCATACACATTATGTTTAGAGACCTGAATTTAACTTCAAATATATTATAACTTAAAAACAGAGCCAAAATAATAATAAAGCTACGAAAATGTACGTAGATGAACAAAGTATCCATCATCGACAACACCAACCAAGATATAAAATGATATCCAAATCATCGAGATATAAGCTATGGGTTAATAATAATAATAATAATAATAATAATAATAATAATAATAATAATAATAATAATAATAATAATAATAATAATAATAATTAATAATAATAATAATAATAATAATAATAATAATAATAATAATAATAATAATAATAACAACAACAACAACTACTACTAAACTATATGGCCAAGCTCAGAGGGGTTATCAAATGCTATATGCTACAATAAAAAGAAGCCACAAAGATAATAATATAATCAGACATATATGAAGACCTACTGAGAAAAAGCCTTCATAAAGTTCTTTTTTAAAAAACAGTATGTGCTTAGTCGACTTTCGATTATTACAGGACATAGATGCAGCATAAATTGAAAAGTGGGAGTGGGTATATATATATATTCACTCCCATATGACTTGTAATAGTGAAACTCAACTACGCACATACTGGTTTTTTTAAAAAAAAAAAAAACAACTTTATGAAAGTTTTTCTCTATATTTATGATTACACTAGTTTAAGTTAAAGCTTAAACTTTTATAAAGATAATAATAGAAATTAGTGAGCATTGTAAATATAATATATGACAATTAACTAAATTTAAGGAGAACTCTCAACTCACTCTCACAAATTACAGGAAGGCTCTTAATACTGGAATATCATAGAATGGTTAGGTTATATTAAAATCCTTTTTTTTTCTAATACCTTTTCCCACTATTATACTTATAATAACCATCATCAGCACTCATTACTATGATCAGGTCCACATTTAATTTTTGAATGAATAACAGTATGTTTTCTAATATTTATGCCATATTACTTCTCCAATGAATTTCTTTTCCAAAACAACTTCTTTCATATTCATTTCTGTAATATTAAAATCTCAAAGTTTTGCAATGGAAATTTTTTAACGCTAAAAATTTTACTCTTTTCTTTTTATTTAATAATTATTAGGCAAAGAATGGAATCCGAGTTATAATATGAGGAGACATACATTTAAGATAATGTCTACTTAAATGACAATCGTAATATTAAATTTTAAAGAAAATATTTTACCCAAAATAAATATGAAAATCTCATAATTTGGAATAAAAGAAAAATATACCAGGATAGCACTCAGATATAATGAGGGGGAGATTTTATGGCTCCTCAGGATACCACACTAATAATTTCTACTAACTCTTTCTTTATGAATTTGAGATAAATACTTTTAGCATTTAAACTTATGATGTATTAATATAAAATAATAATTTTCTGGATAAAGTAAATAATAATTTTATCATTAAAGCAGACTTCTTTTAATAAATGCAATTAGTTAAAATGGTCTTTCAATACTTAAGAAAATGAATAATTTATTTCTTAGATGCTTTCTTAACGTCGACATGAAAATTTTAATAAAGTGATTATTATGCTAAATTTCATATGTTCATGCACTCTTAATGTTCAACATAAAAGTTAATTTCATAATAAATTTTATGGTATTAAGATTTCTGGACAATATGTGAAGATAATAATTGAAAGACTATGAACCCAAAATTAACAATAAAAACAACATTTATTTTAACAATAGAGATATTGAAACAGCAAAACTCTCCATAATAGTTATGAGCAAGCATAAGAAATGGTGATTATGTAATGTTAATAAAGACATTGAACAGATAACAATTTTGAAAATCTGCAATCTTACCAAAAATGTGAATTATTTAAACAAACTGCTGCATAATTCAGTTGCAGAGGAGAAGTGTGATTTTTAAAGTTTATAGATAAAATAAAAATAAATTTACAGATTAAATAATTATTAACTATTATAACTTTATTAAAACAGGCAAAACTCTCCATACAGTAGTGCCAACCAGAATAACCAGAGTAATCAATGGATGTCAGAAGGCTTGTGCATAAAATCCCCATCTAATGCCTACTCATCCAATATCCCCAGACTAGTTTCTGGCTTGTGGCCTTCATCAGTGTTTTCAATTTTGTTCTCATAGTTTTGTAGTTAATTAGAGATAAAACATGGCTGCAGGAGGGTTGCCTTAGATCCTAATATCTAGGTGCAAGGCTGTCAGATCCAAGTCTCCTCACTGACAAAGGGCACATGCCAGAAACTAGTCTGAGGATATTGAATGAGTAGGCACTAGATGGGAATTTTATGCACAAGCCTTCTGGCATCCATTGATTACTCTGGTTGGCATTGAGTGGCATTATTATATGGAGAGTTTTGCCTGTTTTAATAACAGTTATGTGCTAGCATAAGAAATGGTGATCATGTGATATTATAACTTTGTTTAATGAAAACTTTTCTCAGTATTAACATTACCATAAAAAGTCCTCCATGCTGACAGTGCAATAAGACTATTATGTTGTCTCACAATGAGTACATTTAAATCTTAAATATGACATCAATTCAGCAGTGGAATAATTGCTGAAGGGGATGTATATCACTTATTAGGGCTCAAAAATTACAATTTTAATTTCTAAAATAAGTGTTTATCAGTTTTACACCCTATAATACAGACAAAGACAGCAAACTAGACCTACACATTAAAACAATCTACAACTTACACTCAAAATATTAATGAGTGCAACCAATGAGAAAGATGACATTCCTCAGAATTAACTACAATATCAATTGCCATAACATAAGGTCATGATAGTATGCCATGCATGGTTTAATACAAAATACATGATACAATACACCTGTAATTTAAATATAAATAAGTGATGGCATAAACCCAAAGGCAAGCACCTACATTTGACAGCAACAAATATGGTAGGACTTAGTTCCAAAACATAATAAAAATGAGAATGAACCATCAAGTATATAATAGAAACAATAATTGCCTTAAATAGAGCATTTGATGCTTAAATATAAGTCACAAAAGATATAATTCACAGAATATATTCTAATAAGAGAAATTCCAGCAAATTAAATATCCACATGAGTGATATAAAGCTTCAATCTTTTGGAGAACATAATGTTAAGATAAACATGTACAATTAAAAATGAGAGAGACTAATACTACCATCTCTTAAATAAATACTACATTAATTATCTGATGTGTAAAACCAATTAATATAAAAATAATTTGCCAAGTCTGGCTTAATAAAAGCATGGCTTAAAATAAGCAATGAGAATATACATTGTCTTCACCTTGTTCACCATAAACATATACATTCAAATAAATAACTCATGATAAGGGCAAATAATACTTTAAGCTTATAGCATTATAATAGGTAAATATTTTGTAAACTTTTGGATAATATAGCTTACAAATGATTCAAAAAAGCATATCAGACAAAATGCTTAAAATATATTAAATAAAATATGTGGGAAATTACAATAGCTTAATATTAAAACTTAAAATTATACCCAGTTTACCAAAAATAAAAGTCCTTCCTGAATGTTCTACTAATCAACAAGATACAATCTCTGTAATTACCATTCTGCAAATGCTAAATATTTCTAATAAACAATACATTTCCTGGTAAACACAAACACAAAATACATTAATGACCATTCACTCTTATCAAAGAATATTTAAAAAAATACAAATAATAATGATGCATCTGTAACATTTTATATTAATTTATTACTTCTTATTATCTATTTTGAAACACATATTAACCTTTTTTTTGCGGATTATTTTATTGGCCGAGTGAGGTAAAAGTCTAAATTTTTAATTGGTCAATTCACAAAGTGAAGTGTCAAAACACAAATTCAATCATCAAAAGTATATTAATAATTTGTCAGATTATGAAAGTGAATGAAAGTTTTTTTCAAAAACAAATTTCTCTTTATAATTATCAAAATATTTGTGAGCGGCAATTGTAAAACGACAATTTTTCTTCAACAAAAATGTTTTATGACGTCAGTGATTTTCTTTGCTAATTTTACACTGAAAAAAAAAAGTAAATAATTTTGTTAAAGTCTTAACTATTTTTCTAAAATAATTTTATTTTTAGCATATTTTATCAAAATAATTTGTAATTTGTCAAAAAATACATTTAAAATGGTCTAAAACATTCGTTTATCATTTTCGAAATAAAACAAAACAAATCGCAACTTTTGAGTTATTGACATTTTCTTTCTGTCAAAATGTAACAGCCAATAAGATTCAAGAAGAGCACACCTATTTTTTGTTAAAGTTTTGAGACCGTTTTATTGATTTTTTACTTGTAAAATAACTCAAGAGAGAGCAGCATCTTATGGAACTTTTTCTAATTTTTCAAATGACAGTAAAATCTCAACTGTACCATTAAAAGTGACAGAATTTGAACGGTCGGAAGTGGTGTCAAATCATCACATTTTTAACCATGACAAGCAACCATTGTGTTAAAGATAATACATAGGAGCATTTATTCTTTTGATGTAATATAAATTCCATTGTAGAGAAGATTCCATATTAATGATAATTATAATAATGTCAAGATATTATAGAGAAGACGAGAATATAATAAACTTCAATAAAATTCTTAATTCAGGAACCATTATATTCTATTCACATAAGATGTGACTCATTCCAATCATTCAGTACATGTAATAATTTAAGCATAATAGTAATAACTTTGAATAAATATTCTATTAGTATCTTAGAATAATATGTTTAAAAAGTATAAAGTCATGTAATAAATTTTCAGAACAATAGAGTAATTCCATAATCTTAATTTCACTGAAGATGCAAATGGGTAATTTCTTTTCCAATGCATTAATAAGCAAATAAAAATATCATTTCAAAATTCAGGTAAAAAATTTATAAAATTTCATTGTCATTAAGCAGGTATCTGGAATTAAATAGTCTATTCAAGCAAAAAGTTGAACAATTACAAAGAAAACCTTTTTTTTCTTTTTTTGAAAAAGTTTAAAATAAAAACATTTTTTAAAACATATGTTGCTGGAGAATATTCAAGCATTTAAAATCTTTTATCAAACTTCGTATTTTCAGCACATCATAAGGTTAAACTCTCTGCATGTGATGTTTATTGGCACAACATAAGGTTATTAACAGAAACATTTTTACACTATTAAGAACCACATTAAAATACCAACAGTAGCATGAAATCTTTGAAGTCTTAATATTCATATGACTACCACCTCTTATGCTTGTGTATAACTGTTGTTAAACAGGCAAAACTCACTATACATATGCCACACACAGCAAGCTAGAGTAATCAATGGATGCCTATCCTAAGATCTAGGTGCAGTGCTCTCAGATCCAAGGCTCCTCACTGATGAAGGCCACAAGCCAGAAACTAGTCTAGGGATGTTGGATGAGTAGGGACTAGATGTGGATTTTATGCACAAGCCTTCTGGCATCCATTGATTATTCTAGCTTGCTGTGTGTGGCATACGTATAGTGAGTTTTGCCTGTTTTAAGTCTTAATATTCCAGTACTAAAATATTAAATAGATAATATTGTTTTCTATTAATGAGATAATAAAAGTTCTTACATTATAATGATGAATTATGAAGAATTTTCTCAAAATGTACATTTTATATAAGAATAACTACAATTATTGTTAAATATTTAAATAAAATTGCCATTATGTCTCTTGGCTGTGTAGATTTTAAACTTCTTTTAGTAATTTCAGCATAGAACTTAAATGTCTGAAGAAAATTAGCAATACATGTTTAACTTTAAGCAAAGAAAAAATTGATAATTAAACTGAATAAAATTAATTAATAATCAAGTAAATTTCCCCAGTAAAATTACCCAAGTTAAGAAGAAAGTAGTAAAGTAACAAGTAAGAAGTATGTAAGCACATTAAATCAGGCAAAGCACTCCATACAGTAGTGCCACTCAGTGCCAGACAGAGTAATCAATGGATGCCAGAAGGCTTGTGTATAAAATCCCCATCTAGTGCCTACTCATCCAATACCCCAAGATGGGGATTCTGCACACAAGCCTTCTGGCATCCATTTATTACTCTGGCTGGCACTGAGTGGCACTACTGTATGTAGAGTTTTTTCTGTTTTAATAACAGTTATGTGCAAGCATAAGAAATGGTGATCATGTGATGTTTATGTAAGACTGCTATTTATATTGATGATCATGTGATTCATTTTGTTAGATGAAATTAACACTTAGATCCACCCCTTTCTTGACCTTGATTCATTAAAGTTTAAAGATTAATTGGTATCCTGGGACACATCACTAAAAATAAACTTATTTACATAATTGTCTAGAATTTTTAATTAAACTGTTACCTTTCAAGACAATTATTTATAGTATTAAAAATTATTTAATGAAAATAAAACAAAATATTGTACAATAAATTATATTATTTTTAAATAAAACATTAATTTATATCATTCTTTTTAAACACTCATGCAATATTTATTAAAGGTAAATTTCCCAGAATATATTTTAAAGAAGAACTTTTTTAAAATAAATATTTAAGAATAACTTTTAATATTGCATCCAGGAAGTTAAAATTGAAATGTATAATCCAATCACACTTACACATGTTTGCTAATGCTTTCTTTTATTTAAAATTAATAGCTTTTACTAATAAATTAATTCTTTATTTTTTTAATTAACTAATTAAAACTTATTTAGTTGACTTAATATTTATTACAACTGGTATTAAGAAAAATATACTGTTTATTAGCAAACCACTTAAATAAAAGGCATTTTTAAAAGCAAGTAATCTAAATATTAATAATGAGCATTAAATATTCAAACTTAGCTTTAAAGTTTATCTATAACATTGATTTTTACATACTAATAACTTTATTAAAATAGTTTTGACTCATAATATTTTTGTAGCATTAGCTTATTAATATGTAGGAAAAGAATATCTTTATCCCTAAACTAGGCAATACAAAGTTATCTACAACTACATATGAATTTACAATAAGATATTAAAAGTAAGTATAGGGGATTCGAACTCAGATTTTCAAGTACCCTTCAACTAGCCACACCATCTCATATAACTGATAAACATGACCACACACATGTAGAAAAGATAAATAATCACCTGTATATGTATTTTGTGCTAAACCAGCACTCATCAGTTGGTCCCTATACTTACAATTAAGCTTCAGGTTAATGAAGAGTGTCTGGTTTTCAAATATTTAATAAGATATTAAAAATAACTTTTAAAGTAATTAGAATGTATGACAGCTCTTACAAAATAATGTATAGAATGGATAATGTTTGGCCAATGGATCAATTTACAGTCGCTCAAATAAGCAATTTGTAATTTCTACATATGAAGAAATTATTTTAAAAAAAAGTATCAAAGGATATTACTGTATATCATAGACATGTGGTTGCTGTATTTGCATATTACAATCCTTATTTCATTAAAACTAATCAATCTTATAGTTTTGACTGTTAAGAAATCTTCAGATTTGCTTTGTTTGCGAGAATATCAAATAAGTTACCAATCACAGTGACTCTTGCCAACTGTAAAAATTGTGTTAGGTCTATCATCATGCAATGTAGTATTCATCATCATCATTATTAAATCAGCTTAGCAGTTTTTTCAGTTGGGTCTACCTTTTGCAAAAAGACTGAGTGAATATAAATTGACCCTACTTCAAGCATATTCCATGAATGTTTTTCTTTGACTTACGATTAATGTAATTTAATTTATTGGGAGTTTACATATTGATCATCAATCATTTACCTTATATGGCAATAGTGCTATTTTAATTCAACACATATTTTTCACCAGCCCACACTAATTAAATACTTCAGAAAGAGGTTTATTTGATGGTGCAAATGCTGTTTTTCTTTCAAATTGATATTGTTTGAACTTCTTTTTATCTCTTGGGGTGATTAAGGTCGAGAGAGGTTCTGCCTTTATGGACTCTCCCTATGTATGATGAATCATTTATTTTTATTTTAAAGTCTAATCATTAGGTTGATGTTATACATTTTCCATGACTTTTACAAAAATTTTAGAATACCAGATGAAAAGTCAGTTCAAATATCAATGTTTTCCAGAGATATTTTTCATTCTTTATAAAAGAAGAATAAAATCAGTTCATCCTTAAAATCCCGCTGGACATTTCACCAATATCATATAATTACTTCTACACGTAATACAATTTCTGATTTAAATGGTAGCCTTATATTTTATTATCAAAGATGTAAAGAGATTTCAGATATCCAAAGAATTCTCACTATTTGTCAATACTGGGTTAAACAACTGTTAGATTCTATTGGCAAATACTATTTTTTACCAAAAAATGTTAAATATCAAAGTTATCATAGAACCAAGATGACCAAAATATATAGTTTCTGTCCTTATGTCAGATATATATCACTGTATAAAGAAGTTGACTTAAATTCAAAACCCCCAGGTGTTTTTGAATTTGGAACTATTAGTTTGAAAGTAAAAAAATAAATCACCAATCAATGTGAATGTGTTTTAAGTCCATAAATCCTCAACAATAAAAGCCATAAAATATATGGATCTAACAGGATTACTGTATGGTATTTATTGATTATACAAGATTACACTATATGGCTGTTGAAGAGCATGAATACAAGTTCTCCTAGAAAAGGAATCAGAAAAAGTAGTTTGGTTTTGTGAAAATCAGATGTAATTTTTGTTTTGCCATAATGATCCAAATATTCTGTTTGTATCCTAATGATAAAATTGCATAATCTCAAAATGTAAAAAGTTGTATTATTTTATAACAAAGTTCTAAAGTACTAGAGTGTATTACAACTCTAAATACAAGATTATAATAGGATTAGTAAATTATTATGAGAAATGTCCAGACACAATACTGGTCCCTGCTGTGATTGAATTGCCGAACTTACTTGCATTAAAACTTTTTTATAAATTTTTACTAATCTAAAAAAAATTCAGTTTTAAGTTTTAGCATTGTATATTATCTTACTGACCATTGAAGCATGAGGTGTTTTAATATATATATAATATTAAATGGATGTTCAGATGGAAATATTTATTACATGGAATTTTTTGTTTATAATTATTTATTTGTAGAACATTTTTTAGGGCAGTAGCCAATCTAATTGCTCAAGAATCGCAAAGAAACTATTAGCAGAAGTGCAATCAAAAGAAATTCTCTTTTGATTGCTCAAAATCTGATAATAAATAAAAGATTCTGGAATAAACACTACAACATTCAAAATATCAATGTTTGCAAATAAATACTAGCATAGACTGCTTACAGCTGATAACTTGGGTAGCATAAACAAATAAATTTCGACTTTAAAATGCTACAGAGAATGGTAAATATGTGATAAGCTGACTATAGCTATTATTTATTTTTATATGTTGGTATTTTGGATATTATAAAGTGTATTTCAGTTTTTTGTTTAATATACAAAAAACTCCAACAAAAATGCTATTATAGATTAATGAGAAAACTGGTTTAGATTCAGAGGTTGTCAATTAATAGTTATTGATAGTTTCTTTGCAGCATCAAAAGTTAAAGGTTATTTTTGTTTACATGGATATGATTTCCTCATTTCTATTTTTTATTATAATAACAATCTATGGAAATATTTAATCTAATATATATATTTAGCCTCAGGGATGATCAATTACTAATAATTCATAGTTTCTTGGCAATATCCAATGCTAGAAGTTATCTCTGTTTACATGGATATAATTTTCTTATTTTATTATATATATATGAAGAGCTTGCAAAGCTTAGGGTAGTGATAACACAATGGGTTTAGAGATTAAAATTCTGGGAATAATTCTCAACTGAATATTTGAATAGAACAGCTAAATACTCAATCTATAATTACAATTAACTGATAATTATATTTTATTTTATAAGAGAGTAAATATGTGGTTGGCACATTAGCTTTTCATGCCAACAATTTGAGGTTTAAATTCAGATTAAATAGAATTTGAATATTTTTAGATTTAAACCAGGTTTAATTTTTTTTTACATAAATTGGCTAAGAGCCAGCTGATCATCCAAATCATCATCATTATTTTCAACATATATATGCTGGATAAAAATACCTCCAAGTTTAATTCCATTTTTTGAACCATAGCTTCTCCACATCACACCAATAAACATTCTTATTTTATCTGTCTACCCCACATGGGGTCTCTTTCTAGGTTTTTTACAATCTCTTAGATGACAATCCCAGAACTATTTCAGCTTCTTAATTTTTTCAGTGATACCAATGATATCTACTTAGAAAATATCTGTAATATAATTTTCACTACACCATTCACATGCAGGTGGGAACTGATTTTTACCCACTTTTAACATTTTGTGGAGGGGTGTAATCATAAACATATGACCAAAGACATGTGAAAAATATATGATCCCCAAGATGCATATTTCATACTGAACCAGTAATTATCAGTTAGCCTAAATTACAATCTCTTATACATATCTTTATCATTGTTCAGTATATATAGATAGGAAATTTCTATAGTTTAATCAATAAGTGTCAAACTTACTGTCCTCACAGCTTTGACACAAATCACTCCTTAGAAATATATTAATAATTTTTATTAGTTATTCATTAGACTAGAAATTATGACAGTGGTGTAATAAAAATTACACTACAGAAATATTATTTATTAAATGGATAATCTCTAGTCTAATGAATGACTAATAAAAAAATTTAAAATATTTTTCCCTAAGGCAATTTGTGTCAAAGTTGTGAGGGCAGTAAATATGACATTTATCAATTAAACTGTAGTAATTGGCTATCAAGGTTCAATAATGAAGATATGTGTAAGAGTATGTGATCTGGGCCAACTGATGAGTGCTGGTTCAGCACATCTTTTTTACATGTCTTTGGTTATATATTTATGATTACATCCTTCCATAAGGTATTAAGTGGCTAGAAATCAATCCCTCCCTTGCGTGAGAGTGGCGTAGTGAAAATTACACTACAGAAATATTATTCATTAAGTGGATAATCTCTAGGCTAATGAATAATTAATAAAAATATTAATCGGTGACCAGTGATATCTGTTTCTTTTCTCACCCAAATATATGGTTTTCAATCACTCCCCTACTCCATTAAGTGATCTGAATTTTCTGTATTGTTCTTCCATTCCGTAAGTAAGAACTAAGGTCTATTAAAAATTTTCCTTTTTAAACAGAAACATTTTTTAAAAATTAAATCATATCTAGTAAAAGCACTCCATAAAAGTTTAATTCTATGATTAAGTTTATCCATTATATTTCCATCTACATTAATCTGACCAAGGAATTTGTGCTTATTAACTTTTTCCAATTCACGATTGCCAGTCTTTATTCTTTTTTTGACAAAATAGAATGTTGGTCGATAAGTGGGTAGTTAATAAAAAAAACTGTTCAAACTCTCATTATCTGGAATTTGATAATATAAAATATAATGTTTTTTTTTTTCAATATACCTCTTTGAGAAACCGTTAGAGAGATTATAATAAACTATTTAAATAGTTTTACCCCCCTCCCACCTTTTATTTACATGGTGTACATACAAACATGCTTGTGTGTTGCATATATGTATATAAAAAAGAGTGTGTGCGTGTATATATTTTTTACATTACATTTATATGCAAAGGTTAGAAATTTTTTTTATCCGGAGCTGTAGTAAATAATAAAAAGTACTAAATCGTTTTAAATCTGAAAAAACAAAAATCCGAATTTCTTGTGTTGTTAAATATATCAAACACTCGCACAAACTTGAATTTTTGTTGAGGTGATGAATTTAAAAGACACTGAAGAGCAATAGAGGGGGAAAGGCGGTTCAGGACCAAATGTCTAAGCTAACAGAAGGGCTGCAGAATCAGTTTGACGATAGGAGGAGTGTCCAAATTTGTTCCTCAGAAGTGCACTTAGACAACAAATTAATTGCGACATTATTATAATTTGTGGTTTGAAATCTAATTAGCGCTAACATTGAAGATCGATTGAAGATCTTAAGTGCGGCTGGACAGATGCCGGAGAGTGAGCTGCTGATCCTCGTCTTCCAAAATGCTTAGTGCTAAGCAACCCCACATTACGCAGTCCTAAAATGACCATGTCTTTATTCGGGAGTAATCGCTCGGACTTTATGGGAGTAACATTACGTTTACTAAAATTTGTAAATTTCCTTAATCTATAAATAATACTATTCTCACTCCATACATAGGATTTAGTTTAATAAATGCCATTAAATTTAATTATAGTAATCTAACACCTACAAATATCTCATGTTACAACGTATAAGACAAATAAAAAGATTAAAAAATGATGCGTGTAAGAGTGTGTATCTATATTTTGGGGGGAAAAAAGAGATCTTTTATATAATAATAAAAAATCTGCAAAATAATAATAATAATAATTTAATAGAAATTATATTAAAAATTATTTTTAGACTTGTTAAGTTTCAGTATATTAGGTTTCAAACTCTAATATTTGCAACTACGGAAAAGTAGAGATAATGGAGAATTAAGTTTTCACTGTTGATCAAGATTTGAGAATCTCTTTTTCGTTTTAATTTTTAGTTTAAATAGTTACCTATCCTTATAAATATGAATACTAAGTTCTTTTCCGGAAGATTAGCAAATAAAGTAATTAAACGTAGAATATTACCAAGCAAAGAACAACTCTTATTATTGTCAGGGGTAAGACTTAATTTAATTAAATTTAGGGCTGCAGCATAAACTCATTTTAAAAGATCCTTAAGATTTATAATATATAACATTAATACGCACTTCAAAAATGGAATAATATTTTTTTTAATTCCGAAAAAAATGAACAAAAGATGAAAAGTTTAAGCTAAAATTTTTTGGTGTCTGTACAAAAATTCCCCCAAGTGATGATGATATTATGTTGATATTTTAGTTTATTCAATATCTCGTGGTGCTGTTATATATATAGCCGATTAAAAAAAATACATTTTTAAATATTAATAATATTATATCTTTGCTTGACGGCAAAGAAAATAGCAAGGCAAAAGGGTACTACGACCAAGCGATAATATTTGATCACTGTTGAAAGTTGTCGCCACAACTTGCCATCTCCTTACGTAATTTATTTTAGCATTTCAAAAAGCTGTACTATCAATTTTACAAAACTATTCTAAATTAAGAAGTATCAAAATTATCGATCAATCAATTTTCAATCTCTGTTTTTATATACATACAAATATTAGGTAACTTGTAATACCTGTTTTCAATTAATACTTTACTTTATTACTTCATGCTAAAAAATAACTTAGAAAAATCACTGAGTATTTTCGTTAAACTTCCCAACATTTAATTTTATATATGTATGTGCGTGCGTGTGTTTATGTATATATTACAATCAATTCGTATCATTTGATCGTTGACATACATTAGCATTTCCACATTTAGAGCTAAATCACAAACTTTAACAATCTTATATTTAGAAATAGAATATCTTTAAATAACAAACGTCAAAGTTTTATTTATATAAATATTTACATGTGTGCGTGCATGTGTTTACGCCAATAATGATTTTGCGTAATAAAATTTAAAACGTATATTAACAATCACAGAATACACCACATACATATATGCATGTGTGTAAATGCATATAAATTAATTTGCTGTGGGCGCATATATATAGATATGGTCATGCATTTTAATAAACGATCGAAGATCAGGCAAGACTTTAATATTTGTTCCGCAGCATTAACTATGTTTTATCTTACTATAAACGCCACTTAATGTAAAATTCAGTCTTTGATAATGAAGTAGATATTTACCTTGATAAAATATATTTGTCTTCGTGGACATGCATGGTAAAAATTGAAGCGATAATTGTCAAAAACCCTCTAAAATATGGGTATAATACCTAAAGTAGAAAAACTTCAACAATGCCCTAGGTCAGACCTGAGTGACAAATAAGATTAAATATTCTGTTTTCATAAAGTCATTTTTCAAATGTTACTCTTTTAAAGTCCTATTAAATCGCACCCCTTGTGAGCTCTCTGTATTTCATTCACTGCTATCGAATGAATGAACAAAATCGCGTTTCATCCACGCTAAAACCCATAACCTGTTTGATTAGCCATTGCCGTAATATGATTATTACGCTACACAGACATTGATAATCCGTGTATATTTTTGATGTTATTTATATTGAAAGCGCATGCATGACAAGATTACAATACTAAGTTAACTGAAAATGTTAAACAACGTTACATTTTGCGGTTTTAATAGCGATTTGTGCTTACTAGAGTCATAAACGGATATCCCAACTCGACAAATTTTGTCTTGCCTACAATTTAGTTGTCATATGTTTCAAAAATATATCAGTAGGAGAGAAATTATAGAGTGTTTAATGTAAAAGACTTTAACAGTTGTTCTACGAGGAGTTTCCCAGCTGGATCACATTGTACGCCTATTAACAATAATGAAGACTAAACCCTAGAAGTCGACAGCTTTTTACATACAAAACTAAGAGTCATTTTTTATTACGATAACTTTAAATAAATAGATATTTTATTCATTTTCAAAAATTCTTAATTCAAAACCAAGATAATTTACTTTTTATTCATCTTCAAAAATAATTTTAAGGATTAAAAAAAATTTTCGGATGTTATGATTTATATTATCTTTTAATTAATAAACAAGAACATGTTAGCCTTTGTTAATTAAAACTTAAATGATACAAATTTACAACTACATCTATATATCGCGCACAGACATAGATACATAGTGCGTTATACTTGATTTTGAATATTATCCTACTTAAGGTAGGATGATAATATTTACACATTTAATTCAAATTTTTCTATCCATAATTTTTCTTTGCATCACTAATAAATAAATACTAGTATATTGTAAATACCGAACTTTAAGATGTAATTAAAAGGATTTGAACTCATACTTTCAAGTTTTCTTCAGCTATCCACTCCATTTTATATAACCGATACACATGATCACACACATGTGAAAAAGATAAATGATCTCCAATATACGTATTTCATCCTGAAATCACTAAGAAAACAAAAATATTTCTGCTTCCACAATAATATATAATTTTTCCTGGGTCATTTGCAATGTTTTGGAATCTAGTATAGAATTTTTATAGCCCATCTGTGGTCACCTCTTTAGAATCAAACCCAACCCGGTTCCATTTCAACATCTTATTTTTTCAGTGAAGTCAGTAGCTCCTGCCTTTTCAATCACTTATGTGTTTTACTTTGAATCATTCTTTATAGTGAGGTTTAATTGTTATCTCAGATCCAGAAGGACTTGGTTATAATTTAATACTCATCCAAGAGTAATTCTATAATTTACTCATTACGTTTCAATTTGGTTTAGCAATTGGATTAAATATTTACAATTGTTAAATCTTTCTAATTCATTAATAACAATCGTTACTTTCTTCTTATAATAAGAAACATTAAATATTGTTAAATCTTTTTAATATTTATCTTCATTTTTAATTTTTCTCCTTTCATCTGATAGTTTGATACCATTTGAAATAATTTAGAAATATTGAATTAAAAAAACAATATCATCATTTGAAGAAAGTAGATGACTTAATAAGTAATCTCCATTTATTTTTATTCCTTTATTTTCTATTTATTCTATAACAAACTTTATTAAACAACTCTAAAAAGTTTTTTAGAGATGAAAAAACAAACATATAGAATATTATTCATTTTACTATGCAGTCTAATTAGCTCTGTTTGTCAGTATATTGGAATTATGTGATAATATTTAAAAACTTTAATTACATCAAAAATGCTTATTAATCTATAAGTCTAATGTCAAACAGACTTTTCTACTCATTGACTTATTTAATGTATATTAGATTAAATATAGTCATGGATTTATTATGACGTAAATCAAGTAAAATGTAGTCATTTTTCATGTAAATAACTTGAAATATATTTACTATTGATATTGGTAGGGAACCTATTAACCATGACTGATTATTCCAAGCTAAATTACTTTTACTCTAGCTACCAGTAATAGAGTACCAAACTCTCCATACAATAGCGCCACCAAGTGCAAGCCTTCATAATCAATGGATGCAGGAAGGGTGGGTATAAAATCCCTATCTAGTGCCTATTCATCCAACATTCCCAGACTAGTTTCTAGCTTGTGGCTTTCATCAGTGAGGAGCCTTGGATTTGAGAGCACTGCATCTAGATCCTAGGATCTAATGCAACTTTTTATTGGTGATAGCTACAATCCAGAACTAGTCTCAGGTTGTTGGATAAGTAGGCACTAGATAAGGAATTTATGCACAAATCTTCCTGCATCTGTTGATTATGAAGGCTTGCACTTGGTGGCGCTATTGTATGGAGAGTTTGGTACTTGTATTAACAGCATGTGTAAGCATATGAAATGGTGGTCATGTGATGTTTTGATGGCTTTACATTCAAGAATAGCTTTTTTTGTTTTGAATACGAATTTAAACCCAGATAGATTTTTTATAAGTATGAAAACTTAAAATATTCACAGCCTCTTTTAATATTCCATGAATAATGAACTATCTCCCTGAAAGATTTATATACATTAAATATTTTTATGGGTTTATTATAATGTAAACATTAAAGGGTGGAGTCATTCCAATGTGGATATCCAGAAATATGTTTAGCAGTCATGTTGCTAGGAAAAAAGCATCAATTACCATTGATGGTCCCAAATCTAGACTCTTTTTCTTCAATGCCCAATAGTAGCTTTCTTTGTGTTGAATTTAAATAGAAATAAAAAGAGATCCACTTTTATTTCTAATTTAATTTGTTGTATGAATTTAAATCCAGACAGCTATTTTTATAAGTGTGAGAACTTGAAAGACTGGCATCTTTTTTTAACTTACTGTGAATAATAAATTATCTTCCCCAGAGAAATATATATGTAAAATTAAGTATTTTTATGAATTTATTACAATATAAACAAAGTAAGTGTGGAATCATTTTTTAAAAAACTGGAAAGATTTTAAGTAGTCATCATCATCATCAACCATTATCAATCCACTGCAGGATGAAGGTCTCTCCAAGTTCAATCTATCTTTTCCAGTGATCAGTGGTAATTGGTTTTTCCTAGCAATGTCATTGTTAAACATATTTCAGGTTATTTATATGAAAATGACCCACACTTTACTTTGTTTACATATATATATATATATAAATTTAACGGTTTACAAACTATTACAAACAATCCTTAAATCTGCAGAAGTACTTTCAGTTAATTTCTTAAACCTGCCTCAACTGCCATTAAATTCAAAAAACAAAAGCGGAAGCAAATGTCATCAATTCAAATTCCACGAATCTCGTATTTTAATGTTAGCAGTTTGTTGATTTATTAAATGCATTTTATTCCTGTTTATAAAAAATGCCTCTTTAATTTTTCTTTTACAATGGTTTCTTTCCTCATGAAGAATGTTCACATTTTCAAAATCAAATTTAAATTTATATTCTTCATGAGGACAGAAACCATAGTAAAAGAAAAATTTGAATTTAATGTGGATTTAAGGATTGTTTGTAAACCATTAAATTTATTATTTTAATTATAATTACAATTTTGCTTTTAACTAACAGACATTTTATTTATTTTACATATATATATTGAAACAGTATGATTTGGTCATCATACAGTTTTACCTACTATATAAAATAGTAGTCTTAATTTCCCTAATTCAAACCCTAGAGGTACACGTATATAAAAGTATACTTGGTAATTTAGCATGTATAAAAACGTATATTTATGTGTATATGTGTGTAATTGTATGTGCACACACATTTGCTATTTTGTATACACATTTTGTAATATTTTTATTTGAGAAAAATTGTATATTCACATCTGATTAATATTTTTATATAATGTACACACATTTATATTTTCATACAAATATTTGTTTTATGATTTTAAATTATTAAATTGGTTTTAAGCTGTGGAAATTGTATATATATATAAGAACAAAGTTCTCTAAATTATTTCAAACGGTCTTTGAAGTTATCCAATTACTAAATTACTTAATCATGTATAGTAATTAAGGATAAATGAAAGTTTCTCAGGTGTATGTTAAAATGGTTGCAGCTTAAATCTCTTTCAAAAAAGAAAGAAAAAAGAAATTCACTGTTTAAAGAAAAAGAACTGTGTAAATCTTATGAGACACCGCCTGCATAAATCCAGACTTTATGATCCTTATAAAACAAAAATTGGACAATTAAACCTGCAATAAAATCCAGTTGAACTTGAATCTTGTGAAATAAAAGGGACAATTAATAAGCATTAAGCCTGAAATCAATCTAACCTATTCGTTTGAAGTTGATGAAATTAAGACTTCTTAAGTTTTAAAGTCTAAAAATAAAGATTGTGAATGAGCTGTAAGAGGGGGGTGAAAGAAATATAAAAAGGCCAGTTTAAAAAAAATCATGATCCATTTTGCTTTTACTCTCATGTTAATCTTTACCCAGGCAGTTTGCCTAGTTTTTGTCATGGAAACCAGTGGCTAGAGAAGCAAAGGCCACCTTCCTGGCAGCCAAGAACCGTTTATGGAGATCGAAGACCCAAACCACTGCCTAACTGAAAGAATAGCCCATAGATGAACCAGCTCAGATAAATCAGTCCATGCGTGTGTGTTTCATACTGTCAAGCTGCAAGCCTTCAGAGTAAATAACCGGTAACAACTTCTCAACCAAGCTAAATCTAAAGCTATAGCAATTTCTAAATCTTTCCTAAAGCTAGCTATATAATATAAATAATGTGCACAAACTCTTAAACTCAAATCTTACAAATTAATTCAACTATGTTAAATAAGTGTATTCTCTTTTAAATTAATTAAACTGTATTAAATAAGTGTATTTCCATCTGTAAATTTTAAAATACTTCAAAAGTTAAAATGTAAATCTTGCCTGATCTCAAAATCTGAAATCTTTTTAAATTCACTTATAAAAGATTATTATTGCCTTATTATTTTCTCTATTTACGGCTATACTTTTGCATATATATATATATATTGTTAAAATGCATTTATTGATTTATGCTGTGCCTTCAGAGCAGAGATTATTAATTAGTATAAACCTAAAGAGACGCTTTTGTTCTCAAATAAATTAATTTATGCTACTTGGCATATTTATAGATCTCTGTTCTGAAACCTATTTTGATATATTAGTTGAGCTGCTATATTTAGCTTAATATTGCATATATGTTGCTTATTAAAAGGTCTGTTTAGTTAAATACAAGAGAGTGATGATTTAAGGCATATTCAGCAGTTAGCCATGTTTAAGTCCCAGATATGCTTTAGACCCCATTAATTTATTTCATAGAATATGTAGTTAATTAGTAAACTAGATCATTTTAATAAAGTCCTCTTTAGCACAATTTCAGTGTTTATTTAACTAACTGGCATAGGGTAGTTTGCAGAAGAAACTATAGATTTTGCACTTGACTAATTGTAACAATTAATATTTAGAAGGCATTGTGAATGAGTTTTTATGAAGCACTGAGGTGCATTCCGCCTTGCTATCATATAATTATTAAGATAAGATTAGGTTTTAAGGACTATCTTATCATCCCTAGTTCGGACAGCCCTCTCTCTTGAATGGGATAATGATTTTAAGGGTCATTCCCATTACCTCCTTCAGAACTGGAACACCAGAATCCAGCATCTTATATTATGGCTGTTCGATCATCCGAACTAAACGTTCACGTATAGCAAGCAACTGGTACCTGAGAACCGAGTAAACGTTACTGAATCTCATGAGTAAAGGCACATTGAAGCCGCATCTCTGATGTAATTTGCATAGAGCCGTAGCCTCCGAAGTTATGCTACAAAGCGCCAATTCATCTGCTGTTATATTAATTGTTCGGCATTGATCTGAACCTGAACCTCCGATCTAGTTTGTCTAATAATATCTACATAAAGAGCGCATGGACTGCTCATCACGTAATAATAAATTTAAGTACACATTGTATAAAGTTGCCACTCTCTTAAAATTTAATCCTTAACACACTAGTAGGAATGACAGAGCATAATTTAGGCCTCAGTGTAGACGTAAAAATAATTATTAATGTATAAACGCTGTAATGAAATAATGTTGATTACAGAACGTGTAGTTCGTATTTTCACCATCCCACCTGCGAGTGGAATATGCAGTATATTTAATTGTTATTGTTTGTGTTTTGTCAATATTAAATAATTTTAAAACATATAACGTCTGCAGTATTATTCACTTTGTTTATATTAAATCACCATCCATAATTATTAATATATGCATTAGATAGTCAGTCATAAGTTGTGTGTGTGGGTTTAGTTAAATTATCAAACATTTAGTTAATTATCCCCGAGTCTCTCGCTTTACCCTTTGCTACTGCCGGCACGGAAATTAAGAGATTACGAGTGTGACCTCATATATGTCATTCATAAGGTAGTAAGTCAGGGGGGGTTGGTGAAGGAGCTAAGGTGCGGTCGGATTTGGTCTCAAACCCTCATCTAGATCAGCCTTGGTATAATTTACTAAAACTCTGGATTTTCTTGCGTGAATGTTCAAATAGGACTCTTACAATATAGTAATATTTTGATTTGCTAACTGTTTCAAAGAAGGATGGGAATGTTATATAATATTCAAAATTTTAAATTAAAAAACATATAATCGTATTATTTTTAATTTATATTATATATAAAAAGTTTAATCTATAGGAGGTAACTATAGGATTGTGTTGATTTAGTCAACAAACACGTTTTTACAATACTCATATATATTTTAAATAATCATATTTCATTCAATAGTAATAATATTTAATAGTTACAAGCATGTCTACACTATCCTTATTCAAATTTATAATATTTCTTAAACCTTACAATAGTTATAAATGAAATATTAATTGAATTTTTATTACAGTGGCTCTTTAAAGGTGTGTGTGAGAGTATATTTACAGAGACTTATTAAATAAGAATAAATGTATTTCATTTACTCATTGAAAAATATTTTCTTCCAACGGGGAATATTAAATTTTATAATATTACAATTTTTAAATAATAAATAACAATATTATCTTTTAAATATAACTATTAATTACATATTTTAATTAGAATAAATAATTATTATAAAGAATGATAGTTATAGTTGTATTTAAATTTAAACTTAAAAGCAATTACGTTTAATAACTTAGTTTTTAAATATTTAATTATTTTATTTCAAATTGTAGACAAAAATTAATTTATGCAAAAAAACTACCAGTTGATTAATAGAAGATAACCAATACAATTGATTTAATTTATCATACTGTCTATAATATAAAAAAAAAAAGAATTGATTAAAAAGTGTGAGGTAATAACCTGCTTTTATTAGTTCGTTAAAAATTAAATTACAAAATTTGTATCATATTTTATTTTTAAAAGTCAGTCACATGTCACATGATGTATATATCTTGCATCACCAATATGTAATATATAAAGAGCCTGCTAATAGCTCTAAACAAGTTATTTATTTTATTTTTTTTATAATGAATGCTATAAGAGAAAATACCTGAAGTCTTTATCTATGATGGTCCCCAATCCCCAGACCGGTGTTGAGCTATGGTTCTCGTCAGTGAGGAGCTAGCTCGAAACTGGTCTGGGGATGGGAACCATCATAGATAAAGGCTTCAGGTATTTTCTCTTGTAGCATTTATCATTAAAAAAAAATAAAAACAATAAGCTTGTTTAGAGCTATTAGCAGGCTCATTATATATTACATATTTTATTTTGAAATAATTAAAAATTACTTTCAATAAGCTGAATAATTAATTATACAAGATATTTTAAGAAGATTATAAAAAGGCCACGGAATTAATAAAAAAAAATTCATCACTGAGAATGAATTCGATCTTAAATGTCAAATTGTAATCAAAACATGATTACTAGAAAAGTAAAAAGAAACATCATTATTATTATTATTGGAAAAAATGGGAAAGAATTATAAACATATTCAAGGGGTTTGCAGATATTGATGCATAAGAAAATGTTTTATCTTTTCATTTTTAATGAGTTTAACCAGAATTATATTTTATAGAACTTTAAGATAGTTACTTGATAGTAATTATAAATCTATTTAAAAGAATTACATCAGATTAAGTAATTTATATGCTGAAACAAAATTGAAAACTAATAAGAAGAATAAATAATATGTATTTTATTAGTAATGAAAGAATTTTGCCAGAATAATTTATGTTTTTTTTTATATATGGTATTAAAAATAAATAATGATAAAGTAATTCTTGTTGCTAGCAAAAGATGTGTATTTTGATGAAAAACATCAAGAGGCTGAGAATTTAAAAAAGAGAATAATTTATTTTAATAATGAATATTAAAGAAAGAGATGAATTATAATATTATGACAAACTCCAACTAATTGATATATATATATATATGTATCAACCTTATAAAATAGCGCAGCAAATATGAACAAATAAAAGTTAAAGTTAGCACTGCTTACAGATGAATTAGGTAAAAGCTATGCTTTTTAATGGAAAATGAGAGTTATAAACTAATATTTAACATCTATTATAAAATTATTGAATGTCCCAGATTTTAATGAGCACTCAAATTTAAAATATCAGGATCCAAGAATAATATTTCAAAGAACTCAAGAACTTAAGAAGATCTTATTAATTGTGATTTTTTTTTTCTTCTTAAAATCTTGTACTTTAAATAATGTGTGTTTTCTAGTGGGAGAACAGAGGAAATGATGATACGTGATTAAGTTTCAACTGTTGTCCGTTGTCATGGTAATAATGGTGAAAAGTTTTGAGAAGTTTTTTAAAAAAAAAAAAAGGTTTGAAAAACATTTCAATTTTTTTTTGTTGTTGTTGTTAATGTTTTGTATTGATATAAGACAGAAATTATTTAAATAATTTATATGTTTTTATTAATGTTTTAGAATATTTTGAAATTTAAAATTGAAGGTATAGTTTGCTTAGTTATAAAATTTTTGTATGGATATACTAAAGAACTAAAATATAGTATTGCGTAATTTGATAATATGAGTTTATGTAATTTTAGACACATTAAGAGTAATAGTTTGATTATAAGAAAAATGGTATATATGAGATTATCAATTTATTATAGTGTTGTATATTTCATAATAATGACTGAATGACAATAAGAAAAAGGATATTGTTAAGATAAATATTAATATATAATATGGGTATAATATTATAAATGAAAAATGAAATAGAGAGAATGTAATAGTTAAGAAGATGATCTATGATCTCAAACATTATAATGTATACTATTATATTTTATCATAATTATAGATGTGTAAAAGATAAGGAGATAGGGTTATATATTAGAATGAGAAAATTAATATATGCTGATACTGAAAAATATATAAGTGTCGAATTTGAGAAGATTTCATTTGAAAGATAATCATTATATTCCATAAGAGGTTTAGAATTAAGCCAGGATTTTTTGTGGTAGAGTCATTAAAGTAATAATGACTACCCAAAAGTTGTAGTTAATATATAAATGTTAGTTGTCTCCATTCCTAATCTGTACAATGGTTTATTAAATTAGTTTCTTATCCAAAGTATTATCTGTGATAGTGGAATAAAGAGTAATTTATTTAGGAGATTATAGTTTTTCTTTTTCTTTTTTATAATGATAATCTAAAGAAAGGGAAAGAGCCAAATACGATTGACCCATTGTTGAAAGAGCAACATAAAATCAACAATAATAAAGATTGTGAATAAAAGATATTTGATAAGAGTATAAGATGAATGTATAATATTTTAACATGGACTATTCTTGATTCAGTTATTTATTTAAAGTATATTATTTGTACTGTATCAATAACATAAAAGTATAAAAGTTGCATTTCTACATAGAAACAATTATTTATGCAAATTCCACACAGACAAAAGAGCTAATATATCAAAGTACATCAAAGAACTAACATCAGTTGGCTATAAATATAGAAGAATAACCAAAAAACATAGTTCCAAGCAAAAATAAACCAAGATGGTAGAATTGGAGATAACAAACCTCGAATAACCATACCATACATACCAAACATGGATAAACACTTAGTGCAAACACTATCAAAAAATGTTTAGTAAGTTTTCACACTTCTGCTAACACCAATAGACCCATTATCTATCGACAAATTAGACCCAAAAACAACACCTCAGGTCATATATCAAATCCAGTGCCCTCAGACTGGTTGCTGGGTCTCATATTATGGGGAAACAAAAACAACCATCACAAACAGAGCATCGCAACACATATATGTATAGAAGAGCACTCAATAACAAAGAGACCTCATTGGTATTTTTAAAACATGAAAAAAATCTCTGGACACACATTTGAACCCACCAACCCCAGAATGCTATGTAGAGAGAGAAACGATCATAGGCGTACAATTAAAGAGGCCTACTTTATAAATAACGATACTAATTCCATAAATAATAAAGACACCTGTTTCACCATTTCAAAAAGATGGACAAATTAATCAAAACAAAAGAAAACACCATGACCTATGACTAATGAACAGCAAACTAATTTGCATAAATTACAATATTCCTCCTCATTGCCATTGACTGCATTCAGCTATGAATATGAAGTCTAAGAACTTCAAAGACGCTTAGTGTATATAAACATATAGACAAAATTAAAATTCTCTAACAAGTGTGTTAGCCCAGAATTATTAGTTTTAGTAAATAATAATAATATATTGGTATAATGATTTTTAAAACTGAATTACATTAAATTGGTATAAATTTAGTAAAAATAAGTTTAAAATTACTGACCACTGAAGGATTATTGTGATAATAAGGAAATTACTCAAAGGTATGAAAATATGAATGATAAATCAATTCATAATATTAATTTATTAAATAATTATCATTTAATTACTTAAAAGATACTGACCCAACAGTAACACATGAAATGAGAATGGTATTTATTTCTAGATATCCTAATGTAAAAATTGTAAATATACTACTATACAAATGTAAGTCATAAATTGTTTAATGTTTTAATTATAAATTTATTAAACACACATTGATTGCGTAAGTAATATTTACTGAGGCTGTAACCTCGAGAATATGCGTATAAAATGCGATAGTAGAGACCTCTACAGGTGTTTAACCACAAACTTACACTATGGAAGAAAAGAGGGGAACCCTTCTTTACTTCAACCTACTTTCTATTTAAATAGGTGAAGCTGAAGCCGTTAGATCTGTGGACTTAATTGGTGAAGTATTGAATAGCTTCACGCTCGCAGATCTAACCATTTCAGCTTCACCTATTTAAATAGAAAGTAGGTTGAAGTAAAGAAGATTCCCCTCTTTTCTTCCATAGTGTAAGCTTGTAGTTAAACACCTGTAGAGATCCCTACTATCGCATTTTATATGCATATTCTCAAGGTTACAGCCTCGGTAAATATTAATGTTTTAATGTATAATCATAATTATTGTTATAAATTTTTTATTGTTAAAAATAAATATGTGTTATTGATTCAAATTGACAATTACTATTATTTTTTTAGGGAAGAGATATCGCAAGCATCATGGCATAATGAAATTCTTATATAAAATTTATTAATTGGGTATTTTAAATATGGAATTCTAATAAATAATTTAAACATAACAAATCAAACATTTATCAATTTTAATTTATAATTTGATTAAAGTAATATTCAACTGATATTTATTTTATTAAATATCGAAGTACCTGAATAATTATCTGAAATTTGAATTTAAAGAGTTATTATATATTGGTAAGAGAACAAACAAGTGTTACTGACCTCATTAAAAAAATTAAAAGTCTGAAGTGGAGTTGGGCTGGAAATATTGCTAGAAAAGATGATTATAGATGTACAATTGAAATCTTAACTGGATTAAAAAAGATTGTAAAAGACCCAGAAAGAGACCTCATGTGAAATGGATGGATGAAATAAGAAAGTGTTCAGGGGTGATGTGTGGAAGAGAAGCTAAAGATCGGAGATGGATTGAACTTGGAGAGACCTTCATCCTGCAGTGGACTGATAATGGTTGATGATGATGATAATGATATGTTCAGAGTATTATGAAGATTTATATTATTTTCAAAAGTCACATATATGTTTTAAAGTTTATTTAAATTTAATAAAAATATATAAAAGCTTATATAAAGGAGTTAATCCTAACTGCTATATTATTCAAGATATAAGAAATTAATAAGATCAATTTTGATATTTGTATGGAAAGATAAAATAGAATTGATAAATGCTAAAAATATTTAATGTATTCAAAATTGAGTTATATAATACTGTATTAGATTTTGGCTAATTATAAGGGTTTTGATTATCAATCAATGATTATTCTGCTTAAAGGTAATTATCTATAGATGTAGAGGAATAATTAGTAAAAAGTTTTGTAAATTATTAATATCAAATAAGTTGGTAATTTATTATTATTATCAATGTATTATTAAAGTTATATTAATTGTCATAGTTGGTAATTGTAAACGAGAATGAAATTATTCTTTAGATAAGTGGATCTCAATAAAATCGCACTTACTATTCATTTGTCTAACTGTCAACCATTATTATTTTGCTTATTAAAGGAATAATAATTATCCCTGAGCTATCAATAGGATAGCAATAGTCAATTAGATTAATTTACTTTGTGTTTTTAAAATTATATTTATCGTTTATCATAAGTACAAGAGAAAATTTTAAAAATTATTTCCCATGAATTATTATGTTAGTCATTGTGTATTGTAGAGATTTTCCTAATGATTATAGCATGATGATAGCTGGAGAGTTTCTATAATGGCAATGCCATTGTAAAGTATATTCCATATTGTAACGAGCACAGACATTCGTTACATTGTTTTTTTAATTTATTAAACATGAAAGTAAATTAAAAAGTTCGCATTTAAAAATTTTCTTTAAGAATTAAAAATTGAAATTAAATATCATCTTAAACTCGTATATGTTAAATCGCACAGATAATGAAAAATTATTAAAATAAAACTTTATTAAAGAAAAAGTATTTTAAAATTAAATTTTAAAAAGATTTGGAGATAAAATTATATCTTTAAATTTATCTTTAAATATATTTTTGATTTGGAAAACAGGTTAATTAATCTGAAATGGAAATGATTGTTAATTAGTTAAATGTAAACCAGCCTTGGGCATTTAAATGTAAAAACATCGGTCAGATAGGAAAACAATAGAAACTGTTAGCAAATAAGAAGAAATCCCTATGGAATCGGACCACAGCGAAAGGACCATCGCATCGGTGACATAATGTAAATTAAATCCTTCACATTAATATAAAAAGGACAAGTTTGGAAATTATTACTTAGTTATTGATTTATTACAATGTGAGAGATATGTGTTAGTGTGAAAGTGAAGGAGAAGGGATTGAAAAAAGACGCACGATTCAATCCCTTCAGCTTTGCTAAGAAAGAAAAAGAAATGAACTATCGTTTTTCTACATTGAGGACCAGTTAAAGCAAAAAACCTCCGGATGGATAAATAAATCGGCCAACAGAATACCAATTTTAGGACGGCGTGGGAATTCATGTTCATGGCAAGCAACGGATACAGTTGGATGTTTTAAAAATTGTAAGAACTTTATATTCACTTGAAACAATAAGAACTCTAAATTTTAAAACTTTTTAGTAAATAATGCAATAGAATCCTATCTGACCAAACTAAATTCTTCATTAATAATGTTATTTGATGTATTTGTTATTTATTTATTTAAAATCATTTCCATTTATTTAACTTTGTACTTTAAGTTTATTTATGATTTCTGTTTTCCGATAAATTAAAATATATCAATGTTAAACTTAAGTCGGGCCCCACGTTGGGCGCCAGTTGTAACAATCCAGAGAAAGCCTTACGTATCTGCCTACTTTATAAATTTTTCTAGGTTCAAATACCTAGATGGCGCTCTGTAGTGCAGATTACGTTAAGGCTTTTTCCGGATCATTACAATATGTTTCTCAATATTAAAACCTATGTATTTGTGATTATTACTGTAGTCTATCTTATGTTAGCAGTATTAAGTTAAGTATTGTGTCATTCATTTTTTTCAGAAGGTTACATTTATATATATATTAAAATACAATAAAATTCACATAAATTATAGTTATTTTTAGAAATACTTTTGACTATACATTTTGTAGTCTTTATCAACTATATAACATTGAATAATCAAAATGAGACATCCTTTCATAATATCCATAGTTCAATTTAGTTTATTTGTTAATGATTTGTTGAAAATTAGTTACAATAAAAATGCTATCACTAATATTATTAAAAAATGTAAGAGGAATCAACAATATAATAAAAATAAAAATAATATCAAAATGAAATGGATTCCAATGCCATTTATATCAGATGAGCAGGTCAAGTTTATTAGGAGAATTTATAATGGTTTGTGTCATATTGCCTTTTTTTCAATAAATAATACAAAATAGATTACTTAATAACCCCTAAAATTCAAAATTCAAATTTCAATCAAAATTGTATTATATATAGATTGATATGTAAATGTGGCTTAAAATATATCGGTGAATCTAAATGTTCATTGGAGAAGAGAATAAAAGAGCATATGCTTTTATATAATAGAATTCTAATAGAAAAACAATCAGAAAAAGATGTAAATAAACCTTCATCATCTGTTATATTTGATCATAATAAATCTTTTTTAATATGGATTTAAATTTGATAATAAAATATAAAGATTATGTAAATTGAACATTGCCACAATAAATGTAAAATAAAAGAGACTATGTTGATTTCAAGAAATTGTCAAATGTTAATGGATCGGCAATCATCAAATGTAAAAATAACAGAATTGTGGGAGAACTAAACTAGATTGAATTATGAGTATTGTGAAAGAATGTCTCATTTTGATTATTCAATGTTATATAGTTGGTAAATACTACAAAATGTATAGTCAAAAGTATTTCTAAAAATAACTATAATTTATGTGAATTTTACTGTATTTTAATATATATATTGATTTGAATATTACATATATTTTGGAAAGAATACAGACATCAAACTTAATTTATTATATATATATATATATTACAATGGTTGAAAAGTGATGACAATGATAATGGGCCAAAAAATATCTATAAAAGGTCAATACAATATTTAACCCAAATAATAAATATCATATTGGGATAAGCTCAGCGTTCTCTATTCGTGATATTTGTCAGTAATAACAAGACCTATAGGGATCAAAATAATCATAACTAAGTATTACAAATAGGTTAATAATCACTAAAAATAAAATTAAGAAAAGTAAAATCCTCAACTCTTTCTTAAACAATAAAAGCTCTTAATATTAAAGCATATACCAGGAGTAGTTTGGTTAAAATACATTCTCTTTTTCATAATACATTTTTTTATTTTCTCTTTCTAATATATAGTCTTATACCTCACAACCACTATTCTAATATCTTATTGCCATGATCAGATCAACAGTTCAGGGTTTTAGATAAAGAATAATTATTTTCTTAAATCTTATTTATCTGTTTGCGCCTCTTTACATTTCACCATAGCTTCTTTTACATAAAATATAAGCTCTTCTCATCATTGAATTATAATAGTAAGATCTCAGGTTTCATAATACATATTCTTAGTATTAAATTTTTCAATCTTTTATTTCATTTATGTTTGTCAGGAAAATGTATGGTATCCTAGTGAAAGGTATAAGGAGACATACACTTATTCCAAAGGTAATGTCTACCTACTATTCAATAATAGTAACAATCGATTTTAATAGAAAATATTTTAATTAAAAAAAATACTTAGAATAATATAAAAATCTCCTAGGATAACCTTAGAATACCAAGAATGAATAAAGGATTTTATGGCCACTCAGAATACTCTATTAGACAACTTAAACCAACTTTTCTTATAGATTAGGCAAATAAGTAGGGGCCAAATTGACCTTAGGTCAACATGGGTGTGACAAGAATCTTGGCTTCAGGATGGCCTTTGAGCATTCCATCATCATATTTTCAATTGGATGGACAGTTGAAAAGTTGGAGTATGGAGTAGATTGAAGCCTGTCCACTAAAGTACGAGAATTGGCTATCTTAATATATATCTGAGCACTTAAGGCATATATGTGTAGAGATGGTAATCTGGACCAACTGATGATTGCTGTTTTAGCATGAAATATGTGTATTGGTGATTATTTATTTTTTCAGCATATATGTGTTCAGGTGTATCAGTGTTATTAGATAGTGTGGAGAGTCGTGGGTCATATGAAAGTCTGTGCTCATATACCCTATATATTTTAATTGATTATAATAATCAGATAATAATCTTAAATGAAGCAGATAACAGTTTATTATAAGAGCAGTCTCCTTTAAATAATTGCAATTAAATTATAGTGATCAGTAAAAATTTTAAGAAATGGATAAATATTTTGTTCCTTAGATGCATTCGTAACATCTATAAATCATTATAACTAAATGATTTATTATCTTTAATTTATAATACATAGAGTATATGGGCACAGACTTTCACATGACCCACCACTCACTCACTCTCCACTCTATCTCATAACCCTGATACCCTTGAACACATATATGTTGAAATAGATAAATAATCACCAATATCCATATTTCATGCTAAACCAGAAATCATCAGTTGGTTCAGATTATCAACTCTATGCATATATGCAATAAGTGCTCAGATATATATTAAGATAGCCAATCTTCATACTTTAATGGAGAGGCTTCAAGCCACTCCACACTCCAACTCTTCAACCATCCATCCAACTGAAAATCTAGTGATTTGTGTGAATGTACTCTGAATAACTATTAAATATAGTTGCATCATGAATTATGTGAATAAGATAATATTGAGATTAAACAAGACTTATTAACAAAATTTAACATTTATTTATAATAAGTCAGCAATAAGACTGTTTGAAACCCACATAGTTAAACATGCTGCTTAAATATAATATAATGCAATTTTGCTACATTGGAGAAATACAATTTTTAAGTTTGCAGTTTAAACTCACGAACAAAGAAATTAATTAATTAGATGTTAATTAATCCTTGTTTACTTTGGTTGACCGATACAAACGTTATAAATATGGGCACTGTTACAAAAAGTTTTACATTTCCTGACTAATAAAGTTTAATATAGGTATTATTAGTATAAAACTTCTATACCTTTCTACATGAGAATGCATCATTACAGGTTTACAATTTTCTGCCTGATAAAGTTTTACTAACATAAGCATTATTTCAATAATTCTATATCTTTCTGATAGAAGTTTCACTAATCTATGAATTATTTCAAGAAGTTATACAGTTGTATACAATCACACTATAATATTATCCCAAACAGTGAGTAAATCTAAATATTATTCATGTCTTACCAGTCTAGCAATGACTTGGTACTGGATGATGATGATGGTGATGATGTATATTATTTATTTAGGTTTCTAAATACAATTTTGAAAATTTAAATAAAGTCATTATCAATTTTATATTCTGTAATGCTGGAAAAGCAGAGCAAATTTACACATCGGGATCAACTCTAATCTACACTAATAGTAGTCATAAGTGCATCTGAAGAAAAGATGACATTCATCAAAAACAAATAATCATATCAATTGCCCAAGTAACAAATATATATATACTATACCATACAAGGTTGCAATACAACATATGATAGTTCCAAAGGGAAAAGATTAATAAAGCAATGAACTTAGTGGTGGCATGAACCCAAATGCCACACCTACATTCTGAAGCCAATAAATATGCTAGGACCTTTGTCACTGAGCATATGAGAAAGATGGAAATGGTCTGTCACAAGTACTAGGAACAATAAGGGTTGCCTTGCACAAAGCATTTATACAAACTTGAAATATAAAAATACATACCACCACTCATGGAAAATATCATTAAGGAGAAAGAAATGAGGCTACTATCTCTTTATAAAATATATGTGCTAGCAAAAATCAATGTCATCAAGTGAGAGAAAGGCTACTATCCATTGGAAATATAAATTGGCTAAATAAACTTAAAGCAATAATATACAACACCTTTAATAGTTTATTTACATATAAGTATTCACTGAAATAGATAAATTACTCACAACAGAAAAAAGCAACACTATTAAATGATAGAATATTAAATATAGGATTAATGAAGTAATCAATACTATGTGAACTTCTAGACCTTATCATGAATAAATAATGCATAGAATATGTTAAGCAAGAGACCATAAAACAAAAGAATATATAAAATTATAATTTCAAATTATAGCAAGTTCACCTAATTTTAAATTATTAAAGTTCTTTATCCTGAAGGTTTCATCATTCACCAGAACACAGTTTTGCAAGCATATAAAAATTTCTCAATTTATTGGTAATATAGAAACTTAAAACAGATGCACAACATTGAAAATTATTTACATAAGATTTATTTTAAACAGAAGTGCTCACACAAATAGAGTAATGATAGCCATTTAATTTTACAAAAATATTTAAATACATAAATCAGATGCCAATAATTTATGTTATAGCATTAAGCTAGTTTTTCATTTACTCAGTCTGAAAAGTATATTCAAATATAGAGATCCAGGAGCAATTTTTTTCTAAACTAAGCAAGTTTTTTTTCAGAGAGGAAAAAAGCAGGATTACACGCATTTTGAGCATTACTAATAATCATACAATATATGACAAAATATATTTTATTTAAAGTTGGTTGGATTTAATTTTTAATCATATTTCCCTAGAAATATTAAAGTAATGTCTTTACAATATAATAGAAAGCTGAAAAATCTTTATTTGGTAGATTTAAAATACCTTTTATTTTATTCAGTTCATCTCAAGCATAAAATTGAAGTATATGTGAGTGATTTTTTCTTCTCATCAGCAAATGTAATAAATAGCTGATTATGAAGAACAATTAAACTGTCATTTTCAAATTTAACACAAAAGTTTATTAACCTAAAATTAATAGTTCATTTATTAAGAGAAATAAATTTATCCAAGAAGAACAGTACATTTCAAAATATTATCAAAAATAAAACATTTTAAAGTCTTTGAGAATTTATTGCTCTTTCAGTACTCCTTTAACTATTAAATAAGCATTTTAAAACTAACATGCTGTCATAAAAATCTTAAAATATGAGTTTCCAATAATTTTATTTCTAAGATATAAGGGGTATTATATCAATAATAAAGTTCATTGCAAATATGTGATGAAAATAATAATGAATTCTTATATGAAAGAGGGAATGTACTGGTATCAAACCAATATACTTCAGCAATTGTGAGTAAATAACCATTTAACCTTTCCATTTTGCTTTTTCTTATGAATAGTGTTGACTTTTTAGAGGGATTGTCAGTAATTTTAGTTTAAACTCTAATACCTGAATTTAAAGATTTGTTAAGGATATATATTACCTTATAAAATAAAAATAATCTCATTTAAATATTTAAACTTATGATTAATTCTGTGGTTGAGATATAATCAACTTCCTTTTTCCTTGGTGTGTGAGTTTTTCATCTGGTAGGGAATCAGTAATTCAGTAGTAGTCAAGTTTGGTGTGTTCCCCTATTATACTCTTAGTCACATGACACCTACTCACTGATGGAAAAACATGTTTTTATTATTACTTTTAATCTTTCCACCTTAGGATTTAAAGGTCATTTTTTTACCCGTAGAATAAAACTAAAGATAGAACTCATTTATATATCTTTTTAGTTGTCTTAATTAACATGCAGTGTCTGTTGTTACAGTGAAAAAAAATAAAAGTACAACAAAATAAAATATATTGTTTTGAATATAATTTTGCACTACTTTTTTATAACTATTTCAGACTATATTAAATAAATAAATTAGAAGTTCACTAAAATTCAACTTAATATTTTAATTAAATTAAAGATATTTTTAAAAATGATATTCAGCATTATAAAACAAGGAAGTGTAAATTAAAATTAACAAATGTAAGCATACTCACACACATGTACACTCAATTTATCTCAACTGAAAATCAACAACTCTTTTCATAGTAATAAACCAATTCTTTGTATTTTAAATTAACCAATCTAGTTTTATCTTTACTTATTTAACCACTCTGCTGTTAAATACAGTCAGAATTTGTACTATTTAAATTTTCATTCATGTTATTTACACTACATGGGCATAGTTTGCACCATCTCTTGGTCAATTTTGGTTGCATTTTCTTCATTTTAGGCTTATTTTATAGGAAATTCAAAAATTAAAATTTTAGTTCAAAAAAGTTCACATATGGCAACATATTTTGAAAAGAAAAATCAAGTTTTATTGCTACATATTGGTATGTACACCATCCTTTTTTTTGATTAAATTGTGCCGCAGATGTTTCTAAATGACAAAGTCACTAATCAAATCCAAATGTTTTACACATTTGTAATTGATTTTGAATGTAAATAAATATACTTATCATAATTTTTTATATTCATAATTAAGATTTTACATTATTTTATTGAAATATAAAGTTTGATTCAAAAAAATTTAAATTTTACAACAAAAATAAGTATGGGAAAGTGATCGTTCTTCAAAACAAGTAGTTGACAGCTACTAACTGTAATTTGCATATCAGGCATTTCTAAATGACAAAGTCAGAAATCAAAACAAAATGTTTTATGCATTCATAATTGATTTTGAATGTAAATAAATATTTTTATCATAATTTTTTACATTCATAATTAAGATATTAATTACATTATTTTACTAAAATATAAAGTTTGATTTGAAAAATTTTAAATTTTACAAAAAAAAATAAATGTGGGAAAGTGACCACTATTCAAGAAAAGTGAATAATATTGACTGCTACAGAACTGAATAATGACATACAGGTTGGGTGAAATATAATTCTTTTGTTTTATGGCTGGCTATTTTCTAAATGTTTTTCTTATATTTTTTTCAGTTATTAACATTATTTTTAATTTTTCATTACATTTAATCAATTTGAATCTAAAATTATTCAATATTTAGAAGCTAAATAGAAAAAATTCTGCATATTTTAGATTAATGTTTTATCAATAGAAACTGACTGGAAATGAAACTGATAAATAATAGTTCTCAGATTTAAGTAATAAACCAATACAAAAATTAGACAAGGGTTTTAGAAGTTGATGTTGACATCAAAAAGGTTAATCTTAATGATATTAGCTTGAATAAATATACTCTTACTAATAGTTAATTTAAGTAGAAATGCTCTATTATAAGTAAGAAAATTTATCATTAATATCTGATATTAAAGATTTAGACCTAATTACTATTACTGTTTAATTCAAACACTAACCTTTAAGATCCTAAGGACTATATGAAAGCAATCCTAGTTTTTAACACTAATTTCTTACTGAATAAAAAATACATTCCTAGTTTAAATACTTGAAAATTACCTCAACTATAAATAAGTTTTTATTAAAACAATAAAATATTAAAATGAGTTTTAATAATATTCAGATTTTATAAAAGCACCCAGAATAATTTATAAATTAAATTGGCATCTAATTACATAACTTTGATAAAGCTAATTAAGTTAATAAAAAAAATTTTTTTATATATATTTAACTAGATTAAATAGCTTCACTGGCATAGCCAAAGGTTACAATATATATATATATTGAACCGTTTTCAAATATGTGAATTCAAAACAAACTCTTAGGCAGAGAAGAACATACTCGGTGAGTATGAATGCCCAAACGATAGCTATAAAGTATATAACTAGCGTTACATTTCCAGGACATAGCTTCTTCTCAGCTGTTGAGTTCAACACCAAGTTCAAAGCACTTTTTTTTGTTTGTGTATAAACATGGGCGCCAGCTGCTTATTCTAAAAGAATACTAAAAGAATAGACAACGCACTTTGAACAGTGGCCACTAACTCAATGCCTAAATCCACGACTAGCTCAGTTGTTTGTAATCACTAATAGATTATACTTAATTAGTGTTTAAAAGACTTGATAAAAGGAAATTGATAAAAAGAATTGACCGACAAATAAAGTTTAATTTGAAAGATAATTTATTAACTAACATTTATTTACTAAATTTAAACATTTTATACTTCTAATAAAACACACGCATATTTTAAATTAACATTCTAAATAGTTTAAATATTCTTGAATATTTTCATAACAGAACACTGGGAATTTATCTACTTTGACTAATAATATTGATATAAGGATCACGCACATATTAACTCATGCACACACATAATAATGATAATAAAGGACTATATAGCATTTGAAATTTAATCACACACATCAATAGTTCATTTATGTATGATATAGAGTTCATATAATTAGACTCTTGAAAGATTCATACGAATTAATGCAATGCAATGGCTATTACAGTATAAATGAAATAAGCAAATGTTTTTACCTAGGCTTTTGAATATAGACGTAGAATTTTTTCTTTGGAGGCTGCTTTCAGTGAAAATGTTTCCATTATGAATGCTTACCAGCCGGCTGGGACGTTTCCTTGCTGAGTTTCCTGATTTTCACAATTATTACTATCGGAGACAATTAGATACTGATGGAGATTTTCTAAGATGTTAAGCTGACATTATTTCACGGGCAGATCTGCTGTTTTCTAGGACATCTGGGCTGGAGATAAACGTGTGTTCCTAAGATCTTCTCAACACTGCATTTTGTTTGTTAACTGCTCAATTAATTTCTGAACTGCACTCACTCAATAAATTTGTGAACTGACTATTGTCCGATAAAAAAGTCTATTTATACCTGCGACGTGTTGTCATTGTAATATCTCCTTCAAAGATCTGTTGTCAAAATTCCAGTGATAATCATTTGATAAACATGTTTTGGAAGATTGCTTAATTAGTAATAGCCATGCAAAAACGTATTGTTTTATATTAATTAATATCTAATAGCCATTGCCGTGTTTTTTAATGACAATCTTCTTTTATTTCACATATATTTTATTTATTTACAAATCGCACATATATACGCACATATATTTTTAATACAATTTACTATTTAGTTTTAACATTATTTTTTCTTTAATTAAACTTGAATGAAAAGAGATTTGTATGTTTTAACTTTTTAAATTATATTTTTACGAATACTAATAAAAACTCTTTACTTCCTTTTATAACCTTAGTTTAATTTCTCTAACGAAACACCCCTCTCCCTTCTGATTAATTAATTGCAGCGTTTTTATTTCAAAACTGACGCTAGAAAACTATTTGATTCTTATCCTTTTCTAAAACAAACTGCAATAAACTCTTCAACGTTTAATTTTATGTTTTTCTTTTATGAACGATTATTTTAATAATATAATTTTAGATAAAATTATATGTGCCTATATCAATATAGGTACAATATATATATATATATATATATATATATATATATATATATATATATATATATATAATTACATTTTTCATGGATTGTTATTGTAATAAAGAATAGAAATGTGATTATATTCATGTAAACAGAGATAACTCCAGCTTTTAATGTTGCTAAGAAACTATCAATTACTGCTAATTGACCATCCTTCTGATGTTAGACAAATTTTCTTTATTAACCTACACTAGCTCTATTCTCCTATACTATAACCATGTTTAAAGCCATGTTATTTTATTGGTTGGTCTTTGGAAGACTATTTATAACAGTCTTGGTACGATAAAAGATTGATTGATTTGTAATTTCTAATATCTTTCTTTTTTACTACTGAATTTTTCAAATAATCTAGCATAACTTTACTATTTAAAAATTTACAATATAGCTATGTCAATCTTTTTTTTTTACTTTATTGCTTTTTGTAAAACCTATACAATGATTTTATTAATTTCTGAAACTTTTATTTATCATAGATCTAGTTGCACATCTTGTATCTTTTTTTAAATTGTTGATATTTTAAACTATTTGAGCTTCGTTTGTTTTATTACTATACAGTTCTTTGTAGATTTCTTCTACACACTCCCTTTTTAAAAAATTTCTACTTTTTAAAATTAGTTTGCTTAAATATTTTGAATTTTATCTAAGTAAAAGTTTATTTTGTAAGATAATTTTGCTAACGAAGTGTGTTTTCAGCTGGTGAAGCTGCATGAATCTGGCTTCACTGCTAAAAGTGTGCTCAATTAACAAATTTAACATATGGAATAAACCTTGAGGAAAAGAAGAATTATGGGAATATTAACTTCTTTTTGAAGAATTAGTGCTATCTTTTTGTTACTGAATAAGTTTTATGATTGCTTAAATTATTATTGACTTTTTTCTTTTATAACATTTTACAGTTTTCCAGATAGTCAATTTTTTAAGTATCATTAAAAAATATCTTCTATTATTAGTGAACTGCTTGGGAATTCATAAGAAGTCCAAGTGTCAGATCCTGTGAGTGCCAAAATCGATCCCAAGTTGGATACTCTACCAACTACTTTGATACTCTAACATAAGTCTCGTTCTGAATTCTAAATAAGCTGCACACTGAATAAAATAAAGATTATCAATAGTCTCAAAAATATTTGTTTCTTCATTGAATTATAAACCTAGTTTTCTCCAGATGGATTTATGCATATGCTAGACATTACATATATCACATGAGAAGTTTGCTATTTATTTCAAGTATGTAAACAAATGAATATAGGTAAATTTTTATAACTAGAGAAATATATTTAGCAATAATGTTGCTAGGTAACCGCTGATTAAAATTTACAACCCCAACCTAAATCACTTACTTTAGTAGCCAATAGTAGCTTTTTGCCAGAGTTTATATAGAAAAAAAGAGTTATGATTATTCAAAAGAGATGTGATTCATAGAAGTGCTCATGCTTATGAAAATGTCTGACTTATTGTTGTCTAATAAAGCAAGTGGTTTAGAGTGGGGATAAGACTTTCAGTTAGCAGTTACCTAGAAACATTATGACTGATCATATATCTCCAGTTTTTGCATGAAAATTACATGCTTTTAAATATTTACATTTTGTGATATATTGAATTAGGCTGCTGATAATGTGTATTTGCACCATTTCAGACATCAATCGTTGAACATCACAAATATATATTTAATGAAGCCATAAAAAGAAATTAAAAATTCAGCCTAATACCATTTTAACTAGTGATTCTATGATACCTTCTGCTTATAAACTGTTTATATATATATATATATATATATATATATATATATATATATATATATATATATATATATATATATATATATATATATATATATATATATAAAACCACTCATCTACCTATTTATTAATTAGTTTGTTAATATTTGGAAAACATTTCTAATCTAAGCAATAATATCTTCTGATTTATAAAATATATATCATAATCAGGTATTCACTAGACATAATGAGATGTATGTACGCTGATGGACATAGTTATGAAAATTTTTGCCCTAAATATCCATAATAAAAATAACATAAGTGGCCTTTTTATGGCATCAACATATTTAGAACTTTCAAAGGCAGAAATGTCATCCATACTTCTCAAATGATGCACCTCTGGATTTAAAAGGATTAAATTTGATTAACTACTATGACTTTTAAATTCATTAACTACTATGACTTTTAAATTGACTAAGTCATCTTTTGATTTTGTTAATTGGTCATATCTAATTTAAACATTAAAGAACATATTATTTAAGGATTTGTTTTTTTGTACAAGATATATTTATTAATATGGCACCAAAAAAATATTTGGGAATATTAGTCTCACAAAACCAAATCTTTAAGACTTTCCTATTGCACATTTTTTACATGACTAATAGATATATCTAGTTTTCCTATTAATCAGATGTTTAGCAATTAACATCTAGATGTATAAGGAAATTTTATTTTAAAGCTATCCTTCATTAATAAACAATGATCATGTGATGTTTTGATAATAAATAATATCATAATAGAAAAAAATCAAATTATTTAACTTATTTTTTTTTATTTCACTCACCACCACTATGTGCTTTCTAATGCCATTATAATGAGAATATCTATCTTTTTCATAAATAAAATTAATAACACATCCAAAGCATACTATTTTTACCCATTATTTATAATTTACTACAAAATCATGGTAAATTAGATTTGATATACTCATGATTTTATATTTTGGTTATGATAGTTTACTACAAAAAATCATAGTGAATTAGACTTGATGCACCCATGATTTTATATTTTTATTATGAAAGCAAGGACATATGTGATTGGTACAGAGTCAACAATTCACAAATACTGAACTCTGATCATCCAATCATATTATCCATATTGTTATGAAACTTATGCATTAACATTAGCAATATTTTATAGTAATTTAAGACATAATCGTAATTTAATACATTAATTAATATATCATAAAAAGATAATAGGAAATTAAAATATTCTGGTTCAAATGGTTTAAAGCTGCAATGGCTTCAGAATTAGAACTGAAATGTATGTTTAATCTTTTATATAAATAATATTTACTAAAGATTTGTCTACAATCTGTCTCCCTTCTTTCCTGCCCCCCCCCCTCTTTACTTTCTTCAGATAAATATCAATCTAAAATATATATTACATTAAAAGGTGTGAAGGTTGCCTTGACAGCAGTTAGAAATATTGGTTGCTATATTTACGGTGAATGTTTAGGTGATTATTGGGTGGAAACTAATTATATTACATGAATAAACTATACAAACTTTTTTTAGAGAAAAATCATTCATATATATTTAAAAAAAAGCCTTTCCGGTATCCTCATAACTAAGTAGAATATTCTATTTAGATGAGTTTTAAAATTACAAATAATGATAATTTAATAGTAAGCATCGTAAATTTATATGTAGTTTTGTATTTCAAATGTCCGACTTACAATAGTTACTGGTACAACTAAAAAATTACTGCGATAATCTGAAAATTCTGCTACTAGTAAGACATTTAAATATTCTAATGATCTTGGGAGTATTAGGATTAATTATATAAAATTCTTCTAATATAGATGTACATTAATCTTTTAAATGGATATTGTATTGAAAGACGAAGACGATTTAAATTCTTTTCCCTTTTATTGTTATTTTTAACTAATCAGCATATGGAATCAATCGGACTTCTGATGGATTTTCTTTCTAAATTAAGTAAGAAAAATTTTATTAGTCGGGTAATTTCACGGTGACTAGTTACATCTAGAGCCATGGTACATCTTTTTTTCAACTGAAAGATTAATGAAGAAAGACAGTGATTACGAAGCAAGTTGCTGTCTCAGAGATAACTTCTGTCACAGTACTTTACGTAACTATGATGACCCAAAATCAAGATAAGTCATCTGAAAAAAAAAGACATCATTAGACAAGCAATTTAAAATTTTTCAACTCTTTTGCCAAGTTATAAAATTATGACCTTTTAACCAATAATAATATGTTTATATAGTCACGTGTGTGGCTATTTTGTTAAAAGTGAATGTTAAGAAATATGTTAGGAAAAACTGCAATATATTTTTCTAAATAAATTAAATTATGTTAAACGGTTATATATATGTAGTACGTTTTTTATTATTTAAAAGAATGTAGTGCTCATGTAGTAATCCTTAAAATGAAGACTGATAAGTAGGATTAGTATTTAAAAGATTAACTGAGAGAATTTTTTCAAACAACCTTATAAATTATTATTGCTAAAATCCCATTGGTTATTTAATTATTCCAGACAATTGGAAGGGTATAAATATACCATATACTATTTTTTTGCCCTCAGAAAGTAGGTGCATATTTTGGGTTCATGCCATCAGTAGGTTCATTGTTTTATTTAGCTTTTCTTCTTGGAAGTATCTTTTTTATTTTGTATTTACCACTGTATTTGGTGTAGTATATTGACCATTGATAGGTTTGTTATTTTAAAAGTGTATCATCCTTTCTTCAGGAACACTTTTAATTCCCTAAGTGTAGGTTGAGAGTTTTGATGCGTAAATCTGTTTTGCCAGCACTACATGAGATAAAACTGAAAATGACTTATTCAAAATTATTCTTCAACCTAAATAAGCAATATCCATCATCATCAACCAGAAGCAAGGGATCACTGGATTGGTAAGAACTAGAGGCCATTCAGGTGTACTCATTGTTGGGACAATAGAATGTGAGTATATATGTGTAACCTCTGAGAACAATTTAAAGATTTAATACAACTTCAGTAATTAAAGACCATAGAGTTGATAAGTAATGCATAAATTAGTGAAAACTATAGATTATAAAATTATAGAATTGTTTTAGGACATATTTTATGCAGGAAGGTATAAAGCTTGTACCATAAATTTGTTAATGATTTAGTTAAGTTCTATCATAATAGTGATAATAACTATTTAACTTTAAACCATTAAGCATCACATGATTACCATCTCTTATACTAGCACATAATTGTTTATAAACAAGGCAAAACTCTCCATACAGTAGTGCCACCATGTGCCTACCAGAGTAATCAATGGATGCCAGAAGGCTTGTGCATAAAATCCCTATCTAATGCCTATTCATCTAATATCCCCAGACTAGTTTGTGGCTTGTGGCCTTCGTCAGTGAGGAGCTTTGGATCTGAGAGCACTGCACAGGATGGCACTACTGTATGGAGAGTTTTGCCTTGTTTATAAACTATTTAACTTGAAGGATAAAACTTCTTGTAATAATCTCTTACTTACTAAATGTACTTGTCCATCTATGACCATCAGGTCATGGATATTTAATCCCTTTAATTTATTAATTTTAGATAAAGTTTAAATTGTAAAAATATTTTTCTGTAAGCAACTGCATTGGATTATTGTAACTGTTTTTGAAAATTTTGTAACAGACTTCTCGTGGTGTTTATGTTTATAAAATTTGTTTATTGTAAAATAAATGTTATTTTTGGTGTCATCTTACATAGTGTCTCTATAATGTCTTGGTATTCACCAATCAATAGCCAAAAATCTAAATATGGTGTAATTTATAATGTAAATATTTTCAAACCATTTATTCAATGTACAGTCACATAAATGGAAATATTAAACTATTTTATGATGATGATTTTGTAGATATGAAGAATGCATTTGAAATAAAATATTCATTTTATTCTATTGATCACTGTAATTTAAAACTGTAATTATTTAAATAAGACTGCTTTTATAATCAATCATTGTCTATTTTCATTTAATAAAATTTAGTTATGTTGTTAATAAATAATATTTTAATTTATTAAACACAGATAGTTGAAACTGAAATAAAGTGAGATACTGCCAAAACTCTTTGCGCTCATTATAATACTTAATTGACAGCCAATCAGATGTTTATTTCAGTTTCAATTATCTGCATTTTGTAAATTAAAATATTATTTACATACTTTACTGCTAGTTATATATTCTAAAAACTACTGCATAGTAAATCATAGGATTTCATGTTGTATGTTTGTTATTTAGACTCAGTGAGCTAATTGTGAAGATATTTAAAGCTTCAAGCTTTCAAACCTAAATGTTTACGACTGGCTTAGATATATAGAAAGATAAGTAGAGAGAAGGATGGCCGCCTTTTCTCATAAAATCTTTGTTGTGTGTTTAAGGTTTGGTTACCATTCGGACAGCTATCATAACATAATGAGTGCAAAGAGATTTGGCAGTATCTCATTTTATTTATATTGTTGATGAATATTTTGAATGGCCATAAAATCCTTTTCTACTCTTGGTATTTGAATGCTATCCTAGAAGATGATTATATTATTCAAAATTTAAAGTTTTATGAATTTTTATTTTAAATAAAATATTTTATTAAAATTTTCCATCATCATTATTATCATCATCATTGTCATTATTATTATTAAATAGTAGGTAGACATTAGCTTGTAGACTAAATGTATGTCTTCTCATATTTACCACTAGGATATCATTCATTTTAGTAACAACATGTCCATAAAGTGAAATATTGTGGTGGTAAAGAAATTAGAAATAGTACATATCCCAGAGATATCTATCTCCTCTCGGTTCCCAAATGGATGCAAGGAAGCAATTTACTGGTTTTACAGATCCCTATTTTATTTTGTGTAAGCCTTCTGATTACTCTTTGTAATAAGAATATTTGTTAGCAACTATAAATAATAAATAAATGTGTGTATACATTCATGATATGTGTATGTTTACAGTACATTGTTATTGTCCGTTATTAAAAATTTATAATTTCTCAACTCGGTTTATTCTAATGATAAGTTTTACCCATGCTCTTACTATTCTATGTATGTCCAACTATTTCAGGAATCTAATCTTAGCCACAAAAGGAGATTAGTCCTTTATACAGAGCACTTGTGCAGTTAACAGTCTTTTAGACAACAATAAAAAAGATGGCACTCACCTGGTCAACAGTATATTAATTAGTAAGAAAGATGGATCAAGTTAGTATTGGGCATACTTCAGTGTTAAGATTGGAATAAGATATTTACATTGTTCGATGTAGAGGATATCGATGCCAAAAATGTTGTTAACAAAGCAAACGTTTATTGGTAACTTTGATATAAATAATGCTTCGGAAGAGCTATTGTAGGCAAGAGCAAAAAAAGGTTTCTCATAAATAATATTGAGGTTGATAAATTATAACCACAAAATTAAGTGTTTGGGATAGAGAGTGATTGAAGTTACTAATACATTATGAGAAACTACAATGACAAGATTTTGGGGGGAGAGAATGACTAAGATTACTAATAGATTATCAGAACCACAAAGTACTGTCTAGTTCACATATCAAGAAATAATAGCAATACTTAATCATTTCTTTGGCCCATCATTGTTTAAACATGTAGATAGACTACATTTTAGAACTAGGAAAAAAGTTCAAAGATGAGGGCATAAGCAAAAACAATATAATACTCAGAAGTCTAGCAAAGAAGACAATACGCAGAAGTTTCATGAATAAATATTTCCTTAATAACTTTTATGGGAAATGGAAGATGATGAATTGGGATAACAACTACTAGCCAATCTGGATCTCAATAATTCAGATAGAATAAGAAAGGGGTTGGCACATGATTTAGTGCCAAAACAGTCCAAAGAATTTCAAGAATCAATGGAAAGCCAGTAGGCTTTCATTAATAAAACTTAATATCAACAAATTAAAAATCCTTCTCTTTTTTCATTTCAAAAACTTTATTTTCTTATATCAATACTGAACACACACACACACACATATATATATAAAATACAAAACTGATTGTAAAAGACCCAGAAAGAGACCACATGTGAGATGGATGGATGAAATAAGAAATTGGGCAGGGGTGATGTGGAGAAGAGAAACTAAAGATAGAAAAAGATGGATTGAACTTGGAGAGACCTCCATCCTGCAGTGGATTGATAATGGTTGATGATGATGATGAATACAAAACTCCAATGTTTCAACTGTTTTCATCTTCATACAGTCATTTTCAAGGATCTGCAACAACAATATGAAATACATATTTATAAATAAACTTCAATTACATACATAACTTCATCTTACATTAACATAAACAGTAACAAACATATTAAACATACATAATTATATTTTACTTACATCTCTCCCACTGTTATTTTTTATTACTCTTTCTTTTACATTATTTAATTACAAATCTGTCTTAAAATCATCCGAGAAACTTTTTTTATACAAATTTAAAAACCAACCCTAATTTTAAATAAGTCCCCCCTTTTTTAAATCTTATCTAAAACCCATCTCAAAACTACATTCCTAAACTATAGCTTTAAATGAATATAAAACAAATATAAACATCTTTTTTTATACAAAAAAACTTTTAACAATTTACCTAAACCTATTTAAACATTACATTTTAATTATACATTATTTTAGATTCTTTATCTATTCCATTAATTCTATTTAAAATAGGATTATATTTTTTTATGTAAAAATATTCTTTTACCATCCTTTCTGTGTAATTTTTAACCCTTTCCAACATTTAAATATTAAATTGTTTATGTCCTGAAACTTTACAATGTATGTAAATATTTGAATTTTTGTCATAAAGAATTTAATATTAAAATGTTGGAAAGGATTTAAAATTACAGGGAAAGGATGGTAAAAGAATATTTTAATCCTATTTTAAATAGAATTAATGGAGTAGACAAGGAATCTAAAATAATGTATAATTAAAATGGAATGTTTAAATAGGTTTAGGTAAATTGTTAAAAGTTTTTTTTGTATAAAAAAAGATGTTTATATATTTTTAATATTCATTTAAAGCTATAATTTAGGAATGTAGTTTTGAGATGGGTTTTAGATAAGATTTAAAAAAGGGGGAAGTTATTTGAAATTAGGGTTGGTATTTAAATTTATATAAAAAGTTTCTTGGATGATTTTAAGATAGATTTGTAATTAAATAATGTAAAAGAAAGAGTAATAAAAAATTAGCAGTGGGAGAGAGATGTAAGTAAAATATAATTATTTATGTTTAATATGTTTGTTACTGTTTATGTTAATGTAAGATGTCAACAGATTCTTTCGGTTCACACAGCTAACATCATTAGCTTTAGAAATGTTTTTAAAAGCACCTATTAATATAAATTTGAAGTCTGTATTCTGTCCAGCAATATGCCTCTATAAAAGCTTATGTAATATGGACTTCTTTTGCTCACCCAATCTTAATTAACATAATCCATAAATTGCCATTGTTTTAAGTATGGATGATTTTTCTGAGCAAAGCATTCATAATAATCAATCCGTACATTGTGCAAAAATTTAACAGATTCTTTCAGTTCACACAACTAATATCATTATTCCAAAAATCACTGTGCCACTGTTTAAAATTTCTATTAACACAAACATTAAAGTCTCCAACAAAAAAATTTAGAATGTTAGTGGTTTTCATGCAACAATGCTATACAATAAGGAATAAAAACTTACCTTTTTTTGATTTTAAATCTACTGTTGAAGAATAACTATTATAAAATTGGCATGGATGCCATCTTATCAGTCATTACTGATATATTTAGGAAGTCCAAAAATATATTTGGGACAACTATCATCAACTAAATATAATGTATTTATCAACTGGTTTTGATATTCCATATGTATTTTAAATTGAGTCTCATGTTTCAGGGTCAAAAATTAATACATCTATGTGCTTTGAATATTGATGTCCCACATTAAGGGACCAAATATTAATAAATATCATAATGTCCATAGCCTATAGGTTTCAGAGAGTAGTTTTTTGGCAAATAATAATTGATAGATCAGACAACCCAACACTACACAGTCCATTTTTACTTGATGCCCTGTCTTTCACAAAAATTTATAGCCTTTAACTGCTCAAATAATTTTTTTGGAAACTGGTTTTAACTATAAGCAACTATATTACTGTTAAATATTGATAGTTCGCTTCAAGTAAACACATTTTGTGTATCTATCAAATTGGCTGACTATTGGTTGTATTATCAGAGTTAAAATAACAACTAAGAAGACCTCCGGATTTTAAACTTTTAGTCATCGTTATTATGAGGACTTGCCAAATAAAAAGATTGGAGTCAGAAGTGCTGACTGGATAATTAAAACATGAAAAGATAGTTACACAAAGAATCTCACTGTCACAGTTAAGATAGGATGGACATAAAAGCTCCTGGAAATCAAGCTTTAAAACTAGTTTTAAATGACTGAAAACAGTATGGCATAAAACACAGAAAAAAAACAGAAAAGCTTGTTTTTATTGGAGAAAAACCTACCTTTCCTTGAAGACAGTAAAAAGTACTGTGACTGTATACACTTCCAAAATTCATTTTAAGATCTTTTTATATGGTTATATATATTGTAGATCGAATACAAATCATTGAGCGCCATCTATCTCACATAATTTGAAACTAAATTTAATGTACCATTTACAAATATATTCATCAAATTACACATATATTTTTTTTTTTTTGCATATAACCTTTAAAATACCATGTACTTATTTCTGTTTTAAGAAAGAAAGAATATTTTTCAATTACAATTTATAATTTGCTCTTATTATTAGAAGATTCAACATATTTTAAGTAGAACAAGTTTTATAAAATTAAAGAAACTTGAGTTATTGAATAATATGTTTTGTCTATACTAATTTCTTAAAGAGTAATTTGATTAAGGCTCAAAACAATAAATTGTGCTAAAGGCGTAGCTTGTTTAATGGATCATAGGACGATGGTTGAATTTAAAAATGTCGTATTCCAAACATATTTGCAAGAAAATTGATCTTCGTTTTTAAAAGTACCTCTTAAACATGCTAAATTTTAACAGATATTAAACACTAAAATTATTAATTCGGATTTTCAGGAATTGTTATAGATCTTCGGGTATTTGTAGAGGTATGAAAATCTCCTAAAAAGTGTGTTATATATTAGAATCATAACAACCTCTAAGTAATAAACATCACATGGGCACCACTTCTTATGCTTGTGTATAACTGTTGTTAAAACAGGCAAAACTCACTATACATAACTGACAAAGGCCACAAGCCAGAAACTAGTCTGGGGATATTGGATGAGTAGGCACTAGATGGGGATTTTATGCATAAGCCTTCTGGCATCCATTGATTACTCTAGCTTGCTGTGTGTGGCAATACGTATAGTGAGTTTTGTCTGTTTTAACCTGTAAGTACTAAATTAACCTTTAATTACTAAGTGTAAAACATAACATTTTGATAGCTCAAATAGAGATGTAATTAATGCAGGTACTGAAAACACCCAGTGAACTATATAATAATAATAATGCATCTTTGTTTTCTTTCAGAGACAATAAAGCTTTAAAAATTGACCCATATTCTGGCCACTTGATAATAATTGCTTAATTAAATTAATTATACCCATGAAATATCATTAAATTAGTTATAAATATCTTGATTTTGTCCATGTCAAAATTTTATATTATTGTTAGTGATAAAAAATCAAAGATGAATGATTTATATAAAGTTTAGAGTTGAAATTATTTTATTTGTGAAGTTCAGTAGTTTAAATCTATATATGTAAATGATTAATAATTTTTAACATGTTTTTGTTGAAATGGTTTTAAGAATGTGGAAATATCTGTTCTATTTTTTTTTTTTTTTAAAGAAAAATCACAATCAAATGATATCGGTAATGACCAATGAAAACTGTAAACACTTTTTGCATCTAAAACGGAAACCTATTTTAAATTCAAAAAGTATTTACAGTTTTCATTGGTCACTGCCTATGTCATCTGATTGTAATACAAAAACTATCTACCATTTACACTGGTTGATGTCTATATCATTTGATTATGATTTTTCTTAAATAAAATAGAATAAATATTTATTTCCACATTTTTAAAAATATAAGTATATATTGTTAATAAAATTGCTATGTTTAATTAAAGTGTTTTCAGCTATCTTCAATGATATTAAGGAGTAATAAAGATTCCAAAAACGAATTGGACGATCATAGTAGAATAAAACCAAATAAATCTTCATTCTGTTCTCTAAACAGAGTGAGTTGAGTTTTATCTATTTTCAGAGAGATTTATTAAGGTGATAATATGATGAATATATATATATATATGTGTGTGTGTGTGTAATTGTATAAGGGTTTATATATATAAATTTTAACAGTAAATACAATATTATAATTTAAATTCTTTTGTAGTGCTTTTAATTACGTGGTAATCCTCATCAGTCGAGGATTACCACATAATCGAGAGGAGGATTACCATGTAATCGAAAGCGTTTCAAAAGAATTTAAACTATAATATTGTATTTACCGTTAATTTTTTTCCTATAAATATAATATAACGGTATTGTATTTTATATACATATATATAATAAAATATAGGACAAGGATGGGGTCTGTTCTCAAAACATCTTAACTGAGGTAAGGAAGGTATTATTAATTTGTTTTATTAATAGTAATATTAATATAAAAGTATTATTTGCATACACACAAACTAATCATGTGAAATATTTATTTGAAGTATTATTTTGGGGAATCAAATTCATGACTCAATATATGATATTTCAAGTTACATTTTAGTTTGTCAATACCCTACAGTGATCATACATGTCTTCTACATAGTGGTAATATATGTACTATGTTTAACTAAATATTGGCACCCTTGCCTCTTAAACATAAAGTTACATCCATATGGTGCATATGAAAGATCTCTATCGTTATTATATATATATATATAATTATTCATTAATGTAAATGTATATATAATTATTCATTAATGTAAATGTAACAAAATATATGCATAAATTTATAAATATGTGCATATGTATATAAATATGCTTTACGAAGTATCCAAAGAATATAAACTACAATACCATTTCTATTTAATTCGAAGCATTGTTTGTGCAGAGATCAAAATCATTGTTGTTATTACTTATACCCAACGACTGTTTTAAAAAATGTTAAAACCAGTGTTATCTTATTAAAATACATCATAGATATTTCAATAATTATATAATTAAGATACTAACAATATAGTCAAGCATTGGTGGTCGAGAAATCAGTGACAGCTGCTTTACAAGCAGTTGTTCTGGGTTAGTGGATTCGCTTCCCAGCTGATGCTATGACACATGAGAAAAAAAACAATATAGCATATCTGTTTTAGCTTCATTTTCTGATCATCTCATTCTACACAAACAAGTTTAATTCATTGCAGGTAAAAAATTTGCCCATATATAGACCTATATGTTGAATTTTTATAAGTTCTCGTATATAAATATTTATGCTGGATAATTTTAGTTGTTATCTATAGGACAGAGTGTTTATATATTACATGAGTCCCAAGTTAATATAATGACTAGAATTAGGCAGCATAACTATTTAAATGAGAGCTATGGAAAATTCAGCGCAAAGACTGTATTTTTGGATCATAAAAAGTAATGTGGACACATTTTGAATCTGTCAAGGGTTAAACTTGTTTGTGTAAAGTTAAATAATTGGAAAAAAGTGATGTGCTACATGGTTAACAACAATAATGTTAACAACAAAAGATCAAATAATGTTCAATTATATAATTATTGGAATATTTAAGGTCTAATGCTCTTTTTTTACAGTTTTTGAGTGTAAGTTAACAATAGTTGTGATTATGATTCTGGTTACTGAAGATGTATTAGGGATAAATAGAAGTGGTACTTAAGTATTAAACCTGCTGCCCATGTTTGCAACAACAGAATGCTGTGTCTTTCTCCAATGGGAGTGGGAGTATTTCCAATGGCAGAATGCCATATTAAAATGTCAATTTTTTTTTAAAAATATGAAAAGTATAAATTTGTACACAAAAAATAATAAACATGTGTATTTTATATGTATATAAAATAATGGCTATATGATTATATGTTTAAATGTAATAGCTCTGATGAAGACTGCAAGACAGCCAAAACTGTTAGAAAAATAAAGGAGGAATTATATGAAAATTCCATTAAAGTGTATATGAGATTTTTTTAAAAAGTAATATATATGAATATGTGAAAAAATGTAAAAAGTAAAGAAGATATAAGAATAATACTTCTAAGAACAAGAAAACAAAATATATTTTATGATTATAACATCCTGTGAATTGCCCAGCATTTTAAATGAAGAAGTGAGACATGCAATGCAATCTATGAAGAAGGGGAAAGCTCCAAGTAATGATAAAGCTATAATTGATATATTAAGTAATTGAAAAAGTAGAAAAATTGTTGACAAAATTATATACCAAATGTCTATATGTTAAAGATATATCAGATGACTGGAAGACTGCAGTATTAATATTGATATTTAAGAAAGATGATTAAAAAATATTAGAAATTACAGACTTATTCATCTTTTATCAGTTCTATGCTAATTGCAATTTATCTGTAGTAGACTTTGGAATTTTACTGACCAAAAGAACAAGCTGGATTTAAAAGTGGTTTAGTACAGTGGACCATATCCAAGTATTGAGAGACATTATAGAAAGGATCAATGAATATGAGTTGCCATTATGCTTTAGATTTGTAGGTTATGAAAAAGGAGTTTGATTCTATAAAAATTTTTATAGTGATTAAAGCATTAAGTCATCACAAAGTAGACCCAGGATGTAACAGCCATTACTAGATTGCATAGTGATTTGAAAAAGATTAATACTGAGAAGAATGTATAACATATTGACTCTATATCTCCAAAATATCTTACAGCAATTTTCCAAGAAGTATTTTATACATTTAGTAGAAAGCTAAGGAAATAAAAACAGTAACTGAAGATTGTTTAACTCATCTAGATCTTTCAGATGATATAATTCTTTTTCAAAATAATGCTTCCAAGCTCTAGAAATGTTGCAAAGTTTATCACATGAAAGTAAGGTTAAAGGCAGATACTAAAAGACACCAAGGTAATATTCAATGGATTTTCTCAGATCATAAAGATTGATAATTAGAAACTAGAAGAACATAATTATAAATACCTTGGTTAGATTATTAATATAAATAAAAATGCAATGGATGAAATTAATCATAGAATTACACTTGGATGGAGTAATTTTGGGAGAAATAATTTAATATTAAATAGAAATATACTTCTATTTAAAAAGAAAAGTTTTTAATATATATATTTTACCAGTTCTTATTTATGGATTTGAGATTGGACACTTAACTGAAGAACAATATAGAGACTTCAGACTATTCATTGAGTTATGGAGAGATGAATGTTAGTGGTTGAAAACTAACTACCTGGATGAGAGAATGAACAGATATTATTGATATTATTGAAAGAATCAATACTGAAGTGGAACTGGACTGGACATATTTTTGTATATATTTCTAGAAGGAATGATAATAGATGGTAATTGAAGTCTTAAAGTAAATCCCAAGAGATCATAAAAGATGTGGAAGGAGATCTTATGTGAGATGTTTTTACTGGACTGGTATAATGTGGAGAAGAGAGGCTAGTGATTGGAGAAACTGGATTAAGTTTTGAGAGACCATCTTGTAGGGGAATCAACAATGATTGAAAATGATGATGATGACTGTGGAAGTTGCTTGGAAGAAAAATATTGATTTAAATTCACTACTGATGATTAATATATTTCTGGTATAGTTTATGAGGTTCATGTCATTGTCATAAAATTTATGTAGGTCAAAGTAAACTCACCTTGTATATACATAACTTAACAGAGGTCATAATATATTATTTGATAATGCAGGAGTTATCTTTTAAAATGAATTGCATAAGTTGACAGAAACTCTGGTGAGTGATCTTTTTGATTCTGAGGTCATCATTCTTAATAAAGGTGGGTGTAATTTAAAATGAAATTATGGGAATGGTTAATCTGTTTTATATGTTTAGTTGATTTTCAATTGAAAAGGTCTATTTGTGCAATAGGTGAAAACATGGTTATAACAGAAGAGTAGTTTGTGTGTTATTTTATCAGTATTTTATTGTTATATGATTTTATATTTTATTTTATATATTAGTGCAACAGCTTTTTATTTTCTACTTCATTAAGACTCTATGTTAAAATACTTTTATGCAAACTCAATTTCTGTACTCCATCATGTGATAAATGATAAAAGAGCACTTCATATGGTATTTTTGTTTACGAAATCCCATTTTATTGGAAAGTAAATTAACCTTACAAATTATAATTGGTTTGATTTAATAAAGTGGACTTCTTAATCAAACTCTAAAATAAATGTTGCGAATACATTTTTGTATTTGCAATTGCAAATTACTTTAAAAATTGAGAGATTATTGCTTCATATCCTGTAAGAATATCCCTCACCAATTTCATTTTCTAACTTATAGACTATTTCAAAATTATAGTTTTCATAGTCAAAGAATTGGCAAACTGGGACAGAAATCTATATATTTTATTTTGGGTATATTGTAGCCGCTTTGTAAGCGTGGTCTGGATTTTATAATGAATATTTTAATCATTTTTTAAAGATTTGAGAAATCAATAATGTAGTAACAGACTGGGAATGATATGAATTAGTTCGAACTCTCGACTAAGTAGATGTTTTCATTCTTTAATTTCATGAACGGCAGTTTTTATTTTAAATTTTCTTGATTGTTTATATATATTGGAGGGGGGGGTGGAGAATGTATTAAAAAAAACAATTGAATAAAGCAGGTTAACTCCAAAGTATCATTATATATATAAATAAACAAAAGAACTTACGTACTTAATAAGTCAAAATTTTTTGCTAAAAAAGGCGATAAGTCGGTGTTTCCAATAACATTCAAGACAATATAAACTTAATTGCGTACATTCAGGTGGTAAAAATTAAGCCAACATATTTAAATTAAGCAATTATTTTTCCCTCAATCTTTTTTTAAACAAAATAATAAAACTGACAAACGTAGAATCTAATGATTTTATGCTTATATTTTTGTATTATGTTTTTCTTCTAAGATTTCTTTTAACAAAACGAATTGTCATTTTTAGATCACCGTTTGTAATATATTTAGCTCGACAATGTCAAATTTACTTTTGTTCTATTTGCTTTTGATTCCATCTGATCTATAGTTTTTCTCTTATTTTTTTTAATACTCCAAGATAGCATCGGTTTATAGTTAACTTGTCTTTTTACTGTGAATTTACCAAATGTGTGACGCTCTTTTTCATTACGTTTTTTTTTTTCAAGGCAAAAAAAAAAGAGTGCAGAAAATTTGTAAAGAATTTTTTTGTTAACTCTATTTAATTAGCTATACGACTAGCACGTGCCAATGTTAGAATACTTCCCGTTTTTTCCCTTTGTATCCACGCGTGCCAAAATACCTGTTTAAAATATTCAAAAAATTAACATCAAAAAATTAACTCCCACGCAGCCTTGATTGAACCTGGCCGCATATCACATGATTTACCACGTGATCAAACAGTGGTTAATGAAAGAAATCGGTTCCTATTGATTTGGCAAACCAATAAAGCGGAAATGAGGAACTCTAATTCCTGACCAAGTCATTTCCTATAAGTCATTTCTGCGTCTTCTTTCCCACAGTCGGGCCTTTTCTTTTCTCACCGCCAGCAAAACCATCAAAATATCAGTATCAATAACTTAACGTGGGTTCTTAGAGACGTGGTCATTTCATGTAAACAAACTATAAACTTTGATATGAATAGTAAGCGTAATGTTTCTGTTTATATTAAATGCGGATAATCAAAGAAATGTATTTATCGTCGATGAAAAAGCGTTTTAAAATGAAATCAAACCTCTAACAAATTTAATTTGCGCGAAGTAAGTGATTACAGACATATTAAAAAAAAAGTATAGTTTTTAAAAGCTTCGGTTGAAAACGATAAAATTCTGAAATAATCAATAATTGCATTTAGATCCTCAATTTCCGCAGGTTAGCCCATTAATATGTTGATTAAAGTTGTTGCTGATGAGGACTAGAAGGTTATTCTTCTTCTTTGATGGGTGAAAAGTCATTAAGATTAATGGCAGATTATTTATGACACAAATCTACGATCTTTATTCTCACTATTTTTAATGCATTCGCTAAAACAGAAACAATATATATATATACTATTTTATTTTTTAAAACAAACAAACAAAAAAGAAGATTTAATCGATAATTAATATCTAACTTTTATATATATATAATAAATTGTGCGTGTATGTATAAAAAGCCATATTATCTTTCAGGATTCATAATACTTTAATACAAGTATATATCAGAAACATAAATTATATGCGTGTAAAAGTTATTATTTTTGATATAGATCTGATGGTAAAATCTTATATATGTGCGTGTATTGGAGAGACTTCTTAACTCACAGTTAAATAATCTCCCGTAAAACCGATTTATCGTCACACATACTTTCAATTATTATCGATCTTTTTCAGAATGTGTTTCCAAGTATAATCTTTGATTCATAGTTTTTCTTCTCTATACATCATTGCAGCAAACTTTAACTCACCTACTGATCTCACATCTGGTCCCTTTCTATATCTTCTACAATCTTTTCGAGTCCAATTCAAAACTTCAATCTTTCACATATTGTCGTTTCATTTATAAATATGTCTACCCCAGCTTCATCCTGCATCTGTATTCTTTCAGTGATTTCGTTGATTATCTGTTAGTTTTTATATTTGTATTTCATTTTGCTATTTATAGTATGCATCTTCAGACTTTTTCACATAAACGGAAGCTTCTCTATTGCTGTTCTATTAATCATCCAAGTCTTAGATCCATATTATTATTAAAAACTTTTTTATTGACTGTAATGAATATAATAATAGGCATATTATTTTTTCTATTAAGTTATTTTTATCTAAAATTCCCCCATTCAAGTTTAATTCTATAATTATTTTCATCCATTATGTACTCCTTTATAGTTGTTAACTTCTAAATAATTATTAAATAATCTATCATTCTTTTTTTTTTTTTCATTTTTATCTTTAATTCTACTTTCTTGCTTTAATCTGATAACTCACAACATTTCTTCAAGCTTTAAAACAATATTTACTAAACCAATCACATCATCTTCTATTTATCAAACTAATCACATCATCTTCTATTCACCAATTCAATTGCATCATCTTCTATTTACCAAACCAATTACATCATCTTCTATTTACCAAACCAATCACATTATCTCCAAAATCTACATAAGTAATTTTTACTTTTTTAGCTTTCCATTTTAATCCACAAAATATTCTCTTATATTTGCTGTGAAACCTTTTGAGCTACAAATCATATCATAAACATCAATGTGAATATTCTCTGTTTCTGTATTTTGATAAATATGTTTTAGAATTTTGCAATATTTTCTGTCTGTGAATTGACATTCCAAAGAATTGACTATTGTAAAAATGCTTATAAAGACAAATGCCTTTTTGTAATCTAGGAACAGAAAGCAAAATAGCAACTTATTGATCCATTTGCTTACTTCTTTTAATACTTGAATGCATCTATGTGCTATCTCTATTTTTAAATTCAATTATTGTTTTAGATCAAGGATTGGTAAATTGCAGAGAAATCAAATGTGGCTCTTTGATCCCAATCTCTATGGTTCCTTTTATCATGATAAACATAAGCACATTTTTAATATCTTCTCATAATTTGTAATTGTGATAACTCTAGGAGAAGAAAATTGCACATTACAACTTTTTTGGGGGATAAAATAACTGCTAAAAATATCATAATAACAGATTGATATAAAATATAAATAACAATCATATTCAAAGAAAGCAAACTTTTTTGTCGAGATCTAATACAATAAACAGAACATAGTGCTATAAATTTTGTTCTGTGAAAATGGACTAAATATCTCCCATTTCAACAAGAAATACACTTAGTATAAATTAATACTCAAAATGTTGGATATAGATTATCTTTTATCACAGTTTAGTCTGTCCTACCAATTGATGATCTAGAAGAATATGATATCATTATCATCAACTATTATCAATTCACTGCAGGATGAAGGTCTCTCTAAGTTCAGTCCATCTTCTCTGATCTCTAGCCTTTCTTCTCCATGCCATCCATGCACACTTTCTTATTTCATCAATCCATCTCATATGTGGTCCCTTCTGATATACATAGAGAAAAAAAATCATCTCCCAGAATTATATTAGGAAATTTCAATAACACAGAGATGGCAACTATGCAAAAATAACATAACCAAGACAAAAGTAGTGAGTGAAATCATAGCATTATCTAAACTTTGTAAAAGTAAAATAAAAGAAATAAACAATAAAATAAATCATTAGTATAGTTAATTTAAATAATATGTTTAATATGCAACTATAGTCAATAATATTATACAGATGGTAAATGATATAGAGTTTCAACAGTAATATAAAACATCCACTAATAAATGAAACAGTAAGTATTAATACAACTACAATAAAGCAACAGAAAAAAGTCTTTAATGGTATGCACTTGCTTGTTACCTTAATATCAGAAAATAAATGCTAATAGGAAAACAAGATTTTAATTTTAACTTTTATGAATCAAAATATGTTTATATGCAGTTTAAAACATGTTTAATGAATAATAATTTTAATCCAATATGTAAATTGATCTTAACAAGTTGGAGGATCATTAATACCATGAAAACACTTGTGAACAAAATATACAATCAATCTGATTGGCACATAAATCAAGGTGACATCAAATGTTCATAAAATCTACAAATGTATCCATTTTCTAATCAATCTTTGCAAAATATGCATTTTAGACTCAAATATTCATTGTTAAACTGCCATGATAGAACACTAATCTCCATTACAAAAACAACAACTTCATTTATGAGGGGATTTAAAAAACAGTAATTTTGTGATTAAAAATTGTGTATTGATTGTTAGGTACTACAAATTGAGTCTCCTTCAAAACTCTGAGAATTTGATGAAATGCATCAATCTAAACATGTTTTATACTTGTTGAAGCAGTCCTAAATCTCTCACAGAGTCATGCCTTTTAATGCTTCTATTATTTTTCTTCATCACTTCCAAGTCTGCACACCTTTTTTTTTTAGGCATTCTTTAATTTGGAGAAATAAAAATAACTTTTATAGAGCGAGAACAAGTAAATATGGCTGATGTATATGCTGGGCCATGTTATATTTAATTAAAATCATTTCACACTCATGTTTTTGTCTGCTGCACTCATCATCAGGTGAAGCTTGCATTCCCACCATTTTTCCACAAATCAAAATGTTTTCATTTTACCACATCTGGGAAACATTTCAGAACTTATAAATAAAATACTTGATTGTTACAAATGAACTCTGAATGAACAATGTCACTTGTATAAAAAATAATAATAGCATTACCTTGACATTGGATTTCACTTGCCGTACTTTTCATTAAACCACTTGTGAACTCATTTTTTGCCCAGAGCACCTTACTAACTCATAAGCTCTTTTAAGCATTACAACTGTTTCCCTGCCTTTTTCTCTAACAGAAAACAGAATTTCATGTTCTTCCAATTTTTCAGTGACCACAAAAATAGACAAAAAACAAGATGCACTTATCAAAAAAATTTACTATGTGGTACCATGAGTTTACTTAATGACACTGACTGGCAGAACACTGGAGAGGAAATCCTGCAAGAGATCTCTAGTGTAGAAGTATGTACTACAACAATCTCATTTATCTGAGAATGATTCTGGGTTTTGGGGGTAGGGTTTTGGAAGTATCTCTTTATATATTTACAAGTTACTAATATGATCCATTTGATGTTAAGGTTTAAATCTTTAATTTGCTGTCATCTTTTGATAAAGTCAATTTTATCTAGGCTTATACATATCATAAGACAGCATTATATTAACACATCGCCTCCCCCCCATCCCCAAAAAATCTTACTTATATGATTGGGTCAATATCTAAATAAATTAATGCTGCTGTAAATAATACATATATTAAAATAATAACAAATCTTCAGAGTGCCTTCTATAAATTATAACATATGTAACCATTACTACATTAATGAAACAAATCTACCAGTCTGTGTTGAACACATGTACTTTGAACTCAGCCATCCTTCATCAGTTGTCATAAGAGAATACCAGGTTTTGTTTTACCTATAGCTTCATTGTAGACATAGTATTCAGCAAGTTTTTTTTTTAATTGCAAATTTCAGTATTCTATAAAATGAATTTGTTGTGTGGCCATTATTTTGGCTATTTCTGTTTAGCCCATTTTTAAAAAGGCATTAAGATTAATAAATATTTATAAAGGTGCTAACTTGTTCCATCAGACTTTTTCTATCTTTATTGCTGTTCTGTCTGTCATCAACAAATCTAACGCTCTCAGTAATAACATAAACTATTTTTTATACTACATTCATTTATCACTTTTTCCAATGACATGTTTGAATAACTGGAGGAATTATTAACCTTGTTTTAAATTTTTATCTTTTCTTTAATTGTGCTTACAAAAAGTCCATATTTTTCCTATAGATTTGTTTAATGGTCTTAAGATTTTTTATTTACATACAAGGCCTTCACATCTTACAGTTAATTGAATATTTAATTAGCCTATTCACTTGATGTACTGAATGTTTCTTATATAAGTAACTTACGGGGATTTGAACTTAGAATTTTTAAGTCTGTATTTATCCTACATTTTATCTCAAACAACCGACACCCATAACCACATGTATGCATTTTATGCAGAAGCAGCACTCATCAGTTGGGACAGATTATAATCTTCCACACATATGTACAATCAATGCTCAGCTTTTAAACCAATAAACATCACATGATCACAATTTCTTATGCTTGTTCTTAACTGTTATTAAAACAGGCAAAACTCTCTATATGTATTGCCACTCGGTAGAAGCCAAAGTAATCAATAGATGCCAGAAGGCTTGTGCATAAAATCCCCATCTAATGCCTACTCATCCAATATCCCCAGGCTAGTTTCTGGCTTGTGGCCTTCATCAGTGAGGAGCCTTGAATCTGAGAGTGCTGCACTGAATGACAATACATATAGAGAGTTTTGCTTGTTTCAATGCTCAGCTTATGTTACGATAGCAATTTCTTAAACTTCAATGGACAGGCCTCATTCTTTTTACCCTTCCAATGATTCAACTATCCACTTGAGTGTTCCATTATTGATTTTTTAATGAAGTGGACAATTGAATAGTTGGAAAAGTGAAAAGGTTGAAGTTTGTCTATTAAAGTTTGAATATTTGCCATCTTAATATAAGCTGAGCACTGATTGTATATATGTGTGGGAAATTATCTGGCCCAATTGATCTGGTTCTGCATAAAATAAGTATATTGGAGGTCATATATCTTTTTTATATGTATGTTATGTGTGTCAGTTGTTTGAGTGGAGGATGAATATAGACTGTAAAATCCTAAGTTCAAATTCATCTAATTACTTAAATGAATATTGAAATTATCCTAGTACTAATGTTTATAACATATAATTGTGATAGCAATATTATAGAACAAAGATTGTACCTCCTTGTATATACTGACATACACATATATGTGTATATTTGTATTTTTTGTTCAACAATACATGAAAAAAATGTTGCATTTGCAATTTACATAAGATAAAAAATTTAATTTAATTTTGAAAAATATAATAAAGTAGTTTGTCAAAAAATAAAGGCATTTATTGTGACACTTACTGGTGTGTTTTTTTAAATTTATTTTTATTTAATCAGTTAGTCCTTAAAATAAGGCTTCTTTGAATTCCTTTTCAGTTAAAAGAAGAAAAATTTTCTAATTTTATTTTTTGACTAGATGTATCTGGCCAATAAAGATAGCGGGTTTTTTTTAAATGATTGCTTCAACAATTTTTTTAAGATTTCATGTAAATTAAACAAAACATTTTAATATTATATAAATAAATGTGATAAATGTACTCTGCCATTTTTATATTATGGTTTATTAATGGCAGAATTACTTCCTAGCCAGCTTGAAAGACCATTGTTTTTGTAATATTTTTTTTAATCAGTTGCTATAATAATTTTTTTTTTTGCTTTGTGGAATTACTCATTTTGAATAAAATGCTCATAATTAAATTAATTTTAAATTAAAATTAAAATGTTTAAATATACCTGTTATATTTCTCTTTCATGTGTCAAAGCAACTTCCAGGAAGCAAAACTGCAAACTGGGGACAATTGCTTGTAAGGCAGCTTTGCTGACCACTCAATCACCAACGACAGCATTACAAAAACTAATAATGGCGGAATTACTTCCTTCACATAAAAAATTCTTCATAATGTAAACAAACATAATAGTTTTTGGTTGTAAATTTGACACATGACAGCCTTACTAACCAATCAGATAACAGAGAAAATATGGATTTTATTAATGCAATTAAAATAAAAATATGGCAACATTGTTTTAATCACAAAAAACTATTTTAGTATCATTTTTGTTAAAAAACAAATTATATCATAGAATATTAATTACTACTGGTAATTACAATGCAGTACACTTTATGACAGTATTATAAAAAAAATATTTAAATGTTTTCAAGCATTTATTATTACTCTCACATTGAACCAAAAATGATTACCATATTTTAAAATCACTCCTTGTTTGTCCATGATTGTTGACATTTATATATATATATAACTTTATTAATAACAAACAATACACAAATATTTTTATATTTACAATAGAATATATTTATAGGCAAAAGTTTGATCAACTACAACCGTGATGGTACGATATGTTGTTTAACTTCAATGACATGTAATCCAAATTTGTAGTGTGATCTAATTTAATCATGATGACTAAATTGAAGAATAATCCATTATTTTTCAGAATGACATCTGATGGGGAGGATTACTGGAAGTAAAGGTTTAAGCTATGAGAGAGCACAGTTGAGGTAGATTGTTGATTGCCATGTTGTGGTCATGATATTGATGGGTAAAAATTTGATGGATTATAGGTATAAGTCGAACCATTCCTTATTATTTCTTTTGAATACTTTGTACTTCTTTTGTCAAATATTATAAAACAGTGTGCAAGCCACATGGGTCTTAGTGTGTGAATAATTAATTGTAGGGTATTATAGTGTTGAACGTATTTTATATATATTTTTAAGTAATTACTTAAGATTGATAGTTCACTTATGAAATATGAATAGACATAAAAATTAGAAGTATGGGCCAGTTTGAAAAAGGTATAGCATTTCTTCTGGATAATTATTGCACTAAACATGTAGGTTCGAGATTTGACTTGAGTCAATTATTAAGAGACATTTGGACAATATATAATGAACTGGGGATTTGTTATATGATGAACTATTGAATTTTTATGATATCTATGTGCCCATGACTTTACATTACAATAGATTATGATTGTACCATATTTTAACCATGGTTTACCATGAGCAGAATACAATCACTTATCCAACACCTCAAATATTAACTAACAATCGTAAAATACTCATTTACCCACTAATATTGAATGCCTAATGAGTAGGATATAAAAATTTTTCCGAGATTATAACACCTTCAGGAATTCTTTTTCCTCTATCTCAAATCATGGGAGGTGGATGGAAGATGTGTTTTTGAGCTTTATTGGCTTAACCATACATCTAGCTACAGCATAAATAATAATCACGTGATCAGCTGCTCTGGTGCTGAAACATCATTTGACATTGAACACCAAAATCACAGTTACGCATATCTCCATACAATATACCAAATGGACAACTTATTTTTCAATGTTTTTTTGAAGGTTTGTGATAGTGGTATTTTAATTGTATTTATATATTAGTCTATTTCCATCGTCTAATATTAAATATTGAATGTCTTTAGAAAAATTTAACTTTATTTACATTTTCCAATTACATTCAACTGTTAGTAATATCATACAGATTTGTATATGCACAACGTTTCAAGTGGTATTCTCTCTTCTTCAAATATTTCTGGCCTGATGAATGGCAGTACTAGCATGGGATCGAACTTGGACCCTTAGATTTTTGAATAATGAATTTTAAAGTAATGTTGGCAAGATAGTTCGGTTAGAGCGTTACCTTAAAATTCGATATTCAAGAATCTAAGGATCCAGGTTCGAATCTCATGCTAGTACCGTCACTGGACAGGCCAGCAACATCTGAATAAGAGAGGATAATATTACCTTTCGAAACGTTGTGCATATACTAATCTGTGTGTTATTACTAAGAGTTTAATGTAATTGGGAATTTTAAATAAAGTTAAATTTGTTTAAAGAGAGTCAATACTTAATATTAGATGATGTAAATAGTCCAATAAAATAATTACATTTTTTTTTTCACTTTTCTCAATTCAAAATTACCAGGAAGTTTTAGCTCTTAAGTTCGATTCTACACCTATTGGGTCGCATCATGCAAATCGATGTTGAGAATGAATGTATTGTTAACACTGCAGATGTCGAACCCATTTGCAATTATAACTATTGAAAAATATTTCAAATCTTTTTTTTACTTAAATACTTAAAAAAATCGCCTAAAAAGAAAGAATTTAAAACTTATTATTAATCAACTGTAATTTTAAAATTTAAAAAGCAATAACATATTATTTCTTTTATTTATTGTTTGTAATTGAATTTTTATTTCAAATAAAAAGCAATTTTTTTCGCTTGTCGTTTGTATTGATTTTTGTTTTTTAATATATGTACATAAAGATGTTTTTAATTTGATCAACATTTAGTCATTTTCTTTTTTTCAAAATAAAAATGAGAAGGTTGTGAAGATTTATTCGTGATAAGACTGTTTTCCGCTTGAATTTCAATTTAGCCTGAAAATGAATTTACAAAGCTGCAAATTTTTTTTAAAAAACTTGAAAACAAAGCTTTTGATATAATAGTTTGAAATTTTAAATCTCATCCACCGACATCACCCCACCCCCACCCCCCGCCCCACAACTCCGTTATTTATTTAAAATCGAGTTGAGAATGATTTTTTAAATAAATAAAAAAATATATAAAAATTATTTTTCGAATCTTTAAAAGTACAGCTCCGTTACATATATATATATATATGATAAATGAAGCGGGAGCGAGATACGCTTTGGATGGGAATTACTGATAAAATATTTGGTCTAGCAGTGCGGTATTATTTCCAAGTCGTTTCCATCATAAAATCGTTTTGCATCAAGCTCGGATCTGAAAGAAAGATAGCGATAGTAGATATCAAAAGTAAAGCAGGACTTGTTCCCTCTGGGTCACAAGTTGGATAGAGACATAAAACTAATCTGAAAACAATCGAAGATTGTAAACTTGACTCATGTGAAATGGAACGTAGTAGAACAGCTTAACGAGGGAAAGTTGCGCGATAGGAAAACAATTTTTTTCCCGATCAGACACATCCCATTAAGAGATAAGACGAGCGTATTTTGGCGAACTTATTAGAATTTATATATGCAGCTGCAACAGACCAGAAATTAGCTTTGTGCTTTTATTGCAAAATTTACAGTCATTCTTTTCTTAACCTATTGGCAATATTTAGTTTAATCGTGCATGGAATATTTATTTATCTACCGTCTATATAACTGTTCATTTATTTGTTTATATATACGCGCGTGTGTGAGTTAAAGCATTCTAATCATTGCCCATAACTTTTACGATATTTTTGAATCAACAAAGATTCGTTGTATAAAGAATTTAATACATATTTAGAATACACGGGAGACACACATGTATATATTTACTTTTTAATCAATCCGTTGCGTTTGAAAGTCAACCTCCTCTCACGCTGAATAAATGCAGTAAGATATATTACACTAATTCATTCAGTTTTCACAACAGTGAATAATGTTCATTTGTTTACCAACAAAATTAACCGTAAATATGTCAAAACAAAGCCTCATGGTGCAAGAATATCGCATCAGTCTATTATGCATACGATTTGAGTTCGAATTCGGATCAAACAATCTTTAATTTTTTTTTTTCAAGAATTCTAATCAAGTTTAGATCCCATCCCTCCAGACAATAGTCCTAAAATAATGCAGATAAATATTCAATATTAATCAGTAAGTCGGTACTTGGATAATCGAGAATGGAAAAATCTCATCTTTCACCATTTTGCCATTACAAGTCTAGCGACTAATATCTTTCTTTACAGTTTCATTATTTATGAAATTGGTAAATGAAGCAAGCTATTTCTCAGAAATAGACTACTTTTTTTTTTCGTATGTCATAGCATCGGCCGGAAGGCGAACCCAAAACCGTCTGCAACCAACTACTTGTTTGCAAGGTGGCTGCGATGACCTCTCGGCTAAAAACGCTTGACTACTTAATACTATTTTTTTCTCTTTCCTATTTTACCTAGACACAAAACACTCCAAGTGTCTGAATATGTCTTTAAATAATTAGATTCAAAATATATTTGTTAAAAAGAAAAGGTTTATTTAATGCAGGTATTAAAATAATATACAGTCATTTAAAATAAAAAGTGTGTATGATAACAAGATGTTGGATTGCCCAAATTACGTAATGATAAAAAATTATATAAAAAAATTTGTAATTAATCTGTAAATCTAACTAAAGCAAGCTAAAGCACAATTGTCTTTATATTATGCTAACCATCTTCTATTTATCTGAATACAATGGTTGTTTTTTATTAGCATAAACTGAAAGGAGTTAGCTAGTTTTATATATAAAGTAATTAAATAAGTGCACAAATGTATATAATATTATATAGCCATGTTGAGAAACCAAATCAATAAAAATATGAAATCTCATCAGTATATTTAAAATATTGAATTAATAATTAATTAAGATAAATTTAATAATAAAGAATATTTTATCAATAATAATAATATCCGACCATCCAGTGGAATGCACACCTCCATGATCTCACTACTACAAGATCAAACAATGCTAATGCTATTATTGTAGTCTCTAACCAAGTGGCTCCACATCAGGCATATATCTTACTTACCACAACATACACCCCAATTGATACAGCCAATTCCAATCCCGAGTCTAATCAAAATATCATCAATATTCAAACAAACCATTCACAAGTATCCAAGAAAAAAAACGTGAGGCTATACCACAGAAACATTCACTCATTACTTTTTATCTACAGAACCAGCTTCAACAGAGACCAGAAAACCACCTGGATGACCAAAAAAAAAGGAGTCAAAACAGAAGAGGTTGCTGATCCAAACATAATAAACAGGCCCTCACGAAAAGATCTCATACCAATAGATCTTTTACACAATCAAACCATTGACTCTGTCTACCAATTGAAAATATATGTATGCAATACTCACAGATATCACAACATTACAAAGTTACCATTGCCAATTTTCCACCTGAATACTACCCCAGATGGAAATGGGACTTGCTCCTATCCTGCCATATGGATACACCAGATAATACTATTCTAGAACTAGCTGTCTGCTATTCATGTTTCAACTCATAAAAGCAGTCTTAACCAAGACCAAAAGCCCACCTGGATGGCCAAAAAAAAGAGCGATCAAATAAACCCATCTTATGTACAGACATATACCAATTTAACACCAACTTCAAAACACCTCATTTACATTCTCACTCTATACTACAAGTGTTTACATGTATTTTTCTTAATATTACATTAAAAAAATTTATGTAAACCTAGTTTGACACAGGATCTTGTTATATAATAATTTTTATTCTGTAAATTACTGTAAATCATGTTTAGTTCAGTTTTCCGTCACAAACAAGATTGTAAACCATTATTGCTTATGTAATATTATATATCAATCTGTATCTAAGACCTCATGTTTCCACATGTAACTTATGTAACCTTTCTTTTAGTCTCAATAAAGTTTACTTTTGAAACATAATAATAATAATAATAATAATAATAATAATAATAATAATAATAATAATAATAATAATAATAATAATAATAATAATAATAATAATAATAATAATAATAATAATAATAATAATAATAATAATAATAATAATAATAATAATAATAATAAAGGGAGTTTGAAAGTCTGGGTTCAAATCCCCTATAATTACACTAAACAATACACAAGGCTTGGAATATTTCTTTGATACTTTGCATTATGTATACATTAATTGGTTTGTTTTAAATTATATAAAGTTGAAAATAAGCATATTTAAAGTAATTGAGAGCATACTTTTGTAATTTTATATATTTATCCATATTTAAACATTTTATAACATTATTACAATGATTAATATTATCTATTTATTAAATACATTTTTACTTAATTAATTAATTAACAGTACATAAGTAGGTGATAGTCCTAATGTTATATTTTACTTGTGTCCTCTATGGAAATGTTTTCTATTACTTCAAACACCAATATTTGATGAATAAAAATGACAACTAATTTCTGTTGGATGAGTGTTTCTATCTGTTAAATCTGATATCATCAGCCACATAAAAAATTAATTGAGACAAAGCGAAACATTTTCATTAAAGTATGCTCTCAAAAATCACTTTGATTTTATAACTTGAATACAAATTTAGTAATAATTTAAATAAAACCTTCTTTATGTCAACTTAATGTTATCAACTGAAGGGTCCTTGAAAGTCTGGGCTCAAATTTAAGTTTTTGTGTTGGCTATACAATTATTGTAAGGTGTGCTATTTTTAATTATTAATATATGTTATTTATATTGAAGTAATCATATTAGTTTGTAAAAGAAATTGGCTAAATAATATGAATAAAGTATTTATATTTGTTTTAGATATATCAGTACACATATAAGCGTAGTAAATGTGTTTGCTTAGGAGCAATTTAAGATTGTTGTTTTTTTTTTAAATTTTATTTCTTTGTTTGAATTAGTTCATATTTCAATATTTAAGATCTAATAGAATACTATTTCAAAGAGATATTTTTTTGGACTGGCTATTTTGAAATCATCATTATCAAACATTATCAATCCATTGCAGGATGAAGGTCTCTCCAAGTTCAATCTATCTTCTTAAATTTCTAGTCTTTCTTCTCCACATCACTCCTGCACATTGTCTTATTTTATCCATCCACCCAACATGTGGTCTTTTAAGACTCTTTTATATTTATTCACAGAGGGCGTAGCTGAATTTCTTAATGTTGATGGTGATTTGATATTTGAATATTTACTTCAATATAGCATTATCCACTGAAATTAACATACACATGTGTATATAAATTGATAAAATACAGATATTATTTTTTTATTAATGTTATAATTAAAATAAATATTTTTTTTCATGTGTCATAGCATAAAATAAATATTTAAAAACAAATTATATCAAAAATAGCATTTATTTCACGAGAGTAAACAACCGTTTAAACAGTTTTTTTTTTAAAAATCTAGATCACAAGTTTTTCCGGTTATTTGAAATATCCTCATTTTCATAATTAAAAGTCACTTCTACCAAAGCACTCCATCCAAGTTTAATTCTATGATTAATTTCATCCATTATGCTTTAATTTGTGTTAATAATTTGATCCAGATATTTATAATTGTTAACTTCTTCTAACTGAATATTAACAATATGTTAAAAAATTCATTGAATGTTACTTCAGTCTTTTAATAACTAGGATATATGAGCACAGACTTTCACATGACCCACCACTCACCATTCCATCTCAAAGCACTGATACACTTGAAGTCTTTTAATATTTATCTTTAGATCTACTCTTTTACCATCAACCGATAACTCTTGCAACATTTGCTGAAGGTTTGAAGTATTATTTGCAAAAACAATTACATCTGCAAAATCTAAATGACTTAAGTAAACTCCATGTATTATTATTTCTTTAACTTTCCATTTTAATTCCCAAAACACTTATTATAAAACTTAAAGTTTTGGAGATATGGAATCTTCCTGTAAACGATCATTATCAATGTTAATCTTAGTTGTCATCTTATAATCTAATCTTGGGAAATGTTTTCAGACATTATCATGCGTTTATATCTTCGTGATCCTAACCGAAAATGTCTATAGAATCAAATTAATGTTCATTTTGGAAAAATACAGTGTGCAAAGGCGTGTCTTTTATATAATTTCTCTCAGTATTGGTTTGATCCACTGTACTAAATCCATCTTCAAATGTTTTGATTGTCTTAAATCACAACTCCACTGTAGATAATTTATATTTATCTTGTTAAAAGTTTGTATAAAACCTATAGAAAATAGCTATGTAATATTTAATATCTTTTTTTTATCACCTTTCTTAAATATTCGTATTGCAACTGCATTCATCCAAACATTTAGTAGCACTTTATCATTTAGATATTAGATGTTTAGCGTCGCCTACTCATTTCTTGGAGATTTTCCCTTCATCATCAATTTAATTGCAGATTTCGTCTCTTTATTTAAAATACTTAGTAATTAAAAAGAGGTAATAATTGAAATAGCTACTACAGCTTATTTTTCTTTATTACTATATAATTCTTTGTAGAATTCTTCCACATTTTTTTATATCATCCCATTTTAATGATAATTTTTTTTCTTTCTTCTTAAAGTTGAAGTGACTTCATTTTTAAAAGTAAATTTATTGATTATGAATACAAAGAAGAGATAGTAAAGCAAATACAAAGGGACAAAATAACCAAATTATCTTGAATCATGATGAGCGTTTGGACAGGTTGAGCAACATGCACTCTTTTCAACAGTCTCATTATTTTTCTTAAAATTGAGTTTGGTATCTTTACTTGATAAAACATGGGCAAAGAAACAAAACACATTCCCCAGCCTTATGATCATTATAGGAGAGCTGATCCTTTGGCTCTCAATCACCCAAAATGAGCAAACCTAACCATGGCTAGAGTCATCTTAGTGGCTTATGTAGAGTGACTTTTGGACAATTCGTTAAAGAAACTCCCCCCCCCCCAGCACTGATTCAAAGACTATTCTGGCAACACTACAAGCTTCGAGGTATCATTATAGACTCTTTCTGGTGAAATCATAGATCCCTCTTTCTGACAGCCTTGATCTTGCACACAAGTTCATTATGTAAATTATTGTTACTCTTCCCAAATATCAAATGGCATCTCATTGTTCAGACTATGTAGTTCATCATGATTGACAGTCGAATCATTTCACAAATTCCAGTTTTCAGGCTAATATTAAGGGGTGGAATTGTAAGTGAATTTTTCTCAGCTAAATTGAAATATTGGGATGTAAACAAACTGCTTAACCCTACTACAGCTACTCCTCATGGCTTCTTGGGTATTTCAAATGATCTGTTAATCAGGAAATTTAAATTCTGGATGCTAGAGGGAAGATTTCTGGATTTCATCATAAAAGTAAATTTAACTGTATTCCCCACCAGTGAATTATTAGTCTTGAAGAGAGGCTTTGTCAAACTAAATCCGGTTTGCCAAATATGCAGTCAAGAAAATGAATCAATGTAACATCTCTTCTTTGGTTGGGTGATATTAAATAAATGCAGAGTGATACTCAATGGTTGGATGACATTCTATAAACAAAGGATTTTTAACCTGAACGAATGCCTAAAAATGTTGAAGTGACTTTTCTTTCAATATCAAGCATTCATTTATATTTTTTAAATTCTTATATTCTATATATTTTTATATTGTTATTATGTCTTTTTCAAATTTTACAGGATTCCAGATATTTGATTTTTCTTGATAGATCATTTCTAAATATTCCTTTTTTCTTCATATATTATATCAGTTAAAATTTTTGAAAAATTGCCTTTCATCAGCTAACACTACTACTATTCTTAGTAGAGTATCGCTTATCTTATTAATCTCCATTCAGTTAATCATCTTCAAAGTCTATCAATATTTTAAGCAATTAGCAAGTTTACATTTATTGCTATGTTTCTAAAGGTTATGAGTATTAATTGTTAATATTATTTTTTTAATAGTTTTTGTCTTTCTAGTTTTGCATTAACACATATCATACATCTCACTAGTCGATGATTACTTCCTGTATTGAATCAATTAAGATTATAAGCTTAAAATAGTATGTGTTTTTTTTTTATTAAAATATGATCAGTTCTGCTGTACCTTTATTTGGAAAGTTTCTGCGTTCTATTTTTATTTAGCACTTTTTTTTTAAAGAAAGAATTCACAATATACAATTTTTCCTTTTTGATTCCAAGCCTGTGTACTTTCTTATTTCTATCATTGTAACCAAATTCACCCAAAGTACTTTTATCTTTTAATCATTTTCCAATTCTAGCATTAAAATAATCCATGATAATTTTAAAATGTTGTTTGATATGATCAAAAGTATTCCATATATCTACATAAAAGTCCTTTACTTTTTATGATGATAATTTGTTGGGATAAAGGTAAATTATCTCTATTTGGTATCATCTAGTTAGTTGAATAATTAAATGTGCTACTTTATCGATATATCAATCTACCACAACATTCTTTTCACCTTTTTATCTATAATGAATTCCACTCTACTAATCCGTCCATTACTTATACTTTTATAGTAGAGTATATGTCCATATTTCTTTAACGTCATAAAGTCCAGTTATGTTTTATTTAATACTTGAAAGTTCTTCCATTTCATATAGTCTTTTTATTCACTTAAATGTGATTTGTTGTTATAGATAGCCATATGAAAGAATTATCACAAAATAGCAGCCTGGATCTACAATTGTGAGATTCTTATTATTATTCATCTCTGGCTTCCAACTACTGTTTTGAGTAATGATAGTATCATATATTACCTTTGTCAATAATGATTACAAATATTTAAAGTAAGTTTATTTACATCCACATTCATTCTTTCTTAAGGAAAATTCAACTGATGTTTTAGCTAAAAACAACCATGCAACTGAAGTCAAAAAGCATGATTTTTGGTCTTAAATTAGAGGTAAAAGTCAATAAACTCACCACCCTTGTGGATGCAAGTTAGTAAGCAGCATATCCATGTTTATTTACCATATCAATAATCACATCTGCAACTATATGGTTGTAATAAGTGGACATTAGGAGTTTACCTTTAAACTATCATAGAGAAATCAAAGGGCATTCTTTCAGTTAACTGCAAATTCCTTTCTGCAGCAGTATATATATATTATAACGTTTTCTGTATTTCTAGGCCTCTACATGCATTATAAATGCGTGAGTTGATCAAGTTATGCAAAAGAAAAATAAATGTTCATTTATTTTATAAAAAAAAAAGAAGAACGTTTCATTATTATTCCAAAACATAAACTATCTTTCCTGATTATTCCAAAACATAAACTATCTAATTTCTACATGAGGGCACCAGAGTCGTTAGACCCACTGAGTCGGCGTCAAACACATTGTAACTTGTAAACTAATAATTATACGATCTGGGTTAAAATTCCCGTTAAGTAGAAGGTATTCCCCTTTGACTTAATTAAGAAAAATAAATCTATTTAGCAAAGGTAATTTGTATACTAATTTGATTCTAAATAATCAAAACTTAAATATAATAACTCTAAATTTATACACGTACAATGAAAGTATGTTAATAACAAAGATTTAATATTTATGATAAATGAAAAATTATAATGTTGGGACGTATTGTGCATAACGAATTTAATAATTTGATTCAAATATTGAAGCAATAGTTAGTTTGTGTCTTATTTTTCCGTGGTACTGTTTCATTTACTACTCCATTTGCAAATCTTTAGATCACAAAATTATGGGATAAACATTTCATTAAAATCTCAGTTCATAAAGCTTTATATAAAGTTATGGCCATTAACTTACCAGTAAGTTTATATTTAAATAAGTCATTGATCCTCCGACATCCAATTCAGTCAGTGGGTAGTCCGCAGTAGTTGTTTTTTTAGTTGCACTTCTTTCAAATCTCCGATCAAATTTAGGTAGAGTCAGATGACAATCTACGTGACTTTTCTCGAGAGAAAGTGTCAGCAAATGATAGAGTTCTACTCACTCATGATGAGCGATTTCAGTTCGTATCTAAGTGGACACATTTTATTAATATTTTTTTTTGTTTAAAAAAAAATACGAGGCACTTCAAATTGCTCAACACTCTCTGGAATGACAAGACAAAAGACACTTTTCAAATCTGTCGGCTCCTTTTATATTCCCAGATTCTTTTTAGAAGTTCTGCGCATATTCCTTTTTACCTTTTGTTCTATTTTATAAACTTCTACATTATTCTCCTTTTTTTTTATTACAAAGTCTGTTTTCTCGTTAATAATTTCTGCCATTTTTAATTACTATCAGAAAGTCGGACTTTCTGATAGCAATCTTTTACTTTTGGAATTTTCTTTCACTACTTGAATCAATTATTCAGTATGCACTTTCCAACATTGAATTTACTTTAGTTAACTTATATTAAAAAAAAAAAGAAAAATTAAACTTTCACTGTACGTTTTTCTTAAAACATTATATTACAAAAAAAAATTAAGGATCGGGTTCTCTCTTTTTTTATTTAAATGATACCCAATATTAAATAGTAATTTGTACCATATATATAAATAAATGGCACTATATATATATATATATATAAGTATATATACCATTATATATATTGTAATGTTTATATATATATATATATATATATATATATAAACATTACAAGCATAAAGCTAAACTAGTCAACATAAAATCAAAACTACCCCAAATCCAAAATTAAATCAGACCAGCATAAAAATAATATTAAAACACAACCTAAGGTTTCACTACTACAAGCAGACTGCTCAAGTGTAAAGAACTACAAAAACTACACAATATATATATATATATATATTAAAAACTACCCACAAATCCATTCACTTCCCATCCACTCTTAAAATTAAAAGAACTCTTAAATAAGTTAATTGCTTCAGAATAATAAATTTTCAATAATAAAGACTCTTTAATTCTTCTTTTGATTTCATTTCTCTCAAAGAAGACAACCTTAGCTTCATCAAAATCAATAGTGTGGCCTGTATCTTTTTCATGGACATACAAAGCAGAACTAAGATATCTATTTTTAACTCTACTTTTATGAACCTTTATTCTGTCATGTAAACTCAAACTACTCTGACCTATGTAAACCTTCTTACAAATAAACAAGGAATAAAATATACTACACCAGGAATAGTCTTTCTATCAAAAACTTCTTTTGTATTATTTAATAAATTATTCAATGTAACACCCCTTTTCCAAGCAATTTTCTTATTTCCAAACAATTTACTATTTCTACACACAATTTTATAAGAAGACAATTTAAATGGCAAAGAAATAAAATCATATTTTTCTTTAACCTTTACATCCTTACAAATATTACTATTAAATAAAATACTTTTAACAAATTTATCAGAGTAACCAACCCTCAGGTAATCTCTATAAAACTGATATTTCTGAAACAAAGCTACCCTACTAGAATTAATAATTTCTTAAAGCAGCTACTTTATGAGATACAGACTGATAGCTATCATGTTTAATTATAGATCTTAATTCTCTACTTTTAACTAAATGACTGCATAGTAAATAATTAGTTTCTACATTTCTAATCACCAAAAGATCTAAAAATTTTAACTTACCAAAATCTAACCCCCCTCCTTCTAACACAGATTTTATAGAAGGATCAAAACAATTAAACTCATTTACAAATTCCTTCAATTTATCATTCTCAACTACAAATAAACAATCATCAACATATCTGACAAATAATTTTACATATAAACAATTCTTTTTAATAATAATTTCCTCTTCCATAAAACTAATATAAACTGAACATACTAAAGGAGAAATAATATAACCTATTATCCACCCTTCCTTAATCTTATAAAAATTACCTTTATAAGTAAAATACATAGAATCTTCCAATAACAAAAGCAAATCTTTAATTATTTTAATTTTATTTTCTGATAAAGAACTTTTCTTAATCAATACAGACAAAAGAACATCAATACTGCTTAACCTATTAACAGACTGATACATATTTTCAATATCTAAACTTCCAAATACCCAATTACTTTCCATTTTAAAATTATTAATCTTATCAAAAGCCTCAAATGAAGAAGAAACTGTGTACTGACCAAAATCAACAAATTGTTTTAAAAAATTATTCAAGAATATAGAAATACCCTCTACAACACTACCTGTAAAATCAAAAATAAATCTTAAAGGAAAACCATCTTTATGTGTTTTAATATTCACAAACATCTTAGCTGATGTAAAATCATTAGGATAGCATTTTAAATAATCTACTCTGTTAACATTTTTTAAATTAACCATTTTCTTCATAATATCTATCAATTTTCTTTTAATCAAATTACCTGGATCTTTATCTAACAACATATATTTACCATTATTTAATTCTTTATCTATTTTCTCTTTGAATTCATCTCCTTTCATAATAACAAACCTACCAGCTTTGTCTTCACGAGAAATGATTACATCATTAGCAATTAACCTATTCTTAAGATGTTTAATCTCAGCAGGATTAATAACAAATTTTTCTTTCCTTTTTAAACTTTTATTCAAAATTGATTGAATACCAACTTTCTGCTCATCACTCAAATTACTAGATTCAATAGACAAAATTGTATCAAAAACTATCTTTTTTGAATGAAATGGAACAAAATTACGGCCTTTGCCAAGAATATCTAATTCTCTATCATTTAACTTCAAATCAGAAAGATTAACAACTCTATCCTCAGAAACATTATTCTCATACCCTTTATCACTACAATAAATTTTATTAACTTTCCCAAACAACCACTTTAATTTTCTTTCATATTTTTTACAATAGAAATTTGACCTACTCTGTCTAAATTGTCTCATAAAAAAATTCAAAATTGAATAATTAAAATCTTGCCTTCTTTCTAAATAATATCTATTCCTTTTATATAGATAAATAAATTTGTAAAACCTTACAAAAGTATCTCTTAAAAAACTATTCAGTATTAATTTGTAAAACCTTATAAAAGTATCTTTTAAAAAACTATTCAATATATATGTTTGTTACAACATATATATTGAATAGTTTTTAAAAGATACTTTTGTAAGGTTTTACAAATTTATTTATCTATATAAAAGGAATAGATATTATTTAGAAAGAAGGCAAGATTTTAATTATTCAATTTTGAATTTTTTTATGAGACAATTTAGACAGAGTAGGTCAAATTTCTATTGTAAAAAATATGAAAGAAAATTAAAGTGGTTGTTTGGGAAAGTTAATAAAATTTATTGTAGTGATAAAGGGTATGAGAGTAATGCTTCTGATGATAGAGTTGTTAATCTTTCTGATTTGAAGTTAAATGATAGAGTATTAGATATTCTCGGTAAAGGCCCTGATTTTGTTCCATTTCATTCAAAAACTATAGTTTTTGATACAATTTCGTCTATTGAATCTAGTAATTTAAGTGATGAGCAGAAAGTTGGTATTCAATCGATTTTGAATAAAAGTTTAAAAAGGAAAGAAAAATTTGTTATTAATCCTGCTGAGATTAAACATCTTAAGAATAGGTTAATTGCTAATGATGTAATCATTTCTCATGAAGACAAAGCTGGTAGGTTTGTCATTATGAAAAGAGATGAATTCAAAGAGAAAATGGATAGAGAATTAAATAATGGAAAATATATGTTGTTAGATAAAGATCCAGGTAATTTGATTAAAAGAAAATTGATAGATATTATGAAGAAAATGGTTAATTTAAAAAATGTTAACAGAGTAGATTATTTAAAATGCTATCCTAATGATTTTACATCAGCTAAGATGTTTGTGAATATTAAAACACATAAAGATGGTTTTCCTTTAAGATTTATTTTTGATTTTACAGGTAGTGTTGTAGAGGGTATTTCTATATTCTTGAATACTTTTTTAAAACAATTTGTTGATTTTGGTCAGTACACAAGATTAATAATTTTAAAATGAAAAGTAATTGGGTATTTGGAAGTTTAGATATTGAAAATATGTATCAGTCTGTTAATAGGTTAAGCAGTATTGATGTTTTTTTGTCTGTATTGATTAAGAGAAGTTCTTTATCAAAAAATAAAATTAAAGTAATTAAAGATTTGCTTTTGTTATTGGAAGATTCTATGTATTTTACTTATAAAGGTAGTTTTTATAAGATTAAGGAAGGATGGATAATAGGTTATATTATTTCTCCTTTAGTATGTTCAGTTTATATTAATTATATGGAAAAGGAAATTATTATTAAAAAGAATTGTTTATATGTAAAGTTATTTGTAAGATATGTTGATGATTGTTTATTTGTAGTTGAGAATGATATATTGAAGGAATTTGTAAATGAGTTTAATTGTTTTGATCCTTCTATAAAATTTGTGTTAGAAGGAGGGGGTTAGATTTTGGTAAGTTAAAATTTTTAGATCTTTGGGTGATTAGAAATGTAGAAACTAATTGTTTACTGTGCAGTCATTTAGTTAAAAGTAAAGAATTAAGATCTATAATTAAACCTGATAGCTATCAGTCTGTATCTCATAAAGTAGCTGCTTTAAGGAATTGTTGTCATAGGAATATTAAATTAAATAATTCTAGTGGGGTAGCTTTGTTTCAGAAATATCAATTTTATAAAGATTACTTGAGTGTTGGATACTCTGATAAATTTGCTAAAAGTATTTTATTTAATAGTAATATTTGTAAGGATGTAAAGGTTAAAGAAAAATATGATTTTATTTCTTTGCCATTTAAATTGTCTTCTTATAAAATTGTGTGTAGAAATAGTAAATTGTTTGGAAATAAGAAAATTGCTTAGAAAAGGGGTGTTACATTGAATAATTTATTAAATAATACAAAAGAAGTTTTTGATAGAAAGACTATTTCTGGTGTAGTACATTTTATTCCTTCTTTATTTTATAAGAAGGTTTACATAGGTCAGAGTAGTTTGAGTTTAAATGAAAGAATAAAGGTTCATAAAAGTAGAGTTAAAAATAGATATCTTAGTTCTGCTTTGTATGTCCATGAAAAGGATACAGGCCACACTATTGATTTTGATGAAGCTAAGGTTGTCTTCTTTGAGAGAAATGAAATCAAAAGAAGAATTAAAGAGTCTTTATTATTGAAAATTTATTATTCTGAAGCAATTAACTTATTTAAGAGTTCTTTTAATATTAAGGATGGATGGGAAGTGAATGGATTTGTGGGTAGTTTTTAATATTATATATATTGTGTAGTTTTTGTAGTTCTTTACACTTGAGAAGTCTGCTTGTAGCAGTGAAATCTTAGGTTGTGTTTTAATATTATTTTTATGCTGGTCTGGTTTAATTTTGGATTTTGGGTAGTTTTGATATATATATATATATATATATATATATATATATATATATATATATATATTAATAAAAAATAGAAATGAGAAATAATATCCATGTAAATAGATATAACTTTTAACCTTTGATGTTACCAAGAAATTATCAATTACTATTCATTGACAATCCTTGAGGAGATCAAGACAGTTTTTTCACTATATCTATAGTACCTCTTTTGTTTGAGTTTTTTTTTAAAGAAAGGAAGTCCTCTTTTCCTTCAAACCCATATATATATATATATATATATATATATATATATATATATAAACATCTAGGTCATATATAAAGTGGGATATCCATATTTTTCATAAAATATTGCCTTGATAATAGATTCAGATTCTTGATATTGTATAGGATGTGGTCTGCTTTTATATACATACATATGAGTAAGCCTAGCTATTTGTAAGATACATTAAACTGAACACCAATTAATGACAAATTATTCATAATATATTACAACTTGTTTATTGCACTTACTGAGAAAGAATGTACGAAAATATCTGAAAAATGAAAATGATCCTGGATGCATTTTTGGATAAATCAAAATTTTTGCTGTCTCAAGTCACAATGTCAAATTTATCATATTTGATCAATATTTATGAATATTAAAATCATATTTGGTAGCAATACTGTTATAAGTAATTAACACTTTAACGAACTGAGCACAGGGCTCAAGTTTATGCATAGAATTTTGAAAATTACTGCATCATACATCCTTTTTATATTTATAATAATAAATGATATATTAAAAAAATAATAATAAAAGTTAATTATTAACAAAACAACATATAGAAAATAGATGTCCAAGATTAATAAAAAAACAAATCAGATAATTGCATTGTATAATTAATTTTTTACACTTTTATTTAATTTACTCTGATTTTTATTAATCTGCTTGTCTGAGAAATCGTGTAGCTCAATGTTCACCCACTTTCCAAATTTTGATCTAGTTGAAACTTTGCATAGATATTTATTCCTGATAACAATACATTTTTTAGAATTTATTTTATATAGGATTCAGTATTTTTGATGGTGCTGCTATCTAGTGATATAATATATAAACATTTTTATAAAACAAAGCTAAAAAAATTTAAAAAAATTAAGGGAATGCTTTTATTTACACGAATGCAATAAACGTAAAAGAAAAATACTAAAAAATAAAAAATTACCTGTTTTTTCAACTTTCACAGTATTTTTGATATTATGTGATCAGGATAAAAGCATGTGATAATTATGTTCAGCCTATTTTAAATCATAACAACGGCATACTTATATTTTGGTCACATAATATGCAGAACACTAATGAAACTTGAAGAAAATTTAAAGAGTATTAAATAAAAAAACCAAAACTTAAAAAAAAAATTGTAAATTTGAACTGATAAATTTTACCTGTACCTACTTTAAAAAACAAACACTACGTAAATCATTTCTCAAACAGCCACTCCCTCGTTGCACATGCTTAGCCAATCACATGGTTGTTGCCATAGTAATAGCATTCATGATATTACTGCTATAAATTAATAGATAAATTATTTTGTGTAAAATAAAGATGACAATTTTGCCAAACTTAAGGAAATTCTAGTGTTTTCTTTATATGATAAAATAAAAATTAATGATTTAATAGAAAAAAATCATATGCGAATGGGTTCTCAATTTATTATTTGTTCATACTTTTTGATAACTATATTATCCCAAACTTGTGTTAATTATTTTTGTCAATGTTCTAAGCTTCATGATTTAATAAAGGTGACACTGCTGCTACTTCTCATGATATAAATGAGTTTAACATGTTCTGGTCTCTACTTTTATGTAAAGACATTCGGGTAATTTTTTAAATTTTAATTATACTCAATACATGAATAGATTCTTATTTAAAAACCAGCTCATTTCAAAAAAAAAAATGCTTGTGTAAAAGAAAAAAAAAGCCATCAGATACACTGCTAAATGTTATCCACAAAACGAATGAAATGTATAATTTTTGTATTTTTTATTAAAAATATTGTAGATCTAACATTTAATGCCTGTATTAGTTTTAGATTAAAATTTAAATTGCTTTTATATGGAATTTGAAATAGTATTTAGGCAATAATATTATTTTTTTCTTTTTAGCCATATATTAACAAGGATATTAATTAAAAGGGAATTTGAACCTAGACTTTCAAGTTCCCTACAGCCATCCACTCTTTCCAATATAACCAATACCCATGACCCCATACGTGTGAAAAATATAAATGTATCTCCAATATACCTATTTCATGCTGAACTAGCACTCATCACTTGGTCCAGATCTTCATCTACCACACACATATATAATCAGTGCTTGGTCTGTATTAACATCACAAATCTACAAACTTTAGCAGACAGGCTTCAATCCTCTCCACCCTCTAACTCTTCAGCCATCCATATCAGTGAAAAACTGATTTTTGGTGATATGGCTGAAGAATTGGAGAGTAGAGAGGATTGAAGCCTGTCTATTAAAGTGTATAGATTTGCTATCTTAACATACACTGAGCATTGACTATATATATATATGTGTGTGTGATTATGATCCAGAACAACTGATGAGTGCTGTGTCAGCATGAAATATATATATTGGAGATCATTTATCTTTTTCACATGTATGTGGTCATGTGTCTCGGTTATACTGGATAGAGTGGATACCTGTAGGGAGCTTGAAAGTCTGGGTTCAAATCCTTTTTAATTACATCTAGGTTAAGTATATACAATATACTTTTATTTTAAAAATATTAATTATAAAAGTCTAAGTAATTTATTTATTTTAAAATTAAACTGATATACATTTTTATCAAATTTGCTATAAACTAGTAGTTTATGTTCATATGCTTATGTACTTTATTGAAATGCTATATATGCTGAACTTTTTTTTATAGCTTATTAATGAAATAAGAAAAAAATCAGATAATGGGATTATAAATATGTATTGATGAGTGAACATGCATCAATATCTGATGAAGCTCAAGAGTTGCACGACTCAACAGTGATTCTGACACATGAGCATCAAGAACTCACACACATGTACAACGAGTTACCCTCAATAGTTTTTTATAAATATCTACTTTTATAAAAAATATATATTTGTATTGCTTTTAAATTAAATTGTTTTATATCGGCATATATGTGTTAAAAAAATATATAGGATGTGCATTTCCCACAAATTTAAAGTATTTTTTGAATACCTAGAATCAACTGACAACAAATATATAAGGTGGACTTTAATTTTCTGTAGAATTTACATCATGAGAACATTTTTTAAAATTATAAGTATTATTTGTGAGTTATATTTTTCAAGATTAGACAAAATTAAATAAAATATGGTTAAATTATAATGACCTATAAAATATTGGTTATTTATTATAAGCTATTTTTAATGTAGCGTAATAACTTTGCCCCACCCCCCTTTACCATTATTTATAAATTAGTACTTATTTTAATTAATAAAAAAAAGGATATCAAGTGCTTTCATTTATTAAAACAGACAAAACTCTCCATACAGTAGTGCCATTTAATGCAAGCCAGAGTAATCAATGGATGCCAGAAGGCTTGTGCATAAAATTCCTATCTTGTGCCTACTCATGCAATATCCACAGACTAGTTTCTAGCTTACTCCTCACCGATGAAATCCACCAGCTATAAACTAGTCTGGAGATATTGGGTGAGTAGGCAGTAGATAGGGATTTTATGCACAAGCCTTCTGGCATCCATTGATTACTCTGTCTTGCACTGAGTGGTACTACTGTATGAAGAGTTTTGCTTGTTTTAATAACAGATATGAGCAAGCATAAAAAATGGTGATCATGTAATGTTTAGTGCTTTCATTTATGTTATATATATATATATATATATATATATTTATGTTATATATATATATATATATATATATATATTCTGCTTAATCTGTTGATAGATAGAAACCTAATTATTATGATACCTCTGACATGACATGAAGTTGTGATTTATGGGGTTTTAAATAGCTCTTCCATAGCTAATGTAACTAGCCATTTAATTATTGTTCAATAAATGGGTACATAAAGGTGATTTTTTTTTGTTACTTTTGTAAATTGAGTATTACTTCGAAAAGCCTACTAAGATTGTTTAATATGTTATAAATATTTGATCTAATATGTATATATTTTTGTGTCTTTAAAAATATTTATTTGATTTTCAGATAGTCCCTATCCTCTGCATTTATATTTTGCACTGAACTTTCAAAAATATGTGTTAAATGTTCAATTAACATGCATTGCAATGTAAGTAACTGTATTATAAAGCTCTAATATTAAGATATTATCTTTTAGGATAGGATGTTATATCCCTACTATAATCAAAATAGGTGTATATGAAGCTGTTATATCTAATTTATTGTATGGAGGTGACATTTGGACACTCTATCAATGTAACATAAAAGCATTAGAACTGTTTTATTTAAAGGTGCTACATAAAAATTTAAAAATATGGCAAGATCATAAGACCACTTGATATGGTCCACTGCATCACAATCTGAGACAGGAAAGTCTCAAATTTTAACCATGATAATAATTTTCAAAAAAAAAACTGTTGACAAAAATCATGCCAATTTTTTTTTCCCGTGTGTCATAGCATCAGCCAGGAAGTGAACCCGCTAATCTGGGACAACTGCTTGTAAAGCAGCTGTCACTGACCTCTCGACCATCAATGCTTGACAAAATCATGCCAAATTGAAAAAACAAAGTATGACAATGCTAAGAATATCTTGCTTCCATGTTGTAATATAAATAAAATAAAAAAAATTGGAATAAAGATTATTAATAAAATTTATTGGAATTTTTTTTAATTTAATAATTGATGATGATGATTATTATTATTATTATTATTATTATTATTATTATTATTATTATTATTATTATTATTATTATTTAACAACTCATACATCTTCCGGACATTGTAGATCCTGGAAACTGTATATTTAACAAAAATATGGGTGCCATCTTAGTTTACTGGAAAACTCATAATTATATAATAATGACTGATCACTATAATAAAGTCAAATCTTTATTGGATTGGACATATCAGATAAATGAATATTTCAAACTTCTTGAAGGGTGTTTTGTGATAAACTTGAGCATAGTTTTCAGGTGAGAGGTAAATCTGTTTACATTGTAAGAATTACCTTAATGACATACCAATGCAGTGGAATGTTGATTCTTTTCATTCGGATCAGATGGTAGATAATAGAATACATTGGAGAGTTGCAATTAGAAGCCGTGTTGAAGTAATTTAAGAAGGAAGTTTTTTTTTTTTTTTTTTTGCAGAAGTTAAAGCCAGTACCATAAAATTTTAAATAAACAGAAAAATGGATGAGGATTTATTACACATGGATGCATTTGGTTTTATAAATTGGCTTGCACAATCATCATAAAATTCATAACTAGAATAATATTGTTTTATCTTTGTTTGTTTGTTTGTTTGTTTTTTTTTTTTTGGAGTTGGAATGACCATTCTCATTTGTGAGTGGAGCTGATGTTACTGAGGCTACTGAAGAGATAGTAAGCAAAGGCAAACGTCCATCTGGATTTTTAAAAATGCTCATTACATTATCCATTTATCGATTCGCTATAGAATAAAGGTTTTTCCAATTTCAATCCATCGTCGCCAATCTCTGACCTTCTTCTCTACACCACCCCAGCACACTTCCTTATTTAATCTATCCATCCCACATGTAGTCTATTCTTAGGTCTTTTATAATCTTTTGGAATCCACTTTAAGATTTCAACTGTCCATCTATTATCATCTCTTCTAGAAATATGTATGTAGTATATAAAATGAGCGAATATATAAATGTAATAAATATATGTAATCTTATATAAAATATATTAACGATATATTTCATTTCAAGCATTCAGTCCGTTCAGCAGATAAGAAAATGATTAACACAGTGCTAATGTAGTGATTAACTTAATACATTAAGTTCGACTTATTTATATTATCTAATTATTCCAATTTTCTTTGAAGCCTATTGTCAAATGATTTTCTACTTTTCCACAAAAGCCGTTGCCTATCTTTTTCTTTTATTTGAAAACACAAATATAGAAAATTCTTCGCTATTTCTTATCTTTTCGATTACACCATTAATGTAGACATTATTCTAATGAGAAGAAGCCTGTTAGAAAACCTTTTCGCTGATGAAGCTATTTGAACGAACACTTGACCCTGATAGGATAGGTAAAAGCTTCATTTTTACATGAGAAACCTTAGATATAATTTTATATTGAAAAGAAAATGCGAACAGCATAGTCTTTTTCTTATCTGATAGCGAACTGACAAAACGCATGTTAGCTAACGCATTACTAAATACGAAAAAATTCTAATCTGCTAAATATGAGTTAAAATTGTCACAATGGTGAATTTATTAGACAAATTAGTCATATTTTATTTATAACTATGTAAAAAAATTTAAACAACCATTTAAATTTTAAGTAATATATATATGGATGTATATTGTCTACTTTAATATTGGCTATTATAATATTTTTAATCGAAAACACAGAAAGAATAAAAGCATATATGTTTCTTTTAATAGTGAAAGAACTTTTTATGTAAAAAAAAATAACATAAAAAATACATAAATCTAAACAAATATGTCAAAGTCTTGCATTGGTAGTCGAGAGGTCAGCGCGACTGCCTTGCACTTGCAGGCAGTTGCCCGAGTTGCGGGTTCGCGTCCCGGCCGATGCTATGACACTTAAAAAAAAATGTCAAAGAAAATGAAAATATAAATTAATAGTCAATTCATAAATAATGATTAATATGTCTAAATGCGCTGGAACGCAATTAAGGAAGAAGCTGTTCGAGAAGTTTATCTTCTCATAATCATAGCGAAAATATCTTCTGAAAAAGATGTAATACATAGGCGACGAATACTTAAATATATGCAAAATAGTGGATTAAAAAGTCCATTTGTTGCAGATGGGAAAACAAGTTTCCTTTCGGTTTATAGCGTGTATGTTATTAGCTGTATGCAATGCTTCTGTGGTTTTACATTTGGAGTCATACGTTTGTCAAAAACAAACAACCATTAGTCTAATCTTTAGCATTTTATCTTCTATCCTACTTTCATGATTTCATCTGACAGTTTTTTAACATGTCATAACGCTAAACAAGGCAAAAACTCTCCATATATATATATCCCCAGACTAGTTTCTGTCTTGTGGCCTTCATCAGTGGATGAGTAGGCATTAGATAGGGATTTTATGCACAAGCCTTCTGGCATCCATTGATTACTCTGGTTGGCACAGGGTGGCACTACTGTATGGAGAGTTTTGCCTTGTTTATAAACAATTATGTGCTAGTATAAGAGATGGTGATCATATGATGCTTAATGTCCTGAAGCTATGAAGAATTATTTACAAAACAATCATATCATTTGAAAAGTCTAGATCAGAAATTCACAGCATGGGCAACCCTTGTCCAGGGAATATGAAGTATAGCAGATAAATAAGTATACTTTGCTATTAATATATTCCAAATATAGTTATGTTATCACCATTTCTGGGCTATTCCATGTTGGTGCTATCTCCAGTCACACCAGTAACATTCCAGGTCTTTTTTCACTTGAATACAATGTTCTTGCATATTTCTTACTGCAGAGTCCAATAATTCAAAATCCCAGTTAAGATTCAAGATAGCTAGTGAAATTGCCAGATCAGTGCCCCTTGAGGCTAATCTCCATGGCATTGGTGCCTCCCACACATGTGCATGACATACTGTTGCAGGATAATTTACTAAAAGCCAAAATGGTATGAAGACCAAGATTAGGAATCCCTGGTCTAGATGATCTAAATAATCTTCATTAATTTTTAGTCCCTTAAGATGGCCATTGTAATCACCAAAATACTTCTTCAAAATTTCTGTAAAAGTTTTGGAGATGTGGAACCACTTCTCTAGAATCTTCATATTGCTATATAATCTAGTCATTGCTGTTGCATTTTGATAAATATTCTCCAAAATATACAATATCCTTGAGCTATATGTTGGTGATCCAATGCTCTAATCACTGAGGAAATAACTAATAGAATCAAAGGCCTTTTCATAATTTACAAATTCAAAGCATAATGACAACTCATATTCATTTGATTTTTCTATAACTTTTGTTAATATTCAAATGTGATCTACTGTGAAAAATTTTGGTCGGTTTGAATTTTACTTTCTTTGTAGTTGAGTTGTAGTGGTCTTAAAGATTTTATATGATCTTGATAAACTGATAGATGTACAACTTCTAAAATCTTTTTTATTTTTTTTAAATATCAGTATCTGCTTATTCTTCTAATGGTCTAAAACATCTTTTATATTAAACATTTAGTATATAAGTTTGCCAATAATTTCTCTATTTCTTCACCTGCATCTTTTATGGTATCAATAATAATTCCATTATTTTCTTAAGCTTTTTTTCTTCATACATTTAATTGAATATTTTATCTCACTTTTTAAAACAGTTGCATTTCAAATGATGTTATAATTGTAGAAGCTACTTTCTTTTAGTTTTATTATTATTATATGTTTTTTGTAAAACTCCTTCATGCATTTCATGATGTATTATTATATTTTTAATAATAATGCATCTCCTTTCTTCTTAATATAACTTTCTTTTCAATATCAAAATGTTGTGTTATACTTTTAAAATTTTTGTTCTCTTCTATAACTTTCTTTATCAATTCACAGTTATATTTCTTTATATGTTGACTAATTTTTTTCTTTACAAAATTCCAGACATTTCATTTTTTCTAAATGATTAATTTTAAATATTTATATATTTCTCTCTTTCTTCTCAGTTGAAAATTTACTAGTGGCATTCAGTTTTATCTCTTAGAAGGATTTCAGTTATCTTATTGCATAAATTTAAATATGAACCACCATAAAGTCTGTTCATATTTTAAAATTTAAATTTAATGGAATAGATTTAAAGGTTAAAAATAGCACCTGTTAATACCTAATATTTTTCTAACTTTTTTTATAATTTGTATTACTCCCGATTTTCTTGTACATTCGCTTGCCTACTTCAATGTATATTTCAACTTTAGATTTAAAAAAAAAAAAAAACAAATTAACATGTTAAAGATTTGGTACTTATGTATTATCCTATCTCCCAAGCATGGCAACCATTTCTTAATTATATATTTTCTGGGGTATACAAGTATTTGTTTATGTTTTTTTCTCAATATTATTTTACCAAATTTGTGTTAATTGTTAACATTAAATAATATTAATAAATCTGTTAAAAATTCCATTCACAAAATTTAATTTTTTTATGTGTTATTATGTGGAAATGCTAACATGCTCCAAACAGTGTCATGTTTTTTTTTTATTTTCAGCATAATATTGTAGTGTTTTTTTTTTCTTTTACAATCAGCTTTTTTTGTTTTTTCACAATGAAGAGAATTCATTTGTAGCAATTTTGCAGGCCATTAGGATTTCTGGCTATTGACATAAATAAACATTTTTTGAAAACACTTATTATTTTGTATATATTCATAAGTTGCTAACATTGATTATCAAAATGTTGAAAAATAATTAATTTGAAATTACTTTCTAAAATTCACAAAGTAATTATGATCATTGTATATAAGGTTTACTGCAGTTTAAATAATTAAATTTATTTTAATTACAATTAATTGTCATACTGTGTATAATTTATTTTATTTTATTTTTATAATAATAGTAATAATAACAAAAAAATATTAAATATGATTATTTCTTGTCAGCCATTTTATTTTAAAGATTTATTGTATGCCCATGAAAATGTATAATTAACTCTCTCAAGGTCTGCATTTTCTGATGTTTTTCTTTGGTCACACATCAACATAAAATATATAATAAAATGATTATTACTTATCTGAAAATAATAAATTTGACTTCATTTGATATTTTTTTTACTACTGAAATAAATTTTAAAAGTTCACATTTTGTTTCTGTAAATATTAAAAAAATGTGATCGTGAATAAAACAAAGAGTTTAGACGACATTGATTCTAGAAAGATTATTTTCAGTTTATAAAATCAATAAAATATTTCTTAATTCTCATTATTTTTAAACATCCAAATGAATGTTTATTTATATTTCTCTTATATCTAATGAATTATCCTTTAAAAGTTTAAAAATTTTGAATATTTATTGCAAAGTTGTGATATTTTCATACTTGTAAATAAAAATAGATTGCTTACATAGAAATGAAGCTTGTAAATTGCTTCAGGCCATGCTTACATTCACTGCTAATATAGTGTTATATTTTTGAAAATAAAGTATTTCAAGTCAAAATAAGTTATTAATAATTTATATTTCTTGATATCTAATAAATATAGTGTAAATTATTTTTAAAAAAATATCTAAAACCATAATAAATTTACAAATAAACATGTTTTTGGTCATTAAAACTATTTTTTTAAACAATGTTGTAAAATGCTGAACATTTTATAGTCTTGGCAACAGACAATAGCTGAACATGTCAGAGCAGGGTTTATGTCTATTGTAAGAGTGGGAATTTTGAATTTCTCACCTTCTACCATAAAAATTTTAGCAAAAATTTAATATAATAAAATATACCATTTTTCATGCATTTTAATGTATGATACTTATGAAAAAATTCACCAGGAAGTGAATTGGTCAAAAGTCGAAATTCTGTCATCCTGCTAAATCAAAAGGTTAAAAAAATGACTAAGCTTCAGAGACAGGGTAATATGTAAGTACAAAAGATTTTTTAAAACTAAATTTCACCAATTTATTTATTTCATTGCCTCTTCATATGCAATTCTCCCCAAAATAACTTCATCTTTCAATTGCTTTTAACATTTTTGATATGCAGCCTAATGCCTCTTTTCAGAATTTTCTGATGTTTTCTTTCTCTCACACATCAACATAAAATATATAATAAAATGATTATTACTTATCAGAAAATAACAAATTTGACTTCTTTTGATAGATATTTTTTTTACTACTGAAATAAATTTTAAATGTTCACATTTTGTTTCTGCAAATATTAAAAAAATGAGATTGCAATCAAAACAAAAACTTTTCACATCATCATTTCTAGACAGATTATTTTCAGTTTATAAAATCAATGAAATATTTTTTAATTCTGATTATTTTTAAAAACGTGAACAAATATTTATTTATTTCTCTTATATCTAATGAATTATGCTTTAAAAGTTTAAAATTTTTGAATATTTATTGGAAAATTATTATATTTTCTTTACTCGTAAATATAAAGTAGATTGTTTACATCATAGCTAGTCTTCTCATTTCCTTCAGGCCATATTTACATTAGCTGATAATATAATGTTATATTTTTAAAAATAAAGTATTTCAAGTCAAAATAAGTTATTAATAATTTATATTTTTTGATATCTAATAAATATAGTGTAAATTATTTTTTAAAAACATCTATAACCATAATAAATATGCAAATAAACATGTTTTTGTTTCATTGGAAACTTTAATGCCATGAAATGCTGAATGTTTTTCAGCCTTGTCAACAGACATTGGCTGAACATTTTAGGAAAGGGCTTATGTCTATTGTTAGAGTAGGAATTTTGAATTTCACACAATTTTTGGTAAAAAAAAATTATTATAATAAAATATACTGTTTTACATGCATTTTAACGTATAATTCTTATGAAAAAATTCACCAGGGGGCGAATTGGCCAAAAGACAAAATAATTTATCCTAATCGATCTTTACAATGCCATTTTTATCTATCTACTTCCTTGAGCTTTTAGCCTATGCACCTTTACAGTAAAGTACATAACCATTTTTTAGATCTATTATCTCTTTACCTTATTTTATAATGACCAGACATGCAAACTTCCTTGCTAAAAAACGATTTGTTATAGATAACTAGATAAACAATCATTACTCAATTGCAACCTAAGATCATAGCCCAAGTATTTTTACATCAATCTGCCTTCAGTTGTAAATTATTGTCTTGGCTCATGAGTTTTCAGATATAAGGGTTATAATTTATTTATCCTACATTCAAGTTCACATATACATAAATATTTTACTATTATTTATATCGCTAATCATAATTTAATTATATATATATAATACATCAACATTAATACTCTAATAATTTATGAAGTAAATGAAATATTCACAATAAAACATTTTTTTGGAAAAAGAGTGGACCATCATCTCTCTTTATCTGAATTTCTTTTATAAAGGCTTATCATAAGCAGGTTGGAAAGAAAGTGTAAATAATTTTTAAATCACTCATATTGCTTCAAAGCTATATTTTAAATTGCCTTATATTATTTTAATTGATATTTGTGATTTTCCAATTTACATCTTCCCTCAATATGACTCAAATAATGAAATACATAAATATAAACATTTGCAGTGATTAATATCATGTAATACATTGAGATTAATACTCTGACCACTGGTTCAATAAATAAATGAAATACCCTCAAACCAAAGCAGTTCTAAAAATGTTTTATTTGTGCTTTGGTTTGAGAGTGTTTCAATTTAATTAATAAACCAGTAGTTCGTGTATTAATCTTGATATATAATGTAATATTATCGCTGGAAATGTTTATATTTATATAAAAATGGCTTTTGTTGATAGATATTTTTTACTTCTATATTTTAATTTATTTAATCTAATATGTATATGAAATTTTAAAATTTTTTATAATATTGGTACTTTTGTATTAGTTCGGCAATGGCAAAAGTCACTGGCAACAAACAAATGTGCATATAAGGACTGAATTAAATGCATTTATAATTTTCTAAAATCAATTAATTAATTTTGTATGTAAATATTAAATAATATTCTAATGAGGAAAAAGTAACTAATCAAAATTTTGGTTTTGTCCATCATTTTATGATTTAAATTATGCTGTAATATCATGAAAGAATTCTGGCATGAGTAATCAATCATCTGGAGAAAGTAAGCGATAAGTGGGATTTACTCTCCATCTTTAATTCTTGTAAAGGAAATTTTTTATAGTATTTTTAACAACATAAAATTATTAAAATTTGGAAAATTCCCACTACTGAGGATGATGTAGGTTTAGTATTTTGAAAAGTATGGTATCCTGCTTTCATAAAAAGTCTGCCAAACAGCCATAATATGGCACTTTTTGCCCAGAGTTCAAATAAGCAGTGGTGCTGTTTTATTCAGGGTTGTTCAAAGAAAGCATCTATTTATAAAGGAACTTGGTTTGAGGGTTATTGAATTATGGGCCAAATAACAGCTAAATATGACAGGCAAGACACAGATTGGCTGGAATAATTATCTGTGAGAAGTTTGTGAATAAGGCATTTTATCCTGAGAGAAATACAAAATTGGAGGACATAACATATTGAGGGAAATATTTGACAGGCTTTTCAGTAAGTTGGAAAAACCAGGCTGGTTGAAACATCCCAGAGCAACGGATGTTTGGGGCTTAGCATGGAGACTGGAAAATGTTTCCTCATGATAATTCCTGACAGAATGGCACCAACTATGATGGCAGAATTAAAGAAAATATCAAAAAGGGCCTTCCACAATTTATTTTGATTGTTGAAAGGCATACAAAAATGATGAGTTGCAAACTGCCAAATATAAACATTTTTATGTAAATCATATATTTCCGAACTGGTGTCCATACCCAGAATATTGAAAGGCTTTGGGATATAGCCAAATAAAGTAATAAAAATCATTGGAAATACACACCAGCACTTAGTATTTATATTTGGATGGCATTTATGTGATGGAAACTCTCATGTGTGTTTTGTATAACATAAAAAAACTCCACTCTGCCCAATGAACAGACTTGTATGGTTGAACATATTCATAAATTATTATTATTTTTTGCTTATCAATTGAAATAAATGTATATTGTTAAAAGTTTACTAAATACGACAAGATCACTATTCTTTATGCTTACACAAGCTGTTTACACAGAGGCAAAACTTTCCATATAGTAATACCAGTAAATGCAAGCCAGAGTAATCATTGGATGCTGCTGGAGGATTGCATTAGATCCTAAGATCTACATATAGTTCTCACAGATCTGAGGCTCCTTACTGATGAAAGCCACAAGCTAGAAACTAGTCTGGCAATACTGGATGAGTAGGCGGTAGATAGTTATTTTATGTATGAACCTTCCTGCATCTATTGATTACTGTGGTTTGCACTGAGTGGCGCTACTGTGTGGAAAGTTTTGCCTCTGTGTAAAGTTTACTTTTTGTAATCTCATTTTTCACTAAAAACATGTTTATTTTAATTTCCAGTAAATAAAATTATAGATCACCCTTTTGCAATAAGATAATTAGATGATATAATTTATCCAAATTCATTGATAAAATTTGTTAGAAGCTCCCATGCAGATACTATTTTCTGAGATTTCAAGTATAGAACATTACTGCTGGACTGATATGTGACAACATCCCATTGTGGGACTAATATGAAAGTATATAAATATGTTAAGTAATTTTATACATATATAATTATATAATTTCATCTATTGTTCATTGTGTTAAACAACATACAAGTAAAACTCATTTCTTTAACTGCTTATAAAGATCAGAAAATCAAAAATGGCATTCAACATTCTTAAATTCTAAAACACTGCTCAATTACTTCTAATGTTAACACATTTATAACCATCTTAACCATTTTTGGTTGACTCAGTTATATGTTATAGGTATCTAAACAGTGATCACAAGTCTTTTTTAAATATAAAATACTTGTCTTTGTTTATTAGCACACTTTTTTTAAGGAATCGGGCAGAAAGTTTGTATTATTATATACTTGATATGACATCATATCTCACATCTTGTAATTTAATTATTATTTATTACATAAAACATATTGGTACTTATGCATTTTACTGTCTACCAAGCTTGGCAGCCATTTTTAAAAATAAATATACAGTTTCAGGGGCAACCAAAAATGTTTACAAAAAATGGCTATTATCGAATATGTGTATAATTTTATCATTCTGATAGCTTTTAATACTTTATCTCTTTTTATTTAAAAAAAACAGAGATAAGATTGGTATAATAATTAATTTCTGTACATAGTACATTTTTTTCACAAAATACATTTTACATTATTTATAAAGAAAGGTGAGGGTATTTGATTACTGTTTTAACATATATATATATATAGTAATCAACATTTATATGTTATAATATTTAACTTTTTTATTATTTTTATAATATTTCCACTTTATTATTTTTGTATTAATATTAATATAAAGCAACAGTAAAAAACTGACATATTAAATATATTTGTTTTTTCTTGTCAGCCATTTTGGGAGATGTTTTGGATGCCCCTGAAACTGTATATTTATAAAAGAAAATTGCTGCCAAACTTGGTAGTCTTTAAAACACACAAGTACCTATATATTTTATTTGACTTTCTTTTACTATAATTTAAAATTTAAAATATCATTATTTTCATTACTATCTTCAATTTTACTACTATAGTGGTCCATCGATACTTTTTTGTCAGATATTTGTACTGCTTACTCATTTTCATTTCCTCTTTTCTATATGTTTCTTAGTGTGATTCCAGATTTCATTCCAAAGAAATTCTCGGATTTGAATTACAGATAAATTATTTGTACAATATTACTATATATATATCTTCAATACTTTAAAAAGATTATTAAATAAATGTTGTTCTTAATTCTAGCAATTATCAAGTTCAGATGAATTGTATTGCTTTCTTGTATTGTTTTCTAGATCACATGCAATACCAAAATATAATGGTACACATTAAGTAGTACAAATACTGTGATGATGATTAGTAAATGACATTGGAAATCAAAAAATTAAATCCAACCTAATTATTCCAAAATCGTTAATTTTTTTATTTTTTTACATTCAATTTAAATTAGCCATAAGCAACACTTTCTTTATAAAAAGAATATTTTGGATGAATTATTATTTTTGATCATCATCTTGCTATATGTTCATTATCCGAGCATATATGATTTCTCATGTTTAGTGTTATATTAATTATATGTTTGGAATGAGTTCAAGCAGCAAAATAACTACATTTGTTAATAAAATGGAAAATTATTATTTATAATGGCAGGTTTGGATGTATGTTTTAATTGTGTATTTAATTATATATATAAATAATGTGTGTAAAATGTATTTATTGTATAATTATATATTTGGATATTGTAGCTCGGATGATGACTGCAAAACATTCAAAACTATAAGAATAAAGTTTTGATGTAAAAAAAATAGTATTTTTGAAGTGTTTAAAGAAGTTGGAAATCGATATGTAAAATAATACAACAATTTATTTATGATAATCATAAATAAAAAAATTTTGCCTATATATTCACAACTAATAATTACCTTAAAATCATCTATCTATCCATATGAATATATATTTCTTTTTAAAGCAGACGTGTAAATTTACAATCAATTAAAAAAACTATTATGTTTATCCATAAGTAATACTGTCATATTCACAGTTGACAAAATAAAAAAAAACATTTGCTTTCTTAAATAAATAATTTAGAGGCTTAATTTGATTACAAGCATTTTATTCAAAGCAAAAAAAAAATGTTAAAGGAACAAATTAAAAAAAAGATTACAAAATCAATGACCTTTCAGACACAATAGAAAGTTATTCCATCATTAACCCTTTTGTACTATGCTAGTATTCTGACAGATTTCTTAGTTCTCATTTTCTTTAAGCTTTCAACTTTGACTTTAATATTAAAACCACTAATATTTATCAGAATAAAATAAATTTTACCTCATTTAATAGATGGTTTTGTTTAGAAATTAAATAAATTTTTAAAAACACATTTGATTTTCAGAATTATTTTAAAAATTAGATTTTAATCAAAACCAAGCATTGTTTCATCAACAAATTTCAGATAGAGCAGATTCAATTTGCAAAATGAATGAAATCTTTTTTGTTTGGTGTTTGTTTTAAAAATCTGAACACATTATTTTTAATATCGAGTAAATCTATCAATTTATGCTTTAAAAGTTTACATTTTTTTGTAATTTTTATGATATTAGTAAATGTTATAATAGATTGTTGACTGACATCATTTTGTGTGACTATAATATCTATGGTAACAATATTCAGAAGAATATATTTTTATTTAAAAATAAAACATTTCTGTAAAAAATAAATAAGTACATGACCTAATTTAACAAGTTTGTATTACAAATGTTATATATAGAGCTCACAAATAAGCTCTTAACAAGCTTTGCAGAATATCCCCAATCCGGTTTCTGCTACTGGCTGCTGGGATGAGGAAGCCAGTAGCAGAAAATGGTTTGGATAATATTCTGCAAAGCTTGTTAAGAGCTTATTTGTGAGCTCTATATATAACATATGTAATAATATTGTTGTTTTCCAATAAATATTACCCAATTATTATACAAAACTGATCACAAACTTTCCCAAAAATCAAGTTTTAGACCATGGTAATATTTTCTTAAAGTAATCTCACAAAGTTAGAGATCACCAGCTACATAATAAGCACCATCAATGTATACTTTAAAGACTTGCTTATTTGATTATCCTGACATCATTTGAACTTTGTTGAAGTTAAAATATTAGAAAAATAATATACGAATTTTAAAGCTGTAAAAAAAAGATTCGCAAAATTTTTCAGTAGAGGGTGAAAAATGCAATTAGAATTTCTTGACTTCTGGCCTGAGAAAGTTTCATAATTAAAAATTCAATGGTTAATAAACCATAAAACAAAAGTGACAGACTTTTAGGCTGGGTATGCAAAGGATGTAATTCCACGTTAATAGCTGTCCGTAACACTGTCAAATTCACATATCAAATATATAACAAATATTTATAAAAAAAATTAAATTTTAATTTAGAGGCTTAATTTGATTACAAGCATTTTATTCAAAGCAAGTAAGTCGGCAAAGGAAAAAAATGTTAAAGCAACCAATAAAAAAAACTATTACAAAATGATTCCATCATTAATAAACCATAATACAAAAATAATGTCTTTGTACACTGGGTACATTTATCATGTAATTCCACCATTAATAAATCATAATACAAAAATGCTAGCCTTTTAGGCCAGGTACATTTATCACATTTTTTTTTATAATATTAAAATTTTTTGTTTAATTTACATTAAATCTAAAGTGGACTCATAAACATTAAATTTAAATGTATTTATAAATATACCCAAATCCTTACTAAAAATAATGCTAAGACCTGATACTCAGCAATAAAAGAAAAAGTTATTCTTACAATAAAATGTTTTTACCATAATTTATATTGATATTGTAAGCTTATGGTTCTACCTGTTATGTACATCTTAAATAACTGTCATTATCAATTCAATTTTTCTTTATTTCAATTATCAATGACTGTAGAATAAGGAAATGGATCTTAATAAAGGGTCTTATGACAAAGTCTCCTTTTTTAAAGCATAGTTTTTTTTTTTGTATGACATCAAAGTTTTATCTTATGCACAATCAAAATTCATATCTGGATAAAACTACATAGTTCCAGATGTTCAAATGGTGTGCCTGTGGATCTTTGGACACCCATGGCAAATATTTTTCTGGTATTAAATATTGTCAGAATTGCAAAGTTAGATGTAGCATTGAAAATCACATTTTAAACAATTAGATATTGATCAGCAATGTAAAACTATTCTTTCACAGTCGGTAGGCAAACTTCCTTTTTCTATTAGAGTGAAAGTTATAATAGCTGTTGCATCAAATGTATCCTTTGGCTGATTATAGTCCTTCATCTTTTTCCTTTCTTGCTGATAACAACCGCTCTACTTTTCTCTCCATATTTTCTCTTCTTTCTTTCTGGAATGTCTGTCAGTGATCAGGCCAGCAATACCTGAAGAAGAGAGAAGAATAATACCTCTCCAAACGTTATGCATATACTATTCTGTGCGCTATTATTAACAATTGAATGTAATTGGAAGATTTAAATAAAGTTATTTTTTTAAAAAAAAACATTTAATCCTTAATATTAGATGATGAAAATAACCTTATAAATACAACTAAAATACCATCATCGCAAACCTTCAGGAAAACAAGAAAAGCTATTGTTATTTAGCAGACTTATTTATATCTTTACCCTGCAGTAATGACATCACATCTCAGCATCCTAAGCCTTTAATGGTAATTGTTTTATCTTAGTATTTTAATTATGTGAAACAACTTCTTTTCCAAATTCAGATTTTAGCAATACCATAGTTTTCTCTATGATTATAAAATTTACTTTCATTTATTAAAAATTGAAAAAAGAGGAAGAAAAAAAAGCGACTATAAAATTCATTCTTTAGCACTTCTGATTTTAATTCTATATAATTTTTAATATCTAACATACAGGCTATATGTATACCTGTACAAACAATGTAATATATAAGATATTTTGAGTTCAGACTTTCACACGACCCTCAAGTCTCCACACTTTCTTGTACCACTGATACCCTTGACCACATATATGTCTAAAAGATAAATAATCACCAATATAGGAATTTCGTGCTAAACCAGCACTCGTCAGTTGGTCCAGATTATCATCTCTATACATATATACAGTAAGTGCTCAGGTTTATATTAAGATATCCAATCTTCATATTTAATGAACAGGCTTCAATCCACTCCACTCTCCAACTCTTCAGCCGTCCATCCTATTGAAAATCTGATGATGGAACGCTCAAAGCCCACACTGATGCCGACATTCTCGTCACATCCAGTTTGACCTTAAGTCATTCTGACCCCTCATGTACATGATATAATACATTTAAGTACATATACGAGGGCTGGGCTAAGGCTGTATCAGCAAATTTGCCTCAAGAAAAGCAGCTTATTTTGTTAAGCCTTTTCCAACAAGGCAAATCTGAAAGACCATTTTACATACGTAAAGTAAACTTAAATAATTAACTTTTTTTTTCCTGCCTTTCATTATGTAGTCTATAATTTTATTATTTTTAATTTTACATAAGACATCTCTTAACATAATACAAAATGATTGTGAATTTATTAAATCTATAAATCACTTTCTACTTTAAACTGGTATAACTAAATGCTGTACACACACACATATAATACTCGTGAACGCATATTGTTCATAAAATGCAGAAATTAATTTGTTATATTATTTTCGCTGTGTGCACACACACACACAGTTATAAGCAGACGCATTTATGTGACAAAATTAGTACTGTATTCAGAAATTGAATTATTATACTTAACTACAATAAATTACCACGAATTAAAAAGCTAATTGATGTAACGACAAACCTTAAATAATGAATACCTTAACCTGGATATTCCAAGAGGTCTATAATTCCAAATGAAATGACAAAAAAGGAAATTTCTAGAACAATTAAAAGAAAAATCAAAAAACTGAATACGATGATGATTGGGCAGACGGACACACAACCAAATAGATATTAAAGATCCAGAGAAGATGAGACAACTGCATGTATAGAGTAGCAGCATATTGACAAGTAGAATGACCTATGATGCTGGTGAATTCCACATTGTAGGTATGAATATGGACTTATGATTCACATAGACTACCTAGTTTTATTATAATTTAGATATGCCTAAGGGCTATTCAAACTGTCAGTAACCATCCATGTGATAATGATTGTATAATGTATATCCATATAGACTAATAATTTTTATATATCTTATAATATTAAACATCTATATTAATATGTGTATTTATTGCTTATTACATATGTATGATATATATCTCAGCTATGTATTAATCTTAATATTTAAATCTATTCCGGTTAAAATTTTATTTGAGAGTCCAAAATGTGGAAAAATTGGTCAGGACATTGCAGATAAGAAATTGGTGCAGTTCAACAAAAATTATCTAGAAATGACACATTTTTACACGCATATTCTTGAGGCTAAAGCCTTAGTAAATATTACTTATGTACGTTTAAATAAATTTATAATTAAAATTGAAATTGCAAATGTGAATCAGTTCATGTACAGTAGATAGATTTGATAGCACAAATTAATGTAAGCTTGATGTGAATAACTTACAAGAATGGCCATTATATTTGAACCATAAACTGCAACATTTTGGAAAATATAATGTAACCAATGATATCAATAGTTATGTTATTATGAATAGTGGGACAAAAACTGATAGACATTGTCAATTGTCTCTGCGAACTTGACCTGATAGAAACTAAGCCATACCAAGATGTAATTGATATAGTAAATAACTTTAACCCCAAATCATTTAAACTTGTTGTTCACCATTCCAAAATAGATGTCAAATGGGATAATGAGAGTCCACAAATATGATGTGGCATTAAAAAATTTAGCCAAAGACTGGGCATTAGACTCAGTTAAGAACATGTTACAACTATTATGGGAAAATCTATGATTTATTAAAGAAACAGTTACTGACTGTCCCTGATCCAGCATGCATCAAAGCTGTCAAATTCATAACAGCACCCAAACTTGTATCTGATAAGGTCAAACATTTTCAAAATATTGGCATGTTAGATACATGTCAGGTGAATGTTCATAAAACTGTAAAGTCAAAAAATCCACAGGTGCAAAAAATCTCCAGGGAATTAAATGCTATTGTGATGAACGTCAGTTCATACTGCTTGTGGGTGTAGATGGTGTAAAGAACTGTAATGATTGCAGATTAAGTGTGCTCTATTGCCAAGAACATAAGAGTATACCCTAGTCCTATTGTGTTCTGAGAAAAAATACTAAGAGCACAAATAAATGTTAAAAAGTTAGGAATTAGAAACTCTGAGCAGATTATGCTTATTATGAGAATTTTTCAAACTCAAATTATCAATAATGATTGGGTTGGTGTTTCATTGATTATTATTAAAGACTGGAAATCACTAATTAAAAACAGTGATAGAACACCACAATTAAACCACTAAATGTGTGTCAAGACACCAGTGTAATGAAATAAAATTCAAGGGCATAGTCAAAATTCCAGTTGAACTGAATAAGGAGTTAAAGGTTTTGGCATTGTACATAGTTCAGGGGGAAGAGAAGGGTTCAGGCCTTCAGGAATCAAAATATGCATAATCAAAGAGCCTACTATCAAGATGAAAATGAATACTACATTTTAGTCTCTGTTCAATGCAGAAAATCAAGGCCAAGTAAACACATCATACATTTATATAGATATATGTATAGGATCCACATCCACCATTAGACCAATCATTTACAAACCCCTTCACTTACAAACTCTGAAAGGTACCATTTGATCAATGAAGTAAAGTTGAAGTATAGTTCCAGAATTTAGTAATGAGGGTAATACTGGGCTACTCATGAAATAATATCCAGATTACAATCTTATCTCGATCAAATTCAGCATTCATTACTACTGACTAATGACTAACCAATAACAGAAACAGACCAATAGATGAAAATGCTAAGATATCTGGCTGTAAATTGACATCATTTGGAAATAGGGTAATACAACAATGAATATTACACTGATTTCCCATATTTTAAATGGAGATTATTTAAATCATTTAGATTTTGCAGATGATGTAGTTGTTTTTGCAAATAATGTTTTAGAGCTACAGGAAATGTTACAGGAGTTATAAGATGAAAGTAGGAAAGTAGGACTGAAGATAAATGTTAAAATAAAGATTAATTATGATGAGTTAGAAGAGGTTAACAGTTACAAATACCTTGGTCATATTATTAATACAGATGGAAACATAATGGATGAAATTAATCATAGAATTAAACGTGGTTGGAGTGCTTTTGGTAGAAATAACTTGATACTAAAAGGAAACATGCCTATGTGTTTGAAAAGGAAAGTTTTTAATAAATGTGTTTTGCCATATCTTACTTATGGATCTGAGACTTAGACACTTAATAGAAGAGCAATACAGATATTTCGGACCACTCAAAGAAGTATGGAAAGATGAATGTTGGGTGTAACAAGAAGAGATCGAAAATGCAATGTATGGGTAAGAGAACAAACAGGTGTTACTGACCTCATTGAAAAAGTTAAAAGATTGAAGTGGAGTTGGGCTGGATATATTGCTAGAAGAGATGATAATAGATGGACAATTGAAATTTTAAACTGGATTCCAAGAGATTGTGTAGACCCAGAAAGAGACCATATGTGAGGTGGATGGATGAAATAAGAAAGTGTGCAGGAGTGAGGTGGAGAAGAGAAGCTAAAGATAGGAAAAGATGGATTGAATTTGGAGAGACCTTCATCCTGCAGTGGATTGATAATGGTTGATGATGATGATGATTGAAAATCGGTGAGGCATGTTCACAATCAAACCTCACTTTGCTAGATACTAAAATTGCTATGAAGCATGCTATCACAGTGTATCTGGGTGATCATTTACCTAACAGAAGGTAACCTGCATAGTACAATTTGGAAATGTTGACATACTTAGAAGGGCACCTGAAGTCTCTTATTTCAATAGTTGATAATGCGTTATAGTAGCCAATGGTATCAGACCAATGGTGTATTACGTATTTATGCAAGTAAAGTATATGTTCTTAATAAAATATTTAATCGTTCGCGGGTCTGTATATATTACGATCGCATATAAACACACCACTTGCAACGTGGGAAAAAAATTATAGCACAGATTTGAATCCAAAATTTGAACGAATGAATATAGTTACGCTAAACAACTATGCGATCAAAACCTCATAAATATATAAACGTCTGTTTATTTCATATGAAAGCCACCAAACAGTGTAAAGTTAATTATTCTTTCGTATTGTCTTATCATAATATTCGAGAGACGGTTTTGTAAATAACATAAACAGTTTTATCTCCTCTGTTTTTTACTAACCGATAAAAGATAACTTATGTTTAAACCATATATGTATAAGAAACTGTTGCACATTACTCTATCTTAGCTAAACATGGCATGAAAAGTTGAGGGTCGTGTGAAAGTCTGAGTTCGAATCTCTTATATATTACATTATATATATATATATAACTTATGTTTAAACCATATATGTATAAGAAACTGTCGCACATTACTATGTCTTAGCTAAACATGGCATGGAGAGTTGAGGGTCGTGTGAAAGTCTGAGTTCGAACCCCTTATATATTACATTATATATGTGCAGGAGTGTGTAAGCCTGTACAGTGTACTAAACATTTACAGTAAATCATATATAATATCTACAGTTAATATTTTTATTTTTGAAATCACAGATCATATATATATATATCAAATTGTAAACACATTTTATAAAGTGGAAGGAGCAATTAATTATTATACGCAATTACTATTGAAAAATTAAATATTTGTATTTATTCATAACCAGAATTATTTAATCTTTTTTATATATAAACAGCGTTACATTATTTAAAATGTTTTATCTGACAACAATTGACATAATAATAAGATTTATTAACCATATCTCCAATCTATCTTCGAGAACTCTATTGATAGTGACATGTTCAAAACAGAGCTCATCAAAACAGGAAGGGGCAGACGATTCTAGCCGTGAGATATGGCTCAACTTTATCAACTATAGATAAAAGAAGAATAGTCCATTAGATAAAACTTGCATATGTGGCATTTGACAAACCAACTTATTATCAAACAAGCTGCAGACAACTTCTGACATTCTAAATTTAAAAACAGAGTGTTAAAAGCTAAATATTTTATTTTTCAAAACTATCAATTGTTCACTCTAACATATTGGATATAAAAAAGAAATATATATATATAAGGATTGCAAATGTAAATTTCTTTCGTAAAAATAGATTTGAAGAATCAAACAATATTTTAGAGGTGATAAAGTATAATAAGATAGTTCTCTAGAGTCATTGTTGTTAATAGGTGTCCGTCACCTTTTATTATACTTTCTAAAAGCAATCATAATTAGACTTAGGTGCTTACACTAGAGAGCCAATTTACTCCACTAAATATGATCTCTTCATCTATAGCTTTTCTTTTACTCACCACTTATTCAAACTTTCTCATCTCATAAATCTACCTCACATGTGATCTCTTTCTCGGACTTTTACATCTTGGTTTAATTATTCACCTATTGTTATTTTTTTTATATATATAAATGTCCTGTACAACCCCATTTAAATTTTTTTTAAAAATTTAATTGATGTTAATGGCTTATATATACTTTAATATATATAGTCTAATGTCTCTGCATTGCTTTTTTATCAAGTGTCAAATTTAGATATCATCATCATCATTTTCGGCCATTATTAATCCACTGTAGAATAAAGATCTTTTCAAGTTCAATCCATCTTCTCCCAATCTTTTCCACATCACCCAGCACACTTCCTTATTTCATTCATCAATGCATTTTACATGTGGTCTTTTTCTAGTTCTTTTCCAATCTCTTGGAATCCAGTTTAAGATTTTAAGTGTCCATCTATTATCATCTATTCTATCAATAAGCCCAGCCCAACTCCACTTCAATCTCTTAATTTTCTCAATGATATCTACACTATTAGTTTTATCACGCATGCATTTTGTTTTTGATCTCTTGTTACTCCTAATATGCATCTCTCCATACTTTATTGAGTGGTCTAAAGTTTCTGTATTGCTCTTCTGTTAAATGTCCAAGCCTCAGATCCATAATTAAGAGCTGGTAATATACATTTATTAAAACCTCTCTTTTTAAACACGTAGGTATATTACCTTTTAATCTTTAAGTTATTCCTACCAAAAGCAATCCAATCCAATTTAATTCTATGGGTAAAGCAATAGAACATCAAGATTTAAATCAGGATATCATCATATTGTGAAGAATATTTATAAAAATGTAACAGCAATAATTATGTTACTTAATGATCCTAAAAAGATAATCATTGAGAAGGTTATTTGGCAGGATAATTCCATATCCCCAAAACCTTTTAACAGTAGTTTTGCAAGAAGTACTTTCTGGATTAAAATGGAAAACTACGGGAATAAAAATAAATGGAGATTATTTAAGTCATCTAGGTTTTGCAGATGATGTGGTTGTTATAAAATTAATGCTTTAGAGCTTCAGGATATGTCGCAAAAGTTATCATATGAAAGTAAACAATCACCAATAGATGTATTTCATGCTAAACCAGCAGTCATCAGTTGGTCTAGATTACTATCCTCACACATATGTATAACCAGTGCTCAGCTTTATATTAAGATAGCCAATCTTCATACTTTAATGGACAGGCTTCAAACTATTCCAACTCACAACTCTTCAGCTTTCCATTTCATCGAATGTTCCATCATCAGTTTTCAATGAAATGAAAAGGTTGAAGCCTGTCTATTAAAGTATGAAGATTGGCTATCTTAATATAAAGCTGAGCACTGGTTATATATATGTGTGAGGATAGTAATCTAGACCAACTGATGATTGCTGGTTTAGCATAAAATACGTATATTGGTGATTATTTATCTTTTCAACATGTGTGTGATCAGATGGGTCAGCAATATGAGATGGCACTGAGAGTAGTGGGTTGTGTGAAAGTCTGAGTTCGAATCCTGCATATATTACATATATAAATGCAGGTTTAAGCCTGTACAATGTATTAACATATGAAAATAAAAAAATAGGACTAAATGTTAAAAAGGCTGAAGTAATATTCAATGGACTTTCTCAAAATAAGAAAATATAGATTGATAATGAAGTTAACAACTACAAGTATTTTGATTAGATTATTACTACATATGGAAACATAATGGATGAAATGTAGATGTCAGCACTGGTAATATTTCTTTAAAATTTTGTCAGTATACTTATACAAAAGTGGTATGATTGTGTTAGGAGAATTGTTGGGTATTATAGTGTTAAGGAATGGGATAGAAGAATAGAAGCATTAATAAAGAATAGGGAATTGGAGAGATGGAGAACTAGTATGGAGAGTAAAAAGAGTTTAAATATATATAGAAGTAAATGGAACATTGGGTGCGAGTTAATTTATGATAATAGCAAGAAAAGTAGTTTACTGTTTAAGACTCAAATGGTATCCTTAAAAACAAGGAAATATCCACATAAATGGAAAAATATGGGTGATTAGGTCTGCAATTCATGTAAGGAAGGCATAGAAAATATTAGGCATCTGTTAATTGAATGTAAATGCTTGAAAACAGAAAGGGTACATATAAAATGAAGTTATGAAAGAAGAAATATGAACAAAGTGATTATACAGAAAGTGGGTTATTGGTTTTTATGCTGGGTTTGGAAAAAGATAAGGGGGATTTATATATAAAGGCCATGGAGTTGACAAAGATTATGTTGTGGAAATACAGTGTGACAGGGTAGAGAAAAATATGGGAACATTTAGCATGGGGAATGGAAAGGGAAGTCAATATGGCTAACAGGTTTTTCTGGGTATAGTTGCTGAGAGATTCCTGACTCCGTATAAGGAGAAGTCACTGTGCATCACATCACATGACATCAATAAAAATCTTTTTCTTTAAATGCATTGAAATATTTTCTTTTCATTTTGAAGTTATTTGCAACATAAGCATTATTCATGTTTAATGCTATGATTAATTTTGTTCGTTGTGTTTTCATCTATAATAATAATATGATTAAGTTATTTATAATTGGTTTTTTTTCTAATTCACTGTTATCATTCTTTATTCTCTTCTTTTTTGAAAAGGCATTGAACGTTAATGTTGTTGTTGTTTTTTTTACATTTACCACTAGTTCTACTTTCTTGCTTTAATTGTGAAGCTTTCTAGAATCATTTTCAAAAACAGTCAGGTCATTTACCAAGTGTTGCTGAATTAATGTTAATCTTATTCATCCCACATAGTGTAAAAATGCTCTTGAATTTTGACAATACATTGAGTCTATGTCTTGACATTTGAAAGCTTTCATCAATTCTGAAATACTTATATTGTATTTTATAATCTATAAATTCAATTCAAACTGGCATTTCATCTTCATTGAACTTTTCTATAATTTCTCTTCATACTTAGAGATGTTTTCATCTTTCAAATTGAGTTTACTTATTTTTTATTGGTTAAAGTCCAGCGTTTCTAGCAGGTGAAGTGTGTTGATCTTAATAAAGATTAGCATGATTTATAGAAGACTGCTGACTCCATCATTTACCTGAAGATTTGTGATGATGATGATGATGATTTAGATGTATTTCTTATATTGGACTATTTCTATCATCTAATACAAGTATTGAATGTCTTTAAGAAAATTTAACTTTATTTAAATATTCTAAGTATATTCCACTGTTAGTAGTAGCACAGGTTAGTATATGCACACTATCTCAAGAGGTATTGTTCTCCCCTATTCTTCAGGTGTTGCTGGACTAATCAGTGACAGTACTAGCATGTGAATTGAACCTGGACTCTTAGATTCTTGAGTATTAAATTTTAAGGTAATGCTCTAATCAGCTGAGCCATCCTGCCATTCTAATCTTTTCATTTTCACTTTACTTACACACCAATATCACTACAGCACTTTTTAAATCATCTGCTATATTTTATCATCTAGACATATGATATATATATATTTTTATATGTCAAAGCATTGGCCAGGAAGCGAACCTGTGACAACCCAGTTCTTTGATTTTACAAACTTCATTGGTCAGTATAATATAATGATTCACAAGAATACATTGTCCCAAAAATTGAAATACAAGCAGCTTTTTTAAAATAAGGATATGTAGATTCTGCCATGAGTTTCTTGATCATATCTTCACTTTTGCTTCTTGAGGTAATGATACCCAAGAATTTAAATAAAATTTTCCAAGTTTTAATTTAAGCTTTCGTTATTTATATATGAATTTAATGACAATAATTATTTATTTTTCTGAATGTATATTAAAAGTAATTACCTAGATTACTCATTTACAATTGAAATCCTGAGACTTAGATACTTAACAGAAGAGCAATACAGAGACTTCAGACCACTCAATAAAGTATAAAGAGATGCATGTTGGGAGAAACAAGAAGAGATTGAAAATGAAATATATGGACCAGAGAGATGTTAACTGGTATCATTAAAAAATTAAGAGACTGAAATGGGCTGAGGCTGGATATATTTCTAGAAGAGATGATAATAAATGGTCATTTGAAATCTGAAACCAAATTTCAAGAGATTGTAAAAGACCTAAAAGGAGACCACATGTGAAATGGATGGTAGAAATAAAAAAGTGTGTTGGGATGATGTGGAAAAGAGAGGCTAGAGATTGGAGATGAACCAAACTTAGAGAGACCTTTATCCTGCAGTGGATCAATAATTGTTAAAAATGATGATGATGATAAGGTTGCTTGATTAAAGTATTGGAAGTTGGTGTTCAAAAATCAAAGTATAAAAACACCTTCGATGATGTTTGAATTAAAATTGTGCCAAAAGTAACAGCACCACTCAAAATCTAAATGAAAACTGAACTGACAGGTTAAATACTGCATTGTATTATCAGGAATTGGTAACAATACAACCAATACAGTTGATGACGTAAAGTCATAAACAATTATTATAAAATTGCCACCATTAAAGAATAAGAGATGTACAGTTTAAAAATGAAACGTAAATACTTTAAGCTAATATAAGTTATAGAATTTTTTTTATTTCAAAACCATGAGCTGCATTGGACCACCTAAAGAACTGCATGCCAATCATGATAAGTAGTTGGGCCATGCTGACTTTCTTACCTTTAAAGTTTATTCTGCTGATAAAATTTAAAAAAAAAAAGATATGATAATACCCCCCCCCCCGCTTTAAATGATAGAACAAAAAAAAGTTTGCTAATAATAAAATGTATTTTTCCCTCAACTTTTCTCTATCGCAATTTTTAAAGATAGATGTTTTGGGACAATTTTATGCATTTATTTATACTAAATACAGTGTTTAGATTTTGCTACCAATTTAGTATGCGCTTTGAAGAGAGTCCCCAGACCATTGCTTACACAAACAAGCAATAACAGATCTTAAATAATATCCCAAAACTAAGTACAATGTATTCCAGATATTTTGTCTAGATTACATTTAAAAAATTACAATTTTCATTAAAAAATTTTGAAAAAACAATTTTTTTTTTGGGAGAGATAAGCTATAAACTGTTCCTGTTATTTTGGCCAAAAATCAATTACTAAACAAATATAAAAAGTACTTGTGAAGTACATGGCAAATTAAATTACTAAACCAATATAAGAGGTTTAAACTCAGACTTTTACATGACCTTCAACAATCCATGCTATCTCATACCACTGATACACTTGACTACAGATATGTCAAAAAGATAAATAACCACCTTGACCAACTGATGGGCATGAAATACGTATATTGGTGATGATTTATCTTTTCGACATGTGTGTGATCAAGGGTATCAGTGGTATGAGATAGCATAGATGGATGAGGGCCATGTGAAAGTCTGAGTTCAAACCCTTATACATTACATATAGAAGTGCAGGTATAAAAAATAGCCTGTACTGTAGAAAAAATTCATATTTTAAACCAAGATAAAAAACATGACAAACTAAATTACTAAAATCTACTAAAAACAAAACAATAGAGATATTATGTTAAATGGATAAAAAATAAAAACACAGATGTAATTATAAATTTATTTAAACGCACATTGATTATGTAAGTAATATTTACTAAGGCTTTAACCTCAAGAATATGCATGTAAAAATGCGATATTAGGGACCTCTACAGATCTTAACCACAAGCTTGTAATTAAGACCTGTAGAGGTCGCTAATATCGCATTTTTACACGCATATTCTTGAGGTGGTTACACGTAAGCTTGTGGTTAAGACCTGTAGAGGTCCCTAATATCGCATTTTTACACGCATATTCTTGAGGTTAAAGCCTTAGTAAATATTACTTAAAACATAGATAGTAAAATGAAAGTATTTTAATTCTGCTATAAACATGGCAGTAAAGTAACAGATAAAAATAAACAATTCAATTAGAAAATGGAATATTAGAATCCTAAAATATGACAACAAAATATGAACAAATTAGTAAAAAACATGTACTGAAATGAAAATATTTTAATTATACAATTAACAAACATCACATTTTAAATGTCATTCAACGTTCAATTATAAGAGAAATGTTACAATTCTAAGATATGCTGGCACGAACTAACATAAAGTAAGAAGTTCAAATGAAAGAGAAATATTAATGAAAACATTACGAATATTTCACTAAATTAAAAAAAAAATTCTAAACAATATTTACAGATTAGCAAATATTAATATTTGATTAAATAAATGATACTTACACTGAAAAACAAAATATCTTTTACAATTAAATGAACGTAGTTAAAAATCGGAACAAATAAAACATCAAATATATGGGTAAACTAATTATTAAAGTAATTTAAGAATAAAACATGTGCTCATGGCGTAAGAATACAATTTAATATTTCATCAAAAATCTTTTGTTTAACAGTATTTATTTTATTAAAAAATAACAAACAAGTAGTCTTCTATTTTAAAAATAGCTCGTTAATTCCACTATATATAGAACAAACCACACATAATAGTTCATATAATAAATCAGGATTTACAAAGAAGTTTGTGGGTGGTTTGTTATATATATATATTTCATGTTGTCCTCAATAAATAGATATGTAACCTGTAATTATCAAATATTAAAATCAAAACAATATGGATATTTGTTAGATACAAAATGAAAATTCAAAAACTTGTATGGCAAATAAAAACTGCAGAGTGGAGAACTTCAAACCAGTAGCAAATATTATTTAACCAAAAAAACAAATTACTAATATCTACTAATGAACATAAGCTGTGCATAATAAATATTCAAAATTAATTTTACAACTAATAAATAAAACCGCAAAAAGTAATACATATGATTTAAAAAAATTCAAAAACAATAGTTTAGTACATATTGATAATAAAAAAAATTGCTAGCAAGCCGCACACAATAAATATTCAAACTAATAAATAAAATTATAAAAGCATATTACATATGATTAAAAAAATTACTAAACCAACATAAGCAGCAAAATCTGAACATAAAATGTACACAATTACTTATCAGTTTATCAAATATTAAAATTAATACTGCACTTAACAAATATTGCATTTAACAAATCATATTTATCAAAACTATATTAATTTTATTAAAATAGATTTTTTATTCCTCGAAGTGTATGAGGTTGTGTTCCACTTCGGCATATGACCAGAGAAAAAGTAAAACTGAGAAGAAGAAATCAGGGGTCGTTCTTGACATTTGCAGAGGTTACCTTTGATTTCTGATGTCATGTGGGAAAAAAAGTTTTTGTCAAACTCTTGATATTAAGGAGCGAAAATAAAATTGAAAGGAAAAAAAACACCATCCATCTATTTAACTATCTAGGTACCCACCCATTCCTTTCAACTATTATCTATCTATTTAGCTACTTATCTACATAGCTATCTATCAATCTATTTTAATTGTATTTCTATCTGTTTAACTATATATTAATCTGTCTACCTAGATACCTATCTATTTATTTTTTTACCTGTATTTTTATTTGCCTATCTATCTATCTTCTTACCTGTTTGTCTATCTCTCTATCAACCTACATATCTAGCTATTTATTTATCTTTTAATTTGTATCTGTACCCGTTTATTTTTCTATTTAGCTACATGTTTCTCAGTAAGTTTATCTATATATATCTTTATGTGTTTTTCTACATACCTATTTATTTATACAACCAATCATTCATTTAACTATCTAGCTATCACTCATCCATTATCTATTTATTTATCTGTCTAGATATCTATTTATCTATATATTTCCCAATCTATCTAAAACATCTATCTATATCTATTTCATCTGGTTTTCTACCTATAATATTTATTTATGCATCCATCCATCCATTTAATTATCTCACCACCCAATCACCCATTATCTATCTATTTATCTGTTTACCTACCTATCTCCTACAGACTAACCTATCTAACAATATATTTGTCTGCCTACATTTTTTATCTATCTATATATCTGTCTGTTTATTTTTCCATTTATCTGTTTTTCAATGTATCTATTTATTTATACATCCAACTATCCATTTAACTATTCAGTGGCACACCAACCATTATCTATCTTTTTATCTGCCTACCTGCTTTATCTATCTGTCTATTTACTTGGGTTTCTATCTGTTTATCTATCTATGTTCCATCTTTATAACTATCTACTTATTTATCTATTTGTACCTCTAATCCATTTATATATATATGCTTATCTTTATCTGTTTATCTAATGTTATCTATCCATTTATTCATCTTTCTATCTACAAAATCATCTATTTATCTATCTTTTATATCTATGTAACTATATGTTGATTTATCTCTTTAAGTCTCTATCTGACCTTCAACCTATATATCTAATCATCCATTCATCCAATTCTCTGTTTATCTATCTATGTATTGTTTTATTTAACCATCAATCTATCAAACATCTACATCTGTATCTATTTATTTATTCATCCATCAGTTTATCCAAGTATCCATTGTTTTATCTATTATTTGTCCATCAATCTATTTATCTCTCTCTATATCTATCTATCTATCTATTTATCTATCTAACTATCTGGTTTTCTATGAATCTATTTATTTATCCATCCAGTAATAAATGTATTTAATTATCAATCAACCCACCCATTTATTCATTTATTAGATATCTATCTATCTACCTACACATCTATCTACCTTTTTATCTAGCTATCTAATTATCTGTTTATTTATCTGCTTTTCAAATTATCTATCTCCTTCCATATCTATCTAATTATTTATATACTTATCTCTCTACCTATTTACCTATCTCCCATAGTGCTTTCATCTATCTATGTAGATGGATGCTTGGATAGATAAATAAATAGATAATTAAAAAGCCAGATAGATAGATATGTAGATATACTAATAAATGCATAATAGATTGATAACTGATGGATGAGAAGACTAATTAATTAATTATTAATACAAAGACAGATAAATGGTTTGATTGATAAATTAATAATAAATAGTTAAATAAATGGATAAGATGGTGGAATAATAGATAGATACAGAGATAAATAAATGAATTGTAGATGGATAGGTAGATAGACAAGGAGATGGATAGATATTTAGATAAATAGATACTTAGATAGACTGATGGATAAATAAACAAATAGGTACAGAAATAGATATATGGATTATTAATGGATAAATAAAATAATAGATAGATAGTTAAGTGGATGATTGGATTAATAAAAAGAGATTAGTGAATGAATGGACAGATAGAAAGTCATATCAGTAATTACAGAGACAAATCAATAATTAAGTACTTAGATAGGGAAAAACAGATAAATGAATGGATGAGTAGATAAATAGATAGATTAACAAGTGAATGAATAAATAAATAGATAAACGAATAGAAACAATTAAATAGATAGATAGATAGATAGATAGATAGATAGATAGATAGATAGATAGATAGATAGATAGATAGATAGATAGATAGATAGATAGATAGATAGATAGATAGATAGATAGATAGATAAGTATATAAATAGATGTGTAGGAAAGTAGATGGGTAGGTTGATAAATAGATAGATAATGAATAAATGTGTTGTTATATAGTTAAATAGATGGTTGGATGCATAAATAAATAGAAAGAAAACCAAATAAATAGATAGACAGAAAGTTAGATAGATGGATGACTAGATAGATAGATGGATAGATGGAGATAGATAGATAGATAGATAGATAGATAGATAGATAGATAGATAGATAGATAGATAGATAGATAGATAGATAGATAGATAGATAGATAGATAGATAGATAGATAGATAGATAGATAGATAGATAGATAGATAGATAGATAGATAGATAGATAGATAGATAGATAGATAAGTATATAAATAGATGTGTAGGAAAATAGATGGGTAGGTTGATAAATAGATAGATAATGAATGAGTGTGTTGTTATATAGTTAAATAGATGGTTGGATGCATAAATAAATAGAAAGAAAACCAAATAAATAGATAGACAGAAAGTTAGATAGATGGATGACTAGATAGATAGATGGATAGATGGAGATAGATAGACAGATAGATAGATAGATAGATAGATAGATAGATAGATAGATAGATAGATAGATAGATAGATAGATAGATAGATAGATAGATAGATAGATAGATAGATAGATAGATAGATAGATAGATAGATAGATAGATAGATAGACAAAAAATTATAACATATAGAAAGGTAGATGGATAGGCAGATATATAGATAAATAGACAGATAAGTAGATAGACATTTAAATAGACAGATAATGTATGGGTAGGTTAGATAATTAAATGGATGGTTGGATGCATAAATAAATAGATAAAAAAACAGAAAAATAAATAAAGATATAGAGAGACAAGTAAATAGATAGGTAGATAAATAGATAAAGAAACAGATAAAAAATAAATTAATAGATAGGTATGTATGTTAGTAGATAGATGGATAAGCAGGTAAATAGATAGATAAACAGGAAGATAGATAGATAAACAGGAATATGTATAAAATATAGATAAATGAGTATGTAGATAAACAGATAGATAGATAAATGGGTAATAAAACAGGTAAAAGATAAATAGATAGAAATGTAAGTAGGTAAATAAATAAATGGATAAATAGACAAGTAAGACAAATTAATAGTTATAAAAATAGGTGGGTAGGATAGGTAGGTAGATAGATAGATAGATAAATTGATTGATAGATATTAATAGTTGAATGGATGGGTACCAATGATATTTTTTTTCTTTAAATTTTATTTTCTCTCCTTAATATCAAGAGTTTGACGGAAACTTTTTTATCTTTTCCCCACATGACATCAAAAGTCAAAGGTAAGTTTTGCAAATGTCAAGAGTGACTCCGGATTTCTTTCTCTCGGTTTTACTTTTTTTCTGAACATATGCCGAGAAGTGGAATACAACCTCACACACTTTGAGGAATAAAAATATATATTTTAATAAAATTAATATAATAGTTTTGATAAAATATGATTTGTTAAATGCAATATTTGTTAAGTGCAGTATTAATTTTAATGTTTGATAAACTAATAAATAATTGTACACGTTTTATATTTAAGTTTTGCTGCTTTATGTTGGTTTGGTAATTTTTTAATCATATGTAATATGTTTTTATAATTTTATTTATTAATTTGAATATTTAATATGTACAGCTTATATTCATTAGTAAATGCTAGTAATGGTTTTTTTTTTATCAATATTTACTATTGTTTTTGATTTTTTTTTAATCATATGTGAGATTTTTATAGTTTTATTTATTAGTCGCAAAATTAATTTTAATATCTATTATGCATAGCTTATGTTCATTTAATAGATATTAGTAATCTGTTTCTTGTTTTATTTTTTGGTTAAATATTATTTACAAAGTCTATTATTTTTGAAATTTTCCACCCTGCCATTTTTATTTATCATGCAAAAGTTCTTAATTTTTTTTTTCTTTTATATTTAACAAAATATCCATAATAATTTGCTTTTAATATTTGACAATTGCAGGTAATATATCTATTTACTGATGAACAACATAAAATAAATACTGTTTAAAAAGTATTTTTAATGAAATATCAAATTGTATCGTGACACCATAAGCACATGTTTATTTTTTCTTAGATTAGTTTAACTGAAATACAGGCTTATTATATACCTGTATCAATATATGAGATATGAGATAGAGTAATATATGAGATATGTGATATGAGATAGAGTGGTGGTTGATGGGCCGTGTGAAAGTCTGTGCTCATATATCCTATATATTAGATTAGTTTAGCATAGTAATTAGTTTAACCATATATTTGATGTTTTATTTGTTCCTATTTTTTAACTATGTTCATTTAATTGTAAATGTTATTTTGTTTTTTAATGTAAGTAATTACTTGTTTCATGAAATATTACTATTTGCCAAATTAATGTTTATATTGCGCTCAAACGCAGAAAATACGTGAACTTGTAACAATAAATAAAATATAAAGGCTAAGCGCTTTAGCTAAATATTTGTTATATATGAAGTATAATTAATTATTTAATTAATTGCCAAATTGTAGACATTGTTTAGAATTTTTTTTTTTTTCACTTAACATAATAATATTCATGATGGTTTCTTTAATATTTCTCATTCATTTGAACTTTTTACTTTATGCTAGTTTGTGTCAGCATATTGTTAATTGTAAAATTAAAATATTTTCATTTCAGTACATATTTTTTACTAATTTGTTCATATTTTGTTGTCATATTTTAGGATTCTAATATTCCATTTTCTAATTGATTTTTTTTACTTTTATTTACATTTTACTGCCTTGTTTGTAGTAGATTAAAATACTTTCATTTCATGAACCACATATATTTTTTTCTATTTAACAATATTTGAATTGTTTTGATTTTAGTAGATATTAATAATTTATTTTTATCATTTTTTTTTATCTTGGTTTATACGAGATAGTGTGGAGAGTTGAGGGTCGTGTGAAAATCTGAGCTCAAAATACCCTATATATTACGTTGTTTGTATAAGTATATATATATAGCCTATATGCTAGATATTATCTTGGTTTAGTAATATATTTTGTCATGCGGGTCAAAACCGTAGGAATAGTTTATATTTATCTCTATTATTTTTCTTTTTCATTTTTCAATAAAAATTGTAATTGTTTATTTAAGCTAGACAAAATAAATGGAACATATTAAAATTAATTTTGGGAAATTATTTAAAATCTATATTTAACTTACTATCACCGCTGTTAAACAATCTTCTTTTAATAACCGTAATAAATTTTTTTTTTCTTTAAAATATATATATCTTATAAAATATGTTTTTTTTATTAAATCCAATTAAATTATATCTTTTTTTCTTTTTAAAAACTTTATTTCTTCTCATAAAACATATATATAACACCCAACGTTTTAACCACTTTTTCTGTAGTCATTTTCAAGGATATATAAAAATACATATTTACATCATTATTATTACAAATAAAATTAATGTATAAAAATGTATATACCCTTATCATAAAAACAACATTTCTCTTTCATTTATCAATATATCTTTTTACATTCATATTACATTATATAATCTACTCTTACTTCTTTAATCTCCAAACTTTTTTCCTTTTTTTTTACATACACATTCCTTTAGATAAAAATGCCAATAATTTTTTTTTATTGTCTCTTTTATATTTCTAATCTATTTCTTTAATCAATATCTTTTCATGCATTCTTAATTTGTTTTTATTTCAATGCATGGTGAGATTTAAAATCATTTTCTTTTCTCCTCATTTTTAAATTCTATTGGTTGAGAAGTTTTAAAAAATATTTTATTCTCCAATAGCTTTTTCCAAATATTGTTAATTTTCTTTAATTCACACTTTTCACTTATGCTCTTAGGTCTTTTAAAAATCTCTATAGCTTCCCTTAACAGTCAAAGGTTATATTGTTTAATTTTTGCCAGAATATGGGTTTTATTAAAATTGATGTCATTGTTAGTTAATTTAATGTGTAAATAAATGATTGACAAATTAAATTTTTTAGTACTTACATATTAGTCCTGTGACATGACACATATTAGACCTGTTGCTCCTTTTTACATTTGTGATAAATATTTAACATTGCAATTAGGTCAAATAAATCTAATGTTGTTATCTGATCTGTATCAAAATGTGTTTTTTACCTAATCTCTGATCTAATAACGAAAGAATTTTTTTTCCAAAGCAATTTTTTTGCCCAGTTTTTGTTTAAGATTTCGTTCTAACAACAGCTTGATTTCAATTGTGTTGCATTTTTTTATGCGTTTTTTTATCCGATCTAGTAAGAAATTTTTTTTTTGCCCAGTTTTTGGTCAAGATTTTATTCTGACAGCAGCTTGCATTGCATTTTGTCTTCATAGTTATTGTCCATTTTCAATTTCATTGTTGCTTAATTCATTTGATTTTAAGTGAGTAAATAATTGTACTTTCCCCAAAACATCAAAAGATTTTGGTGTTCAGCAAAATGACATAATAAGCAACAGCGATGAACATCACAGCAACACTTGAATTCATATTTAACAAAATTTATGTGGCGTAGATGTCATAAGATGATGATGGATTGATTTGCATAATGAAATAAAAAAATTGGCCACCAATATGAATAATTAATAAAAGTGTTATATTTTTTTATTTTATGAATAATTTTGCTTTTTTTTTTTTTTTTTGCTATTTTTTATCAAAAAAAATACATTTATTTATTACCATTTTTTGACAAAATCCTGTTCAGGCAATATGCAACACAATCACATGTTCATTTTGGAGGGAAAATTTTCACTTCGTCTCCATTTTCTTGGAAAAATTCGATCAACATATAAAATAAAGTTCTACAGAAAACTTAGATTTATTCATTTGCGATAATTTCTGTTATAGGTTGCACTATAAGTAGCATATGTATATATTTTATGCTTTTTTAAAATAATATTTTAAGCAATTTTTTGTAATTTAACAATTTTATGGTCAAATTCATATCTTTAGTATTGTTATAAATGTCTATTCTGCACCATGTTTTAAATTTTTTCCTGTAAAAAATCATATATATTTTTTTTCTATGACAAATTAATATATATTTTTTTGTTTTGAACTCTTATTAAAAATGTACTTTTTAAGATCAGTTATTATTCTTTTTCTGAAATTCATATCTTTAGTATTGTTATTAAACAAGGCCAAACTCTCCATACAGTAGTGCTACCCTGTGCCAACCAGAGTAATCAATGGATGCCAGAAGGCTTGTGCTGGAGCGTTGCATTAGATCCTAAGATCTAGATGCAGTGCTCTCAGATCCAAAGCTCCTCACTGACAAAAGCCACAAGCCAGAAACTAGTCTGGAGATATTGGATGAGAAGGCACTAGATAGGGATTTTATGCACAAGCCTTCTGGCATCCATTGATTACTCTGATTGGCACAGGGTGGCACTACTGTACAGAGAGTTTTGCCTTGAATAAGAACAATTATGTGCTAGCATAAGAGATAGTGATCATGTGATTTTTAGTATTGTTATAAATTTTATACTTTTTCGTGTAAATGCCATATATATTTTTGTATGGCATAGTAACATTTGTGACTTTTTGTATAATGGTGTGTCATCTTGACTTTTAAAAAACTCAGTGTTAAATATTGATTTTTCAATCAAATTCATGTTTAGTATTGTTATTAATTTATATTCTGCACCATGTTTTATATTTTTTGTGAAAGTCATATAGATTTCTGAATGGCAGAGTAAAATTATTTTTTTTTAACTTTTGTAAAAAATGTAATTTTTAAGGTCGTTTTTTTTTTTTAGGTAACTTACATTCCAAATTGTTTATATTATTTGTGTGAAAGTAATATTTTTAGTCTTAAGCAATACAGAGCACATATTTAGACAGCTATGTCTTTTCATATATATATTAAACCTGCCAATAACTTTGTACATCTTGTGAAAATATCATGCACAAGATCCGTGTACACATTACTTTTTTGCAAATCTTGTAAAAAATATCATGTACAAAATCTGTGTACAGGTTATATTGGTCAGATCACAAGACTGAAAAGGCATAGCATGTCTAATACATGCTCAGTGTCACAGGACTAATACATAAGTATCAATTTTTCTCTAACTGCCCAAATGTGTTCTTCCTTTCTTATGTTTATTCTATGATTGATCTGTCCAATATATGAATGTGAGCAAATTCCACATAGAATTGGATATCTTATACTCTGGATTAAGAGCATTTCATTTACTTAATAGATCCATGTTGAAGTATTAATCTTGATGCATTATATAATATTTTATCTTGTGTTTTAGAGTTAGAGTATTTTGTTTACTTAATAGACATGTTGGAGTATTAATCTCGATGTATTATATAATATTTTATCTTATGCTTTGGATTGAGAGTATTTCATTTAGTTAATAAACCAATGTTGAAGTATTAATCCCGATTATAACATAATATTAATCATTGAGAAAGTTTATATATATATGAAAAACAAAAAACAAGTTAAAAACTTGCTAATGCTTGTATTTATGTCAACAGATGGCATTCTACCAAAAGCACCGTCAAGCATATGTTTACATAAACGTCAGAGCATGCATTCACTATCTCTAACTTTAATTCCACTTTCATATCATGATTTCAAGCTATTTGCTATCATGAATGAAAGACAGGAATTTTAGAAACTCCTGTCTTTCACTGATGATAGCAAATAGCTTGAAATCATGATCTGAAAGTGGAATTAAAGTTAGAGATAGTGAATACTTGCTCTGACGTTTATGTAAACATACGCTTGACGGTGTTTTTGGTAGAACGCCATCTGTTGACATATATATATATATGTATGTATACAAGTGTAATAAGAAAATATCAGAACTGTAAATAATATAAACAAATTGAAATGATATCAATATATACATGTAGAGCATAATAGTACAATGTTAAATACACTAGTCGTTATGATAATATTCTAAAATAAACTGTACTAAAATGAAACTTGAATTTTTTTCCAGATTGCAAGTCAATTTAATCGATTGGTTTTTGAGTATCAAACCAATAACTAGATTAAAAATTTAATTATTCACAATAAATGGATATCTAATTATTTTTATATACTCAGAGAATAAAAATTAAGAAGAAAAAGATTTAAAAAATAGAAGAGATAAAAGAGTTTTAAGTACGTAAAGAGTTGTGATGTATGGCAATTGTTGGAAGTGCACCCATACGTACATGAAATCTAAAAATATTTTTCCCAATTAGATATGTAAATTATGAGCATGATTAATGGAAATAAAAAAGGTTGTTGGTTTTATATTATAAACTGGTTTCAGATTTTTACCAAATACATTTCAAAAAATCTTTGACTCAAACAAATTTATCATATATTTTTCAGTTTTCCTCACAACCAATATTAATTCCAACATTTATAAATATTTTCATAGCTTTCTTTATGTCTTGATGTCAAAATCTCAGTGTTTGAATAAATTAACATGTCAATTGCAAGCCAAAACCTTAACACCCTATAGACAGTCTCATCCTGAAAGTCATCACATATATAACTAATTTTAAAAGTTTGATTTTTGTCTCATGTGTCATAGCATCAGCCAGGAAGCGAACCTGCTAACCCAGGACAACTGCTTGTAAAGCAGCTGTCACTGACCTCTCGACCACCAATGCATTAAATGAATAGAATAAACGAATATGAGTATCTATAGTATGAAATAAATTAATAACAATATCTTGGCTTCTAAAATCAAAATATTTATTTCTATAAGTAAAAAAATAAGCACTGAATACAAAAGGCAATCACATACTCAGACATGTCCCTCCTTTGTGCCTTTTGCTAGTTAATGTAGTCTTAGAATAATGTTCTAAAGAGCTAAAGATTCACAGAACAATTTTAATGAATAAAGATTCACGGATAATTCTCAGTAAAGAAAGTATTTATTTTTCAGCTTATAGCAATGTTGCACACAGTTATAACTTTGATGCTTAAACATCATGTGTAGTATTTAAAAATATAATAAATAACTTCTCTCTTTAATACTTTTTACAATGCAAATTTATTATAAATAATTTTATTTCTTTTCTTACTTTTAACTGCTTGGAAGGTTTCAAAGCTTCACCAACTGTAAAAGAATTGAAATTATTTGTAGAAACAATATAGGTGTAAAAGGAAGAAATTAATAATTATATTTTTTAATAACCTATACATAAAAGATAAATGAGAAGATATGAACTGCGTCAATATTTTTTTATTAGTTTAAAGATATACATTATTTAATCATATGCATATTTGTAAATAATATATTGAAAAATATTTATAAGCACTTTTTTTTTCATATGTCAAAGCATCGGCCAGGAAGCAAACCACGAGAACTGTCTGCAAGCAACTGCTTTCTTGCAAAGTGGCTGCACTGACCTCTTGGCTACCAATGCTTGACTTTTATAAGCCCATTTACTACAGGTTACTAGGCAGTGAGCTCAGCCTACATTAACAGTTTTAATTATTATTTTTTATTAAATAGATTTTTTAATATTATAAATAAACCAAGGCAAGGTTATCATCTTATCTCCTACTTCTGCTTCTGTACAGATTATTTTCTTGGCATAGTTATTACTACACAAAATAATTACATAATTTTATTTTATTTTTTGCTTGTTATTTGAAAATTATTGTTTACAATTTTTGAAACTGATGAGTTTTCCAGTAAACCAATATGGCTGCCCATATTTTGATAAATATACAGTTTTAGGGCCCAAAGAATGTTTACAAAATGTCATATTTAATATTTTCATTTTATTTTTTATTATTACTGTTATTTTTAAAAAAAGTCATTGTGGAAAAAAGTAATTACAATATTTACTCTTTATTTTTTTTGTTTGTATTAACTTATTAAATTTAAAAAAGAAATTAATAAATCGATTATTAAATTTTTAAATAAAGTAATAAATTCTGATAAATTTTATTAAGGATCTTGTCAATATTTTCTCCTCCCCCCCACAATGAGGTCTTTTTTAAAAATAGCAGTAATAATAAAAATAAAATGTAAATATTAAATATGATGTTTTGTAACCATTCCATGGACCCATAAAACTGTATATTTATCAAACATACAGACTGTCATCTTGGTTTACAGGAAAAATCGTAAGTGCTAAACTTTTTTATTCCCTCTGAACATTTGCAAAATTCTGTCTTTTTTCTCTCTCCTTCTGATTATCTCTCTTTTAATTGTTTTATGTGTAATTCGTAATCTGGTTAAAAACTAATTTTTTTTTTAGTGAATATATCTATTAATCTCTAATGATGTTGTGGCAGCCTGCTAATCATCAACTCTGTTAACAGTATAAAAAACAAATTATCTCCATATGGAAGCCAGATTTAATTTGGATGAACTCCTGGTTAAATACAGTAAATTATAAAACCTTCAATAAAGCTGTTAAACACGAACTTGGGTAATATTATAGAGGACAACTCTGTCAAGGTGGTAGAAATGAAGATTTTAGGCTCTCAAAATAAAAATGACTCCATGACGTTGTTAATTATAGTATATATCTCAAGTGTCAGTTATCATCATCATCATCATCATCATTGTCAACCATTATCAATCCACTGCAGCATAAAGGTCTCTCTAATTATGATCCAGCTCTGGTTTTGAGCCTATCTGCTCTGTATCATCCCTGCACACTTTCTTATTTCATCCATCCATCTTACATGTGGTCTCTTTCTAGGTCTTTTACAATCAGTTGAAATCCGGTTTAAGATTTCAATTATTCATCTATTATTATCTTTTCTAAAAATATGTCCAGCCCTGCACACTTTCTTATTTGATCCATCCATCTTACACATGGTTCCTGTCTAGATGTTTTACAATCTCTTGGAATCCAATTTAAGATTTCAATTGTCTGACTATTATCATCTCTTCTAGTAATATGTTCAGTCCAATTCTACTTCAGCCTTAGAATCTTTTGAATGATGTCATTAACATTTGTTTGTTCTCTTATCTTTTACAAAATGTTCTTCTCACCTAGAAAACATTAAAAAGTTATTGATCTTATTATTGAGGGTTTATCAAAAATATAGAACCTCTGTAAATTAATAGTTCATCAAAATATTGATGTATTTGAACTCAGGAGACCCAAGTAATGTGTATCTTCTTCAAATTCTGGATTTACATTGTTTTTTGATAGAATGCATTATAAACATTATATGCTTATCTTTGTTTCAAACCATCAAAAACAAATACCTTTTAAGGAAAATAGTTCAAACAATATCCCAAATGATCTAGATAAATAATATTTATATTTGCAAAATTTATAAACCTTCTAATACAAACTTGTTTTAATCTCCTCTTCTTGCATCTTCTTTATTTATAGGAGATTTTAATTCTCATGATAGTTTTTATAGATATGCAAATGAGGATCAAGCAGGTTACGAATTTATAGAATCAATGGATTCAAACAATGTGAATTTATTTCATGATGATAAACAATAAAAAAAAAAAAAACCCATTTCTTCCAGGTTGATGGAAAACAGAACAACTCCTGATTTTATGTTTGGGTTTAACAAAAATAGTTCACCACTATCTGATGATTTACTCAGATTATTTTCTTTATAACGTAAACCAAATATAATCACTATTGGAACTCACATTCTTGTAGCTGAAAGGAATTCTGCACCAAAATGGAATGGAGATATGATGGATATTTTGAACAGAATATTAATAGAATCTATTCATTAATCTCCTTGCTATGTGCTATGTTATAGGAATATTCTTGTCTCAATACCCGTCAAAAAAGCATTGTTAACTTAAAATAAACTCGAGCACAATTTAAAGTTACAAAACAACTTTATTTAATGCCAAATAAAATAGAAAAAGTATAAAGAGTAAATAACAATTAGAAATTTCTAAACTCTATAAATATATTTCTACCTGTGCACGTCAATTTCCATACATGCACAGTAGATATTTATAATCCATTTGCAGTGCATTTGAAATGGATACAGTTCTTCATGCACCTATTTTGATAGAACTACAATATCTATATTTATATATTATTAGTGATTTCAATTGAAATCTTAAACAGGATTCCAAGAGATTGTAAAAGACCCAGAAAGAGACCACATGTGAGATGGATGGATGAAATAAGAAAGTGTGCAGGGGTGATGTGGAGAAGAGAGGCTAAAGATTGGAGAAGATGGATTGAACTTGGAAAGACCTTCATCCTGCAATGGATTGATAATAGTTGATAATGATGATATTATTAGTGAAGATTCTAACCTTCGGTAGTGATGATATTCATATCCCTTCAGGCTATCTGCTGTTTTTGAGTATATAAACAATGCAATTATCACACTTACTGCATACACACTAATAATTCTTAGTAGGAGTTATTTAATATAAATCCATTTTTGCATAATTATTTCTCATTAGCATAATTGACTTTTAATATACATTTAAACGTATGATCGGCATTTGAAAATTTTCTAGAGTAGTATAAAAATTAGGAGATATTTTATTGATACACTGTTTGCATGTAAGTGCTCTTTATAACCAAATTTTTTTATCAACTATCTGAAAACTGCTGACAGTCTTATCAAATCACTGGATGATGCTAAAATAGTGAAGAGTGACTTTAGAAAAACAAAACTTTACTAGATAGAAACAAAACACCTAGTCACATTTTCATAGATTTAATGGTTGTAAAAGTCCCTTTAAAATTACTAACCCTAATGAGATTGTCAATCAGATTTCTAACCTCATAATTAATAAAATAAGAAAAAACATCATTAAAACAGAAATTCAAGCTTTTCTTCCATGATGTTCCTCTAACATCAATCTGATAAAACCCGGTGAGCTTGAACTTAATCTGCATTGTCTCAAACTAGGAACAGTTCCAAGAGCTGATAGTATATTTCCAGAATTTCTAAAAAAAACTAGGACTTAAAGCTAAAGTATGTTGGCAAAATTATTCAACATTATTATGATAAGAATCTTTGTTGTAACCTCATTAATTCAAATAGCTTTTAGAACGAATAGAAAACAAGAAAAATCATTATTTCAAAGTACCCTAAAATATGAGCATTAGTTGTAATAGATTAAAGATGAAGTAATAAAACCCAATATCGTCTTACAAGCAACAATCTATGCCTATTATGTAAACCATTTATACCAGATTAAAAATAATGACAAAAATTAGATAGGTAAACAATAATATTCCTTACGCATCAAAACACTGATTATAATAATACAAACTTAAACTAAAAGTTAAACGTTATTTATATAAAATTTGAAATACGGGCATTTTTATACCTGTAACTTAATTGTAAATATAGAGGATTTGAACTCAGACTTTCAAGCAACCTTCAACTATCCACACTATCTCACACTACATACACACATGACCACACACATGTAGAAACGATAAATAATCACCAGGGTTTGAACTCAGACTTTCAATCAACCTTCAACTATCCACACTATCTCACACTACATACACACATGTAGAAAAGATAAATAATCACCAAAATGATTACTCATCTTTTCTGCACATATAGTATGAGATAGTGGGTGATTATTTATCTTTTCTACATGTGTGTGTTTATGCATATCAGTAGTATGAGATAGTGTGGATAGTTGAAGGTTGATTGAAAGTCTGAGTTCAAACCCTGGTGATTATTTATCTTTTCTACATGTGTGTGTTTATGCATATCAGTAGTATGAGATAGTGTGGATAGTTGAAGGTTGATTAAAAGTCTGAGTTCAAACCCTGGTGATTATTTATCTTTTCTAGATATGTGTTGTCACGTATATCAGTAGTATGAGATAATGTGGATAGTTAAAGGTTGCTTGCAAGTCTGAGTTCAAATTCCCTATATTTATATTATTTATATTTATATATAAATGAAATAATTCATGGATGGATGGAATAATAATTTTAATATCAATGACATCTATCTAAATATATAACTCAATAATTGATTTCTAATTATAACTAAATAAAAAAAAAGCTAACTTCATCATGCTATTTCACTAATACTAATATACTCTTATCAATTAAGTCAATTATATTTAGACTAAATACTCAACAATAATACAAAATCAATTAACTTAACATATCTCTCCACTTTCACCAACTTATAATACTATAAACATCTTATTAGATTTCACTAAAATTTATAATATCCAATCACATCAATATCTAAAATAAATGATAGATGCTATTTATGCTTATTCAAACACAATTGACCAATCACACCCAATTACTCTTCAGTTTAATAAAACTAAATTGTTAAAATTATAAATTATAATTGTCAAGGCATATGAAAGATTAGTAGTGTTTATTATAATCAAATATTAATATTAAAATTTAATATTTAAACTAAATTTATAATCCACATTAATGATCTTTAAATATAATTAAAGCAAATCACTCTAATATATGACAGTGACGGAATAAAATATATTACTATTACCAGCTTTATAGTTGAATAAGATTATGATCTGTGTGGAGGCATACTGACAATATAATATTCACTCCAATCAATAATGATTTAAAATAAAATATGTTAACATTTTATTGTAATTATCTTTACTCGTCTTCAATAATTATCATATTTGTAACTTTATGAACCATCAAATCAATTCAGTTATAATTTACATCTTAATATAACTATTAATTGTTACTAACAACATAATTACAAGAAGCTTCTAATTATTTATTAAACATTTAAAAATGACAAATCAATTAATTTATTACTGTATAAAAATCTATATCTGATCAGATCATAAATATTAAATTTAATACAAAGATAATGATATGCAATTATACTCTCTTAATCATCTTGTGGTTGGACTTTTATACTTTTTGTAACTGCTTCCAATGAATTATGCGATGTAATCAATTTATGAATAGTATCCTATCCATGAACCATTAAACAATAAATTTGCATTGAAAAATTGAATAACAACCAAATGAGTTTACTTGTTTAAAATTAATTCAAAATTTATTAACAAATGGATAAAAATTATATATATATGGCAACACTTTAAACATTTAACATATATACATATGATCTGCTTATGTCTTATGCAATAGGTTCTCAATTGATATAAATTCTGATAAATTAAATAGGTGATTGTACTTCAAACTTCACCTATCAAAGGCTAAGATTGAAATGTATATTTATTTAACACAAACATGTAATATAGATACACCTTTCAAATATAAGAGTTAAAAATGTTCTTAATCTTTATATCTATACAAATATTTAATTGAAATAAAAAAATTATATTGAAGATGAAATGACATATTAAAATACAAATAAATATTTGAAATTAATTCATAATTGATGAATACGAAGATAAATATTTTTAAATTATAATTATTAAGCTATTAAATATAAATTTATAGAAAAACATAACTTTTATTTTAGACACTAAAATAAATCTCAACTTCAATTATACTACCATTTATATCCTATACAATTATATATACAAATAATAATAATATATATTTAAAAATGACCTTATCAATTGTCCTCAGTTACAACATTTCCAAAATAGTACTATAGTTCTAATGTCTACTTCTTAAATCACAACCTGGTTGTTATTTCAGAAAAAATAGAAATATAAAAAGCTATAAGATTGAAAGCACATTTTATTAATTGTTATTTTTCAAATATCCAAATTATTCTTTCATTTAGAAGCTATTTGATCTATATGACATTGTAAGTGTACAAACATTAGTTTACATCCATATTGATGAAATATAAATAGCCTTTCCTTCAAAAAATATTTAATTCATAAAACATTACAAGTAAACAGATATTAGTTTCATCCATGACAATGTGGTGGAAATTGAACCACTTTCTATCTTGTATGAAAATAATTTCTCATAAAATTATATCAGAAGGTAAACATAATCTTTTGTGTGCATTTTAGGTTGTTATAATTTATATTTCATCATTGAAAAGTAGGTAATGTTCTTTTTTAAAAGCAAAGAAATATTCTCGTGGGTTTTAAATGCTAAAAATTAATTTTCACTCTTTCAATAAATTGTCACAATCTACAAATTCCCAATAAACCTGCACAGTTAATGGGCAGTTACTTTGCTTTCATTCCATCACTCTATCCATTTAATAACCATATACTTTTCAAAACAAATAAATAAAAAATCATATCAAGGAATGTAGGTTCACTTCTATTGAAGCTGAAATAGAGTGAGAATGCGTTTAAACTATTTACTTGATGTTAAAGATACAATAACAATGCCACACATGAACTCTTTGGTCAATTCCAGCCAGCGTCCTATAAATAAAACAGCATTACATAATAACAATGACAAATAAAAAAGATATTTTATAATTACTACATATAACATATAATATTTACATTTTAAATACAAATAGTATCATTTCACTCCAACATAAACTAAGAAATTAAGCTACATTCAGTCATACTACAATGGAAACTTAACTTTTTACACACATTTTTTGATACAATATTATACTAATAAAATAACAAATATGATTGACAGATTAAATATTTAGATGTATTATTTGTAACCTACTATTGTGAATACAGTAATGAAAATATATGTAATAAAGAATAAATAATAATTTCATCAATACTATAAACTTTATTATTTACACATTCATTTTTAAAATGAATGAAGTCAATTCATAATTTTTATATATTACAATTAATAATAAATAGTTTTTTCCTCAATGATGTATGTTGTCATAGTAACATAGTCCAATGCAGGCCAGGTTATATATTTACTACTAAAATCAAACCAAATTTTTTTTTTTTTTTTTACAAATGATATTACACCACATATTAAAATGTATTTCCAATTTTAGTAGGTGCAATATATATATATATATATATATATATATATATATATATATATATATATAAAGATTTAATATTTAATTTTATGTTTCATATAATGTTAATAGACTGGTAACTATTTTAAAAATATACTTTTCAAACAAAATAGTAATATTCTTTACCAAATTTTATGCAAATGCATTCATGGCTTCATGCATAAATAAATTGAGATTTAGTCTTGAGAAAAGATTAAAAGAGCACAAATAATTATATAAACATATAAAAAGTAAGAGTAATAATAATAATTTAACAGCTTCTGTTTTCTTTGAGCATCTTCAAATTATCAGGGCTAACCACTAAACGTCACATGAACATTATTCTTTATGCTTACACAAGCTGAGTGGTGGTTCTGTATGGGTAGTTTTGCCTGTGTGTAAACAGCTTGTATATGTATAAAAAGTGGTGATCATGTGATCTTTAGTGATTTAATACCAATCCTTCTTTTTAGAATTATGGTGACTGTGGCTATTAAAGAATGAAAGACACCAAAAAATATGGATGCTGAACTGAGTTCAGATCTGTACAACTATATAAGCTAATGAACTTAAAAAACATTATTGAATTTTCATCATGGATTCAAAGCTTTATATTTAGCTAATAAGGTAAAAGGTGCCTGCTAGAGGATTGCATTAGATCTAAGATCTAGGTGCAGTGCTCTCAGATCCAAAGCTCCTCACTGATAAAAGCCACAATCTAAAAACTAGTCTGGGGATATTGAATGAGTAGGTACTAGATAGGAATTTTAGGCACAAACCTTCCTGCATCCATTGATTACTTTGGCTTGCACTGAGTGGCACTACTATATGAAGAGTAAATTTAGAGTGGGGAATGTAAAATAAAGTGGCTAACAGGTTTATCTGGGCATAATTGCTGAGATATTCTTGACTTCGTTTAAGGAGAAGCCATAATACATCACATCACATGGGATTGTATGAATATACAATTTTGCTATAGTAGACAAAATATATACATAAAAAACCACATATGGCTTTATTGCTCCGGAGTTCATAGAGTGTTGGCCTATGAGCACCAGAATTGATCCTTAGACTTTCTGATCCCAAGTCAGATGCTAACTGGATCTAACAATGCAGGATTTAACAGTCTATTAAACAGTGAAATGTATTTATACACCCAGCTTTTATTTACAATCTCATTAAATAGACATTGGTATTTTAATTCAGTGTAACACTATTTATTTATTATGGCATTACAATTAACCTGTGAGATATTCATTTGTTTATTTACGCATGTAATTGATTAGATGAACTCCCAATAAGAGAACTGATTTAATAATTACACATATTTAATAATTTAGCTTAGACAATTTGCTCATGTATGTTAATAAATCAATAAGAGGATTCCTTTTATTCCTGCATAAATACTATATCTTGTATTGGTGAGAAAGTATTCATTTATTATTAACACTCGCAAAGCGTATGCACAATTAGCATGAAAGGCTGATATTTGACTGTAATACAATTGTTTACATACACTATATAAAATAAATGCTTATTTACATATGATTAAGTTTCAGTTAGAATGACGTTTAGTAAATTCTAGACAATTTCACCTACGTCATTCATTCAGACATTATATATAGTAATTTAAAGTGACTGTTCCATCGTCACGCTTTCTTTGTCAGTACTTCAGATTTGCTCATATATAAGCATTTGAGTTGTAGGAGTGAGAGGATTCCTTTTATTCCTGCATAAATACTATATCTTGTATTGGTGAGAAAGTATTCATTTATTATTAACACTCGCGAAGCGTATGCACAATTAGCGTGAAAGGCTGATATTTGACTGTAATACTTGTATATTGTAAATACCGAACTTTAAGATATAATTAAAGGGGATTTGAATCCAGACTTTCAACCTTTCTTCAGTTATCCACTCTACTTTATATAAACGGAGTACTGATTATATATGTGTGTGTGGGGGGGGAGGTGGTACTCCGGATCAACTGATGAATGTTGGTTCAGCATAAATTACATATATTGGAGATCATTTATTTCTTTCACGTGGGTGTGGTCATGTTAAAAAATATTGTAGAAACAATACTTTATGATTTCATAAAGAAGTTTCTTTTTTTTTTTTTTTTTGCAAATAATCAAACAAACATTAAAATAAACAAAACCTAATATAAAGTATTGAATGTCTTTATAAAAAAATTTAACTTTATATTTAAATTTTCAAAGTACAGGCAATATTTAAATAAACAGAACTTATTTTTTTTTACAAAAAAAAAGGTAGTATTTTAGCTTCAAAATTCATTCCGACCTGTACAGTGACTTTATTATTTATTTTATTTTTCTGCGTTTTGTGGTGTAATACGCTATATTATTTGGTTATGCAAGTTAAATTTGAGATTCTAAACAATGTTATTACTAAGAGGGTGGACTAACACCAATAGTTAAGACTTGTTATCTGGTTGTAGCATCCTATTGCCAAATTACCTCAATTTCTTTATATACATTTATAATACTTCGACCATACTGAAAAAATATATAAAGATTTTTATAATGAGGGACTCATTAAATGCTAGAAAAAATTATATTAAGATGTTTTTAAACTATCATCGAAGTTAAACCAATTTACCTTTAGCAGAAAATTAAACAAATATATAATAACAAAACGAAGATAAATTATTTTATTCTTGTGTCGAATCTTTGTAATTGTAATAATCGGTATTTGTACTGTGTTAGTTTTTTTTTAAAAAAAAAAACATGCTGAAAATTATATTTCATATTATTAACACAAATAAAAATGAGTTGAAGCAGAAAATTATTTTATTAGATGATTATTTTAAAGTTCATATAACTTCCAAAAAAAAAAAGACATTTAAAAAAAAAGCAAGAGAGATAACTAAGTAGTTAATTTTAGACATTGCTCTGATTCATAGATATGTAGATATGCCCCCCCCCCCCTTTCCTCTGCTCTTTTTCCTAGTTAACAGTATTTTAAGAATAAAAAATTATCTTTTAATCTTTTTAAAAAGTTAAAATCAAAATTAAATAATTAAATAAAACTAATGAGATAATTTAATCAACTCTAATTGAACTAACTCTGACTAGCTGTTTACACGCCCCCCCCCCCCCAGATTTATGACGCTTAAAAAAATATGTCTAATTGATAATTATCCAACCAACTTAATTTAATTTATAAAATTTATTTACATTTTATAACAAAATTATTAATGTTTGTTTTTATTAATTTATTTTTTTAATCCTTACGTCTTCCAATGCATTAACTTATCTGCCGTCAGTTGACATATGAAAAACATTCTTAGTGCCAGTATTTTTTCTTAAGTCTTTTTTTTCTTTTTCCCTTTTTTTTTTGTATACATAGGATGACCCTGGTGCTATCAGAAAGCTAATATTAGGCTGTGAACAATACTACCATCTAGAACTCCGAGACAAGGCGGTTGGTAGCAGCCGCATGGCAGGCATATTGGAGCCAGGATTAAGTTTCTTGATTGGCGGGCCAGTCGCCACCATTATTAAAAAGCTTTGCTGACAGCATTTTGTTTTGTCATATGCTATAGAGTGTCAAAGCCTTAAGACCTGTTAGAAGTATATGACACTAGGTGTCACAAGTTGTCAGTGTCGCTGTCATTACTGGACACACTGGTCCCAGTATTAGAAATACAAAAACTTAATTAATTAGTGTATTTATATATGTTTGAAGATCCTCTCATTTAACTATAAATAAGTACTTCCACATTCTCCGTCTCTCTGGCTCTACAATTAATATATATGTATGTGTGTGCTTAATTTATTGAAAAGATCTATTTTCTGAAAAACTGTCGTCTAACAAATATGCACTACAATCAAAGAATATGTCCTTGACTCACCCCCCCCCCTTCTAACAATGTCCATGAATTACGCAGATTATTAAATTTGCTGATAAGTTTATTATGGAATAAATAATAAGTACCTACATTCTTGGGTCCTTAAGCAATAAATCATTTGTGCCTATAATAGTGGATCTGTTTATGGCTTCTGATTAAGTGGGGTTCCTGAGCTTTGTCTACTTTTATTCTATGTATCTGCTTGTTGAGTAATAGATACATATTTATGCGGAGAAATATATATATAACTATAAATACAGATACATATGGGCTGGACATATTGCTAGATGATAACAGATGGACAATTAAACTGGATTCTAAAAGATTGTAAAAAGCCTAGAAAGCGACCACATGTGAGATAAATGGATGATTATAAGGAAGTATTCAGAGATGGTGGAGAAAAAAATCAAAGAAGATGGTAGAAATCAGAGAAGATGGATTGAACTTGTGAGAGACCTTCATCCTGCCCTGTATCAATAATGATGGAAATTGATGATGATAATAATGTATACTATATACCTTTACCCAAATTCATGTCTGTGCTTACATAGTAATAATTTATTAGGTCATATAGCACTCCTAGTATTAATATTTGAAATATTTAGTAAACGTTATGATCATAAATTCATAGCTATATATTGTATAGGTATGTATCTATCTAAAACATACTTTGCTATATTATATATCAAACAAAGTATTATACAACTCTCTTAGTTTACTTGTAATGTCTGCACTATAGTCAGTAACCCACTCATTTTTCAATGAATACTAGATGATAATGTTACATTTAAATTTTCAGATAAGTTTTTAAAGTGGCCCTTAATCATTGAGGAGTATCAACATATACCCATACAGTCTCTGGTATAAAATAAATAGAGGGGGTTATTGCTATTAATACAAATATTGAAAGTAATCTGAGAAACATTGTTAAAATGAGGTTGCCTTGACAACAGTTTGAAATTGTTGATTGTTATTGATATTGAGATTATCTAAGTGTTGATTGCTTTTTAATGGTTTATTCAATATGTATCAACTTTTTCTAAAAGGTTAAAGATTTCTAAAGTAGGCATATAACTGTGATTACAAAAATATATAATTGCTAACCTATTATCAGCCCTATATAGATACACAAAAAAGTTGGCTCGATCAAAATCTTTAAGGTGGTTGAATCACTTATTAGCTTTGATTTGAAGAATAAAAAGATGGCTGTTGAATTTTCTGATGTAACACAATCAACATTTATAACATCCAATAAAACTAGTTAAGGATTTGATGTGGCAGAAATATTTAGCATTAATTTATTATGCACAATTGTAATAAATCTCGAATAGAGCAACTAGGGTGGATTTCCATTCTTAATACATGTATATTAGAGACTATGTATACACAAGTATCATTTGATAAGTTCATGGGTCTTTAGAGTTTGTAAACTTCTTTAATAAAATAAATAAAGCTATAGTTAACAAAAAAAAATAAGTCAGTATTCATATTCATTCTAATATCTCAGAAGATAACTATTTTCATCTCTTCAATACATTTTGTCTCTAACACTTGAGCGCTAATACATTTTTTAGGCAATACTCATTCATTCATCTTTAGATTTTAAAACATCTAATTTAAGTATGTTCTATATTTAAACAAACTACCAAACTAAATAATTTCTGAACTCAATCATGTAACCATTTCTACACTAGTGAATTTGCCAAAAAAAAAAAATGTTTACCCTAGTGAAAATTTTTCTAATCTTTCAAAATTTCATTTTAGTATTAAATTTTTATTCTATATTAAAATTCAATAAACTGACCTTGATTTGTTATAAATGTAAGTTTACAAATAAAAAATATCCTTAAAAAATCTAACAATGAGAATAACAACAACAACAACAATAATAATAATAATAATAATAATAATAATAATAATAATAAGAAGAAGAAGAAGAAGAAGAAGAAAAAGAAGAAGAAGAAGAACAACAACAACAAGAAGAAGAAGAAGAAGAAGAAGAAGAAGAAGAAGAAGAAGAAGAAGAAGAAGAAGAAGAAGAAGAAGAAGAAGAAGAAGAAGAAGAAGAAGAAGAAGAAGAAGAAGAAGAAGAAGAAGAAGAAGAAGAAGAAGAAGAAGAAGAACAACAACAACAACAACAACAACAACAACAACATTGTAATTATCATTTTACTTTTTATTTATTGCTGTAATTCTTATTGAAATAGTTAAAGCTTTACTTCATTAGTATAGAAAATCCATAATATATATATATATATATGTGTGTGTGTGTGCTTTGTGTACAGATAACGAAGCTGATAACAGTAAATAAAATAAATAATATACAATTATTAAAGCTGAGTGCTTTCGGGAGGATTCATACTCCCATATTTATAGCTACTAGAATTTTGTTAAGAACTATACCAATGTTAATGCAAATATATGCAAATTAATGTAAAGTGGCTCAGAGCCCATTTTCAAGAAAGAGAAAAGCAGGCTTATCTTCTATTGATTGATGTAGGATTACTTGCTATGTACCATGCTCCCCTGACCTTGCATTTGATGTCATTTCCTTCAGAGCAGACAACATTGGCAGTGGTTGGTTTGAAACTATGGTCAGTGGCTCTTTTGTGTTCAGCAAATATTGAATTGACTTCACATTTAGTTTTAGTCTTTGTTATAATGGTATCTATGCTATGCTATTCTGGTTGCAATGTTGGTCCTGGTTTCTCCATAATATGATGCTAGGCAATTTCTTTGGGGGCAAGTGATCTTGTATATGACTTGAGGAGTAAGTTTGGGTTTGATCCTATCTTTGGTGTTGTTGATGAGTCTATTGTTGTTGGGAGGTGAATGAAAAGTGATTTCAAAGATGCAATAGAGTTTGTTAATAAGATTTTTAGCTACTGAATGGATGTATGGAATGAGACTTCTTGGTTTGTTTTTCTTCTTATGATTGTGATTTATCTTATAAAAAATGTATTAACTTTCCTGTTGATAGATGAATGAGTATGCCATATTTTTACTAAATCTGCAATGTAATTGATGAGATTATTTCTTTTGTTCGCCTCATATTTGCATAAATTATAGTTCCTGAACAAAAAAGGAAGAAAGAGCTGCAAGTTTGCAGAATTGGGGTGCGTAAAAGCTAGGGTGTTTTAAACCATGTACATTGAATGGTTTTACTATCATACAATAGTCTAGATTATCTGCAATTCTTCTGACAGATATGTTGAGGTATTTATCCTGATATAATTCTTTTTCCCATGTTGAAGTGAAAGTGAGTTTAGTGTTATTCTGGAGGCTGTTGTGAAGATCAGTAATGATATTATCTGGAGCTGCAATGAATATGTCATCAACATATCGTGTGTATATCATGGGTGGTGTGGACTTGAAGAATGCAGGTAATATTTACTTTTTATAATGGTTGAGTACAATGCTTGATATAATGCCACTAAGTGGATGACACATAGGCCAACCATTGTGCATGTTAAATCATTTTTCCGTAAAAGTTGCCACTATGTTTAAATCAAGCCATTTTGAATGAATTTGGTGCATGTGGGTGGGCAGTTTCATTATCTGTGCACAAAGTACATATATATTATGTAATTCTTATAATTTTTGTTTTGTTCTGTTACCATTACATTACTTAATATTTGACATTGTATATATATAAACATTATGATTTGTAACCTATTATGTTTTTCAATAAAGTTTCTTTGAAAACTAATAATAAGAAGAAGACAAAGAAGAGGAGAAGTAAAGCTTTTCTCAATGGATGATGAAAAGAAATGCAATCAAATAAGCAACTCCAGAAAATTAAAATCTTTTTAACTGAAATTTATTTTTAAAATAAGAACAGATAAAGGTTAAACCCTGATAAATCTATAAAATTCTATCATAACACTTAAAACTGCATTTACAATTTTTAAAATATCTCCAAAAGATCATACCAAGATGTCAGTAAAGGCATTAGTGATCAGTTTCACAAGGCATAATCATCATACTAGTTGTGGTTTACTTTATTAGCATTATATTAGAATTTGTTATCTTCTATTTTTAAAAATAAAACATACACATATAAAATAAAAGTGTAATCATGTATATTTTTGTTTTTTAATAATTATTATACAATTATTTAAAAAAATATGAATTTTTAATAAACTTTGCAAAAAATCGACTTTTTTGCTTTTCCAAAAATCTTCTCAAAAATAATTTCACAAATAATCTTCATAATTGAAGAAGAAAGAACTAAAACCATTAACATGTGGAGGCTGAATTACATTATTTTGACATTACTGGTTATTGTAACATACTGGTCTCTTTTAAAAAAAATTAATAAATCAGTATTTGTTAGTTCACCATTTTACAATTAAAAATAACCTGAAATAACATGAAAAATAGATATGGAACATGAAGGAAAATTGACATCAAATACCACTATGTTTAAATGAAGACCATCATTTTGATTAGTGAAAATGTTAACCTTTACATATTTTGAGGTTATTGGAGCTGCATCCGAGATATTTAGAAATTAAATTTACATTTTTTGCCCTCTGCTGAAAATTTTGCAAAGCTTTTTTTTGTGGCTTTAAAATTCATGTATATATTTTAAATACAAAAATATTCAATAGATGGCAGGAAAATCAAATTTGTGGTTCTTCAAAGTATCTCAAGCTCTACAATGATGGATATCCTTTATATATTTCACGATCTCAAACTTTGTGGGATTACTTTGAGAAAATATTATGATGGTCTAAAATCTTGATTTTTTGGCAGGTTTATGATTATATTTGTACTGTAATTGTGTAATAATAATTATTAGATATCAAAAATAAATTGTATTACATATTTATTTTTTTACAGAAATGTTTTATTTTTAAAATAAAAGAATACGTTCTGAATACTGTTACTATAAAGATTACGGTCATGTGAAACATAGCTGTCTAGAAATTATATCACTTAGCAGATTATTATAATATTTAGTGATAACATAAAAATTATGAAAAGTTTTTAAACTTTTAAAGCATAAATTAATAGATTTAGTAGTTATTAAAATTAATTCATTCAATTTTTAAAACAAACATCAAACAAAGAAAATTTTGTTCATTTTTCAAATTGAATCAGCTCCATCTGAAATTTGAAGATATGCCAGCATTTTGTTTTGACTAAAATATAATTTTAAAAATAATTCTTATGTGATTTTTTAAAATTTATTTAATTTCTAAACAAAAATATTTATCGAATGAGGTCAAATTTATTATATTCTCATAAATAATAATGGTTTGATATTGAAATGCAAGTTGAAAACTTAAATTTAGTGGGAACAAAGAAATCTATCAAAATGTTAGTAAAGTGATGGAGGGTTAACTTTACTAAAAAATAAATAAAGAAGTTATTGTAAAGCATCAAAAATAGACTATGAACACAAATTATTACACAACTGTCAACATTTGAATATTAATTTACTGAAACAACTTCCTGAAAACAATATTCAAGATGAAAAAAATGTCCAGTGTGTTTTAAATATTAAAAAATTTAAAAAATATGTTAATCATATGACAACTCCAACATACTAATACCATATACACATACTTTGAGAACTTACATTTCCTACTATTATAAATAATATATATATGTGTGTGTGTATGTATATTAAAAATAGCATGTATAGTTGCTTACATATCATTTTTAATAAATCACCAAATTCCTTCCCAAACTTAAAAATATTTGATTTAAAAATTTTTCCCAACAAAAATCTTTTGCACCTTTCATTTTTGGTCTTATTGATAATGTTGATGCAACCAATTGCTCTCAAAATTAGATTTGTCAGATTGTTTAAAAATTTGAAGCTATGTAAAAACTTTTACTCATTCCACATTGTTTTAGATTCCTTTAGATCAGAAACATTTGTTTAAAGAAGTCTAATGACCAGTACAGCAGACAGAATAAAACACATATCAAATAGTAAGGAATCTATTTTTTATGATATATAACCAATCATTGTACCATCTATTAAAATCTGCAGAAATTTTCTAAACAAATAACCAATCATTGTACCATCTATTAAATTCTGCAGAAATTTTCTAAACAAATAACCAATCATTGTACCATCTATTAAAATCTGCAGAAATTTTCTAAACAAATAACCAATCATTGTACCATCTATTAAAATCTGCAGAAATTTTCTAAACAAATAACCAATCATTGGACCATCTATTAAATTCTGCAGAAATTTTTTAAACAAATAACCAATCATTGGACCATCTATTAAAATCTGCAGAAAATTTCTAAACAAATAACCAATCATTGTACCATCTATTAGATTCTGCAGAAATTTTCTAAACAAATAACCAATCATTGTACCATCTATTAAATTCTGCAAAAATTTTCTAAACAAATAACCAATCATTGGACCATCTATTAAATTCTGCAGAAATTTTCTAAACAAATAACCAATCATTGTACCATCTATTAAAATCTGCAGAAATTTTCTAAACAAATAACCAATCATTGGACCATCTATTAAATTCTGCAGAAATTTTTTAAACAAATAACCAATCATTGGACCATCTATTAAAATCTGCAGAAAATTTCTAAACAAATAACCAATCATTGTACCATCTATTAAATTCTGCAGAAATTTTCTAAACAAATAACCAATCATTGGACCATCTATTAAATTCTGCAGAAATTTTCTAAACAAATAACCAATCATTGTACCATCTATTAAATTCTGCAGAAATTTTCTAAACAAATAACCAATCATTGGACCATCTATTAAATTCTGCAGAAATTTTCTAAACAAATAACCAATCATTGGACCATCTATTAAAATCTGCAGAAATTTTCTAAACAAATAACCAATCATTGTACCATCTATTAAAATCTGCAGAAATTTTTTAAACAAATAACCAATCATTGGACCATCTATTAAATTCTGCAGAAATTTTCTAAACAAATAACCAATCATTGTACCATCTATTAAAATCTGCAGATATTTTCTAAACAAATGACCAATCATTGTACCATCTATTAAAATCTGCAGAAATTTTCTAAACAAATAACCAATCATTGTACCATCTATTAAAATCTGCAGAAATTTTCTAAACAAAATGAATAGAGATCTAATTCCTTAAAAAAATATTGACATTTTTTTCAGATTTGTGAAAAATTGTGTTAAAATTTAAAACAACAATCACAAGTAAATCAAGTTTTTTCTCACATAAAATAGTCTTAAATAAAAATACCTATTATGCTTCTCTTCATAGAAAAAAAGAATTGTGAATAATTGTCCATTTACAACAACAAAGTGATGTCAAGATCACTTTACTAATTAGGCTAAATCAATCAAGAATTAAGCTAAAGTTTTATATGTCTTGCCAAATCTCTCATTTTGCTATGAAAACATTTCAGACATCTTGAAATAGTTCCTAATATATTTATTTATGAATTAATTCTCTTTATTTCCTCCTAAATAATTCAAGTACTATACAAGATATTATTAACAAACAAAACTATTAAAGAGAAATCTCTTATCTCTTAATATATATTAACCCTTTTCCCGCGCTCGACGAGACTCCTCGTCGACATCTAAAATCACTCTAACTCAGTTCGTTTTCATACGATAAAATTCGTTAAATACGTATTGAATTCGTTTTTAAAAGTTCTGTACGATGGTGACATCTTCCGATTTATTTTAGAAGTAAAAAATAAAAAAAAACGCATTTAAACCTAAACAAAGAAGGAACATTATTTGTGATTGGTTCTTAGCATGCTCTCAGCCGAAAAAGACATTCTGATTGGCTGGAAAGAACAAAGAAACTGCCTGATCAAAGAAAATAAAGAAAAACGCTGAGATTTTCATTTCGAATACGATTTAAATTATTATTAAATAATATTTATGGAAATTAAACATAATTTTCAGAGAGAATAATAAAAAAACAAAATTATTTTCGAAAAATATTGAAGATTTAAGTAAATATATTGAAGATGTAGTAAAAAGAAATATTTACTTTTCTATAACGTAAAAGTCGACCTTTTTGTTTACATTATAACTTTTATGTTGCCGATATAGAATATCTTAGAATAAATAAATAGCAATTTATTTTTGAAAGAACTTTCGTTTTCTTCATGACCTGAAAAATTAATTATATACTTTTTATAAACGTATCTGAGTTGAATTTAATATTATAGGCGAATATGTTTTAACAATAGGCTTTGTCTTCAGTTTGTGAGTTGGCCAATTAAAAGATTTGATTTTTACCTCATACAACCAATGATTTAATTAGCGGTTTAAGGGTTAATAAGAGTTTCTTTTATAAGATATTTTTGCTAAGAAACAATTAATTTAAACTTCTTTTAAAGATATTCCAACTCTGGCTTCACATGATCATAAAATATTTTGGCTAATTTGTAACTATTTTATACTCCTGCTTGCAATGTGTGTGTAATATAACAATAAATTAAAGACTATCATTTAATATATATATATATATATATATATATATATATATATATATATACGTAACTCTATAAATATTTGAAAATACAGTAATTAAAAGTCAATAAAAATTATATGTATAACTATAACTTAGAAGCGCTGTCACTATGTTGTAGCTTTGTCAACTATCACATTTAAAATGTCAACTTTCCCATAATTCTGTTATCTTAACGTTTGCTGCTTGCCGATTAATTAAATTTTGCTTGTATTTATATATTAACATCGCCTCTTTAATTTTTTTTTTTATTGTTATTTCTTTCAGTTTCCAATATTTTTACATTGTTATAATCAAAATCAAAACCATATATACATGATTTATTATGGTCATAAAAAACAGAAGCTGATAAATTCTCACTATTTTTAAAATTTTGTTTCATATTTTGAACCTTTTTAAACAATAATATGTGCTCTTTTGTTCTTTTTTCCAATGTGCACCTCGATTCACCTATATATCTACTACCACACCTACATGTCCATTTGTAAATGATACAATTTTTATTTGTCAATAAAGTTTTATCTTTTGAATTTTTTATTAATTTATTCAATGTAGGTGGTGCATAAAATGCTATATCACATATTCCTTTATAAATTTTCTTAATGAAACTTGCCTGTTGATTCGATATATATGGTATTGATATCCACAACTTTTTATCAGAAAAATTAACATTATTATTAATATTTTTATATTTAGAAGTAAAATTTTTAACAGTATAATATACACAATCATAATTGTATCCAACGTTTAACAACTCATTACAATAAACTTCAATATTTTTAGTTTTATCTGATGCATATTTACAAAGGTTATCATTTCTAAATAAAAAGGACTTCAAACCTGCCATTTTATGTGACACCAATAGCAAAAAGAGGATATTTCCATATGAATCAAAAGAACCAATGTCACATAAAATGTGACACCAATAGCAAAAAGAGGATATATTCCATATGAATCAAAAGAACCAATGTCACATAAAATGGCAGGTTTGAAGTCCTTTTTATTTAGAAATGATAACCTTTGTAAATATACATCAGATAAAACTAAAAATATTGAAGTTTATTGTAATGAGTTGTTAAACATTGGATACAATTATGATTGTGTATACTATACTGTTAAAAATTTTACTTCTAAATATAAAAATATTAATAATAATGTTAATTTTTCTGACAAAAAGTTGTGGATATCAATACCATATATATCGAATCAACAAGCAAGTTTCATTAAGAAAATTTATAAAGGAATATGTGATATAGCATTTTATGCACCACCTACATTGAATAAATTAATAAAAAATTCAAAAGATAAAACTTTATTGACAAATAAAAATTGTATCATTTACAAATGGACATGTAGGTGTGGTAGTGGATATATAGGTGAATCGAGGTGCACATTGGAAAAAAGAACAAAAGAGCACATATTATTGTTTAAAAGGGTTCAAAATATGAAACAAAATTTTAAAAATAGTGAGAATTTATCAGCTTCTGTTTTTTATGACCATAATAAATCATGTATATATGGTTTTGATTTTGATTATAACAATGTAAAAATATTGGAAACTGAAAGAAATAACAATAAAAGAAAAAATTAAAGAAGCAATGTTAATATATAAATACAAGCAAAATTTAATTAATCGGCAAGCAGCAAACGTTAAGATAACAGAATTATGGGAAAGTTGACATTGAATTATGGGAAAGTTGACATTTTAAATGTGATAGTTGACAAAGCTACAATGTAGTGAAAGTGCTTCTAAGTTATAGTTATACATATAATTTTTATTGACTTTTAATTACTGTATTTTCAAATATTTATAGAGTTACGTATATTATTTTGAAGAAATACAGACATCGATTTGTAATATTATATATATATGAAAAACAAAAAACAAGTTAAAAACTTGTTAATGCTTGTATTTATGTCAACAGATGGCATTCTACCAAAAACACCATCAAGCGTATGTTTAAATAAACGTCAGAGCATGCATTCACTATCTCTAACTTTAATTCCACTTTCAGATCATGATTTCAAGCTATTTGCTATCATCAGTGAAAGATAGGAATTTTAGAAACTAGATCTAAACATAAATTCTGAGTGTTTATGATATATATTGCAGAGGCTTCTACTATGTGGTGATGCTGAACTGAGATCAGACCCATGTAGCTATCTGGCTTGCTATGCTGAGTTTGAAGACATTACGTGTCTAAAAGATTCACGCTTGCAAGCTGAATAGAAACTGTTTCATAAACGCTCAGAGTTTGTGTTTAGATCTAGTTTCTAAAATTCCTGTCTTTCACTGATGATAGCAAATAGCTTGAAATCATGATTTGAAAGTGGAATTAAAGTTAAAGATAGTAAATGCATGCTCTGACGTTTATGTAAACATACGATTGATGGTGTTTTTGGTAGAACGCCATCTGTTGACATATATATATATTCAATAAAGATTCCACCCTTACTATTAAAAGTAGGTTGCCTTGACAACAGTTTGGAATTGTTGATTGGTATTGATATTGGGATAATCTAAGTGTTGACTGGTATTTAATGTTTACTTACAAACTCATTTAGCCTTGAATATTATTACACTTATTATTTAAGTAATACTTTGGGTGCAATTTTAAATTTATTATTGTAGTTTGTAATGTTATAATTGACTATTTATTAGTTTGCATTCAGAACAGTTATATTTACCTGTTTAAGAAGGTTTGTTTAAACTTCTTTGTATCAATAATTTCAATTTCTATGGTCAAGTTGCAATCTTTGATGTCTATATAAGTAAATTAGACCATTAATAAAGGTGGACTCCATTTTTATTGTTAAAAAGAGGTTACCTTGACAACAGTTTGAAATTGTTGACTGTTATTAATATTGAGATTGTCTATGTGTTGACTGTTTTTTAATGATTAAAAAAGCATTAAATGTGCACCTAGTAAAAAGAAAATAGACCAATTTTCATAAACTGTCAAATATGAATGCATACTTTCACTTTTTGTAATCAGAAAACCTAAGAACAAAATAGTCATCACTTATTTTCTTAACTCAAATTTTATAAAGTTTGATTTTCTGACAAATAATGGAATAAAAATGAATTTCAAACTTAAGCCAGATGTAAACACAGCATTATTAATTTGAACTTATAACCAAATACACAAAAAAGACAGAATCTCATTTTATACAATCTTTATAAATAATTAATACAAAGCAAACAATTGTAAATACGTAATAAAAATAGCATTAAATATATATGTAATAGTTAGAAAGCAGACCATCTTCCATAAGCAATCATAAATAAACAAAGCAAAACTCACCATACAGTAGTGCCACCCTGTGCCAACCAGAATAATCAATGAATGCCAGAAGGTCTGTGCATAAAATTCCTATCTAATGCCTACTCATCCAATATTCCCAGACTAGTTTCTGGCTTGTATAAAGAGTTTTGCTTTGTTTATAAACAATTATATGCGAGTATAAGAGATAGTGATCATGTGATGCTTAATGGTTTAACACCAATCATAAATACATATACCCTCTTTCTTTATTAAAAATCTTAAGAGTGAAATAGTCACTTCTTATTCTCTTCATTTTCTGTATTTGATTATAAGTTTAAATTAATAACACAGCATTAATATCTGGCTTAAAATGTAAAATTTACTTTTATTCTCAGGTTTTTCAGAAATCAAACCTTAAAATAAAACCTAAGATTTTGAGGAAAAGTGATGATTATTTATTTTTCAGCCTTATGGCAAAGAAAGTAGGTGATTCTATTTATATTTGATAATTATGGAAGTTAATAAACATCACATGATCACCATTTCTTATGTTTGCTTATAACTGTTATTAAAACAGGCAAAACTCATTAACACTGTTAAATGGTGATTTTAAACTGCAAGAATACTCTTGCCTTAGCCACAAGATAGACATACTGAGAAAATAAGAATGACCATCTTATTTTTAAATTCTGTTGCACATAGTGTCTAGAAGTAAGAGTGTGAATATATAAATCGTTCACTTTAAATCTACTTTTTTTAATAATCTTATTTGGCACTTATGAAATATAATTTACTTTATACCAATATTAGAAAATGTTAAATTATGTAATAATCAATAAATAATATTTCATAAGTGCTAATAACATTATTAAAAGCGAAATGAATTTAAAGTGCATAATTTATATATTCATGTTCGCACTTCTAGACAATTAAGATTGGCTCCTATAACTGCATTTTTTGAAAGTAAGATGATCATTCTTATTTTTTCAAAGTCTCTATCTTATGGCAGGGGTGAGAATCTCTTTGCAATTTAAAATCACTGAGGAGGTTGATTATTTTTTATATAATTACAATCAAAACATTGTGCTAGTAAAATTTATTGATTACTTTATAATGTATAAGTAAATAAATAAATAATGGTTTATGGCATGACTAGCAACTCTGGTAGTATTTGTACATCTTATGGTATATTAAAAATTATAGAATTAATTTCAGTGTTTTGTTTTATTATATATTATTGTATATGTTATATATATATATATATATATATATATATATATATATATATATATATATATATCACATATGTATATATATATATATATATATTTTGTGATAACCATAAATTAGATCACATCTAAAGAATTTAATTTGAATAAACATAAAAATAAGTGGGAATTTAGAGTAGTAAGTTAAGATTGAGTAAAAATTTCATGATTATTTCAATTCTGCCAAAATGATTAAATAAAAAATAATCTAAAACAAATATTTTATTATATCATATAAAAGTATAAGCTCCTAATAAATTAATAAAAAACATCAATACTGAATCATTTCTACTTTCTGCTTATTTAGTATTAAAACGATCTTGACTTTGGTAAAAAAAGAGGTATATAAAAATGACTTTTGGAATTGTTTAAAATTAGAAGTTAAAATTATATATATATATATATAATAGTAAGAAAATCAAGTCATATCTCACGTGACTTAACTTAATAAGCTTGTACTACAAATCTAATACAATGAGCATGCTAATAGCTCTAAACAAGGTTTTCCAATAAATGTCACATGAGAAAGCATTTAAAATTTATAACTAGAATTATCCCTATACTCAAACCATTTTCAAGCTGATGAGGCACTAGAATATTCAGACACTAGACATAAAATACCAACTTGAGCATGGCATTTATCTAATCTGAAATTTTCAGACATCTATATGTCTTCAATTCCAGCTATCTAACTTGAATAGCCATATAGAGCTGAACTAAATTGTTCAGTCCCATATGGCTATTTAAGTTAGAGAGCTGGATTTGAAGACATATAGATGTCTGAAAATTTTAGACTTTCTACTTAATAGATAAATATTAGATAAATGTCATGCTTGAGTTGGTATTTTAGATCTAGTGTCTGAATATCCTAGTGTCTCACTGAGGAGAGCCATCAGCTTAAAACCGGTAGGGAATAGGTGTAATTCTAGATATAGATTTTAAATGCTTTCTCTTCCAGCATTTATCGGAAAAGCTTGTTTAGAGAGAGAGAGAGAGAGAGAACTTTTAACAAAAGAGTAATGCAAATTACTCAAATGAAGTGTGGTGAAATGTATATTATGAGTAACAAAAAAAATCAAAAATTAAATACATGGGTGAGAGATCAAATAAGCATTACTGACATCACTAAAAGAATTAAAAGACTGGGGTTAAGTTGAGCTGAACATATTTCTAGAAGAGATGATAATAGATGGGCAGTTAAAATCTTAAACTGGATTCAAAGAGATTGTAAAGGATCTAGAAAGAGACCATATGTAAGATGGATGAAATAAGGGAGTGTGCTGATGTGCTGTGGAGAAAAGAGGCTAAGGGTCAGAGAAAATGAATTGAATTTGGACAGGCTTTTATTTTGCAGTGTATTGATAATGACTAAAAATGATGATGAGGTGATATATAAATTTCACCTTTATTGTTAAAAGATTGTTTCCTTAACAACAGTTTGAGATTGTTGGTTGTTAGTACATTGAGATTGTCTAAGAGTTGACTGTTTTCTAATGGTTATATATATATATATATATATATATATATATATATATATATATATATATATTTATATATATATATATATATATATATATATATAAACTATAAATTTTGTAATATGCATTTGCAAAAGCTGCAAGATAGGCAGTTGATTTTATTACTGTGGATAAAAGGTGAGTTTTCAAAAATATACAAGTATAATAATATGTGAAGAAAACTGCAGTTGATCAGAAAATGTAATACCTAATATTTATCTTTGAAGATGAATAATTGACCAAAACATGATAAAAGATAGATGAATCTATTGTAAAAAATAATTTGTTATGGTTGATCTTATAATGAAAAAATATTAAAAATATTTACAAAGATAGTTTTTATTTGTGTAAAAATTTAACACAATAGTTTTCTCACTAGAGGGAGTTTACCAATAGCTCTAATCAAGCTTTATTTTATAAGTGCTGAAAGAGAAAGAATTCAAAATCTCTATCGGAAAGTCCCTATCTCCAGACCAATAGGTTTCGAGCTTATGGCTGACCTCAGTGGAGTTCTGGGACTCTAGAAACTATTGGTAAGCTAAAGATAAGTGCCCTCTAGTGAACATTTAAATACAAGCTTAAAAGCAAATTACAAAATTTATGACTTGTTTTACAATCGTTTTCTTATTGAAAAATATTTAATTGCAAAATATTAATTTTAAAATGGAATTAACAATTTATTGTTTGTAAAAACAAGACGTAATAAGAGTTTAGAAACTAAATAAAACAAAGAGAATGTTTTTGAAAACACCCTGTATTTAGTATACATATTAACTATTGAGTTCCTGAAAAATGTTTTTGGTAAACAAGAAAGACAAAACTTTAAGAAACTATATAAGGCAGCATAAAAAATGGTTAAATGCAAGGTAGCTCCTCAGATCAGATCAGGATAAAATTCAGGTATTAGTCATGTATTATAGATTCCAATCTTCATATTGAAGTCAGAAATTAGACAACATTTGTGGATATTCATTATGATAAATTTCAACTACCAAAAAAACCAAGAAATCTAGTTAATAGTAGGGAAAAGTATTTATCAGTATATTTTCAATACATTAATGAGAAGCCAAATTTATGATTATAGTTGCCCCATTATGATTGGCCAGATAGTTCTAGATACTGATTTTGAGCCAAATAGGATCTAGGATAAAAAAATTCCTGTCTAAAAACTATCATAGAAATATAATCTGTTACCTATAATGCATAAATATGTTTATTTTATCCAGATATGATTACATCTTATGAAAAAATCTTCAAATCAAGCTGCAAGTCAACAAACGATAGAGATAATATTATGGAAAATATCTACAATGAACTTTTAAAATCAAAGAAAAGAAGCAGACTAATAAAGGAACTGCCAAATCACATCTATTTTAAATTGTACATAATGCATCTGACATTAAAACCCAAAATAAAAAGAGCTGTTGTATAGATTAATAAAGAAAACTTGTTTAGCCTCAAGATTGTCAATTGGTAATGATTAGAGCTCTTGTATAGGTTAACCTTTTAATCGCTAATTATATTATTGGTTGTATGAGGTAAAAATCAAAGCTTTTAATTGGCCAACTCACAAACTGAAGACAAAGCCAATTGTTAAAATATATTCACCTATAATATTAAATTCACTTCAGATTTGTTTATAAAAAGTATATTAATAATTTGTCAGGTTATGAAAGTGAATGAAAGTTCTTTCAAAAATAAATTGCTATTTATTTATTATAAAATATTCAATTTCGGCAAATTTAAAAGTGAACATACAAACAAAGAGTTGCTGATGTAAATCTTTTTTTTTTCAGTTTTACGTTATGGAAAAGTAAATATTTTTTTTTGCTAAATCTTAAATATTTTTACTAAAATCTTCAATATTTTTCGAAAATAATTTTGTTTTTTTAGTATATTTTATGAAAATGATTTGTAATTTCTCAAAATATACTTTTTTAATACTTTAAATCATATTTGAAATAAAAATCTTAGAATTTTTCTTTATTTTCTTTGATCAGGTGGTTTCTTTGTTCTTTCCAGCCAATCAGAATGTCTTTGTTGGCTGAGAGCTGGCTGAGAGCCAATCACCGACAAGCTTATTTATTTGTTTAGCTTTAAATGCCATTTTATTGATTTTTTATTTGTAAAATAATTCAGAAGAGGGCAGCATCTTACAGAACTTTTAAAAACCTACCTAATAAGTGTAAAATGTCTATCCTAGCATTAAAAATAACGGAATTAGAGTGACGTCAACTGTCGATAAGAGGTCTCATAAGAGGCGGGCTAAAGGTAATAGTTATTTAGCTTCAAGATTTTCAAGTACTAATGGTTCTTTGGAAACATAAAAGGGTAAAATTATCTCTGTTCACATGGATATCTCTTTATTTATATTCATTATCAAAATAAAACTTCATGAAAATATTTAATTCTACATATACAACTATCTGGAGAATATTAATTATTATTTGCAAGATGTCAAAGAAAATGTTAGTTTTTTGCATTCTCACATCTATAAAAATATAATCCTTATAATAACATCAGTTTGAAATAAAATAATCCCCCTTTACTTTACTAAAACCCAAAATAAAAAGAGCTATTATAAATTAATAGGGAAATATTGTTAGCCCATCATTGTCCATTAGTAATTGGTTTTCTAGCAACATCAAAAGATAAAGTTATATTATTTATACAGATTTAATTATTTTTTATCAAATTAAAAACCCATAGAATTTTTAATTTAACATAAACAACTCTCTGTAAAAGATTAATTATTATTTTCAGGATGTTAAGATGTTATTATTTTGCATTCTTACATCTATAAAAATAGATTTCTAGACTCAAATCATCATAACTTAAATTTGAAGTAAAAAAAAACCCATTTTACTTCACTGAAGCCCAAAACAAAAAAGCTTTTGTATAACTTAATAAAGAAAACTTGTTTAAGCCTTAGGATTGTCAATTAGTAATTAGTTTCTTGGCAACATCAAAAAGGTAAAGTTATCTTTCTTTACATAGATATAATTTATTTATTTATATTCTTTAACAAATTAAAAATCCATGAAAATATCTAATTCAACATATATATGTATGTATTATAGCAATATTTTTACATTATATGTGTGAATCTAATACAAATAAAATTATATTTCATTATCTCATTTTACACAAATTTATTTTTTTATGTTTATTAACTAATTAGAACCATGATTACTTCAAAAAATGGATCTTAGAGTATTATAAATTCTAAATAAATGTCAAAAGAAAATTTAATGATAATCCAAATTTTAATTAATATAACCAAATTATGTTATTTATGTATGTGTGAATTTAATCAGAACAATAAATAAACTTATATATCTTTAGGGGTTCATTGTGTTAAATATTTCACCTAATTTTGCACAAAATTATTTAATTTATCTAAAAAATATTTTCACTTTATCTCTGAAGTTCTAAATATTAATTTTTAGAGGTGTGTGTATTTTTCTACAAAATTTATATAAAGGCAATCAAATACTGTAACATTAAATCACCTATTCTAGAATCATTGCAATAATGCCTATGTGAACACATAATAAAAAATGGTCTATTATATGATAGAAATAAAAATCTTACTTACTTTTTAAACCAATTGCTATATATTTCAGATGTTTTTTATCCAAAGTGTTTTAAATGGTCAAACATCAATATTCTGGCTAAAAGACCAATAATGGTAGAAAGAGGTCCAATTATTTGACCCTTTACAAAGCTATGCCTATGCATTTACTGAGATACCATATCTACTGAGTCAAATAATCATTATCTTTGTGATAATCTTATAATAATTTTTCTTCAAGAACTTTAAAATACCAAAAATTGTTCTATTTAAAAATAAAAGCAAATCTGTTACTGAGGGAAAACTCTTAGGGAGTACCTGTTTATCTCTCTGCAGATTAATCAAGCCTGAATTTCTCAGAAATATTGCATCCTGCTAAAATTACAAGGACAGTAAAAATCCTATCAAGATTAAATCACAATATTAAAAGAAATTTGATTGCCTTAAATTCACTATTCCCAAAGATCGAAACAAAGACCTTCTTGCAAGAACTTTAAAAGAAAAATGTTGAACTTAGACAATAATAATAAAAAACTTTATTATTATTATCAGTTTTTTTCATGTGTCATAGCATCGGCCGGAAAGTGAATCCACTAACCTGGGACAACTGCTTTTAAGGCAGCTGTGCTGACCTCTTGACCACCAATGCATTTCCATTACTGTTGTTGTTATTATTATTATTATTATACTTTTTTTAATATTTAGAACTCATAAAAATCTATTATTAAGCCAGGAAATTTAAATTTTTTAAATACAATATTTATGTAACCATACATATCTATAGTGTATTTGAGAGAATGGATAGACAGTTATTCTACATTTATATATGTATTTTCCCCTACAGTGAAACAGACAAATGATTAACAGTAGTTGAATTTAATAAAACTAAAATAAGTAACTTATGCTATTATATGTTTTGTTTTTCTACCTTCAGCACCTATCTGGATTTACAGAATATCTATTTTGATATTTAATTTAATGTTTTTGTAAATAACTTTAAGGATCAATATTTTTATAAATAATCAAAGTTGTCAAACTCTAACTAACTTATTATTTTCTTCTTTTATTTTTTTTAAATTCCTGTAAATAAAATATAAATAATGTTTGTTAACTTATGTTATATTTGTTTTATTTCTATATACTCATTTATTATGATAAATCTCATTCACATATCCAGCTTAATTCATTATTACATTTACTTGATATTATAGATTATTTAATTCTTTGAATATATTTTGAAGATCATAAATTTTTGGTATAAGACAATATTGCTGAGCCAGGCTTCTGATGCAGCATATCTTTTCCAAAGCATGACTATAGTGAATATTAGCAAATACATTAGCATATCTGCATTTACTTATATAAACATACATTAAGGTAATCATTGATTATTATAGATTTGCATATGTAAATTGATCTAGTAGTTAACTATGTCATTAGTTTAAATAACCAGTACATAATGAAAGAAATGCTATTGGTTCTTACATTTATGAATTTCAGAATCAATTACACACCAAGCTTCTTTTACTTTTCATTTAGTATCAGCAGGTTTAAAGGAATGACTAGATTTTTTCATGGTTTGCAAACAATTAGTTGTGACCCCTGTTGCATTCAGTTCTGTTTCATAAAGAAGCATGCTGAGTGATTCTAGATTTTAATTTTGCGCGTGTCTCTTTATATTATCTGACATTGCAAAATTGATAATTTAGGGTGTATACCAATTGAGTTTGTCATCATCTTTAATCCTATATTTGGAATTGTTAATAAGTTATTTAGTGATAAGGGCCATCTAAAAGCAATGTTAACGTTTTTGTACATAATCAATATTAATTTGGGATGTATATTAGACTTGTAAGGAATGTCAATATATGGTTTGCAGTTAGTGTTTTATCAAAATTATGTCTAATATTAAATTTTTTATGTTTGTTGAGCATGATCCTAGAATAACTAACATTAATTAATTTTTTTTTTATAATACTAAATTATTTTTCGTCTTAGAGTCAAACTTATAGAGTTTTGAATTTCTAAATAAAAAGGATTTAAAGCCCTGCCATTTTATATTAAAATGGAATTTTTGACTATAGATGCAAACAATCTCTAACACTAATCATTTTACAATCATTAAATAATCAATAGTATAATTCTGTCTTGTCAATCTCAAGTCCAGAAATTTGATAGTTGGCTATTATCCTCCTTCTTTCATTACCCATTTAATTTTCGAAAATTGCTTCAATTTGTTAAACATTTTTTGAATAAGCTTAGGATGAGCACAATCCAAAACATCATCTATATATCTAGTGTATATCACATCTTTATTAGTGTCTAAAAGGGTTTGAATAACATCTCTTTCAATAAAAGCTACTACTAATCTATATATCACACCACTAATAGACAAGATCCTTGGGCTGATTTGTAGTCATAATAAAAATTTCATTCCTAAAGGTAGCATACAAATTGTCATTGATCCACAAAATAATGTCCATAACAAGTTGAGCCCTTTTACCACTAATTGAGCTATGCTTCAGCAAGTCTCATATAATATTTATAGACCCAACTTCATTACCAGATCCATAAAATTCTGTCACATTGAAAGAGTCATTTTGAATTCTTTATGGTTATTTATATTCTTAATTATATTAACAAAGTCAAATAATGATTTGTCAAAATTCAACTAAGTTTAGATCCATTTTGCAACAACCTTAGCTCCATGGTGACATTGTGTTGTGCCAAAATTGTTCATAAATCTTAATGGATAGCTAATGATTGTTTACATACTTTTGTAGTGTGTATATATATATATATATATATATATATATATATATAACACCTACTACCACTCAAAATTATAGAATAAAGACCACAAACCGAATAGAAACATTCACCCGTTTTATGCCACGTAGACGGAGCGCGGGGCAGCAAGCCGACGCGCCGGGAGCCGCCGGCAAAGAACGCGAGGACGACGGGACGGATAATCAAAACAAGTTATAAATTTTGTAACTTGCTTTAAGCTTGCTATTTTATGATCACTAGATGGAGCTTTACCAATAGCTCCTAACCAGCTTTTGCTTACATAAATGTCGAGAGAGATAGAATTCAAAATCTCTATCGTAGTCACCCACCTCTAAACCAGCTGGTTTCAAGCTTATTGGCTCACATCAGTGAAGGCTTAGTTTCTAGTCTCCCAAGCCTTCACTGACATGAGCCAATAAGCTTGAAACCAGTTGGTCTGGAGGTGGGTGACTATGATAGAGATTTTGAATTCTATCTCTCTCAGCATTTATGTAAACAAAAGCTTGTTAGGAGCTATTGGTAAAGCTCCATCTAGTGATCATATATATATATATATATATATATATATATGATCATATATATATATATATATATATATATATATATATATATATATATAACACAAAATTATCCCAAACTCACAACTCAACCAGACTTGTTGAGTTGTGAATTTGGGATAATTTTGATTATTTTATTGACTAATTTAGCTTTAGGCCTAAAGCATTCAGTACAGGTAAAAATTTATATATTGGAGTTAAAAGGTTTTTGGAATAAATTTGCTTCATCCATCAGATATTGCCAAATGTACAACATTGGAGATAATGACTCCATGTCTACTAATAGTCAATAATAAACATAAAATGGCATTAAAATTAAATTAATATTTAATGATATGTCAAAATTTTATAAGGAATATACTAATTCATATCTCTATAATATGAATTTTTATGATCATAATGTATTTATAGTGTTATTTGTTATGAGCAAAAAGTTTAAACTTTGTGGCTAATTATTCTAGAGTATAGAATATATAAACTGCACTAAAACGCATGAACACAACAAGCTGAAGAGAAAAAAATATTAATACAGATCTCCAGGAAATAGAATACGTAACTATCTCATTTGCATAAATTTGTATCGCTCTAAATCAATTTATTTATTTACAAGATGGGTATGAATATGAGAACCCAGACCCTCAAAAGCTCTTACCACATACATAGATACAGATATTTAACTTGTATCTATCTGTATTAATATTTCTTTCTCTTCATTTTTGTGTGTTTGTGCGTTTTAGCACAGTTTATATATTGTTATTTGTTGTGAATTTTTTTGCTTTAATAAATATATTGTTGATTAATTAATTTGGTATATTTTCATTTTAGACTCATTCTTATTAAATATAAATATTTTTCTTCATGGTTAATTGCATTAATATTAAGTAGTGGATGTGACACCATAAGCAGTACCTATGTTTCCTATAAGAAGCTATAATGCAAAATTTAAAGGGTTTGAACTAAGATTTGGGAGATAGCTCTTAATCAAAAGATCTCACCAATTACCATGGCCTGTACTGTGGGTAAATACAAATAAAGGTTATCTTTCACAAATTATATCTCTTCCCTGCACTTTAGAATTACATGCTACATCTAAAAAAATAATTAATATTCTTAAAAAACCTTTTGATGATGAAGAAGTTTGAATAGTACTGGATAATTGGTTTGAACATCATCAGTAGCTTAAAATTATGTAAATCTTGGCCTCGTTTTTTGAAGTTAGAAAAAAAATTTCAGTCTTACATATGTTAGATGGCAAAATACACAATAATTAAGTCTGAAGTTCAATAGACTGACCACATTGTTAATGGTTCCCATCATCATCCAACATCATTAATCTTCATTCAAATTGAATATACTGAATTTCATGGTATGCAAATATCTCATTACTCATGCTTTTTCCCATTGCATTTATAAAGCAACATGTGCCCATCTTATACCTGAATTATGTCTTATTTTATGCACATCATCATCATCAACCATTATCAATCCACTGCAGGATGAAGGTCTCTCTAATGTTTAATCCATCTTTTCTGATCTTTAGCTTCTCCTCTCCAATCACTTCTGCACACTTTCTTATTTCATCCATTCATCTCACATATGGTCTCTTTCTCGTTTAAGATTTTAATTGTCCATCTATTATCATCTTTTCTAGCAATATGTCCAGCCCAACTCCACTTCAATCTTTTATTTTTTTCAACAAGGTCAGTAACACCTATTTGTTCTCTTACCCATACATTGCATTTTATCACTTCTTGTTACTTCCAACATGCATCTCTCCATACTTCTTTGAGTGGTCTGGAGTCTTTGTATTGCTCTTCTATTAAGTGTCCAAGTTTCAGATCCATAAGTAAGAACTGGAAAAACACATTTGTTAAAAATCTTCCTTTTCAAACACATAGGTACATTTCCTTTTAGTATCAAGTTATTTCTACCAAAAGCACTCCAACCAAGTTAATTCTATGATTAATTTTATCCATTATGTTTCCATCTGTATTAATAATCTGACCAAGGTATTTGTAACTGTGAACTTCTTCTAATTCATCATAATCAATCTTTATTTTCATATTTTGAGGAAATTGAGTAAACATTACTTTAGTCTTTTTAACATTTATCTTGAGTCCTACTTTCCTACTTTCATCTGATAACTCTACATTCTTATTTTTCTTATAATTTCATGATTAATATCATTAAGAGAGAAACATATTGGATTATTATGGTTTTATTATTGTGTCTTTTATTTTCTTTTACTATATATATAGGGCAATTTTCTTAGTATATAAAAAGGAACCAAGTTGAAAATTCTGCCGCCTTCTTATTACTGTATTTTCGGAGAATAAGAGGGAGTGTGACACATTCACTATAATGGCATTACTGTTTCGATGATCTGTTTAACATTAAATATTTTCATTTAGTGATTGTTTTTGTTAAATATTTATCGTTTAAAGGTTTAATATAAAGTTTAAAAATTAAGAATTAATTTCTTTGCTTTGTTATATAAAAATCAATCTGCTAATAAGTACTTCATAATAAATATTTAGATAGGTTTATTTTCACACCTTCTGAAGTTGTTCAGGACAATCTTCGTGTATAAAAGAGAATCAATTTGAAGATTGTCGAATGCTTAGAGGGAGTATGTCGCATTTACTATAATAGCATTATTGTTTAGACGATCTATTTAATGTTATATATACATTCAGATGATTAAATTAAATGCCTGAATTTGTGGGGGAAAAAACTGTTTTTCGTAAAAATAAAAATAGTTTAATAATAATTTTTATTGAATATAAAAAAGCAATTAAAATTAAGTTATAAAAAATTGGTACAGCAAAAAAAAAAAAGTAAATTGCTGTGTGTGATCAGGTGGGTCAGCAATATGAGATGGCATGGAGAGTTGAGGGTCGTATAAAACTCTGAGTTAGAGTCCCTTATATATTACATTATATGTGTAGGTGTATTAAAAAATTTTTGTAAAAAGTAATCATATTAGATATTAAATTATTAGCATTATGCCATGATTTTATTTATACAAATATTTTTATCGACTTACAGTAGATATAAAACAGTGTTTAATAGAAATTATCCATTTATTACATGAACTAGTATTTATTAATTAATGTTACTACATATATCCGAAAATACATAAAATAAAAAAAAGATATGTCCAACATTTGATGTCAGTTTCTGAATCACCCCTAATCTTGACAGTTTAATAAACGATGCTAAAGGTAAGATACCACCAGAGGATATGCTACAGATTGTATACAAAATTGAGTGCAGCAATACCATCTGCCCAACCATATTACTATGGGGAATCAACAGAAAATATCCCACATGAATGACTCAACACAAACATCTAGATAAGCATATAAAAAATAATCCTGAATACAAATCTATCTTCTTGGAATATGAACAACAATTCAGTAATGCCTTCAACCCAAAGAATGTCAATTTAGTCTTTTTGGAATGAGACAACAAGAAGAAAAAATTAAGGAGGCATGGTTTATTGCCAACCACAATCACATCAGTAATAAGAAAAAAAATAGAGCTTTTAAACAAATGGAATATTTAAAACCTAATTTGCATAATTATCATAATATATAAAATTAAAATCATGTGAAGCACTTGAAAGAGAAGCTATACAGAGAGCAAACAATATTAAACGCTAAGTGCTTTCGAAGCCATTTGTTTCGGTATTCATAGCGATAATGCGAAATGCAGAACAGAGAAATAAAGGCAATATGCAAAGTATATGCAAATGATCATAATTAAATTATTCCTCAACAAATAATGCATCACACCTAATTAATCAAGGAGAGCTATGATTCTGATATCCCACACCACACTCAGCTGGTTCTAAAAGTAAGTGATAAAACCTTTTCAGTCATGAACATATAAATGTTTTGTTAATTTATTATATCTATTGCAACAAATATGTGATCAAAATGTGTGTGCGTGCATTTCACATGTGTAATCCATTAATCTTATGGCTATTGGTCCTATGGATGTTGCATTGGAACTGCAATTAGGAGAAACAGCCATGGCTATCTGTTGCATTCCTTTGATGGCAAAAACTTAAATCCTTATGTTTTGTACCTCAATCTATCTTTTAAATGTTTTGATTAATTCTGACTAAAATGGTTTAATGTCAGCATCTACTGCTAAAATGGCAGTTCAAGAAGTGCTGCCACTGTTTCTCAAAATTGTTTATTTTTATTTTTCTAAAATTATATTAATTAGTTGTTTCTTAGTAAGTATGTAATATTTACTTTCAAGTTTTATTGGAGTATATTTGTGCTTTAGCAAAAAACTAGTCAACTAAAAATTTATTAATGATAAATAAATACAAATTATCAAACAGAAAACAGCCTATGTTAAATAATACTTTTTTAGTATAATTTTCACTATAGACTCTCAAAATCAGTAGGGATTAGTTTATATCTGCTTTTAACACTATATTGAGGGATGTAATCATAAACATATGACCAAAGACACACAAAAAGATGTATGCATGAGAGAGATATAGTGAAAATTACACTACAAAAATATTCATTATTGGATAATCTCTAGTCTAATGAATGATTAATGAAAATTGTTATTATATTTCCATTAAGTGATTTGTGTCAAAGTTGTGAGAACAGAACATTTGACATTTATCAAGTAAACTGTTATAATTTACTATCTATATGTATACTAAACAATGATAAAGATATGTGTAAGAGATTAAGGTCTATGCCAACTTATGGGTGCTGGTTCAGCACAAAATATGCATCTTGGAAATCATACATCTTTTTCATATGTCTTTGGTCATATGTTTATAATTATATCCCTCCACAAGGTGTTAATGGTCAATAAAAAACAGTCTGTATTTTGCATGAGAGTGGTATAGTAAAAATTAACTATAGAAATAATATTCATTATTGGATCCTCTCTAGTCTAATGAATGACTAATAAAAATTATTAATGTTGTTTTTTTCTAATTATAAGTGGAACTTAAAATTTTAAAGAGTATTTTAGTTAGTTGATCATATTACTTATTAAAATTTTTCTTATTTATAAAAATTTTGTAGAGAATATTTTTTGTTAAAATGCATTTGTTAGTGTGAATACTAAAATGAGGTGCTTTGTTTTGATTATTTATTTCTGTTTATTGCTTTTTTATGCTTATTTGCAAAATTGATATATCATTTATACTATTATTTTTCACTTTTAAATTTATGTCTTTAGTCTTTACTGTAACTTCTGTCATTGTTTCTGAAGGTATATGATAGTACTTCTGAGTATTTTTTGCTTTATCTCAGTGTATCTTTAGCACTGATAAGCTAGTTTTGTATTCACTTGACAAAAAAACTAAAATTAAAGTAATACTGAGTTATTAATTTAAAAAACTTTCACAATGTCAGTACTGTCCAGAAAAACCTAATGCAAATGAATTGACATTGGCATTAGAAGTTTCTTGTTCTTTCCTCTAAGAATGCTTGTGAGAATTTTTGACAATGTTCATGCTTTAGTTAGAAAGTTTGTGTAGATATTTATGATTATTTTTGCAAAATATTTGTGTAATATTTACATTTTGAGAAAAATAATGTGATTAGATTCATATTTTATTCAAAAATATTTACTTTTAAAAAAGACAAGAGAAATCAATAATAACAACCACAACTTGTAATTGGCTGATAAAATAACATATTCATGTTGACTATAGTAATTGTTTTGTGTGATTTTTAAATACTTACAGTTAGAATTTTAAAATTTAAGTAGAATTTCATTAACTTTATGTGATCTGAACAATAATTCATTCGGGTTATAAAAACTGAATTAAAAGAAATCTAATTTTATTAATTTAATATTTTAGTGGCAATGAGATAATCATTCATTAAGAAAAAGATATTGTTCTGATTAAATATTTTAGTTTATTATATATATATATATATATGTGTGTGTGTGTGTGTGTGCAAAGTTGAAATAATATTTTTAGGAATAATTTTTGTAAGCTTATATTTCTAACAAATAATTTGTAATTAATAATTTATTAAGTGCATACTCATTACTTAAGTAATATATATTAAGGCTATAACCTTAAGACTATGCATGCTCTTGACTGATAAAGTCATTAACCTTGTTTTAAAGATTTGTAGAGGTCCTTACTGTCATATCTAGTCATATAGTCTTAAGGTTATAGCCTTAATATACATAACAAATAATTTGAAATTTCTGAAAACATAATAAAGAATAAAAATAAATTTTGTAAAATAAAAAATTGAAAATTTGATGTTACTTGCTAATAAGGAATGTTAAAAAAACTATGAACAGTAGAAGAGTTAACAAACTTTTTCAAAGGTGTAAAGATTTAATAAAGAATAAGGGATTTTTGTTAAAAATAAAAGCATAAAAAATATTTATCAAATTATTTACATAAGGATGTTCAACATTACACAGAAAGTGTTGTTTAGTAAAAATATGTACATTGCAATTCAATAATTATAAATTATAAGTCTTTTTCTACTCCAGAAAAAGTGAGAAAAATATATTACAGGAATCACTAACTGATAAGAGTAAAATTAATGAACATTTGGGCAAAGTAATTTAAGAAAAGTAAATGTTGTATAATTAAAACAGATAGAAAATAAAAAGATTTAATTAATGATTATTTTTGCATAGGATTTAACAATAGAAAATATTTAGGTTAGGTGTGATAAGAAAATTGTGTTTGGTAAATGCAAAGAAATATTTGCTAATCACAAATATTTCTTGATATAATAAAAGTGGTGCTGATTAATTATAAACACCAAAAGGAAAACAAGACTGATAACAATCAAGCATGAACCCTGGATCACCAGAAGCTAAACTGTGGCAATAAATAGTGTGTGCATCAAAGTGTGTAGTTCTCATTCCAGTGGATTTATTAAATGAACTGTTAGTGGGAGATTATAAGGAACAGTAGTGGAAAGAAACTTAAGTGATGGGGTAGTGTTCTAGTATGGAGACAGCATGCTGAATGAAGCCAAAGTACTCTGTTAGTGGAAGAGTTGAACCAAAGTGTTTGGAAACTGAGGCCAATGGAAATCATCCAGAAAACATGTAATTGTTATGTGCATCTTGGGAATTGAACCATAAGTGAATTATACATACTATGTTGTAGTGTATTAATAACTTTTACTATTAATAATATTTCATCATTATTCCCATCCTTATCTAAATTTCACATACGATTTATTTGTTGGTATTCTGATTGCCTGTATTCGAATACCCAGCAGCATGAAATGAAATTGATTAATAGATACTATTTGATAAACAAAATGATTGTTTTAATTAAACTCAAATAATTAGCTCTAATCTAAAAATAAATGTTACATGGAATTGTGGTACTAATGGCTTAAGCAAATACTAATTTCAAAAACTCAATCCTTATTAATGAACACATAATTAGAGCAAGATATAAAAACATGAGTTTGTGTGCAAACAGCATCTATATTGATTGTATTCTCGTTTTCACTTGAAAACTAGAAGTTCAATGTTAAATAAAAATTTCAAAATGAGCTATTTTATTAACTAAAATAAATGAGTTATTAAAATGTTAAAAATTTCTCTCTAGCTTTAAAGTTTGTACTTAAAAATGAACAGTATTTTCTTTCCTGTGATATATAAACTGAATCAGTATAAGTAATATGATGATTTAAAAATCAGGCTTATAATAAATTCAAAACCTATGTTAGGCATGGTCAATAATTGTTGATTTATGAATTTAAAAAGAATGGGAAAATATGGAGTGTTTATTATTTCTATAAAGATATTACATACGGGACAGAGAAAGGTGAATAACTCCGTGTGTGTAAATTTAAAAAATCAGATATATCAATCTTTAACTGAGGTTTAAAGTTTATATCTGTGCTAGAGATAATCTCCAGTTTCGAAAATGATTAGTAATAATCATTAGGGTATTTATCTGAAGTGGATGGCGTCAAAGTTGTGAGTGGAGGGAGTTTGACAATGATAAATGAAAATATAACAATTTACTCTAGATAAATATTTTGCATATAATAAAGATATATATGAGAGATTGTGACCTGGACCAACTGATGAGTGCTGGTTCAGCACGAAATGCATCTTGGGGGTCATTTGTCTTTATTGTATCTTTATTTATATGAATTTAAAAAGAATGGGGAAGTATGGAGGTGTTTATTATTTCAATAAGCTTTAGCCATAGGTGAACAATCTAAGGTTTTAAAACAATTATTGGGAGAAGAGTGTGAGTTAATTTTCACATATGTATGAAGAGTAGTTATCTCAGCAATATTACAAATATCTGCATTTAAGTAAACTGGATGACTGTAGTACTAATTATTGATAGCATATGCCAGAGAGTTATTATGTTAATATAAAATATATTACAATATTATTGCTTAATGAGGTTTGGTATTGCTTAGAGAATTTCAAAATAATTTAAATTTTTATTGACTTGTATAGAATATATAGTTAATTCATAGTAATTAAGGTATTTGATGATCTTAAGTAAAGTAAATAATAATTAAACTGTTGTTATGTCAACCCAAAATAATGATAATTAAAAGAATAATTCCTTCATTGAATTATGAATATCTTGAACATTAGAATTGCCATGAAGATATGATGGGCAAAACATGACATGGAATCATTATTTTTTTTAATTATTTTATCGCATGGGGCATTATTATTCAGGTGTTACTGAGGTATGAATCTTTCTACATTGAATCATCATCATTTTCAATCATTATGAATCCAATGCAGGATGAAGGTTTCTCTAAGTTCAATCTATCTTCTCTGATCTCTAGTCTCTCTTCTTCACAACATCTCAATACACTCTCTTACTTTATTCATTCACCTTACATATGGTCTCTCTTTAGGTCTTTTATAATTTCTTGGAATCCAATTTAAGATTTTAACTGTCCATCTATTATCATCTCTTCTATCAATATGTTCAGCCCAACTCTACTTCAGACACAATTCTTTCAATGATATCACCAACATCTGTTTTTTTTCCTCATCCATGTATTTGGTTTTCAGTCTCTTCTTGTTATTCTTAACATGCATTTCTCCATACTCCATTAAATATATATATATATATACAAGAATATATTCTACCAGAATATGTAGACAATTGACAACAATTATTGTAATAAATTTTTAACAATATCTGTTTATTTGCTGAGCCAGGCTTACATACAGCATATCTTTGTCAAAGCAAGACTACAATGACATTAGCATATATATATATATATATATATATATATATGCTAATGTCATTATATATATATATATATATATATATGTATATTAGCATATATATATATATATATATATATATATATATGCTAATATCTATGGTAATTAGTGATTAGTTGCAGATATGCTAATGTATATGCTAATGTTCATAGTAGTCTTGCTTTGACAAAGATACACTGTGTTGAAAGTCGGTCTCAATAAAATATTATTAAGATTTATTACTGTAATTGTTGATGATTGTCCACATATTCTGATAGAATATATTTTTATATATTATCTACAGTATGATACATATTATATCGTTTATAAATTTATATCAATCACTAAAAATATTAAATTTAAATACATGACTTGCTGATAGGAGAGTCTTAATTTCAGTTGGGACGAAAAAAACATTGCTATACATTGTATGTCAATTCTTATAGCTGTAATTCCCAACTACTCATTGTGCATAATAACATGAGTGAATGATCAAAAGTGGGGTCTCTTTTGATTGTCAGTAGCTTGGATAGGTTTGCTATTGTTTTCATTCAGCCTGCAGAATCGCTGTGATCAGTTCCTGCACATCTTGTCTATGATCCCATTTACTCATTAATATGTATACACACACATTGGGTGTCATCAAATCATATTATTGTTTAATATTCTCTGCATGCCTTGCTGCAATGGTTGGATACCATACTTAGAAGCATAAGACCTTTGGAACATTTCCAGCCTTAGCATTTTTGGTAGTCAAATATCTGAGGAACTCCTGACAATAAAATCATTTGATTATGTATTTTTTTAATGATTGATATTATTAAATTTAATCTAGCTCTGTACATATTCCTGGCATTTAATAATCTACTTTGGAAAATTAAATTATATGTAATGATAGACAATAAATATTTTTATATTACAAATATATTTTAGAAAAATTATACTTACATCCTGCACTTCAAAATGACAGAAACTATTCTTAAAATACGTATAAACTCTCATTTTTGACAAGAGATTGTAAAAGACCTAAAATGAGACCACGTGTGAAATAGATGGATAAAATAAGAAAGTGTGTTGGGAGGGGGGTGAAAAAGAGAGATTAGAAATCAGAGACTGTGGATTGAACTTGACTTCATCCTGCAATGGATGATGCTGATGATGTTGACAAACTCTGCCAATAAAATATTTATAGATGTATAGCCATATTAATAATATTGCATATCTTTTTTAATAATTCTACGAACTTTTGTAAATATGGACACATTTAATAAATCTATATATCACAAGCCCAGAATTAACTAAAAAAACTGCATTAAATCCACTTAATATAATATATCTCTTTCTTAAATTATAAAATATTTAATAAATTATTATTAAAAATATACATTAAGAAATTATATGTCACTATATAAATATGATTTTATTTTAATTATATAATATATATCAGAGATTTAATGACAGTATTTATATTATCAATAAAACATTGCATTCTTACCTCTGTATAAATTTTACTATTTTAAATCATCAAGTTTAATCCTTTTAAATCAAGCTTATAATATAAAAGTTAAATCATAAATAATTCTTGACTTAAAAATTATATTAATGAACAATAAAAAATTAATAGCAGATGAATGGCTATACATAGCTAAAAATTTCTTTCGTCTGCGCATAAGATCATTCGTGGTAAGACAGATGGGAATGCTGTAAAGATAAGAAATAAAACATGATGTGCTTATTAATGTATCAATCTATTATGTTTATTCACTTCTACGATATATTATCGTGGATGAAATCAAATGACCCCTGAAGAAACTATCTATTGCGAAGCCAATTACACTTACAGCTAGTAACATTAAAAAGACATTTTATATTTACTTTGACCTCATTTTTTCTTAACCAATAATATATATATAACAATACACTGGAATTAATTCTACAATTTTTAATCACGGTATATCGATCGATCAATAAATAAAAGTTACTGCCAGCTAACGGTTAGACTACTGTCACTAGTAGCAATTTTTTTCCCCCATATGTCATAGCATCGGCCGGGAGGCGAACCCGCAACAACCGCCTGCAATCAACTGCTTGCAAGGCAGCTGCGCTGACCTCTCGGCTAACAACGCTTGATTATCACGTCACATTTCTACAGAAATTGCCAACCTTCCATAAATTGTGTATTTGTAAAATACTGATTTTTCTTTGCTTGAAATTATTTTACTCATGCAAAAGAAAATAGTCAAAACACTTTTTTTATTACAAGTAATATTAGGGAAACAAAATATCTTAAATCATAAGCAATGTATGAATTTTTTTCTACAGTACAGGCTTTTTCGTACCTGCACTCCATTATGTAATATATAGGGGATTTGAAATTAGACTTTCACATGACTTTCAACCATCCATGCTATCTTATATTGCTGATACACTTGATCACACCCATGTCGAAAAGATAAATATGTGTGATCAAGGATATCAGCAGTATGAGATATTATGGATAGTTGAGGGTGATGTTAAAGTCCGAGTTCAAATCCCCTATATTTAATCATAAGGTAATACGAAATTGTTAGCAATTACAAGATTTATAAACCCCTGAATGATTCCTACAATGCATAAACTGGCTAGACTCGAAACATTTTTAGTTAGAAATAAAATATTACGTAAATTCCAAAGTGAACAAGTCTTCAGTATTCAAATTTATGGTAATGAATTATTAAATATACGATATAATGGTAAAAATATTTTAAATGCATTATACTAGTTTACAGATCATTAAAAACTACTCAACACTTAGACAATCCTAATATCAATAACAATTAACAATTTCAAACTGTTGTCAAGGGAACCTACTTTTAACAATAAAGATGGAATCCCATCTTTATTAATGGTCTAATACACTTATATAGACACTAAAGATTGCAATTTGACAACAGAGATTGAAATTATTGATATACAGAAGTTTATTACTATATATAAATAAGAGAATGTGTGGTATGATGATTTCAGTTATTTCTTCTCATTTTGATGTTGCATCAAATTCTGATAGATCCACAAAGGAGGTCTTGGTAAAGCTCCATCTATTGATCATTAATACAAGCGATAGCAGGTTTTACGTATATAAAACTTGTTTTTCTTTTTCATAAATGTACCTTTAAAGTTTTCTTGCAATGATATAGATTGCAGAAACTTTTGCTATTTGGAGAAACTGAACTGATATCAGACCCATATAGCTATCTAGTTTGATAGGCTGAGTATGAAGACATTAACGTGTCTAAAAAATTCATGCTTGCAAACTGATAGAAACGTTTTGCATAAACGCTTGGAGTTAGTGTTTAGGTCTAGTTTTATAACTCCTATCCCTTCACTGATGAGAGCAAATCAGCTTGAAATTAGCTGATCTGAGGGTGGAGCAAAATGAAAGAGACAGTGAATATTGACTCTGACGTTTATGTAAACAGAATACGCTTGTTTGGAGGTCTTGGTAAAGCTCCATCTATTGATCATTAATACAAGCGATATCAGGTTTTACGTATATAAAACTTGTTTTTCTTTTTCATATATATATTAATAAATGGAAGCACTGTTATATATACAAAGTTAAGTCCACAGTCAATGTGCATTGATGTGCAGTAACTAATCAGAGAGATCCTGCATGCTGAATGAAAACAATAGCAAACCTGTCCAAGCTACTACTAATTAAAAGAAGGCCTTTTTTGATCTGCCACTAGACATTATAGCTATAGAAGTTAAGATATAAAGTATAGTAACATTTCTGACATCCCAACTGAAATTACGACTCACCCCGTCAACAAGTTATGTATTTAAATTTAATATTTTTATTGGGTAATATAGATATAAATTAATTAGTAAATGGAGTTAACTTTACTTATATATGAAGTTAAATCAACAGCCAAAGTGTACTGATGTGCAGCAGCCAATCAGACGTGGTTCTATGGCTTAATGTTTTCATTCAGTCTGCAGAACTGCTCTGATTGGTTGTCACACATCAATACACCTTGATGGTGGATTTAACTTTGTATATATAATGGTGATTTCATTTATTAGTTAATTTATATCTATATTAACCATTAAAAATATTACATTTAAATAGATGACTTGCTGATGGGAGAGTTTTAATTTCAGTTGGGATGTAGGAAAAGTTGATACATTGTATCTCAGCTCTGATAGCTGTAATGTCTGGCTACTCACTTATGCATATCAATGTGAGTGACTGATCAGACGAGAGCGTCCTTTTGATTAGCCATAGTTTAGAATGTTTTGCTACTGTTTTCATTCAGCCTGCAGAATCACTCATTGATTTCTGCACATCAATATACCTTGGCTATGGATTTAACTTCATATATATAATGGTGGCCCCATTTACTAATTAATTTACATCTATATTAACCTGTTAAAAATATTAAATATATATATATATGGTAGTGTAAAACTATGTATCAAATTATATTGATAAGCCAAAATATACATTAAAAAGAAAATTCATGAAGGAAATTATAATACAAACAATTGAGTTATGTTGTGGATAGATTTAAATCTGTGTTTGCAAACCATTAATTTCTTTTAAGATAAATTTTTGTTTTAACCCTGTTTTTATTTTATATGCAAAAAATAATTTGAGAAAAGAAAAATCAAAGAGGAATATTTTATAAATAAGATGGATAATTTATTAAATAAATAATATGATTGTGTAAATATAAATAAATTATGAAAGTTTGATCAATCACATGGGAACATATGTGATATTAAAGAGATTATTTTAAAAAAAATTCTATCTGAAGATTTCTTCTCAGAATATCAGTCATGACATTAGCTGGTTATAGCTTTTATTTATTTATCTATTGCATAATTTATAAGATTATAATTCAGAAATATTACCATATTCACCACTTTCTTTATTTTGCTGTAATATCTTATATAAATGTAATTTATCCACTTTATTTTAGACTCTTTTTAGCAAACACCTTTTATTGTACATATATGCATACACAATCTTACATTTTGACCACCCTGCAGTCTTTTTCAGAGCCACAAAGTAAAGTGGATAAATTACATTTATGATGTTATAATTACAGGCAATAAAAAATATCCATTATCAAGATCTTATTTAATACTATATTAATCATGTATCATTTATTCAATAAATGGTATAATCTTCTTCTTCTCCTTCTTTTCCTCCTCTTATTCTACTTCTTTATCTTTTTCCCCCTTTTTTTCCTCCTCATCCTTTTCCTTATTATTATCAGAGCATTTCTCATCCAAATATTATATATGTATCATTTACTACAATAAATGGTATAATCTTCTTCCTTCTTCTCTTCCTCTTATTCTTCCTTCTCCTCCTCATTTTCCTTCTTATTATTATCAGAACTTTACTCATACAAATACATGTATATTCTTCTTTAAAATACAATAAAATCTTATTTCATTATTTTTTAAAGGACCAGAGAAGCTAGGAATGGAACAAAAACCTATTAAAAATTATAGAAAAGATGTAATTTAATAATTATTCATTAAAATACTGTACCCATAAAGTACCATTTAACCACTACAATTAAATTTAATTCAGATACTATAATTTAAAGATTTCATATTTATGAGAAATAAATAAATGTAACAGTCAATATAAAAGATTTGCTTTCAACCTTCAGGCTAAAAAAATATATTTTAAAAAGGAAAAAATTTTCTAAATTTCAGTATATTTGAGATATATTTCATTCAAGTATAAGTTGAAATAATAAAAAATTTTTTTTGAAAATACTGAAATTCAACTTTTAATTTAAAAAAAAAAAACAAATAAAAGATAATTGACAGGAAGTGTTTTCTCTTTGATGTCACTGAATTTTCAGTTGACTAATTTTCTGCTAAGAAGCTAATATTTTCAAATAAAATCTAAAAGAAATAAATATTTAATAATAAAAAGGTAAATATATTAATTATAATTTTTTGTATGTTTTGAATGACAACAAATGTTTATGTTATTCAAGTGCAGAAATATATATTTGCCTCTGCACAGAATAAGGTTGTTTTCTTTGGTGTCTTTATATTATTGCTATTGTTTTTTTTTTGATAATTTATAGTTACTGGAACCTAAATACTTTATTAGAAGTATAATCTTACTGTTAGCAAACTTTAAAATCACAGAAGGGCTTTTTAAATTATGTTTTATGCCATCAAGTAATTTAGACCATTTTCTGCTCTTTATGTTCATTTGTAGTATAAAAAAAGACTTACATAAAAAGTAGTTAAGCAATTAACAGTAGATAGTATCATAATAAAATATTGAGGGTGAAGTTTATCATCTTTATTTAAAAAAAAAAAAATTATCTATGAATCATTGCATATGTATTAAATGAGAATAGAAAAGATATGATTGTTATTTTTAAAAAACAAAGTAATAAAAATATGATTTTAATTGAAAAATTAACATATAGAAAAATATTATATGGAGTCATGGTTAATTAGTAATACATGTATAAAAGTGATAATTTAAAAATAATATATCCATAAAAATATGTATATTTATGGCATTGATTTTAAGATCAAAGCAAATAAGTCATGAGCATAAAAATTGATGCATGAAAATGCAATGGATTAAGAGTTAACCATATATACAAAAGTATATAATGATCTGAAAATATTTGAAATACTTCTTTAAATTATATTTATCAATATGCTGCCATTTGTCTATCCATATATATATATATATATATATATATATATATATATATATATATATATATATATATATATATATATATATATATATATATATAAACAAAAAAATAAAGACTTATAAATCCAATAAATAATATAATATTTCAACCAGAGGACTGGTTTTCATCAGAAAGAAAAAAATACACAGTAAAATGGCGATAATCAAAAATTACAGATTTGGTAAAAGATTAAAAATTAACAAAACCCCCCCTGATTGGTCACAAAATCTAACACAGAATATCTACCCAATCAATGACAAAATTCAAACAAAAAAAAAAAAAAACTACATTCCCTCCTAATCAAGCTTAAATTCTATTTAAATTAAAATAAATATAAAAATAAAAAATCCAAAATTAAAAATTAAAATATACATATGTGCATACATAGAAAAATTAAACTATGCTCACACACAAAAAATAGCTGTGCTCACATTAATATTCATTAAAAACTGAAATACTTATACATTTTAAAAAATATAGTTAGTGCAAAGTACAATAATTTATAACTAATTATTTATCTATAAACCAATTAAACACAGATATTAAACATCCATGTAACCAATCTTTACTATAAAAACCTCATATAAGAAAATTTTCACATAAAAAACACACATATAGAAATCATTTAGGAGACCAGGTAACCCAGAGATGTAATAGTTCCAGTGTTCAAATTCAATCCATGCGGTTCTAAGGTCTTGAATTTAAATATATATATATATATATATATATATATATATATATATATATATATATATATATATATATATATATATATATTTCAAATCAGAGCTTTTAATATGATATAAAGGCTCAAGGTTTGTTGTTTTAAATGGAATGGGCTATGATAGAAAAATAAAAGAAAATATATTGTAAAGCAGGCATACCAAAAGATAAATAAAGATCAGGAAATAGAATTAAAACAAAACATAAGAATTTATTAAATTAAATATAAATCAAACAGTTAATTAATGAAAAGGAATATAGATTTTTTATATCCTAAAGCCTTTGAACACTCGTGCATATTTGTAAAGTTAAAACACATAAGGATGACCTGCTAGTAAGAGTAATATTAGACTTTAATAATTATATTCCTAAAGATTTGAGTGATATACCTATATAAAAAGATTTTCACTGCAATAGGTTTTGGAAAGTATTGTATTAGGAATTCAGAAGAACTTATAGATAAATTAAATTATGTAAAGATAAAGAGAAATGGAATGATTGTATTATTTGATATTGAAAAAAGGTATCAGAGTATACCTAGGGAACGTCACATGATCACCATTTCTTATGCTTGCTCATAACTTATTAAAACAGGCAAAACCCTCCATACAGTAGTGCCACTCAGTGCAAGCCAGAGTAAGCAATAGATGCCAGAAGGCTTGTGCATAAAATCCCTATCTAGTGCATACTCATCCAATATTCCCAGACTAGTTTCTGGCTTGTGGCCTTCATCAGTGAGAAGCCTTTGATTTGAGAGCACTGCAGTTAGATGCCACAAGCCAGAAACTAGTCTGGGGGTATTGGATGAGTAGGCACTAGGTAGGTATTTTATGCACATGCCTTCTGGAATCAATTGATTACTCTGGTTTGCACTAAGTGGCACTACTGTATGGAGGGTTTTGCCTGTTTTTATACTATGGGAAGATAGTATGAAAATAGTTATTGATAAAATAAAAATTGGTAATATAATTTCAGAAGAATGGCTATATGTTATTAAAAAAAAACATGATTTCTTATAAACAATGCTCTATATTTTAAATATAAGGAAGAATTTCGGAATATAACAAAGGGATGTATTATGGGTTACTCTATTTTGGGGCTTTTGTCACCAATTATAATTGACAATATGGACAAAAATATAATTGGTAAGTATATAAATGATAAAAAAAATTGTATAGAATCAGAGTTATGTTGATGATATAATTGTAATAAATAATAGTAGAATTATTGTTAAGACATTTAAAGAATTGAACAATAATAAATATAATCTTAAAGTAATAATGGGAAAAGAGGAAACAGGATTATTTTTTAAGAAAAGGAATTATTGGTGAAATACTTATTAAACATTATATTAAGGATAAAAAAGAGGTGTAGCTGATCCAAATATCTATCAGCCATGGTCACAGAAAATAGCAGTATTGAAAATGTTTAAGTTAAAAAATGATAGGCTGACATTGAATATAAAAAAATATTTGAACTGAAATTGGTAGTTGAGAATGATTATGTTAGTATAGGATATAATATATATATATATATATATATATATATATATATATATATATATATATAGATATGAAAATCTTTATATATATATATATATATTAAAAAGATTTTCATAAAAAAAATAATAATAATACAAAAAATAGTGTAAGGTAAAGATATACAAATAGGAAGTGGGTTTTAGTTCCATATTCATAATATTTATATAAGACATTGATAAAACTAAACATTACCTGATGATATTAAAATAGGTTGAAAAAATTGTAAATATTTAGGCAAACGGATGTGTAATTTCAAAAGAGATGGGAAATATTAAAAATAGGGTAGGGTTGATTTATAAAATTAGTTGTAACCTTTGAAATATGTTATATAGGTCAGACAGGATAAGACTGCCATTGAAAGTATGATAGGACAATTAACAAAGACATAAGATCAGGTCCATATATACATTTTTGGATACTGGACTTAGAATGAATTGTGAAAAAAATATTCAGATATGTTAAAAATTTCAAGGAAAAAATATACTCAAGAAAATTTAAATAAATGTATAAACATGGTTAAATGTCCAGAAAATTTTTCTGAGGGTGTGGGATGGACATTTCTAGATTATCAAAAATTTTAGAGTTATAATTTTAAAATAAAAGGAAAGGAGTATTATTGTTTTTTTAGATTATTTTGTAAATATATTATAACTATGCCCAAAAAAACCTGTTAGCCACTTTACTTTCCCCTTCCATTCCCCACCCTAAGCTTTACCGTAATCTGCTCCATCCCATTTCCATAACATAATCTTTGTCAATTCTATGGCCTTTATATCTAAATCCTCCTTATCTTTTCCCAAACCCAGCATAAAAACCAATAACCCACTTACTGTATAATCACTTTGTTCATATTTATTCTCCCATAACTTGATTATTTGTAACCTTTCTGCTTTCAAGCATTTACATTCGATCAACAGATGCCTAATATTTTCTATATCTTCCTTATACAATTTGCAGACTAAACCACCCATATTTTTCCATTTACATGTATATTCTTTTGTTGCTAAAGATCCCATTTGAGCCTTAATTTCCATACTCTTTGCAGTGTTATGCCCTAGTGATATTAAATTGCATGCAAACATTCTTCATTCATAATTTCTGGAACTATATAAAATTGAAAAGTAAAAAATATTTTTTAAAAAAAATTAGAAAAAATAACTTATTTATAAAAGTTGAGGGACTTGAACTCAGGATTTTCAGTCTATTCATCCCCCCACTCTATCTCAAGCAATATGTGAAAAAGATAATGCATGATAAATATATGTATTTTATGCAAACCAGTACTCACTAATTGGGCCAGATAATAATCTCCCACATATATATATATATATATATATATATATATATATATATATATATACAATCAGTGTTCAGTTTATATTAAGATGGCAATTCCTCAAACTTTAATGGTCAGGCTCAATCTTCTCAACCTTCCAACTATTCAACCATTCATTTTATTGAAAAACTGATGATGGAATGCTCAAAGCCCTTGTTGAATTTGATATTGTAGTCATACCCATGTGGATATTACATCAATCTAACTCCTCATATTACTGGATTATTACATATCCATATTGATTAAGAGGTGATGATGGGATGAATTTATACTAAGATGTAATCTATTTCCAAGGCAATATGTACTTTGCTTATAATTAAATGTTTCTTATACATGTAACTAGAGGGATTTGAACTTATAATTTTTTAGTCTATTCATTCTTTACTCCATCTCAATTGAAGCCTACCCATTAAAGATAGATAAATTGCTATCTTAATATAAACTGAGCACTGATTGTATATATGTATGGGAGATTATGATATGGCCCAATTGATGAATGCTGGGTCTGCATGAAATATCTATTGAGGATCATGTATATTTTTGCATGTGTGTGGTGATGCATATTTGTTGCTTGAGATAAAATGAGGATGAATAAACTGAAAAATTCTGAGTTCAAATCCCTCTATTTACATATGTAAGAAACATTCAATATAACCAAATTACATATTACCTTAGAATTACATTTTTATTTATGTAAAGCTGAAAAGTAAAAAATGCATTTAAAAATGTAATGCTGTTATCTTTGAATGTCAGATTTCCAAAGAATTATTTAAATAAACTTGCAACTAATGCCCTCTATGAATAAAGGGGCATTGATACAAAAAAATGGATGTGATTTTTTTTGGAATCTGACTTCCAAATATCATTTCTCTAGGCTTTTATTCATAAAAGCTGAAAAAGATTTTTTTCCACTTTTTAGTTTACTTATCTGAATAAAAGGAATTCTTTATTTTCTATATTTTTTTATGTATTTACATTTTAAATGCAGCTTTTACTTTTGATTGAACATTATATTTTTATGTAAGTACACAAGGTGGTTTCAGGTATTGTATTGTATGTTTAAGTGGTGGACATTATCTACATTTTATTCCTCTTTGATAACTTTATTTCACATTTAAGTAGTAATTTCAGTAGTTTCTTTTAAATTTAGAGGGTATTCGCAGCATACAATAGTGGTAGAAAGTGCACTAACTGATTGAACAACTTAAATGGGCTATCATGTTTTATAATTATGCATTTTTTAGCTTGGGCATTGTGAAAAGATTCTATATTTTTTATTGAAGCTGAAAAATCTGATTGTTTATTTATTAGTTAATTCACTAGAGGGGGCAGTATAAATATTTTTTCCTTTCAATTTAATAACATTTTTTAACATAAAAAGATAAAATGTCAACAATTTTAAGCAAAAAAGTTAATTACTGATTTTGTGCTAAACCAGCAATCATCAGTTGGTCCAGATGGTTTAGCATAAAATACATATATGGATGATTATTTATATTTTCGATATATATGTGTTCAAGTGTATCAATGTTACAAAATAAAGTGGAGAGTGGTGGGTCATGTGAAAGTCTGTGCTCATATACCCTATATATTACATATATTGATGCAGGTGTGTAATAAGCCTGTACTTCCATTATTACTGATTTCTTATATATATATAATTATGTACACATACTAAATATGATATATACATAAAGAATTTACATATTAACTTATGCAGAAATATCTAGTGATATACATACACTATATGTATAAAATTGATTTAAAGTAAAATTATATGTATTAAGTGAAATTTATAATATAGTTTTGGTTTGCTTTTTTTTTTCAAAAACAAAAATGTCCAATCAAAGCAAAAATGCTAAATACTTTTTATTTAAGAATTTTTCCTATTTTTAATATACATATATATATATTATATGTACAAATATTAAATATTATATGTTCATAAGAGGTATATATTTTAATTTATAGCAGAAATATATATATTAACTATAAGTATCCAGTCAATTTAAAGTACACATAGTTTTATATTTTCATTTACTGTGTAATACTAAAAACTTAAAAATAATAGAGATAATTTTTTATGTATTAAATGCTTTTATTGACACTCTACTAAAATAAAAAAAATCGTTTCTTTAACCACAAGTGAGATTTTTAGATTTAGCTTGAAATAAAAGTATGAAATGGAAGGATCCAGAAATTAATTAAGTCAATCCCTATTTCTTCTAACAAGGATTTGACTTCATTAAATTCTGGATCCATCACCATATGCTTTTATTTCAAGTTAAATCTAAAATTTCCAATTGTGGTTGAAGAGACAATTATTTTTTTCTTTTAAGTGCACAGTCAATAAAACATTTAATATATAATTTTTTTATCTCTATTATTTAGCTATTAGTTTTAAAACTTCCAATGATAGCAGAAATAATCCCTGTTATTGAATTAAGAACATTCAATGATGACTCTCTTCATATAAACACACACACATTCAACAATGCTTTTTTCCTGATATCTTACACTGTTTAAATTTCAGCAAAAGTAGACACAATATTTTAATTTTTCCATTTGCTATTTATAAATATGTATAAATAATTATGTTTAAAAATATATTTTACAAATAATATATCTAATGTATCTTGTAAAAAAAAAAAAACTATATACTTCCAGCAAATAATTTGTGTCAAAGTTATGGGGCAGTAATTTTGACACATCAATTAAACTGCAACAATTCCTATCTATATGTATATATACTGAACAATGATAAAGATATGTATAAGAGATTATGGTCTGAGCTATCTGGTGAGTGCTGTTTCAGCATGAAATGTGCACCTCGGGCATCATATATCTTTTTCACATCTTTGGTTGTATATATATGTTTACACCCCTTCATAAAGTGTTAAAAGTGGGGAGAAATTAGTCCCTACCATTAGTAAGAGTGGTGTAGTGAAAATTATACTACGGAAATATTATTGATTAAATAAATAAACAAACTAAAATTTTAAATATAAGCACAAAAAAATAAAAAAATAAAAATGTATAATTTTTTTTAAAAAAAAAGTCATTTGACTTTTAAAAAAAGTTGAAATGGTAGAGAAAAGATCGTTATCCAAGCAATTCATTTCAAATCCAATTAGTATCTTTGACTATTCACTTCGTTCACACAAAAAAACGAAAAGGTCATCAAAATTTAATGACATTTTACATATTTTATTAAAAACAGCTTATTTTAATTAATAAATGTAAAACAGTTAAAGATTAACTAATAAATCATGAATAAAATTAATTCCATTATGTGTATATAAATGATTAAGAATATTTAGGATTTTGTTTTTTAATTAAATTATTTTTAAGTACTTTAAAATAATATATAAATAAAGAATAATAATAAAAAAAGGAAAATAATTATTAGTAGTATAAATATCTGCATATCCGTTATAAATTGTACATATACAACTTAAAACACAAAATAAATCTCAGTATTATTTTAATGACATTTCAACAATTTTGCAGCTGTTGAAAAATATATAATTTACTCAAATGTTTCTATTCGTTTTTATCTTAAAAAAAAAAAAAAAAATCGAAATGATTGTCAACATCCTTCGAGTTTCAAGTAATGACTGATTCACAAACCTGTTGCTACTTAATAATAAATATTATTGCCCTTTTAATAATTTACATTATACATGCGCAGAGTGATACATACGCAATGTTTAATCTGAGTTCTTTATAAATTTGTTAAGATTAGGTTAATGTGATTAGTAAATGGTGTATATCTTTTTTCATTTTTAATGAATAAAAAAAAACAATCATATATGCTCTTAGAAAATTGCTTTTTAACTGTAGATTTTTTTTAAAGATAACTAACTCAGTTTATTGTCAAACTAATTAGTTGCTAAATGGATATCAAACTATTTTTGGTTAGAAGGCAATGTAAAAAAAAAAAAAACCCCTAAAACTTTCACTGATCAGAAATTAATAAAAATCAAAAAATAGTAGCCTATTTCTCCAACAGTTAGTGGGAAATTCTGTAGAGTCTATTGTTTTTAAGTGGTTTATTTAAAGTTTTGATTTTATGGTAATGAATGTGTCATACTACTGCTGTTAATTATTTTTACAGACTTAATTCTTAAAACTCATTAAAAATATATTTTAAACAGAGGCAATACTCTCCATATAGTAGTGCAAGCCAGTATAATCAATGGATGCAGAAAAGTTTTTGCATAATATTCCTACTTAGTGTCTAAGATCTATAGTGCTTTCAGATCCAAAGCTCCTCCCTGATGAAAGTGACATGCTAGAAACTAGTTTGGGTTAGTGAATAAATAGGCAATAGATGGCGGCGATTTTATGCAAAAATCTTCCTGCAGCCATTGATTATTCTGGCTTGCACTAGATGGCGTTACTGTATGGAATGTATGGGAAAATTTAGAGTCGGGAATGGAAAATAAAGTGGCTAACAGGTTTATCTGGGCATAATTGCTGAGATATTCTTGACTTTGTTTAAGTAGAAGCCACAATACATCACATCACATCACATTACAAGAGAATATACATGTAAATGGAAAAATATGGGTGATTTATTTTGTAAATTATGTAATGAAGGAATAGAAAATGTAGGCATTTATTAATTGAATGTAAATGCTTGAAAACAGAAAGGGTACATATAATGAAGTTATGGAAGAATAAATATGAAAAAAGTGATTATCCAGAAAGTGAATTATTGGTTTTTATGCTGGGTTTGGGAAAAAATATGAGGGATTTAGATATAAAGGTATGTTGTGGAAATGGGATAGAGCAGATTATGGAAAAATTTAGAGTGGGGAATGGAAAATAAAGTGGCTAACAGGTTTATCTGGGCATAATTGCTGAGATATTCTTGACTTCGTTTAAGGAGAAGCCACAATACATCACATCACATCACATCTCTGTTTTAACAGCTTGTGGTAAAAAAATATTATACTTAGTAATCATATATACATAATACATTAATTATTCAAATAAACTCATTCACTGTAAATTCAAACCAAATGTAGGAAATGTTTAAGGAAAATCAAAGAGTGCAGTGGAAATTCAAAATATGTTAAAAATGATTATTATAATGATAATAATAATAATAATAATAATAATAATAATAATAATAATAATAATAATAATAATAATAATAATAATAATAATAATAATAATAATAATAATAATAATAATAATAATAATAATAATAATAATAATAATAATAATAATAATGATGATGATGATGATGATGATGATGATGATGAAATGATTAAATTAAATAAAAGAAAGAAGAAAATAGGAAACTATAAATAGCTAATGATAAATGAATGGAAGGTTATGTAATATACATTTACACAGATTTTTTTTTCTTTTTGTATGTCTTGAAAATATTGTATGGTTTTAATAGGTTAAAGTCAATTTTATAAATAAAAAAATAAAGATAGATGTTGCTATATATGCCATGTAGATCTGGGCATAGTGGCTGAGAGATTCGTGATTCCAAAAATGAACAAATCACAGTGCATCTCATCACATCGTAATTGTAAGTTACTTTAGAGCAAAAATTAATATTTGCTGAAAAGAGCTTTTTTGTCTATGATTATTATCATATATATTATTGCTGTTATAAAAATATTTTATATTATATTATATCGTTGCTTTATTTAAATTTTGTACTAAATGAAATTGTGTATAAAAAACTCCACAATCGATTGATTAAGAAATAAATTAGATAAAGACGAATCTGATTAGAATAGCAACGTAGTGAGCTAAAATAATTACAAAACAAAAGTTTGGTTTAAATTATAGTAGAATAAATAAATTTGGACATGATAAGCAGATTCACAGGATTAAAATAACATTTGAAGCAAAGAATGTGAAGAAGTGAGTTGTATATTAAGAATAAATCCTTTTTTGTCTTAACAGAAAAATATGAGATAAATGAGAATAAAAGGTGTTGTAAAAATAATAAAATTTCATTTGAATTGCTATAAAATTTATAGAAAAAAAGAGTGGAAAAATTTTGTTGAAATTTATGAATCATGAGTGAAACTAAAAGATGGGAAGGGGGGATCAACATCAATGAATCTTTTAGGGGAAATGGTTAATGCAATAAATACAGATGAATATAGAATGACAACTTGGTCTTATATGTGGCTAGATTATACATGTTTATGTCTAAAGAGCAGTAGGAATTTAGAAAATGCAGGAAGCAAAAGATGCAACTGGAAATGGGAGGATTTACAGAATATAAAAAGAGGAACCAAATAATATATTGTTCATTTACCTGAAAATGGCTTTTGATAGATTAAATTTGATTATCTTATTAAATATTTTAAACAAAAAAGTATAGATTGATATGAGAAACTATTAAAAAGCATATGCAACAGTCAAAAAATATTTATGAGATTAAATATTTTTACAAACAGAAATGTAGAACAAAAGTGTTGCTTTTCTCATGTTTGTCTAATATTTAATTAAAGAAACTTTTTTACAAATGTATAGTTTGATAATGAGAATGGAAAGGTTCATTGCACCCAATTTTTCTGATTCAAGACTGATTAAAATGGAAGAAAAACTCTCTATACAGTAGCACAACCTGGTGCAAACCAGAGTGATTAATGGATGCAAGAAGTTTGTGCATAAAATCCCTATCTATTCCCTACTTATCTAATATCCCTGCACTATTTTCTAGTTTGTGGATTTTATCAGAGAGGAGTCTTGGATATGACAGTAGTGCACCTAGAACATGGGATCTAATGCAAACCTTAAAGTAACCACCTTGTACATATTCAGTTAAGTAAAATGCTATAGGCCAAAAATAAAGACATAACAATGTTTTCAATCCACACTTATTCACTTGTATAATTATATAGATCAGAAGTCAGTTTGTTATCTATGCATGTTGGTGTTTTTAGTTCTTTAATAATCATAATCAACATCATCCCATTGAGCATGAATAGTATAAGCCACTAAACATCATATGACCATCATTTCCTATACTCACACAAGCTATTAAAATAGAGACAAAAGTCACACCACATAGTAGTACTACTCAGTGGAAGTCAGAGTAAATAATGGATGCAAAAAGTCTGTGCATATAATCCCTATCTATTGCCTACTCATCCAAAATTCTGTACTAGTTTCTAGCTTGTCAATTTCATCAGTTAGAAACGTTGGATCTGAGAGCACTGCATCTAGATCTTAGGATCTAATGCAACCCTCTAGCAGCCATCTTTATATTTTATCTTTTTAGCTAACTATAACTTTTGAGTCCAAAATGAAAACACAAGTCCAAGTACATTCACTTGTATAGTTATATGGATATGAACCCTATATATTTTGATGTATTTGGTTCATTAATAACCATAGTCATCATCATCCCATTGGTCATTATTGGTACTAAACCATTAAACATCATACCATTTCCTATGTTTGCACAAGCTGTTAAAAGAGAGGCAAAACTTTCCATACAGTAGTGCTACCTGGTACAAGCTAGAGTTATCAATGGATGCAAGAGATTTTTTTTCCATATGTCAAAGCATTGGCCGGAAAGTGTGACAACTGTCTGCAAGCAACTGCTTGCTTGCAAGGCAGCTGTGCTGACCTCTCAGCTACCAACACTTGACTGGATGCAAGAGATTTTGTGCATAAAATTCCTATCTAGTGCCTACTCATCCAATTGTTAACTAAAAAAATAAAAGGTGGCTGCTAGAGGGTTGTATTAGATCCTAAGGTCTGGGTGCAATGCTCTCAGATTCATGGTTCCTCACTGATGAAAGCCACAAGCTAGAAACTAATCTGGGAATATTGGATGAGTAGGCATTAAAAAAGAATTTTCTATATCAATCCCTTGCATCCATTTATTACTCTGACTTGTACTACTGTATGAAGAGTTTTGCCTATGTTTTAATCATTTGTGTAAGCTTAGGAAACAATGAGATCATATGATAGTTAATGGTTTAAAGACTGTTTAAAGATACAATGATGGAAATCAATATATCTACATCCAGAGAAGTTACTATAAGTATATGTGGTGAACAATAATGATTTACAGTTGGCAAGAAAAATTGAAAGTAGGTTATTTAAATGTTTGAAAAATTGTATGGCTGATTGCAGAAATTGTAACAATGATATTAAAGTAATAACTGTAATTATCTAAATAGACTCTTACTAAAAATATAAAGTTATTTCTTAGATCATTTAAAGTGAAATTAAAGAAAAGACTTAAATATGCATATACTTAGAGAATGCCTTGGATGATTTAAAAAAAGAGACCTCAAATGTCTATAAGTTTTTTAGTTGTGGATTTGCAAAAGAGGATAAATAAAACAAAAATAATAACAGAGACAAAACTCTCCATAGATTAGATCTAACCAGTGCAAGCCTGAGTAATAAAAGATCCAAGAAGGTTTAAAATTCATATCTAGTGCCTATTCACCCGATATCCCCAGCTTGTGGCTTTCATCTAGGATAACCCTTGGTAGTACCTAGATTTTTTTAGGATCTAATGCAACTCTCTAGAAGCCACCTTTTACCTTTTTAGAAATTAGTCTGAAAATAATGGATGGGTAGGCAGTAGATAAGGATTTTATGCACAAACCTTTTTGCATCTATTGATTACTGTGGCTTACATGGGATTGCACTACTGTACGGATAGTTTTGCCTCTGTTTTAATAACTTATGTAAACATAGAGAATAGTGATCATGTGATATTTAGTGGTAAACTGTACTGTTGAATTGATAAATAAAAAGTGCAAATCACTAGTAAGACAAGAATGCGGGAACTGGATGTTAAGAATCTTTTTTTGAATAAATAATTCTTAATAATAATGCTAAAAAACTAAGGATCCATTTTATTTAAATTAATAAAATAATAAAACAAAAAAACTATATCAATAAGAATATAAATATATATGTTTTGTATAGATTAGTGCAATAGTGTAATGGCAGATTACAATTGAGTGCCATAAATTATGGCTAAGTCTTTATCACTTTTGGAGTTCAAAGTTCATATGAACTCCCAAGCAATAAACTATACAGGTGTTTTTTTTTTAAGAATCTAATGTTTCTATCCAAAACCTTAATGTTTTTTAAAAATAAATGCAATACACATGCATGCACACACACACACACACACATAATAAATATTATAATATATGTATATACTGTAGATAATATGTTAATAAAATAATTTCTACAAGAATATGTAGATAATCATCAAATATGAAAATCTATTATAATCAACGACTAGTTTAATGTATGTTTGTATGCATAAGGGTATGCTAATATAATTGTTAATATTAACTTTAGTCGTGCTTTGATAAAAATACACATATTAAAAGCCTGGTTTCGCAAAGTAATAAATATTGTATTAAATTTATTATCTTAATATTTGATAATTATTTATATACTCTTGTAGAATTTATTTTATTATATATATATAGATGTGGAAAAAGTACTCATCGTTAATCTGTTGAATGTTCTCAGCAAACTAACCATGAAGATGACCCAAAAGCATTGAAAGTATACTTTACAATAAATCTTAAATTCTATATTTAAACTGTTTTAGTATTTTTTTACATTAATAATTAGAATAGAGAATAAAAATGTAATATATATATATATAATCATAAGAGACTTGTACACTAACTTTCAAGCTCCTTCAGCTATCTGCTCTATTTCATATAATCGATACCCATGACCACACACATGTGAAAATAATAAATCTCCAATATACATATTTTATGTCAAACCAGCAATTATAAGTTGGTACAGATCATCGTATTACACACATATATACAATCAGTACTCAGTATATATATAAAGATTGCAAATCTTCAAACTTTAATGGTTAGATGACAGTGATGGAAAATGATGATCTGTATCAACTGATGAGTGCTGGTTCAGCACAAAATATATTGAAGATCATTATCTTTTTTACATGTGTGTGACCATGTGTATCACTCATATGAGATAGACTGGATAGCTGAACAAAGTATGAAAGTCTGTGTTCAAATCCCTTGGATTCCAAGTATATAAATTATACTTATATTCAATCAAATGTTATATATACGTAATACATTGATAGGTGAATAATTATTCAAAGGTGTTAAAGAAAATAATCTGTTTATAGTCCCTATAGTTTAAATTTAAACCATTTAATTTGGAGTTTTAATATTATCTCAATTGATTTAAATTTTGTAATTATTTATTCATCACAAAATATGTTGATCATTTATCCTTTTCACATGTGTGTGATCATGTGTATCAGTCATATCAGATAAAGTGGATATCTGAAGGAAGCTTGAAAGGCTGTGTTTAAGTCCCTTATGGGAACATCTAAAGCTCCAAGTATATAAATTATAGGCAAAACTCACTATACATATTGCCACACACAACAAGCTAGAGTAATCAATGGATGCCAGAAGGCTTGTGCATAAAATCCCCATTTAGTGCCTACTCATCTAATATCCAGACTAGTTTCTAGCTTGTGGCCTTCATCAGTGAGGTGAATGAGTATTCAAAGGTTATAAAGGGAATAATTTATTTACACTCTCTTTATAGTTTAAATTTAGGCCATTTAATTTGGAGTTTTAATATTATCTCAATTGATTTAAATTTTGGACTTATTTGTATTTACCTAAATACACTTTTTTATATATCTATGTCAAGTTAGTTTGAGGTGGGGGTACATCTTGTTCGGATCATTGCTAAACAGTTATAAATAAATGGTGTTGTAGATAAATTGGATGATTTATAAAAATGTGGGATAAGATTCTTATACATTGTGATATATAAGATCTAAACTTAATAATATTTGTGTTTAAAATTTTTTATTATCTTATTTCAAAAATAATATTAACAAATTGAATACCTTGTGAATTTTTCTTTTTTTCATATGTCATAGCATCGGCCGGGAGGCGAATCCACAACAACCGTCTGCAACCAACTGCTTGCTTGCAAGGCTGCTGCGCTAACCTCTCGGCTAACAACGCTTGATTGTTAAAATTGTTGTATATAGTAACTTTTGCATTTTTGAAAATTATTAGGAATAACTTTTAGATTCATAATAAAAATGATGTCAGGGGGTTAATATTTAAATACATAGACTATCTCAAAAGTTAATAAAGTTTGATGCATCATAAAACATAATATTTTATGTGTGAATAAATGATTTAATAGAAATCCCTCTACTTGCACTATAAAAACATTTAATATATGCAAATTAATATATGCCAATTACCTTAGAATTAAATAATAAATTAATATTTATATTTAGCTCACAATATACTTGAAAACTATTTTAAAATTATTAATATCAATTGATTTGTTATTTAGAATGTATGTGTTTGTGGGTATATTTATTCTTATCTATTTTGTTTTCTAATTTAGGATCAATATTTTAAAACTTTAATATATAAATTTATTCAATATTTATCAAGAATATTATTTATTCTAATGCAAAATAAATAAAAGAAAATTGCTTTACTCTATTGTATTTATACATATATATACACAGGTATATAATAAGCATGTGTGTTTCGGTTATTACATAGTAGAGATGTCTGCCCATCCCTTGTATATGTATTAAATGGATTATGTCCTGTACATGAGAGGTCAGATTGACCTTAGGTCAACATGGGTGTGACAAGAATCACGGCCTCAGGGTGGCCTTTGAGCATTCCATCATCAAATTTTCAATTGAATGGATGGTTGAAGAGTTGGAGTGTGGAGTAGATTGAGGGGTCCATTAAAGAATGAGGATTGGCTATCTTAATATATATCTGAGCACTTATATCATATATGTGTGGAGATGGTAATCTGGACCAACTGATGATTGCTGGTTTAACATGAAATACATATATTGGTGATTATTTATCTTTTCAACATATCTGTGTTTAAGTGTGTTATGGGATAGTGTGGAGAGTGGTGGGTTGTGTGAAAGTCTGTGCTCATATACTATATATATATGATTTAAGTATTTAAATTTTATAAAACTGTATAACTTTATTTTTGAATATTTATTTAATTTTATAAATTGTAAAGAATTATATAAGTTAAAATATTTTAATTGTAAAGAACACTGTAACATCTAGCTTGCAAATGTGTGATTTGTACCAATCATAAACTATTGGAATCTACTTGAAGGACAAATTGAATAAAAACGTGTGAGAAAAAAGAAACTTTAGTTGATTGCTATGGAAATGATATTCAATTGGATGACTCATAAACTATTGGAATCTACTTGAAGGACAAATTCAATAAAAACCTAAGAGAGAAAAGGAACTTTAGTGCATTGCTATGGAAATGATATTCATTTGAATGACATAATATGACATTGGAAAGAAAGTCTATAAATATGATTGAACTTTTTATATATATATTTTTCTCATCATTCTTCTTCTTTACGCATTCATTCATTTATTTTTATACTTGTATTTTAAAAATTATATTGAAACTGCAATGACAGAAATAATGCTAAAGGAATTAACATTTGTCTAGAAGGCAAAAGCATTCTAAATTGGTTTTCACAGAGGCAAAACTCTTCATACAGTGGAATGGTGATCATGTGACGATTGATGGTTTTAATTGGTTTTAATATTATCTTATTTGGTAACATCATTTTAAACAAAAATGTTTTTAAAATTTAGGAATGACGAATGCTAAGAAAATAATTACTCTCAAAGTTCGTGAAAAAAAACACCGTTGAACTTTATCAATTATAATTCTTATAAACTCCTTGTAATCAAGTATTATGAAAAGGTAAAATTGAAGTTCAAAAGTTTATAATGCATTAAGGATGCATTTGGCAGATGACTGCCAGTATCGTAGTGATGTTGAATGGTTAGCTTTTCTGAAAGCATTAAAATGCTTTATAAAATTTTTGAATTTCAATTTTATCTTTTCATAATAGTCGATTATAATGAGTTTATTAGAAGTACATTATTTGATGAAATGAGAAGCAAATATTTAGAATTATCGATTATAATACGAATTTTGCAAATGAAGAAAACAAAATCTATAGATGACAAATAAACTATTTTACTAACACACCTGTGGAATGGATTCATTTTGGTAAAACATTTTTGTCATCACCAAATTCTTTAAAATCATCAAATGATTTAAAAAAGAAGCTATGGACTGTTTTAGAAAAACTTTGTTTTTTAATTTAATATGTAATATTTTTTGCAATTATCCATGTAATTGAAAAACATATAGTTTTTCATAAATTATAATTATCATATATGGTATGGCTGAAGATCTATCAGCCCCATATAGCTATTTGAGTTGGATAGCTGGGTTTGAAGACATGTAGGTGTCTGAAAATTTCAGATTTTTCACTCAATAGATAACTTTTAGATAAGTGCTTGGCTTTGGGTTGGTATTTTTAGATCTAGTGTCTGAACCTACTCTGGCACCTTTCTGAGGAGTGCCAAAGCATGAAACCATGGTCAAGAGTTGGAGGGGGGGGTTCCTGACAGAGATATTTTAAGTGCTGGCTCTGGCTAAGCATTTATCACAAAGCTTGTTGAGGAATTGGCAATCCTCATTGTTTATAACTTATAAGCTTAAGTGAATAATGTCATGTGATCTATGATTCTTATTTTGACTATTTATAGTCTCTGCCTTAAATCTTATGCAATGTTATATTGCTAAGACTATTAATATATGGTATGGCTGAAGATCTATCTGCCCCATGTAGCTATTTGAGTTGGATAGCTGGGTTTGAAGACATGTAGATGTCTGAAAATTTCAGATTTTTCACTCAATTGATAACTTTTAGATAAGTGCTTGGCTTTGGGTTGGTATTTTTATATCTAGTGTCTGAACCTACCCTGGAACCCTTCTGAGTAGTGCCAAAGCATGAAACCATAGTCAGAGGTTGGGGGGGTTCCTGTCATATATATTTTAAGTGCTGGCTCTGACTAAGCATTTATCACAAAGTTTGTCAAGGAATTGGCAATCATCATTGTTTATAACTTACAAGCTTAAGATAATAGGGTCATGTGATCTATGACTCTTATTTTGACTATTTATCATATAGATGTGTTTAGAAGGAAAATAAACTTGGAAAAACAAGTATCTTTATAATAAAACTATTTTATTTTACTATATAAACATCTTCAATTGTGTGAACATTATTTGTAAAGTATGATTATTATAAGATTATAGTCAATACTTAAAATTATTTGTTTATTTATCTAATGATATGTTTTATTTATCCTATATTTTTCTGGTCTTTTTTGTGGCTATGCATTTTTAAAAATATTTGGTTTTTTATCAAAGCTCTTATATTTGAGTATGTGCAAATGTGTGCATCCTAGTTCAATGGCATGTAGTTTGTAATAATAATATATTAATAAATATTATATGATAAAATGAAATATAATGAATAAAAGCAGCCACTGAGAATAATACAATGCTTATGTTTATAGAAGATATATAGAAAAAGACAGATATATTTATTTAATAGTTATATAGAAGTAAATAAAACATACTAGGTGATTTAATTAATATAATTCTGATCAAATTTTATTATAAGAAATTTATGCATATTTTTAAAAACAAGCTTCCTTTATTGAGTCTGACTTTGTGGAACAACATATATACGGAACTACCTACACGCACTAAAATATAAAGAGACACCTGATACTTTTAATTTTTGATTCACATTTGAAATAAAGTATTAATTATTTATTTATTTCTGTATAAATATATAGTACCATTCTTTTTTTTATATGTCATAGCATCGGCTGGAAGGCGAACCCTGAACAACCGTCTGCAAACAACTGCTTGCTTGCAAGGCAGCTGCACTGACCTCTCGGCTAACAATGCTTGACATATATATAGTATTCAGTAGCATTCTGACTAAAATTTAAACTTGGTGACATTACCTACATAAAAATTTTGTTAGCTTAATTTCTCTTATTTTAATTCTAAGACTATCTAAATTAATTGAAAAGTAATTAAAATAGTTTACCTTATTATTAAATAATAACCTATATATTTATACTTTACGTTTGTCCAATATAATAATAAATCATGCTTCATAATGGAAAATGGCTGAACATATTTTTAACAAGTGATATATCAATATTTATTATTTTATATTATCTCATGCAAAATTTTAAGATTTTTTTTTTTTTATTCTTAGGACAATATAATAAAAGTAATAATGTGTATATTATGTTAGGAATATATTAATAAAAGTATATAAATAGTTTTACATGATGGCAATAATAAAGTAAATATTGATGAATTTATTTGTTGACATTTTATGTATACATTTCAAAAATAAGATTTAAACATAAACAAAAAACATTTAAATTATTGTTAAAGTATCTGTATGCGTCTATGTGTATTTAATTATAATAAAAATAATAAATTTAATGATAATAAACTATTAAAAACAATCTTAAAATCTGCAGAAGCACTTTTGGTTAATTTCTTAGTTTAATGGCAGTTGAGGCAAGTTTAAGAAATTAACCAAAAGTACTTCTGCAGATTTAAAGACTGTTTTTAATAGTTTATTACCATTAAATTTATTGTTTTATTATAATTCAATTTGTTTTAATTAACGGATATTTTATTCATGTCTATATGTATTTATACATTGTTAAAACCGTCAAAACATCACATGATTACCATTTCATATGCTTACACATGCTGTTAATAAGAGTACAACTCTCTCTACAGTATTTCTATCAAATGCAAGTCTTCATAATCAAAGGATGCAGAAAGGTTTGTATGCAAAATCTTTTAGGATGCCAGAAAGCTTGTGCATAAAATCCCCATCTAGTGCCTACTCATCTAATATCCCTAGACTAGTTTCTGGCTTGTGGCCTTCATCAGTGAGGAGCCTTGGATCTGAGAGCACTGCACCTAGATCTTAGTGATGTTTATTGCCTTATCCACAGATTAGTTTCTAGTTATGGCATTTATCAGTGAAAAGCCTTGGATTTGAGAGCACTGCACCTAGATCTTAGTGATGTTTATTGCCTTATCCACAGATTAGTTTCTAGTTATGGCATTTATCAGTGAAAAGCCTTGGATTTGAGAGCACTGCACCTACATCATAGAATTTAAGGCAACTCTCCAGCAACCACCTTTTACCTATTTGGTTAATTATAAATCTAAAAGTGCAAGATGAATACATCATAATCTTTCCAACCCAAACTCATTCAATAGTCAATTCAGTCTCTATACTTTTTGTTGTATTTGGTACAAATACCATAAAAAACTAACAGAACTTTACATGATCACCATTTCATATGCTTACACATGCTGTTACTAAGAGTACAAACTCCATATAATAGAGCCAGAAGTGAAAGCCTTCAATAATAAATGAATGCAGAAAGGCTTGTGTACTTCCTATCCTTCCACCATACCCAGACTAGTTACTAGCTTGTGGATTTCATCAGCCAGGAGCCTTGGATTTGAGAGGATCATCATTGATGAAAGCCACAAGCTAGAAACTAGTCTGGGGATGTTGGATGAGTAGACACTAAATAGAGATTTTATGCACACACCTTCCTGCATCCATTGATTATGAAGGCTTACACTTGGGGACACTATTGTATTGAGAGTTTGTACTCTTATTATATGTTGCTGTGATTAACCAGTATTAAACTATACATATTTTTTTAAAAAAATGTTTTAAACATTAATTTTTATTAAGTGCATGGTCAAAATATTTATTTAAAATGGGTATTTAAAATAGTGATTATGGTATAAAATAGATAAAAGAAATGTCTATTTAATTTAAAATATGATTTTAAATGTAGTTCAGGTATTATTATTGTTTTTGAAACATATTGTAATACTTATTTTATAAAATTAAAAAAAAATATTTTAATGTCATGGAATATTGTTGTGGTTAAAAAAACTTTTATAGAGTGGACAAATGGATAAATTTGACTCTTAGTAGGAAAAAAACATAGAAATGAGGGGAAATAGAATTTATGACATGTAATGCCATAAAAACAATATCTAAGATAATGATATAGGTATGGCATCATCAAGAGAAAAATTATTTAAGCCCCTGATCTTAGATTAGACTCTCATTGTTTTGTTTCAGTGATAAACAGTAAAAAGGATTGTATATATATATAATTTTATTCAAAATTTAAAATGAATATTATGGGCTAATTCCATGAAGCATCTGTGCAAAAGATTTCAGGTCTTTTGAGAATTTCAGTAGAATAACATCAGATAAAAATCATCTCATTTTGATAAATGTATCAGAATCAAGTGCTGTAATATATTTAAGAATATTTTGAAGAAATTAACAACTACTATTGCTATTACATAAATGAATTGTATTAAACACTGTAAAATGTTAAATAAAGAATACTTTATTAAATGTAAAAACAAGTCATCAAAATGAATAATTTTAATGCAATGCTAATAATGTGGAATAAATATGAACTATATATATAACGTCAACATAAACAACAGAACACATCATAGGATTTTCAGAATATATAAAAGATTTGAAACTGTAAATTATTTTTATGTCTGTATGTTTATATAAAATACATAAGTGGATCATAAAAATTTTATTGTATATAATAAATATTATGTTTTCCAATGGAGTTACAATTTGATGACCATTCTGTGTGAATAAAAAAGAAAGTTTAATAGGTAATTTTTTTTTATAAATTATTTAATTTTGAGAATGAATGTTTGTTTAATATACAAAAGGTATATATAATTACCAAAAAAATATGTTAAATTAAATAGTAAACAAAATAAAAACAATATATTTCTTATAAATAAATGCATAAAACTTCTTATTTCTTTCCAAAAACTTTACTTCTATATATTAACTAATGAACACACATATATATATATATATATATATATATATGTGTGTTCATTAGTTAATATATATATATATATATATATATATATAATCACATATTATACATTTCCAATATTTCAACTGTTTTTTACACCATTACAGTCATTTTCAAGGATCTACAACAAAAAAATACACATCTTTACATAATACTCTAAATACAAAATCTCTTTCTTATATTAACATTAAAACATCAAATTCATTATAATAAAACATATTATTTATACTTCATTATATTTTTATTTACTTCTCCCTCCCTCTACTTCCTATATTATAAAACTTGCTTTTTTTACATATTAAATATAAATTTTCAATAAAATTGAAAGAAGGAAAAAAAACTATTTAAATCAATTTAACCCATCCCTAATTACAAATTTATTTTTTTCTTTAACTATTTTATCTAACTTCCATATCAATTGTCTACATTCCCTATCTATGCTTTTAAATCTATTTAAAAACTAATGTAAATTTTTCCTCTATCCTTTAATAATTTATTTAAATACTATTTAAACATTCTATATTACATTTTATTTTACATTCCTTATCTACACCATTAATTCTATTTGAAACAAGTTTATATTTTTTTATGTACGAATATTATTTTATCGCCCTTTCTCTGTAGTTTTTAACCTTTTCCAACATTTTTATAATAAAATGTTTATGTTCAAATTCTTTATAATGTATATACACATTGAAATTTTTATCATTTAAATGTTGTTTAAATTTAGTTTTTAATCTATTGTTTGTTGTAACAATGTATGATACATTTTCCCCTCGCTCTTATAATTCAAATACTCTATAATATAAATTCCATTCATTTTTTCCATTTCTTGATATTCTGTTTTATTAATTAAATTCCCTAAATTAATATACGGAAATAAAGTTTTTGGAAAGAAACAAGAAAAGTTTTATGCATTTATTTATAATGTTGGAGAACATATATTTAAAAAAAAATAGTTGTTTCATTTGTCATTGTGTAATGATAATATTAACACAGGCAAAACTCTTCATACAGTAGTGCCACTCAGTGCCAATCAGAGTAATCAGTAGATGCCAGAAGGCTTGTGCATGAAATCCCTATCTAGTGCCTACTCATCCAATATCCCAGACTAGTTTCTGGCTTGTGGCCTTCATCAGTGAGGAGCTTTAGATCTGAGAGAATTGTACCTAGATCTTAGGATCTAATGCAACTTTCCAGCATCCACCTTTTATCTCTACTTAACTACAAAACTATGAGAATAAAATTTAAAACACAATATTTTTAATCTAAGCTCAATAACTTATATAGTCATATGGGTCTGAACCCATTTCAGTACCCATACCTTTTGGTGTCTTTGGCTCTTTACCAACTATAGCCACCACTATCCTAATAGACAGAATTGGTGTTAAACCACTAAACACCACATGATTACTATTTCTTATGCTAGTTCATTATTGTTATTAAAACAGGAAAAACTCTCCATACAATAGTGCCACTCAGTGCCAACCAGCATAATCAATGGATGCAGGAAGGTTTGTGCATAAAGTCCATATCTAGTGTCTACTCATCCAATATCCCCAGACTAGTTTCTGGATGTGGCCTTCATCAGTGAGAAGCTTTGGATCTGAGAAATAGTGATCATGTGATGTTTAATGGTTTAACACTAATCCTGCCTAATAGGGTAGTGGTGGCAATGGTTGTTAAAGAGCCAAAGACACCAAAAATATATGGGTACTGAAATGGGTTTAGACCCATATAACTATATAAGCTATTGAGCTTAGATTGAAAATATTATTGTGTTTTTAATTTTATTCTCATAGTTTTGTAGTTAAGTAGATAGAGATAAAAGGTGATTGCTGGAGGGTTGCATTAGATCCTAAGATCTATGTGCAGTGCTCTCAGATCCAAAGCTCCTCACTGACAAAGGCCACAAGGCAGAAACTAGTCTGAAGATATTGAATGAGTAGACACTAGATAGGGATTTTATGCACAAGCCTTCTGTCATCCATTGATTACTCTGGTTGGCACTGAATGGCACTACTGCATGGAGAGTTTTGCCTGTTTTAATAACAGTAATGTGCTAGCATAAGAAATAGTGATCGTGTGATGTTTAATGATAATATTATGGTGTAATATATATTGTAGAAATATATTACTTAATGATAATTTTAGTTTGTTTAAATAAAAATATGTTTATTTGTTTCTTTATTTATATTTTTCAAAAAATTTATGTATGGATATTTATGGTTGATATTAATGAAAGTTTATATATTTAATAAACATCTGTAGCATAAATATTTTATGAAATGTAAATTAACAAGCTTATGTTTGTTTTGATAATAAAATAGTAAATATATTAAACATACTAATTAAATCATGAAAACAATATTATGTATTTATTTAGCAATATTAGTACTAATATTATATATAGAGCTTGCAAATTAAGCTCTTAACAAGCTTTGCAGAATATCCTCAACCCCAGACTGGTTTCTGCTATTTGCATCATCAGTGAGTTGCCAGGATATTCAAGCATTAGATTAAAAATACCAGGACAAGCCCAGAACTTTATCTAACATATAACTATTATGTAGAAAATCTGAAATTTTCATACATCCATATCTATGAGGTTGAGGATATTCTGCAAAGCTTGTTAAGAGAATATTTTGTGAGCTCTATATATAACATTTGTAAATGCAAGCTTATTAAATTAGGTCATGTGACATCTCACTTGATTTTTTTTTTGGTAATTGTACTTTCTTAATATATTATATACATCACATGATAATTCCATCCATAAAATATATATAGCAAGTATAATAGATATATAATAATCAATTTTAGTGTAAACTATTTAACAAGGAATATTCTTTTAATTTGAATGTAAGATGTCTTTGAATTTAAGATGCAGTAGAATTTTAAGCTCAGAAAATGGGGGGGGGGGGATTTTAAATGATTTTATTTAAAAATAAGAAAAACCTTTATTTACTTAAATAGGAACTAATATAAATACAGTAACCTCACATAATTTATTGTGAATCTTCTTTAGACATATTTCCACTTTCTACATCTTCACTTTTAGAACTTGAATTCTCATCTTCACTATTCTCCCAGGATACACCATCTTCAGTCCATTTAGATCCTTAGCAATGTAATATTCTAAGAAACATATTTTTTAAATTTTTTCAGATTTATCTTTTCAAGATTGCACCCTCACTCAAGATTATATGTACATTGTTTTCTTTTTTTTCCTAGTGTAAATACTGTAACATAATTTTTTCCAAAGATAAAAAAAAAGATTTTAAAAGACAGTAGTGATATTCACTGTTACGGTAAACCTTTTTTCCTTTGATTAAAAACCTTTCTTAAAATGCAAATTAATAATTTGTCCAATTATTAAAATAAATGAAAGTTTTTTAAAAATAAATTTATCTTTAAAATTGACAAAATAATAAATAGTGGTCAACCTAAAATGTATTTTTGTCATCCAATTACAAATTGCAGCAATATGTCATTGATTTCTTTCTCAATTTGCTTTCATAAAGGCAACTTTTTCTATTAAATCTGAATCAGTCTCTAAAATAATTTATATTTTTTCAAATATTTTTTGAAAAAGATTACAAATGTGTAAAAAAAAAAAAGATTCTAAAACATATGTTTTCACTTTAAAATCAAACAAAGATATTCGGACTATCAAAATCACTGACAAGTACTCTTTTGTGTAGAGAATAAGAAACACCCAATCAGAGGGAAGGAAGGTTCTTATCTCATTGTTGTATTAATTTATTAATTGTAAAAAAATTCTAAAAGTTATTCAGTACAGTTTTTTCAATAAAATAACAGTAAAATTCGAAAAATAACATTAAAAGTAGAAGTTTGAGAGAGAGTTAAAACCATTTATGAAATGAATTAAAAATATTAACATTTCATGTTAAATCTTTTTTCTTTCGATTAAAAAAGATTTAACATACTATTCTATACATATAATGATCATAATATTATGTGCATTGTAGTGTAAAGCAAAGATCCACAAAAATAAGATGTTAAAAGTTTTGTTTCCAATTTAAGGTGTACCCCTCTTTTACAGGTTCAAAATTTGGCCTTCATCAATGAGGAGCCCTGGATCTGAGAGCACTGCACCTAGATCTTAGGATTATGGTGTTTTCAGTTTAAGACTCATAGTTTTGTAGTTGTGGAGATAAAATGTGGCTGCTGGAGGGTTGCATTATCTCCTAAGATCTAAGTGCAGTGCTCTCAGATCCAAGGCTCCTCACTGATGAAGACCACAAGCCAGAAACTAGTCTGGGGATATTGGATGAGTAGGCACTAGATGGGGATTTTATGCACAAGCCTTCTGGCATCCATTGATTATTCTAGCTTGCTGTGTGTGGCAATACGTATAGTGAGTTTTGCCTGTTTTAACAACAGTTATACACAAGCATAAGAAGTGGTGGTCATGTGATGTTTATTGGTTTAAAGTTCCTTATTATGAAATGTTATCAGCCTAGATGAGTTTCTTATGTTATTTTTCTTGAAGATCACTGATGAATGCAATAAATAAAACTGAAGTCAGTAGAAGGTTATTTTGATTTAAAAATTGTATTGATTTTGCATATAGATGAATATAATTATCAATTAAAAACACCTGAACTTTTATAAGTGGAGAACATTTGTCAAATTAATGTTTATGTTTTTTTACATTTGGTACTGGAAAAATATAATTTTCTAAAATATCATAATAAGGTGTGGTTAGACCATATCAGTTTTATAAATAGATTTTACTACGAGAAGTATAATCAATTATGAAAAAAATTGATTTAATTATGGCATTTTCATATTTTCTTAATTTTAGTCAGTGGTATACAACATATGCATCACAATCCCTCAAGGAGTTGCAGAAGAATTGTTGGGATCGTGAAACTTTTGAAAAGATCTCATGTTGAATAATAAATTTTTAATTGAAGAAACAAAAACCTAATCACTATTAAAATACATAAAAACTGCTCAACTCATTGTTTGCATGCATAATCACGTTTGGGTTTAAACACTTTCTTCTTTATATTCCAATCTGCTTTATATAAACAGCACATCATAATCGCACTTTGCTTATTTTGTTCTCATTTCTCTTGTTCATTCTCAGAGTTTTGTTCTACATACTAGTATCCTCCTAACATCGATATGTAGTATTATATTTTTAAAAGTACTGCAAATCAACAGATCTACTAAGAATCAAGTATTATACATTTTTTGTTAATATGCAGTTTTTTCGAAGATCTTATATATCAAATAGAATGTCTTGAAATATAATATGATGATATATACTTGTATGTCGTTAAAATGATTTTTATTATTACTATTCTTATATGCTTATAATAGAACAACATATAATGGATCGCGTACAATTCCAGTATGAGTATGGAGGTCGCAAGTATAAAAAGTTTGTGCACCATTGGTGTAAGTTATCATTTGGAGATTAAGCACATATTTTTGAAACACGAATCATTTTATTGTATATATATAAACACTTATCACGCTTATTTTAAGAACAGTTATATCTGCAATAAATGTTAATCAATTTGAAAAAACAAACTGGTTTGTAAATTGGTAACTGTTTGGACGCTTGTTTAAAATTGATTTAAACATAATAATTTATTAATAGATAAATAATCGAATTGTTTTATAGTTCGGGAATTAATAAGAAATTCGAAAGACTTAATTAAATGACAGATCTATAGTAAACAACATAGGACATTTTTTTAATGATATTATAAAGCGTTTATTATTATGAGAATATTCGAAATGGTTTATATAGATATTCACATTGTTATTAGTTAATTATTATTATTATATTGCGGTTTTAATGTAATTAATTAAAAACGGCGAAAACTTTTGATATTTTATATTAGTCTGCCAAAAAGAATCTGTGTCAATTATCTTTTCTTGAAGAGTATTATTAAAAAGTCGTTTATTACAGTTGGAAACGCCATGTTGTAATTAGGTTTCATTTTCTTAATTGATCTCATTATACACTTTAATAAACTGTTTGATTAATAATTATATTGATAAAAGTAAAAATTTATTTTTTCAATGTTAAAAAAATAAAGTCATGGAATATTAATGAATAATACTTTTTAGAATTATAAAATTTAATCAACTATTATTATAAACGTATAGTAGCTTCTTATTTCTTACTTTTATACTTGTAAAATGTGGTTCGGAAATCTCTCATTAAATAACCAAATAAGGATTGGAACCATTTAAACCTTAGTGACAATTCTTTATATCTTTTTTTTTAAAGTTGCAAAAGAATAAAAGTATGACACTCATTACTAATTAACTAAAATTAATGATATAAAAAATAACGTTCAAGTCTAATTCTTTCATCCTAATCTAGAATTATTCCTTGTAAACTCGAATTATCTATGGACATCAAAAATCAGACTAAGAAAGTTATGTGGTATTGATATATATATATATATGTATAGAACCACTAAATATCACATGATCACTATTTCTTATGTTAGAACATTACTGTTATTAAAACAGGCAAAACTCTTTATACAGTAGTGCCAACCAGAGTAATCAATGGATGCCAGAAGGCTTGTGCATAAAATTCCTATCTAGTGCCTACTCATCCAATATCACCAGACTAGTTTCTGGCTTGTGGCCTTCATCAGTGAGGAGCTTTGGATCTGAGAGCATTATACCTAGATTTTTAGGATCTAATGCTACCTTCCAGCAGCCACCTTTTATCTTTACTTAACTATAAAACTATGAGAATAAAATTGAAAGCACAATAATATTTTCAATCTAAGCTTAATAGTTTATATAGTAATATGGGTCTGAACCCAGTTCAGTACCCATACACTTTGGTGTCTTTGGCTCTTTAATAACCATAGCCACCACTATCTTATTATGCAGGATTGGTGTTAAACCACTAAACATCACATGATCACTATTTCTTATGCCAGCACATTACTGTTATTAAAACAGGCAAAACTCTCCATACAGTAGTGCCACTCAGTGCCAACCAGAGTAGTCAACCATGCCTAATAGGATAGTGGTGATATGGTTGTTAAAGAGCCAAAGACATCAAATGTATGGATACTGAACTGGGTTCAGACCCATATGACTATATAAGCTACTGAGCTCAGATTGAAAATATTATTGCGTTTTCAATTTTATTCTCATAGTTTTATAGTTAAGTAAAGATAAAAGGTGGCTGGAGGGTTGCATTAGATCCTAAGATCTAGGTTAGTGCTCTCAGATCCAAAGCTCCTCACTGATGAAGGCTACAAGTCAGAAACTAGTCTGGGGATATTGGATGAGTAGGCACTAGATAGGGATTTTATGCACAAGCCTTCTGGCACCCATTGATTACTCTGGTTGGCACTGAGTGGCATTACTGTATGGAGAGTTTCGCCTGTTTTAATATATATATATAGTTTGTGCTATTTTTAAAGTGCATGTTTAAATAAATTATTCTATACAATTTTATTTCAAATTCCCGTTTAACATCCTATCTTTGATAACATCCACAAAAGCCTGTCGATTCAAGTTTGCCTTTGAAAACTTAGAAATTGTTTTCCTAAAAAAACAGAGGGTTATTTTAATCTTTTTGAGTGATAAGGGCATGTTCAAGACCAGAAAAAAATGGTTTAACACTTTTTGAATCAGCTTGTTCTCATTCGCACATTGAAAATAATATATTCTACATAATATCAGATTTGCATTTTCTTTTTTGAGTTTTTTTTTGTTTTTTTAGTTTTTCTTAGTGAATCCCTTAGCACAATTCCACCATTTTGCAATCATTTACCAGTGCACCCCATTCTTTGCCACTTTGCCAAATTCCATGGTCACTCATCAAGTAAGCTACCGGTCATCAATCATCTGAATCATCATATGCAGAATGTGTGTATGAGCACACAGACATATACAATAAAATACATAAAGCATAGTGAGATGCAAAATTACATGGCATTAATGGAAATGGTAAACTTTCCAAGTTTAGTTATATGAACGCAATGCCCTCCAATACCAAATGTGTTTTGGGAATTGGAAATTTGCACCTACAAAGTGCATAAAAATATATCAGTCAATAATTCTCATTAGACCAGATGACAATTCTGACAGAAATGTTAACAAAGTCTCATTCAAATTCACAAAGTAAATGTAACATCTACTCGGTTTAACACCTATTTAAACAAACAATTATCACATATGTAAATATTAAATAAGTATACCACAAGTATTATTTAATAACTGTAATTCAGTCTATCATTGCACAGTTTTCCAGTGTCAAACCTGCTTTGTAAATTAATGCCTTGAATGGAAAGCAAATTGGATAACATTTTTATTAGGATAAATATCAAATCTGATAGAAATGTTTATACAGCATTCAAATCAGTTTATTCTACAAGTAATACCAACATTTATTAACTTGAGAAAGTTGTAAATAGACATCTATATAAGACATTGGAGGTGCAACTTTTCATTTTCAAAAAAGATTTGATACTTAGAGGCATTACCTTGATACAAATTGTCATACCATATAATACTAAATCATCTAAGCATTTTATTACTGGTATGCAATGCTTTATTTACCATCCTCTTCTACAGTTTACAATTTCGGTTGCCCCAGCAATCTTCTTCAGAACTGTTGTATTTCCTAACTTCAACTGTAAAAGAGGCTGGTAAACAAAACATTGTGTAACAGTAGCAAAGCACATGGATGATTTAGCATTATATGGTATACATTTCACAATGCAATAAGAAAGAATAATACAAATAGTCCTTGGAAAATTTATTGTTTCAGTTTGTACACATTATTCTTGCTACATTATTTGATATTTACATATATGGTATTCAATTATTTGTTCTCGAGTATTTTGAAATAAATATATATTAGCTCTATGTTGTGAATATATTGTAATATGGTGGGCTGTGGCCAACTCTGACCATGCCAATATTACAAACTTCTTAAGTTTAGAATATATTAAATTAATAGGAAAATAATATTTAATTTTCTATATGTTTTTATCATAATAATAGGTACTTTGCACATAAAAATATGAGAATTCTCAACTATTACATTTTTAATAATAATATGAATATTTTAATAGGTGGTATGGGTATGTATATATATATATATATATATATATATATATATTACAATATATATATATATTACACACATCTAAAAAAATCTGAAACTCTCTTATCTGTAAATCAGAGAATATATTATCAATATATTTTTATCTTCTAATATATATTACACACATCTAGAAAAATCTGAAACTCTCTTATCTGTAAATCAGAGAATATATTATCAATATATTTTTATCTTCTAAATCCTTTTAACATTCTTAAAAGATTTAACTGTAAATTAGATCTTAGCATTGTTTGAACTTCTTATTGTTTGAACTTCTTATAATTAATAAGAATGTGAGAATGAGTTAATCGAGTTTATTCCCAATCCCTACTTATATAAAAACAATTCGACTGTTGGAAAAAAAATTGAAAGTGAATTTTTTAAATTGAATTTTAATTAAAGCTTAATTTTTCTATGGAATCACTCATTCCATTCAATACATGGATGTTTCATCCCTGATATATATATATAAAACAAAACTTAAATATATTCCAAACAACGGTAAACAATTTATAATGCAATATGTTCCGGTTGGTAATAGATGATTCCATTTTGAAAGTTGAGTTGAAAATGATTATGAATATAATCGAAAATATTTCTTTATGAGTTTTTATTTATATTGTATTATAAATTGTTTACCGTTGTTTGGAAAATATTTAAGTTTCGTTATTGTATTATTGATATTAGCTGACATTTATTTTGTTTTATATATATATAATAACAGGATGGAGAATAAGAGTGGTCATGCCTGGAGCAATGGCAAATATTTCAAAAAATGAAATTTACTATATAAGATATAAAATATTGAGCATGAGTAATGAGCAAGATTAAGTATCAAAAAATATATAAGTATAAAGGATCATATTCAAGATATAAAAGAAATATAAGTAAGTAATATTAAAGATATTTAAATTAAGAGATATTAATGTAATGTTTAGTATCACAAAAATATATGAGAGATCTTGATATCTCTCTGAGAGATCAGCCCAGTTATCTCCTTAGAGAAAATATAAATATAATTATAAATTCATAAACCCACCAGCATTATCAATAAGTAAAAGTATAAGTAATACTCATTTATCATCATGAATGATCAATAATAAAATAAAACAACAGTCAATCCTGTGACTAGATTTGAAATGGGTCTACTGCAGACCAGGCCAACTATTAACCTTTCAGCTTGGGCAATTATTTAAACACAATTTGAATGTACCAACTTAAGTACTCATCCATTAGAAATACATAATCATCAAAACAATAATGCTGAGATATTGAAACATGCTGATCATCATCAATGCTCACTGGCCAATATAAACGTGGATTTCTAATAGATTAAACTAAATAAAATTTAATGCATGAGCTTTAAAGAATATTCTTTTTGCACCAACCAGGATGATTATTATTGATGGGAATATCATCATCATCAGTGAATGCCCATAAACACTAATATATCCCTTTTTATATATCAGACCAGCTCAGAGAATATAAGTTCTATAACTGTTACTGTAATCAAGAGATGATGTAAATATACAATATTCTAAACTCTTTTTAGAATTAAGTCTCACTGGAATAATTTTAACAATTGAATACAAGCTTATTAATAACAATAACACAAAAAATGAAGTTTAGGTCTCTAGAATAAGGCTATACACATATAAGCATTCTGATTTTGATTACTATACAAAATTCAAATTATTACATTGATTTTACAATACTTCATAATGGGTTTACCTACAACACATATATAGATATGTGCACAGACATGCATTTTGTAATATACAATGAATATATTTCAATTGACATTTAATCAAATTTTAAAAATGATCACATTTTACATGTGTTGATTAACATAAAAACAAAATTCAATTTATTACATTGTGGATTACAGTATCAATTATTCCTTTCTTATGCTATTTACTATAACAATCATCAAACATCTTAACATCACTTGTGAAAGAAATTTCTATATACTTCATTTGCCATCTCACAAATTATCAACTTCAGATGGTTTAGTCATTACCAACTTATAAAAATATCATCTATGATGATTCCTGTGGTTATAGATGACAATTAGAGTGTAGGGCAGTGATAGATAATCTATGGCATGTGTGGCAGACATGGCACATTTGAATATTTTACTGGCACACAAACTATTTACACATCATAATTTTTTATACTTTAAATTATTCAATATTTTTGTTGTTGCTAAAATCTATACTAATAAAAATTTACTGTAAACTAAATGTAGAATAAATAAATATAATATTATATTAGAATTCAATTTACAATTAAAGTCTGATTAGAAGCAATAATTAGAAAATTTAAAAAAATATATACATATGTAGGTGGGAATGGTATTTTAAGTCAAACAAGGGGGTACTGGTATACTGTGGTATTATATTCTATAAATCTGTCAAATGATTCCAGTAAAACTAGAAAGTAAACTCAGTAAAATATTTTACAACTTTTTGAAGTAAATTTTTTCAAATCTAAAGTAAAAGTAATGAAATGGTTGATCTAAATGTGTTGACACCATTCATTTTTTTTAACTTCATCAAAATCATGAACAAAGGAATGAAATGCATAATCAACTCCATCAAATGACATTTTGTGTTCTTTTGCTTGAAGTTTTGCTGTAAAAGTGAAATGTACAAATAATAATATATTTTAGCATATAATAAATCTTTAATTTATAAAATTATTAAAATTCATTTAAATTTACTTTTAAATAAATTTGTTACCATTATAATAATAGGACTAGTGAAAATATAAAAAAAAATTGTCAAGCGGTACAGAATTTCAAAATTGATGGACTGAATGAGTATGGAATGACTAACAAAGGCACCAAGGCAGTATGTGTTTTATGTTCCAGAACAATTGTATTGAGAACATCATTAGTAAAACATCATTATGAAATCAATCATAAATCACTTTGTGAAAAAAGTAAAGATGAACAAAAAGAATATATTGCCTAAGCATTTAAAAATATAAATATTCAATCAACATCTATAATGAAATTTATCAAGAACCATTTAAATATGCTGCTAGTTTTTTTTATTTCAAATGTAATTACCAAACACAGAAAACCTTTTAATGATGAAAAATATATGAAAGAAGCTTCAATGAAATTATGCACCAGTTCTTTTTGAAATTTTGAAAACAATGCAAAAATTATTCAGAGACTAAAGGATTTACCATTGACTAGAAGTATGGTTAAAGAAAAAATCCTGCAAATGGCTAACCACATAACTTACCAACAAAAAGTGATATAAAATCTTCTAGTTTAATTTTTTATTGCCTTGATGAAAATACAGACATAAATGGATCAGCTCGTTTAGCTATTTTTTAGTTGCTATTGCATTGGAAATAATATCAAAAAAGAATTGATCAGTTTAACCTCATTAGTAACAACAACAAAAGGAATAGATATTTGCAATGAAGCCTCAACTTGATGAAAAAGAAGTAGATGTTACCCAAATTGTATCAGTAACTACAGATGGTGCTCAAAGTAAAGTATGACTAGAAAAGAATATGTTTTTTTCAGTTTATTTATCAACATCATTGTACATTCTTTTCATTGCATTATACATAAGCAGGCTTTATGCATGAAAACCATCTTTAAGTCACTGGATGATATTATGAAAGTTGTGACTAAGTTAGTCAATTTTATATCTACATGAGTTTCTAAATAAATAAAAAAAAATTTAATTTATTGAATGAGATGATCTCAGTATACAATGGTTCACTTATCCACAACAATGTCCGATGGTTAAGTTGAGCACAGATTCTTCAAAAATTCATTCAGTGTTTAGATAAAATTGACTGTTTTTATGTAATAAGATAATCATTGAAAAATATAATGAATTAATGGATGTTGAATGGCTTTCAAAATTAATGTTTTTTCAGATGTGTTCACATCTTAATGAATTAAATGTGAAACTGCAAGGTGAGAGACAATTGTAGTCATATTTGATTTGATCAAAGCATTTGAAGTTAAATTACAAATTTTCAACCATGATGTTATTTCTTACACCTTCAAATATTTTCCAAATCTAAAAAAGTTCTTCACTGATTTAGAATCTCATGAGAAGCCAGATCAAGTAAAACTGATGCAAGACTTTTGTGCTGTTATTCAATTGATAATTGATGAATTTTCTTTAAGATTTATACAGTTCAGACAATTTTTAGAAATATCAAAAATTTATTTTATACTCAGACATAACATCAATGAATAGTTTCAAGTTAGAAATTTTTGAGTGGCTTAATTTGAAATATATGGAAATGTAATCAGTCGATTTTCAATCCAATTCTATATGGAAACAGAAATTTGTTGACTTGAGGAATGAGTTAGAAACAATAAAAAATCAATTATTGGATATATATAAAAAGAATGCTGAAGAGGAACTACTGGCTGCTTAGAATGTGATTCCTTAAACATTTAATAATCTTAAAAAATTAGTGACTGCTAGATTATCAATTTTATCCTCTACATATACATGTGAATCATTGTTTTCAGAAATGAATTTAATTAAAGACAGTTTGAAAAATAGAATGATAGATGAATCTAGTTTAGCATGTACATTATTAAAAGTGGCAAAAATATGAACCAGATATAAAACATTTGGCATCCAATGTACAACAACAAAAATCTTATTAAATAATATCTATTTATGTTCATTTTATGTGTTTATTTCCAAAATTTTGTTTTAATTCATAGTAATTTTTTACTCTTACATTTTATTCAACTGGTGCTCTTCTAAATAAATATCCTTCACTTGTATTTATATTATTTAGAAATGTTGTTGAATTATTTTTGTTATTATTATTATCATCATTTTGTTTTATGAACTTTTAAAAAACTGCAAAAGTTGTTTATATTTTGATTTATTAACTGTATGGCATGCCAATCATTCAATAAATATTTTTGGAAATTTTTGGCATGCACACATAAAAAGGTTTACTATCACTGGTGTTGGGTATGGAATAATAACAAGAATGACTCAAAAGTGTAAGAAAATAGTGCAAATCATAATAATAAATCCATATTCATCAGGCACCTAAGATTCAAGTCATGGCTCTATTATAGCACTTATTGATGATAAAGAAATGCAACTGTCCATGGAAAATGATATACAGCCCTATGTTATCTGTATATTTTAATAACTTTAAAGTATAAAAATGTAATTCCTATACAATAGATTTTTACATAACCCTAACACCTACGATTTCATATGAATATTACTCTCCTGACCACCATCCTATATCTTCTACATTGAATAACTCACTTAACATCGTAAAATATGCAAACAGCATTCTAAAATAATTTTCAAAACACAATATTAAAGAAACAACAAAGATCTAACTTCATGTCAAGATGATTTTTTTTAAAGTTTTCATGCACAAATGATCTTGATAAAACATCCATCAGTACCATACTTTTATATGTCAAAGCATTGACCAGGATTCAAACCCAGGTCAGCTGCTTGGAAGGCAGCTATGCTAACCACTAGGCCACTAATGCTTGATGGCACCATACTTTTATTTATTTGTTATTATATAATTTATAGATCGGTATTAGGTCTTTCTCTATATTTCAACAGATAACATTCATAAAGATAAAATATCAATAAATTAAAGATATTATCTAATGTATGCATATTCAAGCATTCACACTAAATAAATATTTTAAATATCCTCGGGTGTTTTTAAAACATTCATCTTCATTCATCAATTCTTTTATAAAAGAAATACACACGATGATAATTTTTATCAATGGTTCATTCCACTGTTTAATATTAAATTCAAGCAATATAAAATACTAATTTAAAATACTAATTAGGATATATCATTTTTAAAAAAACAACAAATTATTAATACTTATATAAGGCTAGAACCTAATGAAAAGAAATTACTAATGATCTCAACCATTATTTAAATCACTTATGGCGATCTGCTTCTTGGCCCATACATTCAGAAAAGCCAATTATGATTGTAATTTACCTTATTCAGAATTATTTAACATAATAATAATAATAATAATAATAATAATAATAATAATAATAATAATAATAATAATAATAATAATAATAATAATAATAATAATAATCAGAGCTAGTTCAATAGACATCTTTGAACTAAGTGCAGAGAATGAAGATGAGACACCTAATGACCTAACAGAACAAACTGAAGATAACTGGACAGAAGAAGAAATTCAAGAAATCAACATCCAGCTTAATAATACAATACCAAACAAGTTATATGAATCTTTTAAAAAATTATTTTCTGATAGATCATTAGTTCTCACAATTACAGACAGAAATCTAACTTTGTATAAATTTCACAAAGAGTTATTATATCAAAAGCTAACAGAAGAAAACTTATGGGACTCAGTCTCAGAGATAGGTGAACATACAAACTTGCGATATATAGCTATACAATTTTTTAATGAAAATCAAAAAATGAGATTCAAATCACAAATAAAAACAATGGGTGGATATGTAATGATTGTTGTAGATGAAAATCTGCAAAATTATTGTTCAGGAATCATAAAAAATGCATATTTTGGGTTTAGCTTTCATGATTTCAAAAGTATGGTCCAACCATTTGGACAAGCCATATACATTAAACAAATCTTGTGCAATTATACACCCACACTTATATACACCAACAGTTATCAATTTAAGATAAAGCTGCACCAGCATATTAAGCCAGAAGAAATTTCAAGACAAATTATGGATCAGGGGCAGTGTTATACCTAAACATTAAAGGGCTAAGGCCACAATGTTTTGGCCATGAAGAAAGAAGCCATTTAATTATAGACTGTCCAAAGAATGAAAATAATAAAGGATTTGATATATCAGAAGAAAAACTAGAAAGGCAAACAAACTGTAAAAAAAGGGGATATAAAGAAAATACTGACATCGGATGTAGTAACTCAGGGAAGTGAAAAGGAAAAAAATTCTATACAATCACATATGAATACAGATAAGCAAGAAAGTGAAACTGCAAATGTAAATCATGATGATAGCAATATTGGTGAGATTCCAGATTCTTCATTAAGGCTGGAGGAAAAAGTGTGCCTTAAGATAAATAATACAAAAGTAAAAGAAAAAAGGGAATGATATACAAATGCATGCAGTTAAAGCTTTAGAAAAAATATAGACAAACACACACCAAAAAAAATGTTGATGGGAAGCAATATTATGAAGAGAATATGAATATGAATTTGGACAAAGAACTGGAATTAACTAAAAAACAAAGAACTAGGAATAATATAAATATTGAGATTACTCAGACAATAATGCCAAATATGCAGCAAGTTACTCAGAGTAATATTGAACAGAAGAGAAAGCCAGGAAGACCCTCAAAAAACAGGAAAACAGGAAAAAAACTAAAATTAGGAGAGCTTATGTTTGATGACACAGGAGAATGGTATCAAATGGACAGATATACTGATGTTTAATCTGAAAGTGAATTTGAAGATGCCCAAGATTTACAATTGATAGACAGCCAAAGATAAGTATAATTAAAGATAAAGTAAATTCAAACAAATTCAAAGTAAAAAGTAAATCTTTATAAATGAAAATTAAAATTGCTTCTTTTAATGTACAGGTTTGAATTCAATAGAAAAATTATTTCAGTTGAATCAATAGATCAATAAATCCTAGAAAGATTGTTAACTCGGAGTTAAGTCTTCTTTCTATGCTAAAAGGTAGAGTGTTAACTCGGAGTTAAGTCTGCTTTCTACGATAAAACCTAGAAAGAGTGTTAACTTGGCTTAGCAGCTAACAGTGTAGCTTTTTCCGATGCTAAAAGCAGAGGAAAATGTTGTAGTTGTTTGTGTCACACATTACATCATAGTGCTGTGTTATGTATTTTATGTAACAATATCGTACGAGGATGTGTTAAGTTGATCATGTCAAAATTATTTAAATGTTCATTGGGGCCTTTTTTTAAGACAAATTGATGTACAGTTACCTTTTAAAAATTTTAACAGTGTTGTGATTGTTCCTCATAAAGCTGTAAGCCTCCTAAATTCTCTATTAGGGTGGGGTAGCATAAATTTTTTGACGATCATGCTTTGAGACACGTTTTAGCAAGAATTTTCCCAAGACCAAGAAGATGGCTAATTCCAACACAGAAAACTTAAAAAGATGGGAATTACCAGACATGGAAGCCAGTGCTGGAACATTTCTACAGCAGAAAAAAAAACATTCTGCTGAAAGAAAAGATTGGGTTGTGTGGCAAATATATGCAGATTTGAGGTCCAAAAACATCTTTTGTCTTTCATTTGTAAATCTCATTGTTGCCAATGGAAATGTTCACTTCGTAAAGGGCAGCTTGTTTGAGGGATTCCAAATGGCCTTTGTCAAATGTAAAAAATAAAAGTAACTTCAATTTTTATTTAAACATACATCCCTTCTCCCAATAATTGTTGTCATCAGCAATCAAATGTAAAATAAAAGAAGTAACTAAAATTTTTATTTAAATATACCCCAAAAAACCCTGTTTCTCCCAATAATTGTTGTTGTCTGCAATCAAATGGTCAAATAAAAGTAACATCAATTATTCTTTAATCATACAGAAAAAAAACCCTCCCACTAATTGTTGTCGGAAATCAAATGTAAACCAATAAAATTAAGACCATAAATTATTAGTTAAACATAACCCAAATTACTATTTGAACATACACCAAAAAAGACCTGCTCTTGTCAATAAAAATTAAAGAAACAACTATTATTGTCCCATTGTCAAACCAAATATTATTTGGGAAACCAAAATAATTTATAAATGAAAAAAAGAAAGTCAAATCGGTTGTCAATAGAATGGTAACCAATAAAAGTAATTTAAATTTTGATTTAAACATACACACAAACAAAAAAAAACCCTTTCTCCCACTAATTGTTGTTGGCAATCAAATGTAAAGCACTAAAAGTAAGGTAAATTATTTTTTAAACATAACTCAAATTACTATTTGAACATACACCAAAAAAGACCCTCTTGTCAATAAAAATGAAAGAAACAACAACTATTATTGTCCCATTGTCAAACCAAATATTTTTGGGAAACCAAAACCATAATTTATAAATGAAAAAAAAGAAAGTCAAATTGATTGTCAATCAAATGTAACCAATAAAAGTAACTTAAATTTTTATTTAAACATACACAAAAAACAACCCCTTTCTCCCAATAATTGTTGTTGGAAATCAAATGTAAAATAAAAGTAACATAAATTAGTATTTAATCATCACCCAAAAACACCCACCCGTCTCACTAATTCTTGTCAATGAAATGTACACCACTAAAAGTAATGTAAACTATTCTTTAAATGGTTACACCCCTTCTCCCAATAATTGTTGTCAACAATCATACACAAAAAAATGCCTCTCCCAATAATTAGTGTCAATCAAATGTAAACCAATAAAAGTAAGACTGTAACTTATTATTTAAACATAACCCAAATTACTATTTGAGGTTCATACACCAAAAAACACCCTCTTGTCAATAAAAATTAAAAAAACAACAACTATTATTGTCCCATTGTCAAAAATATTTATTTGTAGAACCAAAACCATAATTTATAAACGAAAGGAAGTCAAATTGGTTATCAATCAAATGTAAACCAATAAAAGTAACTTAAATTTTTATTTCAACATACACACACACACATGGAAAAACAAACAAAAAAACATTTCTCCCAATAATTGTTGTGGGCAATCAAATGTAAAATAAAAGTAAGGTAAATTATTATTTAATCGTACACAAAAACACCCCTCCCACTAATTGTTGTCGGCAATCAAATGTAAACCTATAAAAGTAACGTAAATTTTATTATTTAAAGATCTATCAAAAAAACCCATTCTCTCTTGAATTTTGTCAATCAAATTTTAAAAAACAGTAATACTCTTTAAAAAACACACAAATTACTATTTGAACATACACCAAAAAAGACCCTCTTGTCAATAAAATTTTTTAAAAAAAGCAACTATTATTATCCCATTGTCAAAAATATTATTTGGGAAACCAAAATAATTTAAAAACGAAAGGAAGTAAAATTTATAAACAAAAAAAAAAAAGTCAATATTAATAGAGAATCGCTAGCCTGGGAATGTTATATTAATGTGTTTTTGGTTAGAAATAGCGCCATCCCACAGCTGACATGAAGGATCAAATGAGAACCGATAAGTATAATTAAAGATAAAGTAAATTCAAACAAATTCAAAGTAAAAAGTAAATCTTTATAAATTAAAATTAAAATTGCTTCTTTTAATGTACGGGTTTAAATTCAATAGAAAAAATATTTCAGTTGAATCAATAGATCAGGGAAACAAAACCTCATATAATGGGGCTGCTTGAAACCAAAATTTATGCAGGGTCACAAATTGATCCAGTAAAATTTCTAAATAGTGAGGGCTTTGTTGTATATTCAAGAAACTCTACCTCTCCATCAGCCAGGACAGGTCTTTTGATAGCTACCGCTTGCCAGTTTACCAATTTTCAAATCATATACATTGATGCAAATCTATTAATCATTACTTTATTTCACAAAATAATTAAAATAAATGTAATCTTTGTTTATATGCCATTGTAAAAATATAAAATAAATACAATAATTGCCACAATTAATTCAACACTGGGATCTACAGCTAATCCAACAATTTTGATCGGAGACTGCAATGCAACATATGATGAGTTTGTAAAAATAAGTGGATACATAAATTATCAGTTCCATTGATGATGCAAGAGGTTTCGTGTCTGGAGATGCTGTTTCATTTCATAATGGCCGATTTTCAACATTAATTGATCTTTGTTTTTACTCTCCAGTGTTTCATCATCTAATAAGCATGAAGTTAATCCCATCAACAATTTCTGATCACTCAGCTCAGTTCATATCAATTGACCTCAGTAATATATAAGTCTCTAGACTGCCACTAACTAGAACAATAAGAATGTTGATTCCAACCTTAACACCCAAATTTATTTTTCAGAAACTTATATTATGTGGAATAAGATTCTTTCAATGACCTTTAATCCAATACAGCAATATTTAGCTTACATTAATATCTTGTCATTTAACATTAATCATATAGTGAAAAATCAACCACCTCCCTCGGGTTGTTGAAGCTTGCAGAACAAATTCATAAATGTATTGTGGTGATAACCCCTACTCAACACACACAGAAACATATACATATACTAACAAATGCTTATAACAAGGCATGCGAAACACTAAAGAGCTATTTAAAAAATAAAAAAAGTAGAATATGCCTAATGCATCAACACACATGGACTCGGCAATTCATTAGGTGGGCATTAGGGAGGGGACCTGAAATCAATGTGCCATTACCAATTAAAATCAACAATGAAACATTTACTGGAAATAATATGATCTTGCCAATTCTTAACTATTTTAAAGATAAGCTGGGACCAGGGAAATTGATACAATACCAGCCAAAGGTATTTGGAATGGCAGAGATTGAATCACCATATGCAATAGATGATTTTATAATGAAAATGAATAAAATTCCCAACAACTGTCACTCAGGAAGCCCTGAAATTCCACTGTTCATATTAAAACACCTTGACAAGCTAACTAGCAAATGCCTGTGCCAGCTGGCAAACTATTTACTGCAGGGAATAATAACAATGGAGGGAGTTAATACGATTGCGATTGCGATGGTGCCGTTTAATAAAAAAAAGAAGCCCATCCCTCTGTTATCAGAGATAAGGCCAATATCAATGGGTTCATTGCCCATAAAGATTTTAGAGAAAGTAATTAAAGATAAAATAGAACCATTTATTTTGCTGATGATTTCTCCAGCTCAATTTGGCAAAAAACATTCATCTGCCATACAAGCTGCTATTTTGACATCGGTTAGAGAAAAGAAAAGATATGGCCCGATTGTTGTACAGCTGGATATTGCTTTGGCTTTTGACAATGTTGATATATCTGTTGAGATTATTGAATGACACTGAAATGCCAAAATCACATATATATGTTATAATAAATTTACTCTTAAATCGTGAGCTTCACATCACCCTAAATAGCAGAAATTCGCCAGTATTTCACACCAACTACATCAGTTTCACAGGGATCCCCACTTAGTGATATCTTATTCATTTTATATATAAATCCCCTTCTTGTTCGACTACAACAGACATTTGAGGGAATGGAGATCCTGGGAACAGGTCAAAAATTGACCTGCATTGCATACATGGATGATATTACAGTTTTCCTGACATCAAAAAGCAGATACCAAAACTACAGATGATTTTAGAAGAATACTCAAAGGAATTTAAACTAGGTTTTAATCCCAAAAAAACAGCAGTGTGGACCATATTCACGGGAAGGCCATGTACATCCATTTTTCAGGCAAAGCCAGGTTCATTTCTTGGGTTTCTGTTCCATCTGGGGACTGCTGGCATGAGATGTCATTTGCAGAACAAATTGAAAAATGAAATACAGCAGAGTGAGACTCTCTAGCCAATACTTATATGTCAGTATATTCTAAGATTCAAATGATTAATAGTTTGATGATGACTAAGATAGTTTACTTTATGCTGGTGGTTGCTTTCTCAAAGGCTTTTATCTCTAAAATTAAGACCATTTGCAATCAGCTACTATGGTCAAGGAAAGTCATGGTGATATCAATGGCAAAACTATGTCAACCACTGAATACAAATGGTTTGGGGTTACATGATATTGGTATTTTTGACAAACAGAGAATGAGAAACAATATAATTGATATTTTTAATAATTTCCAAAAATTAAGCAGCTCATAGAGGTTATTCCAACTGATAAACCACCACCAAAAAAATTATCACATTTTGAACAATTAATATATCATTGTAAAACAGAATCAAAAATCCCAGAGCAATTTATTAATAAGTACAAATACTGGGAAATTTATGAACTAATAAATGAAGATAATAACACAAATGCTTTGGAACCAATAGTGGGAATTAATAATAAACAACTGGTTAAAAGACATCAATTGATCCCTTTTGTGAGTTATGTCATCGAGCTGAGGAAACCCTATCACATCTGATACATCACTGTGAGGGACTTAGGCAGATAAGAAATCTGATAACTGGCAATTACAGGAAGTCTAATGTAACAATGCATCAATTAATTTCTACATTTAGAGAGGTATTAACACCAAGTGTCAGGGCAGGGGCAGCAACCTTTGTGCTCTATGCATACTGGTGTACTAGATACACCTTCCTAATTGGTAACAATTCCACAAGGCATTCAGCTACTTTTTTAAATAAACTTGCAATGATACAGAAAAGGGATAAGACACTGGCCAGATCTGACATTTATGCAGCCACCTGGTCATTACTTAAGATTAAATCAATGTTATAGTGACGAAAATGATAAAACTCTTAGGAATCGGTATAGTGGGTTTTTTTTGAAACCCTGAAATCTTGCAACATCAGTGAATTTTGGGAATAGGACACATTCAAAAGAAACATATGACCAAAACTTGGGAGTTAGATCAATAAGGTCTTTGTAACACCAGTTTGAACATTGTAAGTTGGAAAAATTAAACATTATAAAGAAAGTTAGAAGAATAAGCATGTCAAATTAGCAACATGGACAATTTACCAATAATTTCCCCTTCTGTTATAAGTGATTGATTTGCTAATGGGTTCAAATGATAAATTATATTTGACCCATTTGGGACATAAATAAATTGAAAATTGTGTTATAACATTTGGACTGTTGACCTAGGTAGAATGGACAATCCAGGATATTATATGTAGACAAGAACTATAACTTAAGCTCATGTAAATCCAGAAAGAACTCTAACAAAATTGACAATGTAAATGTTAAAATTTGTAATCAACGTGTAGCGGTCCAATTTACTATGTAACCACTAATATTGTATTCTTTTGAGACAATAAAGGTCTTTTGAAACATCATCATCATCATCATCATCATCATCATCATCATCATCATCATAATAATAATAATAATAATAATAATAATTATAAATGTAACCTTTTTCTTGTTATATTCAATAAAGTCCTTTTGAAAGATAATAATAATAATAATAATTATTATTATTATTATTATTATTATTATTATTATTATTATTATTATTATTATTATTATTATAATAAATGTAACCTTTTTCTTGTTATATTCAATAAAGTCCTTTTGAAAGATAATAATAATAATAATAATAATAATAATAATAATAATAATAATAATAATAATAATAATAATAATAATAATAATAATAATAATAATAATAATAATAATAATAATAATAATAATAATAATAATAATAATAATAATAATAATAATAATAATAATAATAATAATAATAATAATAATAATAATAAAAAATAAAAATAAAAAAAAGTTAATCTATTTTAAGATTAAATTTAAAATTTAATAACAAAAAGTTAGTTTTAAAATTTAAAAAAAAAAAGTAATATTCTAAATATTAACATTAGACTTAATAAAAAAATGATAAAGTTTTAAAATTACGAAAAGATTTTTTTCTCTCCTCCTGCTCATAAGCTGAACCCTTGTCAGAAATCTTGCCTTGTTGCCTAGTTACAGGCAAAAGCTTTGTGCACAAATCATACTCTTGTCTCTGCACCATTTTAAGAAATATAAAAATAATAATAATAAAATCCAGGAAGAATATTAATCATCATGAAGAAATAATTGTTCATTTAAGTTTTTTTCTGTGTGCATCTATTCAGGCATGTAATATCTCCATAAAGTAAATAATTTATGGATCCATCTATGAAAATATTTCTTACATATGTATCTCTTGGCTTCGATCATTATATATAGCAGATATATTGCAATAAATAAGACATAAGTAATATTCGCATTTTCCATCGGTCAAAAACATTAGTGAAAACATTATATAATATAAATTATTTATTTCACACATGTAGTTTATAAATTAAAATAAATATTTCTTTCTTAAAAATATTCTTTTAAAATGTAAATCTTTTCACTAGATATTTTTTTCAAGTAAGTGACAGCTATATATTATTCAAAGCATTTATTAACTGATATTATTTCCAGATAAAATCATTTTTAAAGTGTATAACTTATTTATTGATTTGATCAATAGCAAGTCCTTTTAAAAGCATAAAAGACATTCAAGTCATCTTCAATTTGCCTTTAAACATATTCTTAAAATGTAATTCCATTTAGATTACATTAAAGACAAATTTTAAACAGCCACTCATTGTACTATAAAACATTTTAAATTCAGTTTTTAAACTCAGATGCAGATTCTTAATTTTCTTTTCTTTCTTTCAAATTTAACATTATGATAAAGATTTTTAATAAATATCTGATTCTTCTTAATTGACTTTAATAAATTACTTTCATTGTAATATGATAAAGTTATTGTAAATAAATGTTCACTCATCCAGGCATATTATTTATAAAAATATGTTATATAAATTTTTTCTGGTTTTGTTGTAGTATATTCCTTGGCATTTGGTGTTCATTGTCCCAATATTTAATGAGCTACTATAATGTTCCATAGAATTATTGAGGTCTTAAGCTAAGTTTAAGAAAGATAGTCTGACAGAGAAATTTGGTTTTTTAGTGAATCATTATTTAAATAGTTATCCCAATTATATTTTTGAAAACACTTTTAAGTAAAATAATAATTTAAAAGAAATTACTACTGTCACAATATAAAAAATTATAGTTATAAATTTCAAACTAAATCTGTCTTAATCTGAGTCTGTAAATCATTGTATCACTAAAATCACTGTGTAGATTGGCTTCAACCTCTCATTTTATACTGGTTTTAATCCAATGATTTCATTGGTCAATCCCACTTGTACAAATCTGCTAATTTACATAATTAGATCAATATCATTTTTAAAATTAAGTTTTAAAACTGAATCATCAAATATTATTAAATTATTTAATACCTTAAATATTAAATATTTTTATCTAGAAATTAAATATTATTATTAAACAATTTTTAATATTTTAATAATCTAAAACTGTTTATAAAATAAAATACTATATCTAAATAAAATAATAATAATTTTTAATTATTACTTTTCTAATATTATCTCTAGACTTTATATTTATTACACTTTATTATGTATCAAAGTTTTGTTAACAAGTTAAAATTGAACTTTTCTTTCCCTAACTTTTTGAAAGTCTACATGTTTACACAATCACCTTTAATCATATGATACTTTCAGCATTTTCTAAACTAATATTAAGTTAACTATCATTTAAATATTATTTTAAACAAAATAATTACTTTAAACATATAATATAAAATATTTTCTGCTATAATTAAGCTATTCTACCATTATAGTATCTTTTAAATATAATAAAATTAATGCTATCTTTCAAAACAATTTATTGTATCATTTTATTATTTAATTTATCTCCAAATGAGTTCAAACTATCTAATATATCTGTATAAGCTCCTGTCTACTGAGTTTGAATGTTTTCCATATATAACCTCAAAACTGTATGCTAGAAAATAACCTAAATTTATTTTTTTTTAAAAAAATAGCTACTTATCCAACCCTACCTAAACTATCTGTACCTATTGTAAGAGTGCAATATTTATTAAATATTTTTGAGATAATATTAAAATAGAATTCAAGATAAATGCTAAGAAGACTAAAGTAGTGTTCAATGCTTTTTTACATGAAAAAAAATAAAAATTGATGATAATGAAAGTTAACAACTACAAACATCTTGACCAAAATATTAATATAACATGATCACCATTTTCTATGCTTAGACAAACTGTTAAAACAATAGTAAACTATCCATATAGTAGTGTCATCCAGGGCAAGTCTTAGTAATTAAGGTATGCAAGAAGGTTTGTGCATAAAATTTCTATCACTTACACAGTATCCCCAGACTAGTTTCTAGCTTGTATATTTATCAGTGAATAGCCTTGTATTTAAGAGTACGGCACCTAGATCTTAGGATCTAATGCAACACTCTAGCAGCCACCTTTTACCTTTTTGATTAACTGTAAATGAAAGCACAATAATGTTTTCAATCCAATCTCATTCACTTGTATTGAATCCTAAGGTCTAGGTATAGTGCTTTAAGAGCCAAGGCTTCTCACTGATGAAAACAGTCAAGCTAGCAACTAGTCTGGAGATATACCCAAACCTTCTTGCACCCATTGATTACTATGGCTTGCAATAGATGGCACTACTGTATGCAGAGTTTGCTAGTGTTTTAACATCTTGTGTAAGCATAGGAAATGGTAATCATGTGATGTTAATGATTTTACCAATCCTTCCCTTGGTGACTATGATTATTAAAGAACCAAAGACACCAAAATGTATATATAGTGTACTGAGGATCTGTATAAGTATTCAGGTGAATGACCTTGGATTGAAACATTATTGTGTTTTCATTTTGGACTCCTAGCTTTACTGTTAACTAAAAGATAAAAGGTGTTTGTTAGAGGGCTGCATTGAATATTAAAATCTAGGTGCAGTACTCTTTGATCGATGGCTTTTTACTGATGAAAGCCACAAGCTAGAAACTAGTCTGAGAATACTGGACAAGTAGGCAGTAGATAAGGATTTTACACACAAACTTTTTTGTATCCATTGATTACTATGGCTTGCACTGAGTGGCATTACTGTATGGAGAGTTTGCTGCAAATTATTAATAGGATTAAAATATAATGAATAAAATTAATAGTGGAATTGAACTAGGAATGAAGTATGTTTAGTACAACAATATTAACAAAAAAATAAGACTATATATAGTCAAAATAAGAGTCATATATCACATGACCCTATCTCTTAAGCTTGTAAGTTTTAAACAATGAGGATTGCCAATTCCTCTACAAGCTTTATGATAAATGCTTAGCCAGAGTCAGCACTTAAAATATCTCTGTCAGGAACCCCTCCCCAAACCCTTGACCATGGTTTCGTGCTTTGGCACTCCTCAGAGAGGTATCAGGGTAGGTTCAGACACTAGACTATATGTTTGAAAATGTTTTTCTTTTAAAAAAAAAATAGATGTGTTTTACCCGTTTTAACATACATATCTGAAACTTGGGTAGGAAATGTGCATTGGAGGTAAAAACAATAGATCGGAAGTTAAATATATGAGTGAAAGAACAAGGAGATATCATTGACATTATTAAAAAATTTAAGACTGAAATGAAGCTAGATGAATGTATTGTTTAAAAAAAATTCCAGTAGATTCGGCAATTAAAATTAAAAGACCTAGAAAGAAATCGTGTGTGAGTTGGATTGATGAGATGAGAAAGCTTGCGGGAGTTATGTGGAAAAAAAGAAGCCACGAATAAAAGAAACTGAATTAAACATAGAGATTTTCGTCCTGCAATGGATCGATGATGATTGAATGTAATGGTAATGATTTGTTCGTAACATCATGATCTAATTAATAGTTCATCATATAATCAATTATAAAATATTTTTCTTGATATTGAATAATAGAATAAATGTTATGTTTTGCTTGAAGAATTTTTCCATAAAAAATCTTTGTTTATAGATCTATTAAAACTAGGTGTCGCTTGCATATCATATGATTATAGGATTTCTGGACATATGGCCTATGCATATAAGACTTCTGTCGACGTTTAAAGAGAAACCATTTTGCATTACATCACATGTATATATTATATGATTATTTGACTATATTTTGAATGCATTATTCAGTATCTATGTGCTATAAATTTGACTTGCGTTATCTTTATTAACAAGAGAATATTTTTTTAAAAAAATTATTACTTATAATGCGACTGCTTTTATATTTGTGCGTATTGTCCATGCTCCTATATCTAATTTATGCAATTGAAACTTAACATAAAAGGGAGCCTATTATTTCAAATTCTGTTGTCGCATAATAGCTCTTAGTATTTCCAGAAAGTTTTTCTATTCTTATTTTTTTTTTTTTAACTCATCAGATAGATTACCGCTGTATTGTATATGGAGAAACTAAACTAAATAATTAAAATCAATGCGATTATTATGTCATTATCAAACTATTACTAAAAGAAAAATAAAAAAGTCAGGGTTTATTGTCTCGTTTTTCGAAGTCTTCATTTTATTTTGATTTACTTGTTATACTGTATTCGTGACCAAATTAGATTTTAGATACGATTCACTGATTTATTACAGTTAGCCTTTTATGTAAATATGCTTTAACGTTGGATGTTCTTTTTTAATCCGGGTATGGTTATCGCAGGTGCGTTTCGCCAACGGTTCTGAAGCTAGATTTTGCTTTACTAGTGAATAAAGTTGTTTCAGTTGGACACAAATACGCGCATGCACCTTTTCTTTTCGTTTATAAAACACTTCTTCATAAAGAAGTAATAATAAGAAAAACCATAAAGCACTTTTAAAGATACTCTTTGGAGAAAAGCAACAAAGAATTAACTTCACGTTGTAAATAACGAGATTAAATTATTTAATACGGCTCAGTTAAATAGCTTACAGCTTTTGTGTAAGTAACGTTTATGATTTTACCACAGTTTTAGCTTCTTTTTTTAATTATACAAATAAAATTTAAAAAATCAGCTTTAATTGAAACTGATATTTTGATCTTCTATAAAATAATTCAAAACTCTTGTGTTTGAAGGCTTTTTGACATATTTAATTGCGGGTTGTTGTAATATTGTTTGTTTTTTTAAATAGAACTCTCCCCCCCCCCCTCACACACACACACACACACACAAATGATTTTTATATATTTTAGAACAATCAATTTTCAACAAATTAAAATTTATATACAAATAAGTCTTGTGTGATTTTTAATAGTAGCGCATAGCTTATTCACTTTCATATCCAAATACACATGTTCCATTCTTACTCTATTGTCAAAAAAAAAAACAGTTATTGGTAGAACCATAACTTAACAACCAACCCGACCCTAAGAAAGTTTCCTATTATTTTTTTACTATTTCTAATAAACTTATACCCTAATTCAAGTTCTAGCATTTGAGATCTAAATACATGGATTTCTAATAAAATTCAACCTCATAGTTTTACCAATCAAAGCCTTCCTAGCTGAAAGAATGACATCCGCTAACATGGATGCAATATGTTCTTTGCATGAGGGAAGATAAAACACTTGGAACATTTTATCTATGAATGCATGACCTTATTTATGTATCATTAGCCTATAACAGCTATTACCTGTAACCAATCTTTAATATTAGCAGTCCTAATTGAAAATATTCAAAGAGAACTGGTTCCTAATATAAGGTTTTCAGTATTCATCCTCAACATCTTATCAATAATTTGTTAAAAATTAAAACCAGAGATCAAACTCTGGCTCCTATTGGTATTATAGTAACCACTCAGAGCATGACCTCTCTATCAGCTCCACAGAGATATACAGACCCTAATTTAGAAATTAAATTATATTTAGCAGCCTTAATTTTATATGTATTTAATCTTTTTCATGCTATTAATCTGAATAAAAAGCATTTTAATAAGATTCTATTATTCTGTAGGAATTTTTATTTCAATAATGGTATAATTAATAATTTGTTAAGTGCATATTCATTATGTAAGTAATATGTATTAAAGCTATAACCTTAAGACTGTACACCTAGAGATGTGACAGTAGAGACCTCTACAAATCTTGTCTTTTAAAGTCATTAATCCTATGTTAAGGTTTGTAAAGGTACCTACTGTCACATCTAGGCATATAGTTTTAAGGTTATAGCCTTAATAATGGTGTATCTTGTTTGTTTAATTGAATAACTATTTCTTAATGCTTAATCAATTTTATTTTAAAAGTAATAGTAGTAGAAAGATATATTCTAGAGCTAAAGATTACTGGATTGAAACTCAACCTAAAGTTTTGATCCGCAAATGTTTTTAACTGTTCTAGCAACTAAGATTTGATCCTGGAAGAAAACAATTATAAACTATTCCCATGGAATATGCTCAACATTTTTAAACCTAGATAGAATATTAGTGTCTGAATAAAGAGAAAGACCAATAAGTGGATCTGGCACCTGTTAAAATGTGATACCCTCTCCACCTAAAGAGGACATCACATTTCTAAAGGTGATCACATTATACACAAAAATGCTTTTGTTTTACAAACTGTGTGCCAATATTGACCTAATAAATCAAGATTGATTTGAAACTTTTTATTCTCTAGTTAATTAATAATGAATAATTAACAAGTTTGACTATAGACTGTCAGCCTGGAAAAAAAAAAAACTTCCTAAACATTCATGTAATGGGAAACAATTTCCACAATTTATATGGCTTGAAATTACATCTCAGATTATAGGAAAGCTTAGCAAATTTATATATATATATAGATAGATAGATAGATAGATAGATAGATAGATAGATAGATAGATAGATAGATAGATAGATAGATAGATAGATAGATAGATAGATAGATAGATAGATAGATAGATAGATAGATAGATATAGATAGATAGATAGATAGATAGATAGATAGATAGATAGATAGATAGATAGATAGATAGATAGATAGATAGATAGATAGATAGATAGATAGATAGATAGATAGATAGATAGATAGATAGATAGATAGATAGATAGATAGATAGATAGATAGATAGATAGATAGATAGATAGATAGATAGATAGATAGATAGATAGATAGATAGATAGATAGATAGATAGATAGATAGATAGATAGATAGATAGATAGATAGATAGATAGATAGATAGATAGATAGATAGATAGATAGATAGATAGATAGATAGATAGATAGATAGATAGATAGATAGATAGATAGATAGATAGATAGATAGATAGATAGATAGATAGATAGATAGATAGATAGATAGATAGATAGATAGATAGATAGATAGATAGATAGATAGATAGATAGATAGAATACATGAAAGTAGTCAACACTTAAATAAATCAATAACAAATAACAATCTCAATCCAAAGTCAAGGAAACTTGCTTTTTACAATCTATCATTGAGTATTATTAGTTTTATTATAAATTATCAAATACCAAAAAGTAAATTAGTCAATATAGTAAACTAAGTGTACCAATTCCCAATTAAATTGTAGCCAAAATTAAATTACAAATCCATTATCAGTGTTTCCCTTCCATGACTGACTTCCTATGATCAAATAACACAACACAAAACCTATATATATATATATATATTATCCAATCTTACGTATATATATATTATCCAATCTTACGTAATTCTAACTGCAAGTATCTTTAATGTCAAAGGTTAAATAAATTAATAGCTTCAGAATAATAAATCTTTATTAAAAGAGATTTTTAAATTTTTCTTTTCATTTTTTTTTAAAAAAAGACAATCTGAACCTGAAAACATAAATTTATAATCTGTATTTTTTTAATGAATATATACTTAATTCTGCATGACATATTCATGGAAAAAATACAGGCTATAAAATTGTGTGTTGAGGTGGTTAAAGTTGTCTTTTTTAAAATATATATATAAAAGAAAGAAATCTTATTTATTAAACATTTGTGATTCTGAAGCTATTAATATATTTAAGTTTGGTTGTTTTTTTAATAGTAAAGGCAATTGAATTGTGAGTTGACGTTTTGGGAAAGTAGGATAAGATAAACTTATTTTGAATTATGTTATTTTGCACTTTAGAAAACTGACTTGGCAGGAAATCTATTAGTAGTAGATATATAATTTAATTTTGATTAGTGATTTAATTGTGAATTGGTGTACATAGTTTAATTATAAAAGTATAAGCTTTAACTCAGACTAATGTAATCCTAAATGTATAAAGATGGTATGACTTGCAATAGTCGAAAATCAGCTAAACATATTTTGTTTAAAAATAAAAAAACAGATTTATAAAAGCTTTTCTCTATATGGTCTTCTTATATTTATAATGTATTTAGTTTATATATGAAAAATGAGTGCTGATTTATCATGAAATATGTATATTGAAGATCATTTATCTTATTCACATGTATGTGGTCATGTGCCATTGGTTGTATAAGATGGACTAAATGACTGAAGCAATCTTGAAAGTCTGGGTTCAAACACTCTCTAATTACATATTAGCTTAACTATATATACTACACTTGTGGTTAAATATTAATGAAATTAAGCAAATGTGACAAAATTGTTTCTTTTCTATTTTCTTCCTCGTAATTTTAGTAAAAGATGAGTTTTCTTATAAAATTATTTTAATATATATATATATCAATTTTAATTTACATAAGAGATATTAATAATTAGCAAATTGTTTTTGTTTATATTTGATCATTTTTAAATTTTAGTTAACTTGCCTGAAAGATGACAATTGTCTTTGTTCTCACTTGCTATAAGCTTTCAACTTTTATTTTAATATTAAACCATCATTTATCAGAATATAATAAATTTGACCTCATTTGATAGATATTTTTGTTTAGAAATTAAATAAATTTTAAAAAATTATATTTGATTTTCAGAATTTTTAAAAATTAGATTTTAATCAAAACAAAGTACCATTTCATTATTCAACAGCAGGGAGGAACAGATTTAATTTGCAAAATGAACAAAGTCTTCTTTGTTTGATGCTTGCTTTTAAAATCTTAATGAATAATTATTAATATCTAGTAAATCTGTCAATTTATGCTTTAAAAGTTTCAAATTTTTTAGTAATTTTTATGATATTGCTATATTTTCTAATGGACTGTCTTAGTGATGTAATTTTTCAGAGATCATAATTTACATGCTGCCATAATTTTTATAGCAACATTACTTCTAAAAATATAATTTTTTATATTTAAAAAACAAACACTTTTATCAAAAATAGATATGTAATAGTATATATTCTTAATTCCTAATAATTGTGATTCAATTATTATGCAAAAATATAATCTTTCTAAAAATCAAGTTTTTAGTCATTTGTCATACTTTTTCGAAGTAATATTACAAAGTTCAAGCCTGCCAAGAATATAATGAGGACTCATAATTATCCTGACATCTTCAGAATATTTTTGAAATTAAAATTTTAGAAAAAAAAATACATAAATTTTAATGTTTGAAAATAAAACATTTGCAAAAACTCTCAATAGAGAGTGAAAAATACACATTCAATTTCTTGACATCCAAAACAATATACACCAGTCTATAAAGTGTACAGGTTAAAAAATAATTAAGTTAATTAAATTAAGTTGATGAGACAAACTCGTAGACAGCTTGCTATCTTATATTATTATAACCTTAAGCTAAATTAAAAAATTTTAATATGTCAAATATATTGAACAAGTTTTATTAATTTCATGACATACTTGCAGACAAATTATACATACCCATGATGTATAATTAACATTGTTACAGTATGATATGCTACAAGAAATACTTTTTTTACAAAGAAATTATACAACAAATACTCTATTTTACTAAATATCAAGACACTTTAGATGAACCTCTATAACTGAATATAGATACAAAGATAAAATGTCCATTCTAATCTTTTTAAAATATCTACCTTATGACTTGGTTTGAGAATATTCTTCATCTGTACTCAAAAAAAACATCATTGAGTCATTAAAAAACAATATAGTAAATGTGTATTAGATATAATTCCCATCTAATGAAAATAGTGATTAACCTAAATTAAGATTTGTATGATTAAGATGTGTTATGTTTAGTATAAGTTACCAATTTTATTTACTAACTTATTTATTTGTATCTTTAGCAGTGTAAATATACTATACTTATTATAATTTCTTTATTATTCTGCAGCATAATTATAATAATTTTTATTATACACCTAAAAATCAATTTTAAGAAACTGACAAATGTTGGAATAAAATAAAATATCCTCTGAACAAAAAAAATAATACATCTATCAATAAAAAAAATGTTATGATTAATGTCATTGGTTAACATTGGATGCATATGCACCAATCATTTCAGTCCTTTCTGAAAACAGTTAGAAAACTGATTAACATCATTAAATATATTTCAAATAAAAAAAGTGGACAAAAAGTGATTTTTATTAGAATAAGAAAAATGACTTTCTTAATATAAAATTCCTTTTGCTTTTAAAAGGTAAAAATTATTTTTCATTTTGAGGCAAAAAATAGAATTAAATTGTAGCATCAAAAAAAAAAAAAAGAAGAATTCCAAACAAGAACTCAGAAAGAAAATGATTTTTATACGAATAATTTTAGTTAGGCCTTTAAAAAATGAATTTTAGGTTTTACTGTTAAATAGAAAACTGAGAACATTAAAAATAATAATTCCCAAATAAAAAACAAAAGTTATAAATATGATATAGTTAAGTCAATGGTTTAATAGCTTTTATTGGGATAAATTTATATTTTTAAAAGCTTGGTTTTAGCTTCCATTAATATTGAACTGTATAACATATATAGTAGTTAATTATATGTATCATCTTCATTGTCATCATCAAACATTAACCCTCCACTGCAGGGTGAAGGTCTCTCCAATTTCAATCCATCGTCTTCAATCTCTAGCCTCTCTTCTCCACATCACCCCTGCACACTTTCTTATTCCATCTATCCATCTCACATGTTGTCTATTTTGGGGTCTTTTACAATCTCTTGGAATCCAGTTTAAAATTTCATTTGTTCATCTATTATCATCTCTTCTAGCAATATGTTCAGCCCAACTCCAATTCAGTATTTTAATTTTTTTAATAATGTCAGTAACACCCATTTGTTCTCTTACTCATATATTGCATTTTCAATCTCTTTTTGCTACTTCTAACATGCATCTCTCCATACTTTTTTGAGTGGTCTGAAGTCTCTGTATTGCTCTTCTATTAAGTGTCCAAGTCTCAGATTTATAAGTAAGAACTGGTAAAACACATTTATTAAAAACCTTTCTTTTCAAACACATAGGCATCTTTTCTTTTAATATTAAAAAGTACTCCAATCAAATTTAATTCTATGATTAATTTCATCCACTATGTTTTCATCTGTAGTAATAATCTGGCCAAGGTATTCGTAGTTATTAACTTCTGCTAACTCATCATAATCATTCTTTATTTTCATCGTTTGAGAAAATTATATGTATATTTACATTTATATTTTTTGATTTTATTTTAATTTTATTTAATAGTTGTTTTGCATAGTATTTTTTCATTAAGTTGTGGATCTGAAATGAATTATATAAACGCTTGTATTTCAATGTAAGCATTAAATAATAGATGATATAAAAATGATCTGAAAAAAATATATTTGTTATAGTAGATCCTACTGTATTAGTAATTTTTTAATGTTATTAGAGTTATAACAATTAAATATTTCTTTATTATTAATGTACTATTAGAAGTAAAATATTATAAGTAAGTAATAACAATAGTAAAAAAACTAAATTAACATTGTACATTTAAATAGTACAACATAGCAACAACCCATAAGTGCTATTAATATGTCTTAACAGCCAAAAGCATGCTCAGTTACAATGCACAAAGTTAACATACAGAACAAACTTTTACTTAGCCAACAGTTGATACATTGAAGCAAACTAATTAATAAAACTGTGTAACATAAACATGTTTTAATATATGTGTATATATTTGCAAGAAAATTAAGTCATACATCATGTGAATTAAATCTACTGCTTGAATATTCTAGTACCTCACTGATGACAGCCAGAGCTAGAAACCAGTCTGAGGATAGAGATATTTGGAAAAGCTTGTTAAGAGCTATTAGCATGTTCATTATATATATATATGGGTGTTTTTAAAATATTAAAATTAGAATGACAATTTTCACATGTTAATCTATAAATATTTCAGCTATTATGTAACAGGCAAACAAATAATTAAAAACTGACATTATAAGCTGAAACTCCTGTTATCTAGAAATAATATTTTCTTTATTATTTTTAAGCCAAAAGTAGATCCATATTTAGTTTTAGCATACTAGATTATATAAGAGATATAAGTCAGACATAACACTTTTTGTGTGTGAAAACTATAGGAATCTTAACTTGATAGATAATTTTATAAGAATAACAATTAACAGATTCCTAGATAAATATGTAGAAATTCCCATTATAATTTCAATATTTACATCTATAAAATTCTATGAAAATATGCTAATTATATATAATTCTTTATGGGAAAGGCTTGAATTTCTTGAAGATTTCATATTTATGTCTGATATAACTTTTATATAATGCAGAATACTAAACTAAAAGCAGGTCTACTTTTGGCTTTAAATAAATGGGACATAAAATATTATTTCTAGATAACAGGATTTTAGCTTGCAATGCAAGTTTTTAATTGGCTGTTTGCCTAATTACATTATAGATACAATATTTCAAAATAAATAAAGAGAGATTCCCATTATAATTTTAATCTCTACATCTGGAATGTTCATGAAAATATGCTAATTGTATGCAAAAATCATAGTAACATTTAAATGTTTAATATCCAATAATAAATTATATGTACTTAATAATAATTATGTGGCAACAATTGAATAAATTTGTTATTTAATTTTTAAATCTTGAATATTAATATAATTTATTTTATATATTTGCCGCAAATTATATATATATATAATAGAAATCATTAAAAACCAGTCAATACTTAGACGATCCCAATATCAATAACAATCAACAATTTCAAACTGTTGTCAAAGAATCCTCCTTTTTTGTTAAAAGGAAGTTGCCTTGACAACAGTTTCAAATTGTTGATTGTTATTGATATTGAGATTGTCTAAGTGTTATGATTACTTATAAACCCATTTAGCCTTGAGAATTATTACACGTTTTATTTAAATATATAATAGAAGTACTTGCACAAATTTTTATAGTGAAATTATTAAATCAATGTACATATAGTACATGTGTATTTCTGTTACTTATTATTGCTATGCTGGTAAAATACATGCATGCATTTATACATATATATATATTTAAACACCCATCCAAACATTATAATATTTTAGTAATTGTCACTGTGGATAAATATAAGGTTTGAACTTCAAACAATCGATTCAGTAGGATGTTTGAAGTTCAGACTTTATATTAGTCACAGAGGGCATTGCTAAAATATAATGCTGTGGGGAGGGGGGTGATGTGAATATTTTCTATTTAATTTTCAACTAGCAATATGCACTAGAATATTTTCTTATATATGTGTGTGTGAATAATAAATAACTCAGATTATATGTAAGTGAACAAGAAGCAACTGAAACTTTACATTATATAACTCATTGGAAGCTTAAAATTACTTAACTGTTATATATATAATAAATAATCATAACTTTAAATATGTGTAATTGAAATGGAAGTAATTACTTTCCACTAAAATGTTAACAACTACAAAAAGATAAAATGAAACCAATATATCTGTTAGGTCTGTTGTTATATAAGCTTAGTAAACTATAGGGTGAATTTGGTCAATTATTTTAATTTATGTGCAGACTAAATTATCTGAAATTACATAATTCAGTGGGAAGTATTTACTTGTGTTTCAATTATATACATTTAATGTTACAATTACTTATTATCACATTCATTAAACCAACAAATCATCATTTCCTATGCTTACCTAAGCTGTTATTAATAGTAGCAAACCTTTGCACCCAGTGCAAGCCTTAGTAATCAAAGGATGCAGGAAGGTTTGTGCATAAAATCCCCATCTACTGTCTACTCATCCAATATTCTCAGACTAGTTTCTAGCTTGTGACATTCATCAGTGAGGTGCTTTGGATCTGAGAGCACTGCAAAAATCTGGGTGCAGCGCTCTCAGATCCCAAGCTCCTCTCTGACAAAAGTCATAAGCTGGAAACTAGTCTGGGGATATTGGATGAGTGGGCAGTAGATGGGGATCTTGCACCGTGTGACACTACAGTATGGAGAGTTTACACATTTATTACAACTGATGTTTTATTTAATATTCAGAAGTTGTTAAAACTATGATTCATTCTTGATCTTCTGAATATATATATATATAGTGATTTTAGCTCATTTAGTCTCCACATATATTAAAATAGTAGACCAAATTCATTCTATAGTTTAAAACTACATTTAAAATACTAAATGGAATTGTGGGCAATATTTAGTATAAATTTGTTATCTTTTAGTCCTTTATGCTTGAGAAGTCTGCTTGTAGCAGTGAAACCACTGGTTGTGTTTTAGAGTTCATTTTCCTTGACTTGTCTGGTTTATTTGTAAATTTGGGCAACTTTGATTTTATATATATATAAATTAATAATTTTTAACAGATGTAATTATTTGAATATTATAATACATTAATGTTTTAGTTCTAAGGTTATCTAAATTAATTTCAAAATAATTAAAATAGTTTATTTGTTATTAAATAATGATTTTAACAATGCATTATAATGTAAAATGGCTGTATATATTTTTAGCAATCAACGTATTAAATTTCTTATTTTTATCTTGTGGCAACATTTTATGATTAATATTAGCTGTTTTATTCCTAGGACAATGTAATAAAATTAATGAAGTATATATATTATGTCAGGAAAATATTAGTAAAAGTATATAAACCATTTTATACGATAGCAATATTAAATAAAGTATATATTGATAAATATATTTGTTGATATTTTATTTATGGCATTCATTTCAAACATAAGTTTTAAACATAAGCAGATAGAATATTAAATTATCATTAAAAGTATAGTATGCATATCCATTTTTGAGTAAAGAGAGCATTTATAATGTACTATTTTCATTGATTACTTTCTACTGACATCTGGTGGTGATTTTTCTAATATGAAAATATAGCAGATATTTCCACATATTAAAATATTTTAACGATATATGTTTATAGATATTTATTATATTTAGTATATAGATATTGAACCTACTGAATTTGAGATTATTTCAGTATGTGGTAAGATGTTAGTCATAATTTTTTTCTCTTTCTTTCTTGTTTGATGAATATGTTAACATATGAAGGATTGAACTGCGTTGCTATGATGACAATAATATTAATATAAAATTGTTTATTATTATTTGTATTGTAAATTGACTTTATTCATTTTAAAAAGGAAAATGAATATTTAGATAATAAAGCAATAGTTTGGATAAAATTATTATTCTTTTATTATATTTTTTTTTTCATTACTATATTCATGATAGCAAATTATAAACAATGCAAATAAATAGTCCAAATAAGAGTCGTAGATCACATGACCCTATTCTCTTAAGCTTGTAAGTTATAATCAATGAGGATTGCCAATTCCTCAACAAGCTTTGTGTTGGTATTTTTAGATCTAGTGTCTGAACCTATCCTGGCACCTCTCTGATGAGCACCAAAGCATGAAACCATGGTCAGGGGTTTGGGGAGGGGTTCCTGACATAGTGATATTTTAAATGCTCTCTCTGCCTAAGCATTTAACACAAAGCTTGTTGAGGAATTGGCAATCCTCATTGTTTAATACAAATAAATGTTTAATATTTTAAATAAATTTGTTCATGTTATTTGTATGATATTATACCAAGAAGGTATGCATACTAGTGCATTTCCAGTGTAATATAGGAAAGTGTAGTGTAAATTGTTGAGTTTATGATCGAATGAATAATAGTATTTGTATATTAAAAATGTAAATATTTATTATATGTAATATTTTTAAAATATTTATTTTTATTTGTTAAATAATACATATTTTAATTAGAGAAATGGTACCAGAAACTGCTTAATGATTGAATACAGAGGATTACTATGGTTACATTGAAGTCAATAAAAAAATCTTATAAATAGAGTTGGATAATTTGTGCTAAATCTCTCTTGGTTTTGCTTTAAACAGAAGAATGTATAAATTTCTTTATATGATTGTTTTTATTTATCTTAAAAGTATATAAATAACTAAACAAAATGAAGAGGTAATAAGCAAAATTCTCTGCCCATGGACTGGGCAGCATTATCAAGAAAATTTTATGGGAAAATGACAATTTATTATAGTAACAATAAATCACCGAAATTGCTTCATTACATCATGAAGTATCTGAATATTTTTATAGTTTAAAATAATTATTATTTGAAAGAATAATTTGGATATAGACATGAAACATGAGAATTGATAAAATGTACTTGAATTTAAGTTCTCAGGAACTATATCTTCTCTGAAACAGAGACATACTATCGGTTTATAGTTTGAAATATAGATCAAAACTGTGATGCCATTTCAGAAATACAGTATTTAAAGATTCTCACTCAGGTCATTTGTTTACATTTGTTATTATATATATATATATAATAACAAAAAAGAGGATGCTCTGAGGAAGGTACTTGATATTGTACTGAAACGTCAGCATTTAGCTTTTTCACTACATGGAATATCCCACAAATAGTAACAATAATATAATATATATATATATATATATATGTATGTGTGTGTTTCTCTTCATTTAAAAATATAAGGTATTTATTGATGAATAATATATAATTTTAAGTTAATTAGTAATCTATGTACATATCAAAATATAAGAGAGTTACATTTTCCTGAGTTTAAACTTATATCTTTTGACATAGTAATTATTATTTTTAACATTTAAAATATTCATTATTTTAATTATTGATTTTAAATTAACTTCAGGTATATCACATATATTAAGAGTTCAAAAGATTATACCACAATTATTTTCTTTATTTTCTTTAATTTATATTAATAAATAAGTGGATTCATTTATATATACTATGATTAATTATATTTTTACATGAACTCTATACACCTGGGTCTGTTTTTATGCAGACTTATTTAACATGATTTTGAAGTTACGTGATTTTGAAGTTCACCGGAAGGCGAACTCCAATAATGCGCTATTACTTTAAATAATAAATTCCGTGCACTTACGTTATATTGAAAGTAATAGCACATTATTGGAATTCGACTTTCATCATAGTAATTTCAATATTTCCAGTGCTTTATAATAGTAAGATTTTATCCAATAATAAAATTAAAATCATGATTTCCACATTTTATGCATACACATATTAAATTTTACAAGATTATAATGTAAATTTGTTCAAATATTATGCATGTTAATTTTGCATTTTAAATCACATTCTATTTTTGCTTTTTAAAAAAGAACGTAATCAATTATTAATAATTTAGTGTCCGCAAGTTTATTTTTAAAAGGTGAGTAATAGCAGTGAAACAAAATTTGATTTTTAAATGGAATTGAAAATTAAAGACAAAAATAAGAATTTAATTTTTAGTTGTTAGTTTTAATTAAATTTTTCCCAGCAGTGGTGAATAAATGTCTTTTTATTATCGTAAGTCTAAGTTCATAAACAATTAATAAAATCATCATCTCAAAGATTAATTACTAATTACATTGTCACCAGAAATCCATTGACCTAACATGAGTGTGAAGTTAGCACTAGTTGTATTTCCTCAGTTTGCAAACGAACGTGTTTTCGGCAAATATCGATAATAATTAAAATGTGTATAAAAATGTAAATTATGCATAAAAATATATTATTTTGAATAAAATTAAATATTATAGTTAAAAAAAGTTTGTCTTGTATCAATTTTTTTCAAATTTGAAATTTTTTATTAGTCATATTTTATTTCCTTATTTTTTTTTTTTTTTGCACGAATTTTAAAGTAATTTTATGTTGGTGCTTTGCTTTTACGCGAATTTTGAAAAATCACCGACTGCATCCCCCCTTTTTCAATGTAAGTTACGTCTATTTTTGCGTGATTTCGTTTGCGTGTGTTTTCTGAGGAACCTATCTATTGCATAAAACAAGACCCAGGTGTATATTAAACTATCTTGTATCTTGGAAAGAACAAACATTCTGCAACAAATTTTGTATTACTTAGACATATATGTTTCATATTTAATGTTAAATGATTGAGGATTGATAGACAATCATATATTTAAATATGGAATATATAATTGATATTCATTTATTAATAAATTTTAATTTAACTTAAATTAAACAAACTTGTCTGATTAATGTCCAAGAGTACAATATGAATTCATTGATTAATAACATTAGAGTGAGACAAGATAAGGGGGATGTAGAAATAAAGACTATAGAATGGACAAAGATAATTAAGTGAAAATGGGATGAAATAGGATAGAGAAGAATATGGAGAAAAACTTAGGAGGGAAAGTAAGGTGGTTTACATATTTCTTTGCGCACAATGGCTGAGAGATTTTTGACTCTGAGAAAGGAGAAGCTTCACATCATCTCTGTTTTTAGAGATAGCTTGTTATATTTTTGTTATTCCACACTTGCTGATGCCAAAGGCAGATTAGAGAACTTCAGAGACAGGTTTTCAGCAAATAAACCATAAAGGATCTTATAGTCATTTATTCTTTAAAAACTCCAGTCAACAAAAAACATTAAAACCATCAAAACATCACATGTTCACACAGTGGCACTACTGTATGGAGAGTTTTCTACTGTTAAAAAACATTAAGTGACATTTTGTGTCTTTATTTTAGCTCTCTTCTATAATTTATTGATGAATGAGTTGAAGTAGCTTCCTATTTTATTGTTAAATGTTATCTCTCCACTCTCATAATTTGTAATTATCTGCTATCTTTCTAGACATCTGTTCATTGTTTTTGTTCACTAGTATTTTAAAACTTTTTTAAAAAATAAATATTTTTTTACATTCTTACAGATATTTATTCCTATTTATTGAGAATACTTTTATTTTTTAATCTTGTAGAAGTCATGGTCAACAAAAATGCACCAATCACACATGTAACTGAGAGATACATGCCTTAGTAGTATATGCTGAAAAGCAAACAAAAACATTGCAAATCTGCTATTATTACATTTATAAAATAAAATTTATAATTTTTATTAATAAAAAATATTATTTAATAAATTTTACTAATAGTACAATTTATATCTGTGCATATTTTATCATTACCAACATAGCATGTATCCTAAATAACTCAATATGCATATATTGTGATAAAATAAATAAGCTACGTGTCTTCAATTTGCAGGGGAAGATATATTATTGAGTCATTAGTTGCTAAATAACTCTGACTTTATATCTTCCTTTTATCACTATTGTTATTGGTATTTACAAATAATTGACAGAAAGTAAATCATGGTATTTATAAATATATTTTAACCTCTAACTTATAATAATTTTTGACTGCTTTGTTTTTAAAATCAATATCTAACTCTTTATTTAACTTACTAGCACAGTACTTCAACATTGTTTGTTGAGTGTAAAGAATACTCTCAAACCCAAGCACAAGAGACTTTAAAAAAATAAGAGTGGCCATTTTATTTTTATATCTAAACTTATTTATATAGGCCAATTTAAAGCATCTTGAAATGAGAGCATAAAGGTGTTCCATTGTACCTAAATTCACTTATATAGGCAATCTAAAACAGCTTGAATGGGAGTGTGCAGGTGTTTCATTAATTCTTCAGATGCCAACATCAACTTCCCAAACCTCTGTTTAGTTTTTGTATTGGAATATTACTTAAATGTGAGAACAATTATTTGTCAGTTTTATTTCCAATCGGTTTCTATTGATAAAATAGTAATCTAAAACACACAGAATTGTTTCATTTCAACTTCTAAAAATTGAATAATTTTAGATTTAAATTGATTAAATGTAATGAAAAATTAAAAATAGTGTTAATAACTGAAGAAAAATATAAGAAAAACATTTAAAAAATAGCCAGCGGTAAAACAAAAGAATTATATTTCAACTAATCTATGTGAACGCTGGTGTCTCATTATTGAGTTTTGTAGTGGTCAACCTTATTCATTTGCCTTGAAGAGTGATTACTTTCCCACATTTATTTTCCTTGTAAAATTAAAAAATTTCCAAATCAAACTTTATATTTCAATAAAGTAATGTAAAATCTTAATTATGAATGTAAAAAATTATTTGTTTACATTCAGAATCAATTACGAATGCGTAAAACATTTTGTTTTGATTTCTGACTTTGTCACTTAAAAACACCTATGGCAAAATTTCCAGAGTTGGCAGCCATCCAATCAGAGAAAAGAGGCTGGCCTGCACATTAATATGCTGCAATGAAAATTGATTTTTTTTTTCAAAATATATCACTATATGTGGACTTTATTAGAACTAAAATTTTAAATTTTGCATTTCCTATAAAATAAGCCTAAAAGGAAGAAAATATGACCAAAATTGACCAAGAGATGGCACAAACTATGTCCACAAACTGTAAATAACATGAATGACAATTAAAATGGGGTGAGGTCTAACTGAATTTAACAACAGAGTTGTTAATCACTTTACATCTATACATTTACTACCTGTTAATATTATAAAATATTAAAAACTATGTAAATTTCTATTAATTTACTAATGCAGTATTTATGTGTAGTTTTAATTAGAAGAGAATTGCATTCTATACACATGCACTGTAATGTTGTTTTAATACCTCAACACTGATTTGTTGAGTATGAAGAATATTCTCAAACCAAAGTACATGCTAGAGACTTTGAAAAGATAAGAGCAGCTATCTTATCTTTGTTTATAAATTCACTTCTATAGCCCAATTTTTAAGCATCTTGAAATGAGAGTGTGAAGACCTTTCCTTTAATTACTTTGCATCCGTTAATTTTATTTTATTTATAAACAAGTATGAAATCTTCTGATCTACTGCCTGTTAATATTATAAAATATTAGAAACTATGTAGATGTCTACTTAATATACTAGTGCAGTATTCAAATGTAATTTTAATCAGAAGACAATTGTACCATATACATGTGCACTTCATTAATTTTATTACCTAAGAATAAAGCAGCTAATATTAATCTTAAAATTTTGCCACAAGATAAAAATAATAAATTTAATACATTGCTTGCTAAAAATATATACAGCCATTTTACATTATAATGCATTGTTAAAAATCACTATTTAATAACAAGTAAACTATTTTAATTATTTTGAAATTAATTTAGATAAACTTAAAACTAAAACATCAATATATTAAAATATTTAAATAATTACATCTATTAAAAATTATTAATTTATATATAAAATCAAATTTACCCCAAATTTACACATAAACCAGACAAGCCTAAGAAAATAAACTCTAAAACACAACCCATGGTTTCACTCCTACAAGCAAACTTCTCAAGTGCAAAGGACTAAAAAATAACACATTTATACTAAATATTACCCACAATTCCACTGTTGTTTAAATGTAGTTTTAAGCTACAGGGTAAATTTGGTCTACTATTTTACTTTATGTGCAGACTAAAGGATCTGAATTCACTCTATGTATATTCAGAGGATCAAGAACAAATCTCAGTTATAATAAATGTGCAAACTCACCATACTGCAGTGCCACCCAGTGCAAGCTTTAGTAATCAATGGATGGAGAAAGGTTTGTGCATAAATTCCCATCTAGTACTGTACCGGTCAAAACATGTTTATCCATCTAACATGAGCTGGAACTAACAAAATGTACTTCAAACGCAGTCCAGCCTGAGATTTAGGTCAAGGACCAGCCTGGATTCGAACCCACTCTCCAAGCCCCAGATCTAACACCTAATGAATAACACAATAGTGATGGCACATGAGAATTAATTTTAATCCGTCCCACTAGCAAAGCATGAGAAGACAATGAGACATCTATTACTATGACTAAACTAAAATATATAAGCAGGCTTTACTTTTGGAAGTGGAGAAAAAAGGTATTTGAACTACTCAAATAAGTCAGATAATAAAATATCGTTTAATATAATGACAAACTGTTTACATACATTATGACTTAATTGTATACATTAGTGTGTGCGTGAATGAGCAAGCAGTAGATGATTACATAGTATCATTCATGCTATTATTTCTCATATGCTCTTTATTAGCTAAATAATATATTATAAATAAACACACATCTTTGATGGGCCCAATATTTAGATGCCAATTGATTATTAGAAAGAATTACATAATATTGCTATTAACGCTTTGGATTATGGTTCTGAAACGTGGTGACTAACATTATTTAGGGAAGCATTCCGAGATTCCTTACAGATATAATACAAACTATTTTCACGCCACTGAGGTCGTGAAAATAAATAAAATACATTTGAAAAACATATTTGAAAATGACATTTGATTATACGACAAAATATTTAATGAAACTTCTGTTAATTAACACTGGTAAGAAGAACACTTTATTTTTCCCAAGGCAAATACTCTTAAATAGATGAATAACAAAATACGATGATGGGATTGTATAAAAAAACTAAAATAATATTAGTAATTAATCTAGCTAGTAATATTTGGCATTTATATATATATATATATATATATATATATTTGAGCAGAGTGCACTTTTAATATTAGAGCATTAAAACTGGATCATGAAGCAAAAGAAATACTAATACGAAGAAGTTTGTGGTGCTGACATAATAGTCTAAAATAACAGGAAAAGTCATGTTTCTGGACGAAAGATGAAGTGGATGAGCATAGCGTGTGCCAGATTTAGGGATCACCACCAGAGGCCTTTTTATATGAAGAAATGGAGGATGGGCATAGTGTGTGCCAGACTTAGGGATCACTGCCAGAGGCCTTTTATATGACATAAATGGTCATGGGTAGTTTCAACTATCCTCAGGACAAGACTTGAGAAGTGATATGCATAGCATGTGCCAAACTTACGGGATCACCACCAGAGGCATTATATATGAAATAAGTGGGTATAACGAGAAATCTATGGGTTCAATCTTGTCGTCACCCCCAGATTAGAAGACTAGAAGCATGTAATATATATATACGAAGATATGCTATATGTCAGTAATGCAGTAATGATAAATGTCACTAACGACATTGAAATATAATTTACTGCTTTAAAATAAAGGACCCTTATTTGAATGCTATAACTTAGACAATTGATACGCTATGCAGTTATATATATATATATATATATATATATGGAGAGAGATTTCCCTAAATAAAATATATGTTAAGATTTTACTTAGTAAAAGAAAACATTAAGATTTACCCCCATCCCTTTTCTACTATTTAAAATAATTCAATCCCACCTTCATGGTTTTTATAGTAACTGGAATATTTAAGCTTATATTTTAAGACTCACGGGGACAACTAATATGTTATATATTTGAGAATAATTGCTATTAACATTGTTTCTTAGTTGAGTTTATTTGCTATTTTTTATCTACTAACTTTACTAAGATGAATTAATGATATGTCATTGTTTAATAATTAAACAGTATATATCAGGCATGCTACAAAAACTTTTGTTAAACATTATATTAGTACTTGAAAACTTAAGTTATGCAAGTTAATTTGAAAAGGTATAAGAAAATGCAAATTTATATTTAATAGCATCAAGCTAGCTTTTGTCAAATTCTAGCTTAGTGGTATTAAATATAAATGTAGTTTATCTTATACTTTTCATATTAACTTGCATATCTCAAGTTTTCAAGTATTACATAGCTATATGAATAGAGGCAAAACTCTCCATACAATAGCATGACTCAGTCAAGCCAGAGTAATCAATGGATGCAGAAAGGTTTATGTGTAAAATCCCTATCTACTGCCTTCTCATCTAATATCCCAGACTAGTTTCTAGCTTGTGGTTTTCATCATTAAGGAGCCTTGGATGTGAGAGCAGTGCACCTAGGTGAAACCACAAGTAAGAAACTAGTCTGGGGATATTTGATGAGTAGGCACTAGATAGGGATTGTATGCACAAACCTTTCTGCATCCATTGATTACTCTGGTTTGCACTGAGTGGCACTTCTGTCTGGAGAGTTTTGCCTGTGTGCAAACAGCTTATGTAAGCATAAAGAATGATGATCAGGTGATATATGAAAAGAGCTTAACGTTTGATATTTAAATATTATATTACAATTATGCAAGATATTAATGGTGATTATCATATGATTATTGTTTAATTATATTATATTTTTCCAGAATAATCTTTCAGCTTACAAAAACTGAGTACCAAAAAACTATAAATAAATATAGCTATAAGTAAATCGAAAACAAACTGTGAATTATAAAATTATAAATATTATAAAATTTGATGTTAGTTTTGTTTTATTATTTTACATAGATATTTATATTAATTCTGAATAAATATTATACCATCTTGATTAATGTTTAGGCTAAAAATTATTTATCAAGGATTCTTATTAGAAATATGTTTACCAACAATTACTTAAGTTACGCTAATTCGCAATACCAGAAGAGCTGAAAATCTTTTTTGTTAGATCGCAATGAAGATTATGTTTTCTATTAACTTAATTATTGGGTATATATTTCAGTAACATTTCTATAAATACGTATGCGTGTGTGTGTGTTATTTCATGGCATCTTCTTTAACATTTGGTAAGAATATAATAGCCCTAATTGGCAAAATAATTTACACTCTACTGTTGATATGTTACATATACCATCTAATTTGTAACTAACATATTGATTTTATTAACTTCTTTAAGGATTTCTCTCTTCCCAACTTCTAAAATTTCGTCATCACGTGTGTTCTAATCTATCTTTAGTTTAATCATCTAGTAATGTTACTAAGAAATAAAAAAAGCCACCTAATCTTTTTGTATATTTTATCAACATGTGGTCAGAACAGTTGACATCTGTTAAAAATTCTAAATGTGTAATTTGTTATAGTCTTATTTTTCAATTTTTCAGATTTATAACATTTTATATCATTGATATTATATACATGTATTTATAATGAGTGTGTGTGTGTGTGTGTGTGTAACTTTTTAAAATCTAAAATCAAAGAAAGTAAGTAATGATTACGTTTTTAATAAAAATATTTTTAAATTTTTGTTTTCATTTTGAAAACAACCTATAGTAACTTAAGTATTACGCTTTAGTGATGTTCCTTATTGGCAACCATCATCGGAGACTTTTTTTTAGATATGTGATAACTTTATATATATCACCCTGCGCGGTTTGGCGCAGTGATAGAACGTCCGACTTGAAATCTTAAGTCCGGGATCGAACTCCCTAGCAATAAAGCCTTTCGATTCCCGGCAGGATTTAATTTTACTAAAACTAAAACACTTGATATGCCATTTAATATTTATTTTTAAAATAAGGTTGCCAAAAAAGCAAAAGCAATTATTTATACAATTTACCATTATTGAAAATATGAGATGGTTTCCACTTTAGCCACGTTTTCAAAATTAGATGAATATGAAAACCCAGACGCTAAATGCTGACCCAAATGATCATTTTTTTTTTTTCTTTTGAATTTTTATTTTGTAATATGTATATTCAAACAACAGATTCTAATAATTATGTAGAAAAACCAAGGCCAAAAAATTAGCATTTGTAAAATTGGGTATTTACTATAAAATATAGGTTTATTTGTGGATTTCAAGTATGAATTATTTTGTAATATTTGAATACAAGTATAATTTATAGACTTGGAGTTTAGGTGTAATTATAGGGGATTTGAACACAGACTTGTAAGCTTCTTTAAGCCATCCACTCTATCTCATGCAACCATATACACGTCCACACACATGTGAAAAAAAAAAGATCTCCTATAGATGTATTTCGGGCTGAACCAGCACTCATCAGTTGGTCCAGATCATCATTTCCCATATATATATATAAACAGTGCTTGGTTTATATTCAGATAACCAATCTTCAACTTTAGTGGGCAGGCTTCAATCTATTCCACTCTCTAACTCTTAAGCCATACATATCATTGAAAATCTGATGATGAAACACCCAAATCCATTGTTAATGCCAATGTTATTGCCATGCCCATGTTGACTTTAAGTCACTCTGACCCCTCATGTATAGGACCTTATCCATTTAAATACACAGAAGAGGTATGGGCAGAATACAGACTGAATCTGTAATATTTGATTGAATAAAAATGCAATTTTTTTTATATATTTAGAGTTTTGATGATAAGAGATTTGAACACAGACTTTCAAACTCCCCTCAGCTATTTTCTCTATCTCATACAACCAATACACATGACCACACACATGAAAAATGTAAATGATCTCCAATATAGGTATTTAGTGCTAAACCAGCACTTACCAGTTGATCCAGATAATCATTTTCCACACACACACATACATATATATATATATATAAAATCAGTGCTCAGTGTATATTAAGATAACAAATCTTCAAACTTTAAATCTTCAGTCATCCATAGCATTGAAAATCTGATAATGAAATACCCAAATCTTTATTAATGTCAATATTATTGCCATGCTCATGTTGTTTTTAATCTCACTCTATCCCCTCATGTATATAACCTTATCTATTTTAATACACAAAAGAGGGATGGGCAGGGTGCAGGCTGAATGTGAATACAAATATAATTTATAAACTTGGGCGATGTAATTATAGGGAATTTGAACACAGACTTTGTATCAGTTCTAAGAGAGAAAGTGGATAACTGAAGGGATTTTGAAATTCTGTGTTCCAATGCACTATAATTACATCTAAACTCCAAGTTCATAAATTAGACTTGTATTCATGAGACATTTAGTCTGTACCCTGCCCATCACTCTTCTGTGTATGTAAATGGACAAGGTCCTATACATGAGAATTCAGAATGCCTGGCACCAACAAGAAGTTTGGTATTCCATTATTAGATTTTCAATGGTATGGAGGTCTGAAGAGTGGAGTAGAATGAAACATGCTCAATAAAGTGTTTGAAAATTTTATGATTGCTGATCTAGACCAGCTGATGAATGCTGTTTCAGCATGAAATATATATTGGAAATCATTTATCTGTTTAACATGTATGTGGTCATTACTGAAGGTAGCTTGAAAGTCTATGTTGAAACTATGTTGTAGCAAATTATTTTTTCCCCACTCTCATGTGCTATCTAGTGTAGAAGAGCTTTTGAATCAGGAAACAGTATGTCTGGATATTTTGGAATCTAATGCATCTTTCTTATAGCTATTTTTACATTTTATGTTTTACTAATAAAGCTAGTAATCCAAGTCAAAAAACATATTAGTATTTTTAACCTAAGTTAGCTTTCTTATATAGTTATATACCTGACATGGTTTGGTATCTATATCAACAGTAGTTGAACTGTAGCTTTTAAACTGAATTCAGCTTCTAAAGTTACTCTCTGTGGCTTACAAGATTATATAAATACTGGTATTAATTGTCATTGCCCTTAAACTTTTATATTCATTTATATTAACATGGTATGCTCTATTATTAGAAGATTTTAAATAATAAGTGCTTTAGATGAGTAAAAAAAAAAAATTTTAGATTTTATATGGTACTAGTCAAAAAGTTATTAAAATGCATAAATTATTGAATCTGTAGTGTAATTTTTATAACCCTGCAGCTCTCGTACAAGGAAAGAACTGGTTTCTACATACTTTTAACACATTGTGGAGGAATGTAATCATAAATATAAGACCAAAGATGTGAAAAAGATATATGATTCCCAAGATGCACATTTTATGGTAAGCCAGCCCTCATCAGTTGGTGCAGACCACAAATTCTTATACATGTCTTTATTATTATTTATTATATATAGATAACAAACTACTATAGTTTAACAGATAAGTATCTGACTTGCTGTCCTCACAACTTTGACCCAAATCACTTGATGGAAAAGTATTAATAATTTTTATTAGTTATTCATTAGACTAGAAATTATCCTCTTAATATACTTAATGAATAATGTTTCTGTAGTGTAATTTTCACTACGCTGTACTCTTATGCAAAATAGAAACTGGTTTCTATCCACTTTTGACAGCATGTGCAGGGATGTAATCATAAACATATGACCAAAGACACATGAAAAAAATGTATGATTTCCAAGATGCACATTTAATGCTGAACCAGCACTCATCAGTTGGTACACACTACAAACTCTTCACATCTTTATTATTTATTCACTACATATAAATAACAAACTACTACAGTTTAATATACAAGTGTTAAACTTAATGCCCTCACAACATTGACAGAAACCACTTAATGAAAGAATGTTAATAATTTTTATTAGTCATTCAGTAGACTAGAGATTATCCAATAATATTTCTGTAGTGTAATTTTCACTACACCACTCTCATGCAAGGTAGGGATTGGTTTCTAATCAGTTTTTAACAGCTTGTGAAGGGGTGCAATTATAAACATATATCTAAAGACATGAAAAAGATGTATCATTCCCAAAATGCACATTTCATGCTGAACCAGTGCTCATCAGTAGGACAAGACCACAATCTCTTACACACATCTTTACCATTGGTCAGTATATATTGTATTTGGTTGATAAATATTGTTTCAACATTTGATAGCTTCTAGTGCACCTACCAACATTAGCTCAAAAGTGACTACTGTTGGTCTGGAAGATTAAAAATTGTATGGAAATTATTATGCATGGTTCTTATTGTTGAAGAACATCCACTGTTGACCTATATGTTGTGGTATTCTAATAACTATATGCACATCTAGAATTTGATCAGGATTGGTATAAAACTAACAAGCATCACAAACCCAGTTTACATAGGACAGATCAGATAAAACAACAATAGGGATTTAATTAGTAAGCGCTATTATCATCTATTGATTTATATAAATTCACATTAGATAACATAATTGAAATGAGAGCAAAAGATTTTACTACTGAATGACATTATGTAAGCTGGGATCATGTGATGTTTTATTTATTTTATATTAATTATTCTGTGTAATAAGTATTTTAAACCAATGAAACATAACAGGCCACCATTTTTTATGTTTACAGGTTGTGAACACATTAGAAATGGTAATCATGCAGTGTCTTTGTAGTTTAATATCAATCCTAGCCCAAATATATTTGTGACTATGGTTATTAGAATACCAAAGCCTCCAAAATGTGTAGATAGTTCAGATCTGTATTACTATACAAATGAAAAAGCTTGGATTGCAAATGTTACTATGTTTTTAGTTTGGGCTCATAGATTTATAGTTACCTAAAATGGTAAAATGTAATTGTTGGAGAACTGCCTTACATCCAAAGAACTACGTGCAGTGCTCTCAGATACAAGGCTCCTTCCTGATAAAGTCTACAAGCTAGAAACAAGACTTTCTTCCTGATAAAGTCTACAAGCTAGGAACTAGACTTCCTTCCTGATAAAGTCTACAAGCTAGAAACTAAACTTGGGATAGTGGACGAATAGCCACTAAGTAGGGATTATAATAAACAATCCTTCTAGCATCCACTGATTAATATGGCTTGCATTGGGTGACACTACTGCATGGAGAGAGGTGTTACTGTTATAATAATTATTTTATTTTAATATCAGTTTGAACTATATAGACTGACTATATAAGAATTTGATTTTGATATTAATTTTTTTTTCTCAAATGGGTGCTTGAACACACACACACACAAAAACTAAATTCAGGTTTATTAAATTCTTTATATTTTGAATTGTAATGCATTCAATTTTTTCAATTTTATTATAAATTCTTTATGACATGATCACTATCTCTTATACTAGCACATAATTGTTAATAAACAAGGCAAAACTCTTCGTACAGTAGTGCCACCCTGTGCCAACCAGAGTAATCAATGGATGCTAGATAGGGATTTTATGCACAAGCCTTCTGGCATCCATTGATTACTTTGGTTGGAACAGGGTGGCACTACTGTATGGAGAGTTTTGCCTTGTTTATTAAATTATTTATGACATGCATTGAATCATGCCAAAACATATTTAATCTATGTGTTTACAAATTTTATTGGCTCTTCCTTCTACTTTGCACTTTTTACATTATCACTATTTGTCATTAATATGGTATTATATTGCTCTAAAAAGAGAGTTATAAGAGAAAAGTGACAAAACGCAAAGTAGTAAAACGCAAAGTATAGATGTGAGCTAATGAAATTGTAAAAATATGACACTACTGCAAAACCACTAATTATTACAAATATAAATTCTTCATTATATATGTGAATTACTATTACTATTTCATAATATATGACAGTAGAAATATCTCTACGCGGGTCAAATTAGCGTTGGTGCTGTATTGAAGGTGTGAACATAAAAAGGTTTGATTGGAAATAAATTTCAAAACTCCAGAGGGGAGAAAGGAATTATTATTAATATTTTTGAGTGTTAAAAATAGATTAATAGCTATGTATTTTTTGTTCACAATCTTTTTATTAAGCTGTTACCAGTTTAATTTTCAGCCTCTTTATGTATTTTCGTGGTTTCCTATTATATATATATATATAATTTGATTTACCAGCACTTGGATAAATGTATAATTTTTAGACTCAAAATAAATAGTTTATATTTCGATTTATTATTTATTCTGCTCTTGTAACTCAATAGATTTTATTTCTTTCCTTATTCGTTTGTAATTCAAAAAATAGTGAAGTTTCACTATATATAAAAGATTAAAAATTGCAATTGTTTTTACCACTTAGAGCTGCTTTCGATCAGACCCATCATATTCACAGCATGATGTGTAAAGCTCCTGTGTGAAATCCAGTGTATTGTTTGACAGGAATGTAACGAATACGAAGATGGCCAATAGGGTCTATTTCCATATATTAAATATTTTAGTACAATTCCTACACTTTATTAACAATTTCATCAAAAGAACTCAACTTAATGCAGCTTTGTTAATCAGTGTTATAATAATTGTTTCTAAAAGATAAATAGATACTATTCTATGATTCTTTTTGATGCAATCTTATTTGATTAGCAATTTTCAGTATGATTATATTCGCTTATACATTTGTTAAGTTTATTTTTTTCATCATTGTCTTTTGAACTCATAGATTAATGTTAAATTACTTGCACAGTAGCATGATGATTGAAAGAGATTCAAACTTGTTTTGGTGACCCCTTATTTAAATCATTTTGAGGGATATTACTCATCCTAATATGCATAATTTACGAGACAGATGATAGTTTGTATTTTTTTACTCTACTTTAATTAATTCACTAGTGAAAGGATTTTTCTTCAAATCACTGTTATTGTAAATATTTTAAGATTTATTTTATTAATTATTAAGACTTGTTAATTACCTTTATGACTCAATTTAATTATGTAAATATTTTTCATACAGAGAGACTAGACTGTATAGTTCCAACTGCATCTCAACCGAAAGTGTGATTACACTTTTTATTAAATGCTTGATAAATTTATAACTTTCTCCCATTTTTCAGATTGTCAGATAGACATATAGATAAATTTCTTTAAACAAACCTTCCTTTTATCCACTAATCTAGAAGTATAAGTATAAATCTCTAATATCAAAGCAAACTAACGAATGCACCCCTCCCCCTTTTAACTCCTAATTTAAAACCCTAAACTTTGTAATTTAAACAGCTATCATCATTGTAATTGGTACGAATATAAGTAGAGTTGTTATTTACTTATTACACATACATTTAAGTACATATAAATAGTGCACCAATTGGCTATTATACATATATATATATATTGATTACCTAAATGAAATATAAATGTTAAAAAAAACTGATTTTCATCAGAAATTTTTAATAAAAACTAGTCTTAATCAAATTAATTTATAAATATTGTGTATATATGTATATGCGTGTGTTTACGTGCGTGAAGGTGAAATAGATATTTTTAATAAGTTTTCCACTGCAAAACAAAGCCTTTTCAGCAACCCAACACTCATAAAGAAACAATAATGGAGAAGAATGTTCCAGTTGCCTGTACTGAGTTTAAATTCATTCTTGTTTATCGTATAACTAAGAATAATTAGGTATTTATTTACTGGTCAAAGTTAAATGGATTGACTATGGGCCAGTTGCTTGAGGGTAGAATTCTAAGCTTCTTGAAAACAGTTTTACTTAGCTCATATTTGAACCCTAGTTTGTAAGCATGATAGATAGATACATTATTTGTGTGCCATAAAACAGTTCACGTACACATATATGTACATTAATACAAAAGCAATTATAGTAGATATATAAATAAAACGATGAAAGAATCATTTGTTTTATTCAAGACTCAGGAGTTAATAAGTAAGTTTAAGCAACAGAAAAGGCTTAGAATATAAGTAGAATTGTTATTTACTTATTACACATACATTTAAGTACATATAAATAGTGCACCAATTGGCTATTATACATACATATATATATATATATTGACTACCTAAATGAATATAAATTTAAAAAAAAAAGATTTTCATCATCATGGGATTTGGGAATTTCTATTATCAGACCTTCAATGGTATGGATGTCTGAAGAGTTGGAGGTTGGAGGAGGTTGAAGCCTATCCATTAAAGTGTAAGGATTTGGTATCTTAATACAAACTGAGCACTGATTATATATATATATATAAAAGAGATGGTAATCTGGACCAACTGATGAATGCTGACTTGGCACGAAATACGTATATTAGTGATTATTTATCTTTTCTGCATGTGTGTGGTCATGTGTATCAGTAGTATGAGATAGTGTGGATAGTGAAGGGGCTTGAAAGTCTGAGTTCAAATCCCCTATATTTAAAAGAACAGTAATTTTTTTATTTACAAATGAATTAATTAATTAAAAAATAAGAACTTAAAATTTCTTCTAATGATTAGTATTATATAAATCAGTGTAATGTGATATCTTATCGGTTTTATAAAAATACAGTATATATAAATACTTGAATACATATATATTATTATTCTTCAGGAATTATTAATCTTGCCATATCAGAAGCAAACTACATTTTATTTTGATTCGTCATGTAGAGATAGAAAATAATTTCCAGCCTTTGATTAGAATTTTTATTGAAGAAGTTTGCAATTTATATTATTAATTGTTTTTTATTTTGCATTTAATTGTTGGCTTTTCTCTTCTCTCATCTTTTTCTTTTGAAATTGAATCGTATTTTTAATGCTTCGTTTTAATTATTTAAAGAATTCGTGTTTTTTGCTAGGTTAAGTTTTAGCATCAAATTTATTAATAAAATTTTAATTCTTTAAAATATTCTTTAAAACTCACCCGCCCGAAACATCCATAAGTTTAAAAACGTACACATATTTTTCTCAGTAAAAATAATTTGTTATTAATTAGGCCCTTTGGAAAATCTAAAGACTAATCGAGTGATTAATGATAAATCGTGTAAAAACGAGTGGATATTAAGTATTTTTTAATAGAAAATATAAAATAAACCTAAGTTGTTATCTTAAAATTGTTATGCATGTTTGTAATTACGTTTTGATACTCTGCCATTCTAAATTAATGTAAAAAATACTAACCAGAGTTTAAAAATAAGATTTATTGTAGCAAAAATACTTTCAATGCTTTCGCCTCGTATTCAGGGTTAGTCTTCTGAGAACATTAATTTTTTGCTGATTTGAATGCTATTTAATTTTTGGTTTACTACATATTCATTGAGTGTAATGAACCATGCATATATATATATGTGTGTGTGTGTAAAATGACCCAAGCTTTTTAAGACTAAGGCTTGTGTTCGAACCTATGTCAAGTAACTTTCTCCTCATAGACTATTTTTTTCAGACTACCAACCCAAGGACAAGCTGACAAACCATTCAATGTTTTGTTAACAAATGAGCGGCTAGATATTCCTTAAGGATAGAAAACTATGGAAACCCTTACTATCTGGAAAATGGCAAGTTCGACTTTCTCCACCACAGTCCTTCTATGAAGAACTATTAGAGAGACCTTTCCACTGCTTTGGTTACTTAATAACTGTTTTATCATTTTTTCATGTGTATATGTTTGTATGGGTATTAGATAACATTTTCAGATATTCTTCAACTAAAAGACAAATAAAATGTGCTGGATGATTTGGAGTGTTATCTGCATTAGTTATTTAAATAAACTTACGTTGTTACCTTAAAAATTTTGTGCAAATATATGTAGAAGGACATCATTGTGGAATAGTGATGCATGTGCTTTCTAGGACAAAGGTTTCGATTCAAAAGTACATTAAGTAAATTTTATTCCCATGGGCTGGAAATTTTTTTTTTCAGGTAACTGCCCCAATAAGCTAGCAAACCATTCAATATTTTATCAACAAATAAGCATCTAGCTATTCTGAGCTAGAAAATAAATTAAAAGTGAGGAGGTATTGAAATTCTCATGATCTGGAAAATGGTAAGATTGACCTTCTCCTTCGTGATTCTTCGATGAAGAACTATTAAATAGACCTTTCTTCTGCATTGTATTTAATGGCTATTTTGTCATTTTACATCTGCATATGTATGCATGTGTATTAGGTGATATTTTTCAGAAATTCTCAGAAATGGAAAAAGTATTAAAGTATTTGAACTGTAATGAGCACATCAAGAAGTAAGATTCAAGTTGATTTTTCAACTAAAGAACAAATAAATAGGTTTATAATTATCTTATTTCAGCCCTATTTTAATGACCGAATTTATTGCAAAAGTATATAATGTTTGGAAAGTTTGATGGTGAAAAAAGAAATCAATGAATAGGAATTAAATATATGGATTCCACACAAAAGTAATTAAATGTTGAAGAGTTGAAACATTAAATGGATATTTTGAAGATCATCCATATGATTTCTAGAATTGGAAAATACTAGCGTAATTAACTAAAACGTTAAAAGGGCTTGCTGGGGGGTTGTATTAGACCAAAGATCTGGGTGCAGTGCCCTCAGATCAAAAGCTCATCACTGATGAAAGCCATAGGTTAGAAACTGATTTGGGGATATTGGAGAGTAATCACTATGAGGCACAAAGCTTCTAGCATTCATTGATTACTATGGCTTGCACTAGGTAGCACTACTGTATGGAGAGAGTTGTTACTGTTTTAATGTTAGTATAATTATTTTAAAAAAAGATTTCCAGTTTTAAAAAGTATTTTAATTCTACTTAAACAGCATATACATCATCATAAACAATGACAGCTAGTTGAAAACGAATAGGACGATTCTAACTTCAAAAGGAAAAATCAAGTGACCCAAAAGCTGTAAATTGAGTTTTGTAAATGAGAGGACAAATAAATCAAATGGATCTCAAATACATTTACTGAAATCACAAGGTAGTTTTTAACCTGTTTATCTTATATTTTTACTTCTTGTTAATTTCTTTTTAAAAGACTGCAAAATCTTTTTTAATGGTATCTCATTACTGTATTTAAACTCAGTCATAAAAGTAATTAATGCTGCATTTCTTTAGAATATTATTGAGACACACTTTATAATATCAGTGAGTCTGTCTCTTCTATAAAAGCTGTGTTTAAGTAATCATCAAATTCTTTTTTAAAAAGTCTTTTTTTCCTCATTCATACCACTCAGTCTCTGGAAAGAAGATAGCCTTTAAAATATACTAGTTGTTTTTGTACCTTTGCCGCTGCATTTTAAATATCTTATAAAACAAACCTAAATAGAATTATTCCTTTGTCTTTAGGTTATACTAATACACAATCCATATCTTACTTCCATACAATAAATTGGGCAAAATTATACCTTCATATACAATAATTACATCATTGCAATAAAATACCTCTTTGCTGACCAAATGCAGTTGCCATATTCTGGTTATGTCACACTTCAACATCCATTTTTTTTATCCAAAAAGCTATCAAAATAATTTAAAATATTCTCAAGTTGATTATATATAAGCTAAAAGTAATAGCCACTCTCCGCATACAATAGTGCCATCTAGTGCAAGCCATAGTAATCAGTGGATGCTAGAAGGTTAGTGTATCAAGGTCCTTATCTAGTGAATAGAGGTGCAAGTCATAATAATCAATAGGTGTACAAATCTTTTAGCATCCATTGATTACTATGGAGAGTTGCTACTTTTTAGTGGCTTGTGTAAGCATAAGAAATGGTTGTCATGTGACATTTTAGTGTTTTAATACAAGCCAAAGGTGGCTAAAAGTAAAGATTGATGCAGCATCTGAAATTTATAAACATTAAATTACTAAATCAAAGTCTTTTATATGTGCATTAAGAACATTAAATATATTCTGTATATTATTTTTCAAATTATCAAGGATATTCACAGGCATGCTTTAAATCTAACAGCTTAGAAGGTGATCTTTTGTTTTGGCTTTTATTTTTACATGATTCAAATTAAAGGCTCCAGCTTCATATCTAAATACATCTTGCTTCCTAATTACATAAAGCCACCAGGAAACTGTTTTGAAGACCATTGGCATAAAAGTGAAAAAGAGTTAGATCTAATATTTATTTTTAATATGTTTTAATTTCAATTGCTCATAATCACTAATCCTTTCTTTTCTATCATCTTGTAAAGCTGTGTAATATGAACACACATTGGTGGTCATTCAAATAATGTTACAAACAGTTAAATGAAAAAAAAAATGTCTTGCCAAATGGATAAAAGAAATCAAGCTTACACTTTTTTAGCAATGTCTGTCATACTTCTTGATTCTTTAAATTACATAGGATTTTAATAATTAATTTTATAAATTATTCTTTAATACATATATGCATAAATGAAGCAGTTTTCTTCTTATCTTTATATTATAAATGAGTGCACTTTTGGTGACAAGCACCATCATCACTCATATTATCTATTGTTGTTGCTGTATTTATACTTCAATCTAATTATGCATGTTATGCAAATAAATGCTATGTAAATTACATCATTTAAATATTCCATTTATGTGATAGTTAGATGCTGTTAAAAATAAAAATAAAAAAGCACATAATATATCCTCAACACATCTTTTATATATTATGTTTTGATCTTTCTCTATAAATTCTGGTATGATTTTATCCTACATATTAACCAATGTCAAGCTGCACATAAAACATTAGTTGACAGTCCCAATATGTTTTACATCCTGTAGAACTCATTATTAAATTCTGCCTTTATAACCTTGGCCATTCAATTAAGAACATTTATAACAAACACAATTTTTTGGGTGCTATACATAATAGAAAATATATAAAACAATCTTTAAAAATACTTTTGTTGTAGTTGGAAGCAGTGATACTCAGAAATAATTAGTATAAAATTACTTACCTCAATATTTTCATATATTGAAAATAAGGAAAGCATTCTTAAGACCAAGAAGCATGAACATCATGGATCCACATTTACTCTAAAAATTCCAATTGTTTAGAAGTTAATATACTGCCACTGTATTGTAAAACTTTCTAATATTTCATCAAAATCTGTTTTAACTCTATAAACTTTAAAAATGTAAACTTGAGCCAGTAAAATGAATATATCATTAATAGTTTTCTATTTCAGAAAATTCTACAAATTTATATCTTTTTTCGTTTTTGTTTCTAAAAATCAATTTACTCACAGCAATTTTATTTTTCAAATGCTTTCAAATTCTCTATTAAAATGCATATCTGCATTAGATATAATTCATTGAGTTGGATAACTTATTTGGCTATTGTGTCTGATACATATCGACCCTTCAGAAACTTATTTTTATTCACTGTAAGTCTACAGCATTTACACTTCCAATTTGGAATTCTCTATTTAATTTATTAGTGCAGTATTCATATGTACAATTAACTGGAAGGGATTTACACCCAATATGCATGCATTGTAATGTTTTATAATATTAACAGTCAGCCAGTCAGAAGATTATGCAATAATTAATAAATAGTTTAAAGTTAATGGATTTAAAGCAATTAATGGAAGATACTCATGCTGTCATTTCAAGAGTCTTTAGATTAGCCTATATAAGTGAATTTAGGTACAAAGATAAGATGGCTATTTTTATCTTTTCAAATTTTCTAACTTGTGCTTTGGTTTGAGAGTATCCTTTCTACTCAACAGTAAAACATTACAGCACATGTGTACATTTCCTTAAACATCACATGAACAACATTTCCTTCTGACTAAAAAAATTTCCCAATATTTCTGTCTTTATAATAAAATACATATGCATTTTTCAAAATAATTGTGTCTTCACTTTTACTTTTAACTTCACAAAGAGGACAAGTTAGTATAATATTATATGTTTCAATCCATATAATCTTCATTGATTTGAAAGTGATCTACATTTTCAGATTGCCAAATAGAAATTTATAATTTGAATGGTAGCTTACACCCTGGAGTACTGTGACTTTTAGAATATTCTATCTTTAGTTATCAAATGCTGCTTGACTTTACAAATTCTGTATATGATCAGGGATATAATTTACTTTCATCTGCCAAATTACAAACACATGTAATGCTGAGAATTCACTCACATACAATCAAATATAAGTCCACCCCCTTCCCTCCATACAATCTGTAATCAAAAAGGTCAGTTGATATCTCCTAATCAGTGAAGAAAGGTAAGGGTGATTATTTGGTTTCACATGTAATCGCAAAAGTCAATAAACTCATTATATTGATTAATGCTTTGGAAAACAGCCTTGGAAATATTGTTTTTTAGGTAATCAATTGACCATTCTCTAAAAACAGCTGCAAACACTGAACTTTTGAAAACAACATATCCTTTATTTTTGTTAAATAATGAAATCATTTCTACACCAAAAACATATTTCAAATAATTACATACTTTTAAAATGAATATATTTATTTAAAAAAAGCAACTTGAAGATTTTAATAGACAAAGCCAAAGTTCTTTAATTTTGGCAAACTAGTAAGTTTGTCCGACGGCTGCTTTACAAGCAGTTGTCCCGGGCTAGCGGGTTCGCTTCCCGGCTGATGCTATGACACGTGAGGGAAATACATTTATGAATGTTCATGCCTGTGTGTTTTTGAGTGCGTTTTATGTATAAATATATTTGTAATTGCGATTAGCGTATGGATTACAGATGTAAAGTTTAGAAAATTATATTTGTATATCTATAATTTATACAACGAATTATATTTATATAAACGATGTAGCGTGCGAAATGTTGTCTAATCAACTTACTTCACATATTATAAGGTTGTTATATTTCATGATTCGATAATATTTTTACAGGTAAAATTGCAGTTCACACATACATTCACGCATCTTTTATATGAACTTTTGGGACTAATTCATCATTACCTGACTTTTAATCAACACTAAATAACACGCAAACATAACTAAAAAATAATTTTGAAAGTTTGCTTCCGAACAAAACCATTTTTCAGTTTTTATTTTGTTTTTAAGTTCACTGACACAGATTAGTCTGTAAGTTCAATTGTTTCAAAATTAATAGATTAAAAAAAAAAACACGAAAGATTTCACGAAAATTATAAAACAATAGCTTAGAGCTAATTAATTATATAAATAGACAAGTCAAATAGGTAATAAGTCATGGAATTCATATTAAAGTTATTTTCGTATTAAACGTGAGTTTCAGTAATAAAATAATTTTATCACATCATCATCATCATTTTCGACCATTGTCGATCGACTGAAGAGTGAAAGTCCCCAAGTTCAATCCATCTTCTCCAATCTCTATCATCTCTTCTTCACATGACCCCAACACACTTCCTTATTTCATTCATCCATCTCACATGTGGTCTCCTTCTAGGTCTTGCTATGATTTGTACTATAAAATGCCACTGAAATATAATATTTTAATATATTTCCATGTATAAAATTTTAATATATATAATATTTTATAAGTAATATTTAAGTATATATATATTATTATGTAGGGGTAGTGGGAGGGGGAAATTGCACAGAATTAAGCAACAAAAGCAATATGTCTTTAAGTAGACCTGTTGGCAACACTGATGTTTATTATTATTATTATTTTTACATTAATTATTCAGTGCACTGCATGGTTTAGTCTGGTGACAAACTCTGGGGCTCAGAATCTATGGATCACGACCTAGTACCTCACTTCCTGTGTTCTGAAGCCATTCTAAACAAACCCTTTGATTTTTTTTTTGCTAATTATTTAATATTAGATCTTTAATCATGCGTTCAATGTTTTTAGTGTCTTTTACACACACAATAAAACTTATGTTTATATAGTTAGATGTTAACAGACAAAATATTTGATAAATAATTAATAATTAATTTAATCAGGACTTATAACAGATAGAGTAAATCAGAATTAATTTTTTTCAATAGAAATAACTACTACAATTTAATATGCAAGTGTCAAATTTCTTGCACTAACACATATGATGCCATTCGCTTTAGATACATAAATCAATAATTATCACTAATAATTTATTAGGTTTGATATTATAAATTTATTTAACGCACATTGATAACATTGATTACGTAAGTAATATTTACCAAGGCAATAAACCTAAAGCCTGTGCGGTTAAAAATGCGCAAGCTTGTGGTTAAGACCTGTAGAGGTCCCCACCTTCGCATTTTTAACCGCACAGACTTTAGGTTTGATATTATAATACCATATTTAACACAGATATAAACTTTAAACTTAATTAAAAAATAATTATCTCAAGAAATATTACCAAATTCATCACTTCCTTTATTTTGCTGTAATATCTTATATAAATACAATTTATCAAACTACTTTGAAAACTTTTTAGAAAAAACCTTTTATTGTACCTATATGTATACACAATACATTTCGACTATCCTGCAGTCTTCTTCAGAGCCACTTTTATTTTAATTTAAAATAAAAGTGACTCTGAAGAAGACTATAGAACAGTCGAAACATTGTATATACATATAGGTATAATAAAAGAATTTTGCTAAAAAAGGTTCAAAATAGTGGATAAATTGCAATAATATATTTTATTTTTATAAAATACAATCACATGATATTTTAATCCAATATGTAATAATATAAATGTAGTAAATAATGTCCACCCCATCACACATTCTGTTGAAAACATATGAGTAAAGATATAATAAAAGTAAAGTGATTACCAATATACATTTCATGCTAAATCAGTAATCATCAGTTGGCCAGGTCATCTTCTCTTATATATATATATATATATCTTCATTCTATATACATTATTTAGCAATAGTAAATTGTTATTTTGATTTAGAAGTGTCAAACTTACTTCACCCACAACATTGACACAATTCACTCTAGATAAATACAGCAATACTAATCATTAATCAGATATATTAATCTTTAACTGAGATTTAAAGTTTATATCTGGGTTAGAGACAATCTTTAGTTTAGTAAATGATTAGTGATAATCATTACTGAATTCATCTAGAGTGGATTGTATCAAAGTTGTGAGTGGAATAAATTTGACACTTGTAAATCAAAATGTAACAATTTAGCTTAAGTGCATTTTAAAAAACTTGGCACTTAAAGATCAAACTATGATTATTTAATATTAATAAATATTGAACAAATAATGAATATAGATATAAGAGATTCTAAGAAAGGTCAACTGAAGAATACTAATTTAACTAGAAAGGCATTTTGGAAATCATTTATCTTTTTTAGATGCCTTTAAATGAGTATGATGAAATGGAGGTTTTAGCAAATATCTATAAATAATCAATATGTATGCCAGAGAAACGTTTTAAGTAAGTATAGCCAACAATACTTAGTTATGAATAAGACACTTAAACATTTGATAGAAAATTAATATAGTGATGTACGGAAAGAAATGCATATGATTAACAAGTACTCTCACATGAAAAAAACGTGCATCGCTGATAACATTGACAAAATCAATAGGCCAAAAAGAAGCTTAACTTGGCATGTTTCTAACAAAATCAGTGATAAATCAACAATAGAAGTCAATTGAATTCCAATTTAAAATAAAAAGTATACACTACATGTATGACATAATTCTAAATTGAAGATAAAATCTCCACACATGCTGCATATAATATTCAATAACAATAAAGACTTTGAAAAGATAAAGTGGCTGTAGTTATTTTTTCAATATCTTTATCTTATAACTTGGATTGAAAATTTACTTGTACTTAACATAGTTATTGATTATTATAGTAAGGCATATGTGTGGTTTGATTGGGTGTGGATGATAAAATGGTCATTCTTATCTTATCAAAGTCTTTATCTTGAGACTTGTATCAAGAGTTTACTCATATTTAACATCATTATTGAAGATTATAGTAAGGCACATGTGTGGTTTGATTAGGTATGGATGATATGATGGTCCTTCTAATCTTTTCAAAGTCTTTATTTTGTGATTTGGATCAAGAGTTTACTCGTATTTAACATTGTCACTGAATATCGTTATTGAATATTATAGTATGGCGCATGTATGGAGGTTTGATTATCTTTGCTTTACAATTACTGCTTGACATAGTACTAGTAGAAATTTTTGATTATTTATGTGCAATGGTAAAAAAAAATTGAACTGATGTTCTGATGAAAATATAGAATATGGATTTTAAAATGCTGAATTAAACATGGAAAAGCCTTCATTGATAATGGTTAAAAATAACAGTACAATTTAAACAATACAATGACAATACCCAATCATTATGTTCTTTGATTTGCTGAACATGATGCTAAAGAGTCCACGATTATAAAATCACATGGTTGTCAGTTTTAAAATGCAAAACAAATGAACCATATAAGACTTCCTATAAAGATGTTTTATGGTGAACGTAAGCATGATTTCCTTGGGAGAATCAACTCCATTCACACTAAGAAAATGATCTCAAATACATTTTTAAGAAGTGTAATATTGTTTGCTTCCATTTGGAATATATACAGGAGAATGGTACATATTGAGGAGCTACAATTAGACATTGTAATGAAGTATTTCAAAAAGATAAGTTTGATGCAGAAGTTAAAAGGCAACATCAATAAACAGATGAATAGATCAGAGTATTCTATATGTGGATGTAATTGTGGTACACATATTATTTGCTATCATCATTGCAAAACTCATTTCTAACACTATTAAATCTATTTTGCTTTGACTTTTTATTATTTTTCAGAGTTGGAATAGTTACATTCCCATTCTCCTGTGAGTGGTTATCTAGTGGTGATTTTTAAGTAACATGTACATTAATTTTTTTTGGTTAGAAATACAAACAAATATATAACAAAAAGTTTAAAGAATTTAATATTTGCAAACACTATTCCAAATAAGAGTACCAAACTCTCCATACAGTAGTGCCACCAAGTGCAAGCCTTTGTAATCAATGGTTGCAGGAAGGTTTGTACATTGATTACAGAGGCTGGCACTTGGTGACACAACTGTACGGAGAGTTTGATACTCTTATTAGCAGCATGTGTATGCATATGAAATGGTAATCATGTGATGGTTTGATGGTTTTATACCTATCCTGGCCATAGGATAATGGTGACTGTGGTTTTGAAAAATCAAAGGCACCAAAATGAATAGATACTAAACTGAGTTCAGATTTATATGATTATACAAGCGAATGAGCTTGGGTTGAAAACATTAAGTTGTTTTCATCTGGGGCTCCCAGCTTTATAGTTAACTAAATAAGTAAAAGGTGGATGCTGAAGGGTTGCATTGGATTCTAACATCTAGGTATAGTGATCTCAATTCCAAGATTCCTCACTGATGAAAGCCACAAGCTAGAAACCAGTCTGGGGATGTTGGATGAGTAGGCACTAAATACAGAATTTATGCAAAACCTTCCTGCATCCATTGATTACAAGGCTTGTACTTGGTGGCATTACTATATGGAGAGTTTGATATTCTTAGTAACAGCATGGGTAAGCATATGAAATGGTGATCATGTGAATAATCCAAAATATTATTCATTATCTGGCAAAATTGTTTTAACAAATGTTTATATGTGTAAGTTATAATTTATTTATTAAAATTTCATATTTTATTGAAATTATACTCATATAAAAATTTTGAACCTATATAAATGAAAATAAAATATTTTTACAGAGAATAGAAAATTTTGTCATTGGTCATGTCAAGGTTATTCATATTTTGTTAAAACTTTTCCAATTTTTGTTTCTCTTTTTAAGTATTTTCAGTTTTTTTTTCTCTCTAAGATTGTCCTTCAACTTTTTTTACTCTTTTTTATTTCTCTACTTTTCAAAATCTAATCATTTCAATTTTTTATTTAGCATTTTTTGTGCACTTGATTTGAATTTTATTGTTTAATAGTTGTTTTCAGAACAGAAGGGGAGGCCATGGAGCAGGATTTGAACTTAGCACTGACGGAGCTTCAGAATTCAATGAAGACAAACAAAATCAATGATTTTCATTGAACAAATCTCTTGTGCTTAAACAGTCACTTTCATATTCAAATCTCGTTCAATTAACTACATAATTTATTTTAAGTTCTTCCACTTAATTTTTAAACATTTTAAATTTTCTTATTCTGTTCAATTATCACTTAGTCTTTTTCCCATTGCTTTAATTGTAACTACATTTATTTTCTTCACAAACTTTCTATACATGTTTCACTTTTTTTAACATTTTACACTGCTATTTCAGTAAATCTGTTGTAGTAAATTCTTTTTTTTATGCAAATTTTTAACTTACAAAAATAACACAAACCTATATTCCAAGATAACCTCTCATTATTTTTTAATTACTCTAGGGTAAAAGCACATCTAATTTTAAATGTGAATTCTTGGATTCTACTGATTTAATACAAAAGATATTGCTATTAGTTTCACTTATTATCTTCAATAGTTCCATATTACTTTGATTATTAATTTTATTTTTATTTGCTAACCACTCAGACACATGGATCTATCTTAAAATTGCGCTATCATCCCACATATTTAACAAGTCTCTTTCTTTAATGAACAACATAATAATTTTCTACCTTTATTAAAAATCTATTTTACCACTGCAATTCCTTTTTTAATATATTTGATATAAATATAAAATAATGGTAGAATTAGCCACTTGGAAGACCATGCTACACCCCCACTCCCATTAATTCAATGACAATAATTTTATGCCTTTGATCCAATTTTTTTTATCTATTTGGGAACCAATCCAGAAAACCTTAAGTTTTAATAAATGTATAAAATACCTCCACATGACCACACCTTGTTTAATTAAAATATTCAGACATATTAATCTTTAACTAATGTTTAAAGTTTAAATCTGGGCTAGAGATAATCTCTAGTTTAATGAATAATTAGTGATAATCAGTGCTGTATTTATCTGGAGTGAGTGGTGTCAAAATTGGAGATGGAGCACATCTGATGCTTATAAATCCAAAATGTAACAATATATTTAATTCTTAAATAGGCTACTACATGATAACATCTGTTAACTAATTTTACAAGTTCTTAAAAACACTGAACAACTTGATAACTTTTCATTCAGTTATTACTCTTAATTTTTATCATCTCCAATTAGCCCTTAGCAGGTAGCCCAATATAGATTCTCCAATCGACACTGGAGCAAGGCTGTTATATCTTCAAAAGAATTTGGTGTTTGAATGTCAATACATTATTATGTCATTAATGAAAATAATACTTGGAAATTTGCAATTTTTATGTGTCTTAACTTAATAAGAATTAAATGTTCTGAATCATTGTCAACCATTATCGGTCCACTGTAGAATGAAGGCATCTCCAAGTTCAACTCATCTTCTCTGATCTCTAGCCTCTCTTCTCTATGTCACCTAACACATACTCAACTGACATTTCAATTAAGAGTTATCAGGCAACTAAGAAGAAAAACCATGGTGTTTCTTGATTTTTAAACTCAAAGGTGAAAAGCCAATAAACTCTCCATGCTGGCTAAAGAATGTTGGTGAGCAGCCTTTCCATGTTTGTATACTCTATGAATAATCACATAGTAAAAACACTGCAACGACAAGAAGATATTCATTAGGAATTTGCCCTGCTCGATTCCTTTAAGGCCTCCTCCAAAAGCAATCAAAACGTCTCCTTTCAGTTCATAGCAAACTCCTTTTGCAGCCAAACGTTCTAAATGCGGTTAAAAATATTTTTAAACGCTTGCAAGTATATATAGCTTACATGTGTGTGTACATATAACAAGTATATACTGTACTTAATATTTATAATAATTTAAAATATACAAAATATGTGCCCAATTTTAATTAACATTTGAAAAATCATGACATATATTAAAAAGTATTTTTCTTAAATATTTCAAACATTCAAATTCCGACAGCATTTATAACCAATTTAAAATTATAATTTGATTAATCAAAGCAAGCGCTCTAAAAACTAGTTCAATCAGATTAAAGCTGTAGGGTTAAATACAAAAACCATTCAAAAATTTAATTTTAAATTATTTAAAAACAATAAAATTATTAGAACCGGAAATTGATAAGATTGTAAAACTTATCAATGATTTTAAACTATTAAACTTTCAAAATGTATATTATTATTTTAAAGTAGTATGATATATAAATAGACAATGTAGCATCTTATTAAGAAGTAATACCAGTGTTGGATCATGTGACTTCAAGAAGAAACGTTATTACCATCATGTCTACCATTTTATTAAGAAAATTATTTTGTAGATATAATAAACACTTCCATACTTCCCCATTCTTTTTAAATTCACTTAAATAAAGATATAATAAAAGACAAATGACCCCCAAGATGCATTTCGTGCTGAAGCAGCACTCCATCAGTTGGCCCAGGTTACTATCTCTCATGTATATCTTTATTATATGAAAAGTATTTATCTAGAGTAAATTGTTACATTTTCATTTACCATTGTCAAACTCCCTCCATTCACAACTCCAACGCCATCCATTTCAGATAAATACAATAATGACCATTACTAATCATTGTTGAAACTAGAAATTATCTCTAGCACAGATATAAACTTTAAACCTCACAAAGATTATCTGAAATGGATGGTGTCAGAGTTGTGAATGGAGGGAGTTTGACAGTGGTAAATGAAAATGTAACAAGATTATTTTGTTGTGTTCATTATCACATGAAAACGTGTATCATCTCATCAGGAAAGATTATTGACATATCATGTGGGTTATCTCGTAAAAAAATATTATTAACTTATGCACATCTCTTCAAGAACAGTTATCATATTATGCTTAGTGCTTGTTACATAAAAGTTATTTTCATGATGTGTATACAGCGTGTCATAGTGAAAAGATGACTAATTTTTTCTTCAAATTGCCTACAATCCCACCTATGAATGGACATATAGTATGTAGCAACATGGTTTACTTATTCACCACAAAAAGTTTAAAATGCTAGCATATTTACCATGAATTACAACATGAAATGTGACAATATGTTTTGTACCTTCACAGACCATCTTCAATTCTTTCCATATCATAAAATTATTAAATATTCATGTGCCATACATGGTTTGAATTGATTCAAATGTTTAATTTCAATATTAGCTTTTCCCAATTTAAAATAAAATTTGATGTTAGCAAATGTTTTATTATAGAGTAAGATACGAAATACACTGTCATATTTCATATTATGAGTGAGACTATGTGCATGGTAATATTTTTTATGGTGAGTAGGTAAAGTTTGTTGCTTCTCAACATATATCAGTGATAGCTTTTTTTTTCTCTTCTCATGTGTCATAGCATCAGCTGGGAAGTGAACACGCTAACCCGGGACAACTGCTTGTAAAGCAGCTGCCACTGACCTCTCGATCACCAATTCTTGACATATCAGAAATAGCTTTGTAGGAATCTAGGAGAAAGAACCAATCAATTTGTCACCAGTATACACTGAATATGCTTATCAAAAAATTAATTATCATTTAAGATGATATACAAGAATTCTTCACTTTATAATATATCTCTAAACATTAATACTAACGATGTAAATCTAAATATAAAATGGTACAATAAATTACATTATGAAGTCATTAGGCAGCAGCTAATTGTTATCAAATCTTAATCAAATACTATTGTTCAATGATAGCATTTTACTACATATGGATGTTGACATGCATTCATTCAGAGAACATAAAACAAATTAATGGGGTTGGAGAAACAAAAACACAATACCAAATCAAAATATTAGACAAATTGTAATTATATCATACTATAAGTATCAAGATGCAAATAACAGGATTGCAAACAATTGTAAAAGTAAGTTGATTTTAAAAGTAGTGCTTAGCTTAAAATGTATTCCATAAAATTTTGTTATGGATCATTGATTTGTATTGCAAAAATTATAAAATGCAACATGGATTACAAGTAAAGAGGTAATTTGTGCAAGATTTTTGATTAATGCTTTATTAGACCATAGATAAAGGTAGATTGCCTTGACAACAAACAAAAATTATTGGGCTAGTATTCTTTAGAGGTGGACTGCATTTGTGCTTTTATGTTTATAAACCAATCCACTGCAGGATGAAGGTCTCTCCAAGTTCAATTCATCTTCTTTGATCTTTAACTTCTCTTCTCCACATCATCCCTGCACATTTTCTTATTTCATCCATCCATCTCACATGTGATCTCTTTCTGGATCGTTTACAATCTCTTGGAATCCAGTTTATGATTTCAATTGTCTATCTATTATCATCTCTTTTAGCAATAACTCCACTTCAGTCTTTTAATTTTTTTCAATGAAGTCAGTAACACCTGTTTGTTCTCTTATCTATATATTGCATTTTTGATCTCTTCTTGTTATTCCCAACATGCATCTCTCTATACTTCTTTGAATAATGAATATATAAAACTTGCGTATATTAACACAAACACAAAATATTAAATATCATAGTAGAGAGGGATATTTAAATTTAAGTTTACAGCCTTACTGTATTTTATAATGATAAGATCTTATGATATTAAACACTGTAACAGTCACAAACTGTGTTTTTTGTTGATATAATTCTTTTACTATTTTACTGTTGTTTTCCTTAGTCCTTCCAACAATGGTAGTTGTCCTTGAACATTGGTGATAATGGGGAGAGTAAATACAGAAGCACTAGTGATGTTATATGAGGTATGTAATCAGTAGGTCTTAGGTAGGTCTAAATGGAATTGTTCCTTTTCATCCTTCATTGTATTATGAAAGCATTTCACAGGCTGTTTTTACTAATGTCCACATTATTTTCTGGATCTGTCTGCATTTTCCAGACTAGTGTAGTCTTTGGTCTTCTAGCCATATATGGCAGATGTATTCTTCTAAATAAAATCATCATACTGACTATTATAACTGAAGAATTGAAAACTAATTTAAAACCCATCAGTAAAATACAGAATGTGGGAAAAAGAGTTTGAATCAGTGCATGTTTCTCTCTTCAGCATGGATCATGGCAACATGGCTTCAGCAGACTTCTCAAGTGTAAAGAACTACAAAAACTACACCATATATATAATATTAGACATTACCCACAATTCCATTTACTTCCCATCCACCTTTAATATTAAAAGAACTCTTCAGAATAATAATTTTTCAATAATAAAGATTTTTTAATTCTTCTTTTGATTTCATTTCTCTCAAAGAAGACAACCTTAGCTTCATCAAAATCAATAGTGTGGCCTGTATCTTTTTCATGGACATACAAAGCAGAACTAAGATATCTATTTCTAACCTTACTTTTATGAACCTTTATTCTTTCATTTAAACTCAAACTACTTTGACCTATGTAGACCTTCTTACAAAAACAAGGGATAAAATATACTACATCAGGAATAGTACTCCTAGCAAAAATTTCTTTGCTTGGAAAAGGGATATTACGTTGAATAATTTATTAAATACAAGCTTTTTAAATTAGGTCACATGACATATGACTTGATTTCCTTGCAAATATAAATATAAATTTTAATGAAATGCTTTTATTTCCTTAAATGCACTGAAAAGTAAATGATCAATTTCCTTGTTTTCAGATCTATCAGTAGCAACTTTGTGCATTCTTAATCCATATTAAATTACTGCAATTTAATCTACAAATGGCAGATTTTGCACCTCATATTTGTTAACATTCAACTACCAATCATTTATTAGGTAACATGGATGTGTCAAATGTGTGACTTTCACAAATTCGACACTTGTATGCTGAAGTAATTTTATATTGACAAATACTGAACAAAGATGATAAAGATGTGGGATGTTTTGATCTGGACCAATAAAAGGACACTGGTTCAAATTGAGATGTTTCTTTTTTTTCATTTGTTAAAACACCAGCCAGGAAGCGAATCCGCAAACCCAGGACAACTGCTTGTAAGGCAGCTGTGCTGACCACTCAGCCACCAATGCTTGATGACCTGAGATGGTTCTTTAATGTATTTATCTGCATTTCTCAAATATTTTCCATGACTTTAAAGTAATAACAGTACAATCAATTCTTTGGAGAATTTGAATGGTATTTATAAGATTAGATATATAGACTATAAATATAAGTAAAGGCCAATTTATATAAGCACTACCGATCACAAATTAAAACTAAAACATATTAAGGATAATAAGTCTGTACTGAACACATGTTGCAAAAAAAAAATTGTAAAATTGAAATTATTAAAAATATAATCTTTAGTGAAAGTATAATAAAGAAGACTTTATATATAAAAAGAAATAACAGTATCCTGGACAAATGTGACAGCAAGAAACTAGAAACTAACTTATATAATTAATTAAAATATTTTAGGCTGTTTTTAGGGGTATCAATGTTTGTAAATAAATACTGCATGTTGTTTTTTAACAAATTACTAGCATAACTATTTTATACACTGAGAAAACAACTATAATCTTAATGCATCACAGTATAGACATTTGTGTAAAAGGCAATCATTTTATTCCAACTAAAGATAATGCATTTTAAGTTATAGTTAATGCTTTCAAAACTTATATATATAAAATTTTACTATCACCAAACTATGTATAAATATAAGATAAATTTATAGGCAAACATTTGGTGAAATTGTGACATAATGGTATGATAAGTTATTTAATTTGGACAACATGTAATCCAAATTTGAAGAGTATCATATTCTAATATAATCATGATGATTAAACTGAAGAAGTGTCGGATATTTATTTTCAAGAGAGTCCTTTGCTGGGGAGTGCCAATGGAAATAAAGGTTTAAGCTATAAGAGAGCACATCTGAGGTAGATCAGTTACTGCCAAGTTTTGGTTATAATGTTCCTAGATAAAAAATTTGACAAAAGTAAGAGTTTCTTTTGAATACATTACACTTCTTACGGTCAAATATTATGGAATAGCCTGCAAGCCATATGGTTCTTAGAGTGTGAATAATTACAGATGCAGTATAAGGCTGGAAAAATTATATATATATTTTAAGTAATTGCTTGAGGTTGATTGTACACCTATGAAACGTGAACAGGTGTAGAGATGAGAGGTACAGGCATGTTTGTAAAAGCTGTAGCACTTCTTCTGGATAATTATTGCAACATGTAATTCAACATTTGGTTCGAATTGGTCATTAAGAAACATTTTGGTTAAAATTGTACCCTGTAATAAATTAAAAAAAGAAATTTCAACCACGATTGAGGAGTGGAACTTGGTTTGAGTCTTAGCAACTGGCAAGGTTATCCATAGATGTGTGGGTGAATGTTTTTCAATACTTTCCATGCATAAAGTGGCATGAGAATTGACTTTAATTTATTACATTTCAATAACAGAATTATCTTAATTTTTGTATGTATTTTTAATAACCAACGCATCTGTATTTTTGTGATAATGCATGTCTGTCTGTTTATGCATTCTACTAAAGAAAATTAACGTATTAACCAGTTTATCAATTTTATTCTATATATAATAATTTGTTATTGTTACTGTAAAGGTTAAAAATCAAATAATTAATTAATTACATTTTTAATTGCTATAGCTTTTTGATATTTCAAACATAGATTTTATTTCCTGTAAAGACTTTAACAAGGAAGTGTTGAAGTATAAATTGTATTGCATATATAAAGTACGTATAGATTGAAAAAGAGTATCTACCCCCCTAAATGTTAATCTTTATTATTATCTCTACTTTTTGCTTTTATTTTTATATATCTATAACAAGTGCTTCTCCGAAAATAAAAATTAGTATATACAATACATATAACCCTGAGTTAGTGGTCAGAAGCAGAATGCTATCAGCTAACACCAAAATTGCCCATTGAGATCTTGGGTAGGGTAAAATGCTATGCAACACAAAGGTTATTTTTCCTTTTGCTGTTTAAAAGATGCTTTTTTCTAGTCATGACACTTTCTAGTATCATTTAAAATATTTTCTGGGCTGATTTTCAGTAAAAAAGAAAAAAGATTCCAAAATTATATGTCATGTGATTTTGCATGACTAATTCATATCATAAATTATTAGACATATTTTTGCCCTTATTCTGCTCTTTATTACATCTTTTGAATAAAAGCTAACATTTATGCATTATATGGGTGGGTGTGTCTGTATATTGGGTTCTAATGTTCACTAGGTGACCTCCATCTTTGACCTTAAGCGACGGCAAAAAGTTTTGATAAAATTGGCTCAGACAGTTTATAGTTTGTATTTAAATATTATCTTTGTTATCAATAAAGTCTTAATAATAATAAATTTTAATTTCTTACATTTTTTTAAGAAACATATGCATTCAACCACTAAACATCACATGATCACCATTCTTTATGCTTCCACAAGCTTGCTTCCATTGATTACTCTGGCTTGTGTTGTATGGAGGGTTTAGCCTCTGTGTATATACATTCAAATTAAACTGCGATCAAAAATACAACCTTGGAGTGCTCATGGTTAGACTAGTATTAGTTATACTTTCTGTCAATTTTTATTAGCTTCATATTAAAGAGTTATACTTCAACATTTTAAAATTAATATTAGATTGTAGTACTTACTGATTTTTGTTAAAAAATTTTGCAAATTCTACAAAAAACAAAGTGTATTGTTATTGGGAATATATGAAGTGTGACAATTTAATTCCCAGAATGCACCTTCATAAAATATACATGTGGAAGTGTACACTAGTAGCAACTGTCACCTTCAAAGTAGCTCCCTTGTGCATCTGTACCCTGTTTAAAATGGTGTTCACATTTCTGGAAGCATGCCTGGAACTCATTTTCAGCAATACTCTTTAGCAGCTGTCTAACATTCTTTTGGATATCAGTTATAGTAGAAAATCTTCATCCTTTCAGTGCAGTTTTTAATTTTTGGAAATAACCAAACATCACAGAGAACTAAGTCAGGTGAATAGGCAGGATGGTCTAGTTGTGTGATTGATTTTTTGGCCAAAAAGTCTCTCACAATGAATGCACTATGACTAATTTTTACACCAAAGCATACATACATATATTTATTATCTTCTCAATAGCTAACAATTAGCTCTAGCAACTTAAAATTTACACTGATTAGCATAAACATGTTCAAACATGAATCTTCAATACTCATGTGATTTTGATATGGGTGACACCATGCGGCCATTCCAGAAATTAAATTGGTACACCTTGTACATGTATGTAAAATTGCATCTAGATTGGAAATGGGACAGTGGATAGAAATTGAGTTATAAAATTTATTAAGATAAACAGACAAAAAAGCTAAGTATGTTAAATAAAAGATATAATAAAGAGGCTTTTGATAAAGTGAACTAAATAATTTTTCAGCGTACTGGGAGAGGGAAAGAACGATTAAACGAAAAAACGGTTAGAAAATTTGTACATAAATGCAAAAATATTTGTACCATTTGCAGATTATAGAGGTATAAAAAGAATTTCTGCCCATCTTCTATTATGTTTAATGATTATTTGTTGTATTCATAAATAGAGATCAATTGAACAAAATTTTAAGTAAGACTGAAGAAATCTGTAGAATGTTGGATGAAATTTGATTCATTTAAGACTAAAGAATTAGCGAAGATAATTAAAGCTTATAATGTAAGTTGTCAGCACTTGTACATTTTATTAAAATTTAAAACTGTCCTAGTCATTTTGAGGTACCTTGAAATTAAAATATGTTTATGAATCACAATTATATGTTGTAATTATAAATTTATTTAACGCACATTGATTGCTTAAGTAATATTTACTAAGGCAATAAACCTTTAAGCATGTGCGCTTGAAAATACGAAGGTATTGATAGAATTATTATGAAATATGAGCTAGTTTATTAAGAAAAAACAATGGGTGATTCTTTTTTATAGGGAAAATGGAATTGAAAACTTTAAAAGTATTTGTAATAATAAATAAATAACCATAACTTTTAAATATCTGTAAGTGCAAAGCGGAAGTAATTACCCCCCACCAACTTACATTGCGTCAAAAACCAATTAAAGAATAGAATATTATTTTATATTTGGGCTCTGTTGTTAAGTAAGCTTAGTTTTTGACTTGTTTTTTAATTTGCACTGTGAAATTTGTCTATTGTTTTAATTTTATCTCTTCATCGATTTTTGGTGCTCCGTAACTTAGCAGGAGGTAGTTATTTCTGCTAAAAATATTTAGTACATTTGTGAGTAATTAAATTTGTATTGAAATGAATATCATAAAAGTTAAACTAATAAAAAAAATTGCAAAAGAAAAATTAGATGAACAAATCAAATAATAAAAAATTCTTATTAAATAAATGGACAGAAATTTTGTAAGCCAGGAAAATGTGGCTAGATTGGGCAGATATGCAGAATACACCCCCCTCCATATACACAACTTATTAAATATTTAAACACTAGAATTCAATAAATTGTATGATGTAGTCCTAATATTTATACTCTAAAATATAAAAAAAGACAATGCAGACAATACAAAATTGTCAAATAAATTTGTTCAACAAATGCTGCCTTTATAAATTGAATTATATGACCTACAAAATATTACATGGCATTTGCTTATAAATTTTTTCAGGTCATGTGATATCTTATTGGTTTAACATCAATCCTGGCCAAAGAAAAAAGATACCTAAGGTTATTAAAAAAATAAGGTCATCATAATATACAGAAACTGGACATGTTTCAAATCTATGTAACTGTATAAGCAAATTGGCTTGGATTGAAAAAATGTATGGGTTTTTCAATTTGGGATAGTAGCTTGATAGTATAACAAAAATTAAAAATGGCTGCAAGAGGGAAGGCTACTCACTGATGAAAGCCATAAACTAGAGTCTGGAAATATTTAGATAGGATAACACTGGATAGAGATTTATTAAGCAGTATTACCTGGCATCTGTTAATTACTAAAGCTTACACTAGATGGTGTAAATATCATAACATTGTGGGGGGCAGGTGCTAATAAATTGCTAACTTGAATTGTAGTAATGTGACTCTAATAAGATGTTGATAAACTAGTTTGTTATAATATACTACCCACTTTTGAAAGTAAATAAAAACTTTAAAAAAATAATAAGTAGAATTTTAAATGCTTATTTAATCATTACAGGCCCTTTGATTACAATATTAATAATTCATAAATGAAATAGAATTACAGTTAAATTTAATATTAATTCGGGCATATAGAACCATTTGATATGATTTATTTAAAAAAAGGAAATGATACAAAATCTCATAATAAATTCTTTTAGTGCTTAAAAAAATCCAAAAAAAAAAAATAATTGCACCAACTCAATATTTGTAATTTGTAGATTATTCTATATTTATTTAATAAATGAATTTTCAGATATAAAAAATTAATAAAATTTTATTAAAAAGAGAAAAATATGGCCATTTTAAAAAAAAAATTGCAATATATTCAGACCAAGTTGTATTTACCTGTGTAAGAGATTTTTTTTCCATATGTCATAGCATCGGCCAGGAGGCGAATCCACAACAACCATCTGCAAACAACTGCTTACTTGCAAAGTGGCTGCACTGACCTCTCGGCTAACAATGCTTGATGGTCTCTATGGTCAAGTTATAGTCTTTGGTGTCGATATAAATATATGGTTAAAAGGAAGTTGCCTTGACAACCGTTTGAGATTGTTGATTGTTATTGATATTGAGATTGTCTGAGTGTTGACTGATTGTTAATGATTATTTATAAATCTATTTAGTGTTGAGCATTATTACACTTATTATTTAAGTAATACTTTGGGTCTAATTTGGTATAATTGCAGTTTGTAATGTTATAATTGACTGTTTATTAGTCTGCATTCAGAATAGGTTACATTTACCTATTTAAAGAGGTTTATTTAAACTTCTTTGTATCAATAATTTCAATCCCTGTGGTCAAGTTACAATCATTAGTATTTATATAATTATATTAGATTCTTAATAAAGATGGATTCACTTTTATTGTTAAAAAGAGGTTGCCTTGACAACAGTTTGAGATTGTTGATTGTTATTGATACTGGGATTGTCTAAGTGTTGACTGTTTTTAATGATATATATATAGAAAGAGAGAGAGGGGACCAATTAGATCCATTATGTGTAAATAGTTGTTAAATTCCCACTATACAGAAACTTTACTGTATCTCAAAATAGCATAGATGATTGAGTGTTTAACATCAATAATTATTTCTGGGTTTTTAAATCTTTCTGCAGACAGCAATCATTTTATTCTCTTTCTCTATTTCTCAGAAAGTTTATTTATAAAACTATTAAAAATAATCTTGTTTTTTTCTTAGCTTATATAAATTTTAATAACGACCTGCATAGTTCATTAAAATGGTGGTCAAACTTTGGAACCTATGATCCACAGATCACACCTAAGTTATTCAATAATTGTTTTTTTATCTTGCAATAGTTAATTGATCAAGAATATTTGAATTTTTAAACTAATTGACTTCAAATAGCAGAAGAAAAGTGATATCCATATCAAAAAATTCAAATTATCCAGAAACCCATCATTGAATCTAATGATTGGAAAATGTAGAATGTAATAATTTCTACTCATCACTTAATTTCATCTTCTAGAGCTGGAAAAAGTATGACCATAATGATTTGTTTTTAAACTTGAAAATCAGACTGGTTTAAGATTTTGAATCACACCTCAAATAATAAAAGACTAATTTCCAAAAACACACAAAAATGTAACCTTTCATATATAGGGCAATAATTGAGGTTATAATAGCACAAAATAACCTTATTTTTGAGGAAAGTCCAGTTCTTGAAATACTTACTTGTTAATTAAGGAAGTGGAATGCATTGTCTTGGAAAGATAAGTAATAATTATCTCACACACACACACACTTTTATATCATTGCTGATAGATTTTTAGCTTTAGGAAACATTTTGTGACAACAAAATATATAAGGTAGGAATTTTTATATGCTATTCATAATTATTTAACTTTAACGTATAAGAACTTCATTTATTATTAATGAGGACTTGACAAATAGGCTGAAAACCCTCAGATATACTTTCAAGTGAGCATTATATATATATATCACATGATCATATTTCCTATACTAGCACATTAATTGTTGATAAACAGAGCAAAACTCTCCATACAGCACAGGTGGCAATACTGTATGGAGAGTTTTGCTCTGTTTATATATATATATATATATTGATTTACACTACTTTAAATTTTTTTGTTTTATATTTTTGGAAGGTAATTGATAATTATCTTAAAGATGAATGAACTAACATCTGGTGTGAGTCATTTTCCTTAAATGATTTTATTTAACGTAAAATTTCTGTTAATTTGGGTTAGATCTTGTAATCAATTTTTAACCTATTTCTACCTAACAGATTTCTTTAAATATATTTCATGGTTGTTTATTCTAATACTGTTAGTCAATCACATTTCAATTCACTTTTCAAATTGATTTGGTAAGTTTTGAGTAATGCACAATAGATAGAAACATATTTTTTAAACAAATGCTTGCATTTAATTTGAAAATTTTTTTTAAGAATATTTAAAGTTAATTACAAAGAAAAAAAATGAAAATCTGTTTATAAGAAGAAATCAAATGATTTGAAACAATATATATGCAAAATATTTTTAATTAATTAATTTGATCAATATAGTTTATGTTAATAAAGAAGACATTTTAAGGTCATTTATAGGTCATTAAAAAAAGAAAACAAACACTAAAAAATTAAAAATAATATATATATATAAATATTTAAAAAAAATACTTTTATTTAATTTGAAGATCAATGCACTAAAAATCAAAAATAATTTGTTTTCTTCAACCATAACTATTATATGAAACTTTAAATAAATGCACAGACATCCATAAAATTAATTAATGTGATCAGTACAATTTGTGATAAACTAAATACTCTATTATTACTTTAATTAATTAATTTAAAGATACCCTACATGTTTATTTAAAGTTACATATTCAATGGTATGAATGGCTGAAGAGTTGGAGGTTGGAGTAGATTGAAGCCTGTCCATTAAAGTATAATGATTGGCTATCTTAATATATACCTGAGCACTTATAGCATATATGTGTAGAGATGGTAATCTGGACCAACTGATAATTGCTGGTTTAGCATGTAATATATATATATATATTGGTGTTTATTTATCTTTTCAACATATATGTGTTCAAGTGTATATGTTATGAGATAATGTGGAGAGTGGTGGGTCATGTGAAAGTCTGTGCTCATATACCCTATATATTATATATATAGATACAGGTATATATAAGCCTGTGTGTTCCAGTTATTACATAGTAGAGATGTCTGCCTATCCCTTGTATATGTATTAAATGCATTATGTCCTGTACATGAGGGGTCAGATTGACCTTAGGTTAACATGGGTGTGACAAGAATCTCAGCCTCAGGGTGGCCTTTGAGCATTCCATCATCAGATTTTCAATTGGATGGATGGTTGAGAAGTTGGAGGTCTGAATATATTGAAGCCTGTCAATTAAAGTACGAAGATTTGCCATCTTAATATAAACTGAGCACTAATTATATATATGTATGGGAGATAATAGTCTGGACCAACTGATAAGTGCTGCTTCAGCACAAAACAGGTTTATTGGTGATTATTTATCTTTTCTGCATGTGTGTGGTCATCTATATGAAATAGTGTGGATAGTTGAAAGTCTGAGTTCAAATTCCCTATATTCATATATTATAAGCAAATTTGTGGTCCAAGAAATATATATATATATTGCTTTTAAATGTATTAGTCCTAAATTAAAATAGAAATATTTTTAAAAAATATTTGTTATATATATATAATATTTTTAATGGTTAATATAGATGTAAATTAATTAGTAAATAATATCACTGCTATATGTATGATTAAATTCTCAGATGTCCAGCTACTAACTCATACATAACAATGTAAGTGATGATTCAAAAGAAGACTCTATTTGATTAACAGTAGCATGAACAAGTTTGCTATCAATTTTATTTAGCCTGCAGAAGTGATTTAATTGGTTGCTGTTCATTTATACATCTTGGTTGTGGATTCAACTATATATATATATATATATATATATATATATATACAATGGTGATCGCAATTACAAATTAATTTATGTACATATTTTCTATTTACAATCTTTTAAACTTTTTAAATACAGACTGTATTTTTTGGATTAATATTTTTTTCTGTAATTTGTAAGTATAATTAATAAATCTTCTGAAAATAATTATGAGATTATGTATATTAATAAGTGTTATTAAATCAGACAAAACTCTCTATACATACAGATGGGGATTTTATGCACAAGCCTTCTGGCATCCATTGATTACTCTGGTTTGCACTGAGGGGCAATATGTATAGAGAGTTTTTCCTGTTTTAATATCAGTTATGAGTAAGCATAAGAAATGGTGATCATGTGATATTAATAAGTGCCAATCTTAGTTTCTTTTAGAAGCTTTTTTATAATGTTTAGAAAGAGTCGAACTAATTACATAATCATTTTATTCTGCTTTGAATTCATCATCATCTGGACCTTTTTATCTTTAGAATAACTACTAGATTTCAACTATTGGACGTGATTCTTAATAAAGGTTTTTTTTCTTCAAAATGATTGTAGAAAACACATTATAATATCAAGTGATAATTTATTTTGGTATTTCTAGTCTTGTGTTTTACTTTTACTTATAAGCTGGACTGTTTTTATCATCTATCTAAATTGTTAAAGATTTTTAAAAAAATTTAAACTGTATTTATACATTTCTAAATACAGTTTGAATTTTTCCCAAAAACATTTAAAAGGATTACGTGCAATTATAAATAAAATTCTTTCATCGTAAAAATTCTGCTAATCATTGTTGTCCTGACTGTATATTTCTATTCATACCTTATATGGGTGTGTGTATATATATATGTATAACTACAACAAAATACCTATTATAGGTTAATGAGAAAACATTTTCAACCTCAGGGATTGTTAATTAGTAGTAATTGATAGTTTCTGGATAACATCAAAGGTTAAAAGTATTCTCTGTTTACATGGATATAATATTTTTATTCTTTATTATAATAACAATCCATATAAATATTTCATTCAATATATATATATATATGCATATTAAATTTTAAGCCTAATTGCTATGAAAGTGGTAGATTTCACAATGGTTTTCTTGTAATACACTATGAGAAAAATCCACCATTTACACTAAATCTATAAAATTTTTGTTTTTCTAGGATCTCTCTCCATTTTTTAATGTTATCCTAATAATTTATTAGCTATAAGTAATCATTGCTTTGTATATATTTTTTAAATAAAATTTTGTTTTTTTTTTATTTCCAAACTGAAATTAACTATTCTATTTGAAAGATATATTTTTTAGCAGCTTGTATTTTAAATCTATTAAATCTTTCTTTAATTTCATGTCTTTTTAATGCTAGTTGGCTTTTAACTACATGAATTACAGGACAACAAACAAGCTTATGATGGGTATGTGCTATAAAATCAATATAAGTAACTCTTGTAATATCTCCAGCTAAAAAATATTCTGCTTCTAGGGTGAGAACACAAAATACATGCACATTAATTTTCATTAGATGATCCGACCATGGAAATCAAAATCAATCAGAAAATGTCAACCAATTAGTATTGAGAAATATGTAAAAATTGTGTTTGCTAAATCTAAATTATACTTTTTAACTGGTTTCTATTTAAAATCATTTATTTTTAAATATACACAAAAATCAGGTTCCTGTTTTTCATCAAGTAAAGACCTTTTTTATATTTTTTATACAAGCAATATTGAATATCTGGATAGCAAAATGTTTCATCAAATAAAATAAATGTCGATATATCAGTGGGAAAAGTTAGTAAGACCAAGATATTGGGAGAAGAAATGGGTTTAACTATGTAAAAATGGAGAAAACAAAATCATAGTAATATTAGAACTACAAATTTAATAATTTCATCATGTGGTTGCCTGAAAATTATTTGAAAGAACACTTTTAGAAACAAATCAAGTTTGTAGATGCGATCCAGAAGTTATTCTGACAATATGATATTTTTTTTTATTTTTCAACTTTTGTTTTCTATTTTAAATATATATATATATATGAAAAACAAAAACAAGTTTTATATACGTAAAAACCTGCGATCGCTTGTATTAATGATCAATAGATGGAGCTTTACCAAGACCTCCAAACAAGCATATTTGTTTACATAAACGTCAGAGTCAATATTCACTGTTTCTTTCATTTTGCTCCACCCTCAGACCAGCTGGTTTCAAACTGATTTGCTCTCATCAGTGAGGGATAGAAGTTAGAAACTAGACCTCAATATTAACTCCAAGCGTTTATGCAAAACGTTTCTATCAGTTTGCAAGCATGAATTTTTTAGACACCTAAATGTCTTCAAACTCAGCCTATCAAACTAGATAGCTATATGGGTCTGAAATCAGTTCAGATTCTCCACATAGTGAAAGCTTCTGCAATCTATATCATTGCAAGAAAACTTTAAAGGTACATTTATGAAAAACAAAAACAAAATGTACCTTTAAAGTTTTCTTGCAATGATATAGATTGCAGAAGCTTTCACTATGTGGAGAATCTGAACTGATATCAGACCCATATAGCTATCTAGTTTGATAGGCTGAGTTTGAAGACATTTAGGTGTCTAAAAAATTCATGCTTGCAAACTGATATAAACGTTTTACATAAACGCTTGGAGTTAATATTTAGGTCTAGTTTCTAACTTCTATCCCTCACTGATGAGAGAAAATCAGCTTGAAATCAGCTGATCTGAGGGTGGAGAAAAATGAAAGAGACAGTGAATATTGACTCTGACGTTTATGTAAACAAATACGCTTGTTTGGAGGTCTTGTAAAGCTCCATCTATTGATCATTAATACAAGCGATAGCAGGTTTTTGCGTATATAAAACTTGTTTTTCATTAGTTTTAAATCAGCCATCATATTTTTTAATACTATGGAATATTTCTTAGAGGCAATACTCTCTATATAATAGCACCAACCAGTGCAAGCCAGAGTAATCAATGAATGCAGGAAGATTTGTGCATAAAATTTCTATTTAGTGCCTACTCATCTAATATCCAAGCTTTTAACTTTCATCAGTGAGGAGCCTTGGATCTGAGAGCACTGCATGTAGATCTTAGGATCTAATGCAACCCTCCAGTAGCCACCTTTTTTTAGCTAACTATAAAGCTTTGAGTCCAAAATAAAACACAATAATGTTTTCTAGCTAAGCTGATTATCTTGTATAATTATATAGATCTGAACCCAGTTCAGCATGCATATTTTTTGGAGTCTTAGGTTCTTTAATAGCCACAGTCAACATAATCCTATTGAGCAGGGTTGGTATGAAACCATCAAACATCATATGATCACCATTCTTTATGCTTACCCAAGATGTTTTTTACAGAGGCAAAATTCTTCATACAGTAGCATAAAGATGGTGATCATGTGACTATGGAATATTATTAGATCAAAATTTTCCAGTGCCTTTATGTTATATCAATCAGAATCAGTGTCTCATTTCTCCAATAAGTTTAGCAGGATAACATCCCTCTATGTAACTTATTTAGTTAAAATAGTTACAACACTAAAATGAAATATCTTAACAACTATTCAATGCAATAGTGTCTGTAATCTGCGTTACACTTTATCAATAAATCTGTCTTGCTTCCTAGTTAAGTTGATCCATGTTTTCAAGCAGATAATCAACCAAGCTAAATATGACTGAGGGTCTTCATTGTATCACTGATTCATAATATATCTATGCTTTTTTTAATATTTAATTACTAAAACATTCTTACAGGTTGCATTCAAACATACACATATTCTATAGATTGTCATTAATTGGCAAGAAGAACAGTGTATTGTAAATTTATAACATCATCTTTCCTATTGCATTGTCAAATCTATATTATATTAATATAATTTACATTCTTTTTTAACAATGCTTCTTTAATTACAATCTGCAAACACATTACAAATACATGACTACAAATATATATGAACATATGTAAAATTATATGTTCATGTTTGTCTGCATTCACGTATTTGTATTGTGTTTGTTATAGTTCTGAAAAAGATTGCTGGGGCAATTGAAACTGTAAATAGTGGGTTGTAATTATATAAAGTGTTGTAAAAGTAATAAAGAACATAAATGATACTAATATTATATTGTAAATTTATATGCTAAAGTATGAAGTTTTTGCTCATTTGTTTAAATTTTAAAATCCCACTATCAAACTTATATACATCTTGATACTCTATAATACTGGTTAAAAAAAATTGGAGATAATACAAAACACTAATTTTCATTCCAAATGCCTCCACTTATTCATCACTAAACTGTGTTCTATGGATAAACTTTCATGAATAGCTAGAGTCACAAAACTTGCTGACCAAGTCAATAAAAACAATATATAAACTATATTTTTTCTCACAACAGTTTCCATACATTTTACTATTGATAGCCTTTCTTGATTCTTGAACACTGCACAGAGCTTTGATAACCTCTTATCTATAATTGGATATAATTTTAGAGATTATTTTGCTGGATTGATAATAAGGATATTGGATTATAATTACTGCAATATTTTCTATTTTCTTTAGGTAAGATTTGAAATACCAGGCACTCGTCTACCTGGAGCCTAATTGTAAATATAGGGAATTTGAATACAGACGTCCAAGCCGCTTCACTATCCACACTATCTTATACTATTGACACACATGGCCATACATATGCAGAAAAGATAAATAATCACCAATATACATATTTCATGCTAAACCAGCACTCATCAGTTGGTCCAGATTAACATCTCCCATATATATATATAAACAGTGCTCAGTTTTTATTAAAATAGCAAAACCTTATATTTTAATGGACAAGTTTCAACTTACTCCAACCTCCAACTCTCCAACCATACATACCATTGAAAATCTGATGATAGAATTCCCAAATCCCATGCTGATGCCAATATTATTGTCGAACCCATGTTGACCTCAAGTCACTTTGACCTCTCACATATAGGACAGTCTCCATTTAAATACATAGAAGAGGGATGGACAGAATGCAGGCTTAATATGTAAGATTTGAAATACCAGGCACTTATACCTGGAGCCTAATTGTAAATATATAGGGGATTTGAATACAGACTTTCAAACCCCTTCACTATCCACATTATCTCATACTACTGATACACATGACCACACCCATGCAGAAAAAATAAATAATTACCAATATACGTATTTCATACTAAACCAGCACTCATCAGTTGGTTTAGATTATCCATTTTTTACTATTAATTTTCAACTCCTTTAAACCGTTATAAAAACTCTTTTTAAAATGATATTAAGGATGTATATTGTTAAAAATAATGTTAATAAATTAGTGTATAATTCTAAAAATGTTATATCTATCAAGCAGAATAGAAATGTTAAATGTCAAATTTTTTGTGGATGTATGTTATCATATATAGGTGAATCGAGGTGCAATGAGGAAAAAAATATTAAAGGAGCATAAATTGTTATACAATCATGTAAAAAGTAAAAAATGACTGCTTCAGTTTTCTTGGATCATGAAAGGACATGTAAATATAAATTTAAGTTTGATATTGAAAGGGTTAAGATTCTTCACAAAGAGAGAAACCATAATAAAATAAAAATTAAGGAGGCAATTTTAATAAATAGAAATGAAATGAATATAATTAATAGACAAGCTGCTAACATTAAAATTCAGGATTCATGGGATTTGAATTGATGCCATTTGCTTCTGGTTTGTTTTTAAATTTAACAGTAGTTGAGAAGGGTTAAGGAATTAACTAAAAGTACTTCTGCAGATTGAAAGATTGTATATGTATTAGTTAATTACCATTATATTTATTAGTTTTATTGTTATTACAATAATTTTTAATTAACAGACATTTTATATATATATATATATATATATATATAAAATGTCTGTTAATTAATAAATATATATATATATATATATATTTATTAATCATGAACTATGTCTAAATAAAGTATTGATAGGAAGTTCAGGATGATGAAGTGATACAACAATACCATCTATGCTTGCGTAAGTATTTTAAATAATCCAATATATTTTATTTTGTCCTGTGCAATTGAAAGATTTAAAGCCTAATAATTATTGACAGTTATTCCTTAATAAATTATTAGATGATTTTATTATCTGTAGTTTTATTAATCCTTACTGATTGGCTTCCTTTAATCCAACATCCTATGACTCTAGGCTTTGGTCATAGCTATAAATGCATGAATTATTTAATCCTTTTAATGTTTTTCAGAAAGATTTATTTGCTTTTATGGTTATAAAAATTCCTAAGGAAATAATATATATTCCATAGCAGAATGAGATAATTCTAAAACATCAATATATGCACAAGCATCAAATAAATTTATTTAAATTATATATATATATATATATATATATATATATATATATATATATATATTATAAATATATATATATATACAGTATATATATATATATATATACTGTATATATAATCCCTTTGCATACTACATCTTTTGAATCTAGTGGTAAAGATTTGAGCAGTTTCAAAGCATATCACAGGCATCTACCTCTCCCTTTATGGGAAAGTCACCCTCCGCAATTTTCTAGTGTTTCCTAAAATAGCTTATTACCTCTCCATTGTTCTACCTACACATTCCTTTATATCCAAAATCAATTCCCTTTGCACCCGTTTTCTCTGGGGCAGAAAGGTGATGCCATCAGCCAAAAAGAACTTGTTTTCCTAAAAACCTCAATGGGCTGGGTCTGCACTCCATTGACACTCTTCTGATCCACAGATCTCACAACCTTATCCTCACACTCCTGTCATTTTCCTGCCAACCTTGTGCATATCATTATCACACCCACTGACCCTCTTTCTCCCAGTGGCAGGCCCAGGTCATGGACCTCACTCATTGCCAACATACTTCAAAAGGCTGGCTTTGTTATACCATCCATCAGTGGCAAACTAAAGTACTGGGAGATTTTCAATCAGACCACAGTCTTCTCCATTGTGTCCTCTACATTCCTCAAACTTATCAATGCTCAATTAATCTGAAAATTCAAAAGGTGGTCCCTTGAGGCAAAATTCCTTGATTGCCTCAAAACCAATCTTCACTCCCTTCCCACAAATCAATTTTTGGTTAACCATAGGGGTTTCACCAAGATCTCTCCTGTATGCCAGCTCTGTAGAACTGACTATGAAACCCTCCAGCACTTCCTACTTAAATGTCCCTTTCTGCTTGGAGTGAGACATGTCATCAACTCTTGCCTTTCCTTGCACAGGAATACCATCTTCAACCTCCAAGAATCCATAAAAACAGGGGTCTTTGCAACTATTAGATTATCAGTTTTCCTCGTCTGTGCACTCTGGTTGCTCCAGTGTGCCATTATTTTTGACCTGAGAGTATACTCAGTGAATCTAAAAGCTATTGGATTTAATTTGCCTCTCAAAACCAGAGATACCAAACTATCCCCACCTCCACTCCTCACAGACCCTTGGGCAATCCTCCAACTCTTATTCTCTCAGCCTCTGTCATAGGACTTAATCATCAAATGTTTGTGACCCATGTGGTGCTTGCTCAACAAAGACATGCATCTTGGACTGGTCTGGACTACAAACCATTTCCCCTTTCCATTTCCCATTCCCTTTTCACATGTATCCTTCCCCTCTAACCATGTAGCTTCTGAAATTTCAATTTATCATATAATCACTTCCTTGTAAACCTTTTTCTAACTGTATTTGTATCTGTTTTTTTTTATGAATAAACTTTCATCATTGAGAAAAAAAAATGTTTGAGCAGTTGTTATTTGCCGTTTAAATTTCCTTTGATATATATTATTTCCCATATGTTTATGACTGACCTTACTGTTGTTTCCAGAGTAATTTTGTCATCATTCCATATGCACATACATAAAATGCTACTTGAATTTGACTATTTATACTTGAAAATTGCATTATAGGGAAATGAATTCCTCTGAGCACCAGTTTAATATATCCTAGGTGTTATTAAGTCATGATTTACATTTGAACTTCACCATTGGAGGCAAACGTAAGTTATTCTTTCAATACTTCATCTCTAAGCTTTTCTTACATTTGTACAATTTAAATGTACATCTTTTAGCATTTGCTGTTGAGGAAAAACTTTTATTTCAATGAATTCTAGTTGTTTTCTCAACCAGTTTCATTGCCAGGTGATATTTCCAAGCTCACAGTTCTTTGTTTTAATTTTCTTGTAGGAATTATTGTTGTAGGAGGGAATTTAATAAATAATCACTTTTAAATTCAAAATTGTTTTTAAATATTATTTACAGAATAGATGTACAATATCTGTACTATGAATGTCACATGATCATTATTTCTTATGCTTGCTCATAACTGTTGTTAAAACAGGCAAAACTCTCCAAACAGGAGTGCAGTGAGTAGGCACTAGATAGGGATTTTATGCACAAACCTTCATGCATTGATTACTCTGGTTTGCACTGAGTGGCACTACTGTATGGAGAGTTTTGCATGTTTTATAATGAATATCTTAGGTAACAACTTTAAATTACTACTTTTATTTTAAAGTTTAAAATGTTGTTTTGGTTTCTATTATGAAAAGATTATTTCTGCTAGAAGTTTAAATGGTCTCTTAAAATGACCTTATTAAATAAATATTACCTTTTTTCTTAGGAGATGCAAATTACATTAGATCATGACTATTTCTTAATCTTAATTTTATAGCTATTGAAATGTGCTCTTACTGTATAGTAAGGTATAGGTCAAACAACGTGGAGATTGAATTACATGGATGTTGTAAAGATATTGATCAGTTATTTCATTAATCACAAATCTTAAATGAAGTAAAAAAAATTATAATATGTATCTTGACTACAAAAAGGTGATGTACACCTTAATGGCACAATATATGTATATTAATTCTAATATCTTCATAGATAAATGATGAATTCATATTTCTGGGAGTTTCTGTATAGTAAAAATATAGTAGCTAAATAGCTGACTTTCAGTGCAATAACAAGTACTTTCCTCAAACCTTCTTCTTTCTTAAATAATAAGAATGTGTGTGGTGAACTATAAAGTCATTATTTTTTTTTTCCTTTGTTATTTCCCCTTCATTCTCAAATTCTACTGGTTGAGAAGTTTTATAACCTTTAGCTTTGGAAAAAGTCAAATTTTGTGCAAGACATCTAAAAAAAATGTATATAGTTTAATTTTGTTGTCAGTAAATTGTTGCTAGTATTTTATAATGCCATAATTTTTACATATAAGAGCTTCTATATCAGTATTTTATCTGTTATACAGCTGTAAAATAATTTTACAAGCTTAAATAATGAGTTTTAACTTAAATAAGTGTTTATTCCGCTAAAAATTTTAAATATTTAAATAGCTGATAATGTCAATGAAAAATAATGGACTTAAGTTAATATAGTTTAGTCATGATTTAATCATTTAAATGTTTAAAAAGATTGCATTAATTTTAAAGCTCAGAAACCAGGTTCAAACCCTAATTTGGTTTTTTGGTATCTAAAACTAAAGCTACAACATTTTAATTTATTTTGGTGTTAACATAATACTCTAGTTAAATATTTTAGGCTAATTTAATTAGAAAAGAATTTATTAAAGCTAATAATTAAAGTTAGAATTTTAAAATAATGAATAAATGAGTATTTACGATCGTTAAAAAAAAAAAGAATAAATATTATATTTATTTAATATTATTTACTTAAAATAACATATTCTTAGAATTGTGTAAATTTTAAACAATAATAAATAAAGGTATCAAATTATATTAATATTTAGTGTTTTCTTGAAGGTTTGGGACGATGGTGTTTTAGTTGTATTTATACATTGGACTATTTCCATAATCTAATATGCATATTAAATGTCTAAAAAAATATAACTTTATTTAAATATTCTAAATACATTCAACTGTTAGTAATAGCACGTCAAACAGGTTAGAATATGCACAACGTTTCAAGAGGTATTATTCTCCCGTCTTCTTCAGATTTCTGGGCTGACAAGTGAAGTATTAGCATGGGATTCAAACCTGGACCCTTAGAATATTGAGTATTGAATTTTAAGGTAACACTATAACCAAAATTTTCATGAATTTTTATAACAAAATCTACAAACATTCAATCTGATGATAAAAAATGGTCTAGTCTCTCTTATATTTCAGAACTCGCACCCATATTAAAAATTATTTGTATTTATATATACAATATTAGTTTTCATGCACCTATCTTTGAAATATTTAATAATTCAAAAGACAAAATACATAAGGAGGCTTCACATTAAATTGTGTACAAAATTAATTGCAAAGAACCTAATTAGACTTGCCCAGCATAAATGTATGTACTTGGGCCACGAAAAGCAATGAATACTCTTCTATTTTCTTGGATCATGAGTTACAATTAGGCCATAACTTTGATCTCTCTATGACTGACATTGGTTGTTCTGAGAGAGATGACAGAAAGAGAAATGTGAAGGAAGCATGGTCAATAGCTAAAGATTATCATGCCATCAATAAAAAGGAACCTAGCACCCATCTGTCTTATAAATGGTACTAGTAATGACCATTTTTGTCATTAGTGTGTAAATCTATTCCTAAAATTTCAAATTTATGATAATCTGTTGTTTAATATTCAAAAGAAACTTTATATCTAGATCTCAACTTCCTGTAGTCATGTAATTTTATGATTACGATAATACTCAGTATTGAAAGCCCTCAGCTTTGAATAAATTTTTTTACTACAAATTCAAACCTGCTGTGTTGTTAAAAATGCTTTAACATTTTTTGAACCAATCTTATGATTTGATAAAAGAGAAGCTTCTTAGGAAAGTACTTGTTATTGTACTGAAACAACAGCTTTTTAGCTATTATATTTTACTATATGGAAGCTCCTGGAAATAATATTATGAATTCATATATATATATATATATATATATATATATATATATATATATATTCATAATATATATTTATGATGATATATATATATATATATATATATCATCAACCATTATCAATCCACTGCAGGATGAAGGTCTCTCCCAAGTTTAATCCATCTTCTCCAATCTTTAGCTTCTCTTCTCCACAACACCCTGCACATTTTCTTATTTCATCCATCCATCTCACATGTGATCTCTTTCTGGGTCTTTTACAATTTCTTGGCATCCAGTTTAAAATTTCAATTGTTTATCTATTATCATCTCTTCTAGAAATATGTCCAGCCCAACTCCATTTTCAATCTTTTAATTTTTTCAATAAGGTCAGTAACACCTGTTTGTTGTCTTACCCATACATTGTGTTTTCGATCTCTTCTTGTTACTCCCAACATACATCTCTCCATACTCCTTTGAGTGCTCTGAAGTCTCTGTATTGATCTTCTATTAAGTGTCCAAGTCTCAGATCCATAAGTAAGAACTGGTAAAACACATTTGTTAAAAACCATTCTTTTCAAACACATAGGCATATTTCCTTTTAGTATCAAGTTATTTCTACCAAAAGCACTCCAACCAAGTTTAATTCTATGATTAATTTCCTCCATTATGTTTCCATCTGTATTAATAATCTGACCAAGGTATTTGTAACTGTTAACTTCTTCTAATTCTTCATAATCAATCTTTATTTTCATATTATGAGCAAATCGATTAAACATTACTTTAGTCTTTTTAACATTTATCTTTAGTCCTACTTTTCTACTTTCATCTGCTAACTCCTGCAACATTTCCTGCAGCTCTGAAGCATTATTTGCAAAAACAACTACATCATCTGTGAAATCTAAATGACTTAAATACTCTCTATTTACTTTCACTCCTTTAGTTTCCCATTTTAATCCACAAAATACTTCTTGCAGCACTGCTGTAAAAAGTTTTGGAGATATGGAGTCACCTTGTCTTACACCTTTCTCAATGTTGATTTTTCCAGTATCATTATGTAATCTAATTGTTGCTGTTGCATTTTTATAAATATTCTTTAAAATATGACAATATCCTGGATCTATACCTTGATGATCCAATGCTTTAATCACTGAAGAAATGTGTATAGAATCGAATGCCTTTTCATAATCTACAAATCCAAAACATAATGACAACTCATATTCGTTTGTCCTTTCTATGACTTCTCTCAATGCCTGGATATGATCTATTGTACTAAAACCACTTTTAAATCCAGCTTGTTCTCCTGGTTGGTGGAAATCAAAAGTTCTCTGTAGACGAGTTGTAATTATCTTGGTAAAAATTTTATATAAAACTGATAAAGGGCTGATAGGTCTGTAATTTCTAATATCTTCTTTATCACCTTTTTTAAATATTAATATTATTACTGCATTCTTCCAATCTTCTGGTACATCTTTATCATTTAGACATTTGGTATATAACTTTGCTAAAATTGTTTCTATTTCTTCACCTGCTTCTTTTAATATATCAATTATAATTCCATCATTTCCTGGAGCCTTTCTTTTCTTCATACACTTAATTGTATGTCTCACTTCTTCATTTAAAATTCTGGGCAATTCGGAAGATGTAATAGATATAGTAGGTACTTGTTCTTTATTACTATATAATTCTTGATAAAAAATCTTTTACCAATTTCATGATGTCATCTCTCTTTTTAGTAATAATTCCATCTTTTTTTCTTATTGCAGATATAAATTTCCTACCAATACCAAAATGTTGTTTAACATTTTTGAAACTTTTATTTTCTTCTACAGCTTTCCTTGCTATTTCACAGTTATACTTTCTTATATCATTTTCAACTCTTTTCCGTACCATTTTACAAAATTCGAGATATTCAATTCTTTTTAATACATCATTTTTGTATATCTTCATATTCCTTCTTTTCTTCATAAATTCTCTAGTCTCAGTAAAAATTTTATTAGTCAATTGCTGCTTTTTTCTACCAGCTATGTTTGTTGCAGTTTTTAAAAATGTATCAGTTATTTTCATATTAATTTCATTCAAATCTGAATCCTGTTCAAAATCTCCTAACACTTGAAACCTATTTGTAAGTTCTAATTTAAATTCATTAGAATGTTTCTGAAGATTAGGAATATCAACTGTAAATATTGTTTTTCTTAATAAATTTTGTCTTTCCAGTTTTACATTAACACGTAACTTACACCTTACTAATCGATGATCACTTCCTGTGTTAAATTTATTAAGAACATTACAATCTTGAAATATGTATTTCCTGTTAGTCAAAATATAATCCAATTCTGCTGTACCTTCATTTGGATGCATCCATGTCCATTTCCTTTTAACATTTTTCTCAAAAAATGAATTCATAATATAAAGTTTTTCTTTTTCTGCAAACTCCACAAGTCTATGTCCTCTCTCATTTCTATTACCATAACCAAAATTACCTATAGCAATTTCATCTTTCATTTGTTTACCAATTCTAGCATTAAAGTCTCCCATAACAATTTTAAAATGTTGTTTACTCTGATCAAAAGCCTTTTGTACATCCATATAAAAATCTTCTACTACTTCATCACTATGAGAACTTGTTGGGGCATAAACCTGAATTATCTGCATTTGGTATCTGTTATTAAGTTGTATAACTAATCTTGCCACTCTGTCCGATACACCATCAATCTCCACAATATTGTTCTTCCACTTTTTATTTATAATGAATCTTACTCCACTTGTATTTCCAATATGTGTGTCTTTATAATAGAGTATATGTCCACTTTTTAAATCAATTGTTTCTTCTCCTTTTCTTCTAACTTCACAAAGTCCAATAATGTCCCATTTAATATAAGACAATTCTTCTTCTAATTCTTGCAATCTTCCTTCACTTGAAAGTGATCTGCAGTTGTAAGTACCTAAATAAAAAGTCGTCATCAAATGGCAGCCTGGGTCCGCAATCAGGTATATGTATATATATATATATTGCCTTGGCAGCAAACAGACTGAAATTTTTGGTATTGGTTAGATGTGAACTACTTTCATATATTTACATACATACACACGCGCACGCACACACTCATATATATATACATTAAAAGTATAAAGCTAAATTAATCAATGAATAATCAAAATTACCCCAAATTCACAACTCAACCAGAATAGCCAAGAAAATAAACTGTAAAAAACTACCAATGGTTTCACTGCTACAAGCAGACTTCTCAAGTGTAAAGAACTACAAAATAACATATTTAAACTAAATATTTCCCACAATTCCACTTACACCCCATACATCCTTAATAGTAAAAGAACTTGTAAATAAGTTAGTATTCTTTAATTCTTTTAAAGAAGGCAACCATAGTGTCATGAAAATTAATAGTGTGGCCTGTATTTTTTTTATGGATATACAAAACAGAACTAAGATATTTATTTCTAATCCTACTTTTATGTACCTTTATTCTTTCACTTAAGTCCAAACTACTCTGACCTATATATATATATATATATATATATATATATATATATATATATATATATATATATATATATATATATATATATATATATATATATATATAACTTACAAAAACAAGAGATAATATACACTACTCCCGAAATAGTCTTTCTATCAAAAATTTCCTTTGTATTATTTAATAAATTATTCAAAGTAATAACCCTTTTCCAAGCAATTTTCTTATTTCCAAACAAATTACTATTTTTATCTACAATTTTATAAGAAGACAATTTAAATTGCAAAAAAATAAAATATATTTCTTTATCCTTTACATCATTACAAATATTACTATTAAATAAAATACTTTTAACAAATTTATCAGAGTAGTCAACACTCAAGTAATCTTTATAAAATTGACCTTTTTGAAATAAAGCTAGATTATTTAATCTCTTATTTCTATAACAGTAATTTCTTAAAGAAACTTTATGAGATACAGATTGATAGATAGACTATTCCTGGAGTAGTATATATTATCCCTTGTTTTTGTAAGAAGGTATATATAGGTCAGAGTAATTGAGCTTAAATGAAAGAATAAAGATACATAAAAGTAGAGTTAGAAATAAATATCTTAGTTCTGCTTTGTATATCCATGAAAAAGATAGAGGCCACACTATTAATTTTGATGAAGCTAAAGTTGTTTTCTTTGAGACAAATGAAATAAAAAAAGTTAAAAAACCTTTTATTATTAAATTTTTATGATTATGAAGCAATTAACCTGTTTAAAAGTTTTTTTTTTAATATTAAGGGTGTATAGAAGTAAGTGAAATTGTGGCTGTTTAGTTTAAATATATTGTTATTTTGTAATTCTTTACACTTGAGAAGTCTGTTTGTAGCAGTGAAATCTTAGAGTTTATTTTCTTGGCTAGAATTATAAATCCAACTTTATAAAATTAAAATACTTTAAAGTAAAACAATTATATATTATATTACATTTTTTATAAGGTATAGAACAAACAGCTCTTATTATTTTGTGTGTATGTGGAGCATTGTTCAGTTGCTTGCTGACATGGATATTAATCCTGGGATAAGCAACATAATTTCTAATTTACTTTCTAATAGAAAAATTGCTAAATCTTTAAATGGTAAATTAATGGAGTCTTTCATTCCTACTAAATCTATTCCTCAGGGCTCTCCTTTAAGTGCACTTTTATTTATTTTATATGTTAATTCTTTCCTGAAATCTATAGAGAACAATATTCCTGGAATCTTCATTTCTTACATTAATAAAGAAATTTATCTAATTGCATATATGGATGATATAGCCATATTCCTGCCTTCTCAGAAATACATTCCAGATCTCATGAAGCTTATGTCCTCTTTTTCAGAAGATTCAGGGCTTAGTTTCAACTTTGAAAAATCAGCAGCATGGAGACTATTCTCTGGAAACAACATTCCCTCACTCTTCACAGCTAAACCGCAGAAATTTCTTGGTTTTGCTTTTAATCTCTCTCAGCTTACAATAAGGAGAGAGGTCCAAAATTCAATCATATTAGTAACTAGCAGAATAGTTCTCTACAGAAAGTATATATGTCTCTTTATTCCAAGACAGCCCTTTTGAACATGTTATTTCCAAGGATTACTTACTTCATGCCTTTTATTAAATTTACAGCTAAATTCTTCATGGTATTAATTCAATTTGTTCTAAGCTATTATGGGGGGGGGACTGTATCAATTAGCCTCAGGAAGATGCACACACCTACCAGACTAAGTGGTCTTGGGCTGCACTCACTGAAAGTGTTTAGATTCCAGCGGGCCTTCAACTTATTTTTGAGACTGAATCATTTTATCCCTCAAGAATTTTATTTAGTTGATGTTGATCCCACTGACACTCCACCTCCAACAATGAATTGCTAGTTTACTGGTTTATTATTTGAAATTTTAAAAATGAACTTAATTCCTAATCCATCTAAATCACAAAAAGTTCAATACTGGGAGGCTTATTATCTCATTAATGAAGCAATAGTCTTAACTTGAAAACATTTAATCTGCTGAAAAAGTTCAGATGGTGGGATATGGAGCCAAAATACTTTGATTTCCTGATAAAAATTAATTTAAATGCACTACCCACTTGTAGTTTTTTAACAAGAAACCATGGATTTACTTCAATTGATGGTCTATGTGGTTTATGTTGCAGAGATGAAGACACGATTGAACACATTTTTGGTGAATGCAGTTATTTTCCAGTTTGTAGATGTTTTATTAGCTTTATTTATAAACATAAAGGCTCATTGATACATGTATTGACACAAACCATTAAAGCAGGAGTTTTTGCTGATATTAGAAGTGCCACTTTTTTAATATATAGTTTATGGCTAACTCGATGTGATATTCTTTTTAAATCTAATTGTACAGATCCTCTGAAGATTATAATTAGAAAAATCAGAACGATAAAAGAAAGAGACAACAGAATATCATCACAAGATTTATTTAATAGCACAGGGGATCTTATTAACATTTGAAGACCAGATTGGATATTATAAATTATCTTTTTTTTAGAAAAGAGATATATATAAAATTGTATTTTTTTTCTATTTTTTTATTTACTTGTTAACACTTGGCAGATTCTGCCTATTGAACTTTTATTTGCCTATTGATTTTATCATACAATATTATGTACTGTATTTATTTATTTATTTTTCTTGTTTAATAAAGTTTGTTTTTGATATAAAAAAAAGACTATTCGCTTTCTCCGAAATATGATCAGAATTCCTGCATTGTGGATTAAAGATCTATAAGTGAATAGATTAATTTTATATCTCAAATTAAAGAAAAATTCTTTGGATAAAATTATAACAGCTGTTCAAATAAATTAAATCGCTGATGGAATAAACTGGATAAACTATGATTTTGAATCCATTGCTTAAGGAAATGCATTATGGATTAACATTGCTAAATATTTAAATAACATTCAATGGATAATGGATTAAGAAAGCTAAATATTTAAATGCCACTTTTGAATTGTGGATTAGCAAAGCAAATATTAAATATAATAAATGTTCAAGTGACAAGCAAACTTAATGTGTTGAATGTAACTTACCTTTAATTAGTAAGGATGATATATGGAATTTATTAATATTTATGCTCTGTCTAGAAAGAACTGTATTATAAAGTGATAATATTTGTGATTTACATCATCAGTGATTATTTTAAAAGTACCTGTAAATTTCCAAGAACTCCGAAATATTTGCAAGTTTCAATACTTCATTGGGATAACTTTTAAATTGTCACAATGCTGGAGGATTATTTAATGCATTTTCTCATAATTGTTTATTTCTTAGTTGTTGTTTTTTTTATTATTATTATTATTATTATTATTATTATTATTATTATTATTATTATTATTATTATTATTATTATTATTATTATTATTATTATTATTATTATTATTATTATTATTATTATTATTATTATTATTATTATTATTATTATTATTATTATTATTATTATTATTATTATTATTATTATTATTGTTGTTGTTGTTGTTGTTGTTGTTGTTGTTGTTATTGTTGTTTCAACCATAGTAAACTTTATTGATCCTTTTAGTTACATAGTATTACAATGCCATAGCAAGATACATGTTGAATCTTATTATTGTCAGTTCAATTTCACATGCTACAATATTCATTTTTTTAAAAGTACATATCTATACAGGTAATTTTTACATGATTCTATCCACTTTAGCAATGTTAATTAATCACATTATTGTCCAATAGGAGCATAATCTGGACCATGATTTCTTTTATTTTCGTTCTTTATAGCTTTGCTGTTTGTCTGAGCAGGGACCAAGTAGCTGCATAAATATCTGGGCTGGTGATCTGCTTGTCTCTAACTTGAATTTTATTCAACTTATTCTCAAATGTGGCTGGATGCCTTCTGGGGTTATTACCCAATATGATGATGATTATTATTATTATTATTATTATTATTATTATTATTATTATTATTATTATTATTATTATTATTATTATTATTATTATTATTATTATTATTATTATTATTATTATTATTATTATTATTATTATTATTATTATTATTATTATTATTATTATTATTATTATTATTATTATTATTATTATAAAACTCTCTATATGTAGTGCTACTCTGTACAAGCCAGAGTAATCAATGGATGTCGGAAGGCTTCTGCATAAAATCCCCATCTATTTCCTACTCATCCAATATTCCTAGACTAGTTTCTGGCTTGTGGACTTCATCAGTGAGGAGTCTTGGATCTTAGGATCTAATACAATCCTCCAGCAGCCACCTTTTATCTCTACTTAACTACAACACTATGAGTCTTAAATTGAAAACCCTATAATATTTTCAATCCAAGCTCATTAGCTTATGTAGTCATATAAGTTTGAACTCAGTTCAGTATCCATACATTTTGATGTCTTTGGTCTTTAATAAGCATAGCCACCACTATCCTATTAGGCAGGATTGATTTTAAGCCAATAAACATCACATGATCACCATTTCTTATGCTTGTTTATATCTGTTATTAAAACAGGCAAAACTTTCTATATATATATTGCCATCAGTGCAAACCAGAGTAATCAATGGATGCCAGAAGGTTTGTGCATAAAATACCCATCTAGGGCCTACTCATCCAATATCCCCAGACTAGTTTCTGGCATCCATTGATTACTCTGGCTTGCACTGAGTGGCAATACATATAGAGAGTTTTGCCTGTTTTAATAACAGTTATAAGCAAGCATAAGAAATGATGATCATGTAATGTTTATTATAATTATTGTTGTTGTTATTATTATTATTATTGTTGTTGTTGTTGTTGTTATTACTACTACTACTACTACCACTACTATTACTACTGTTGTTGTAAGTTTCTCAGATATTACTATGCCATATACGGTTAATATTTCATTTAATAATATTATTAGTGATATTGAATGGAATTAAATGTTATTTATGACAGGTTTAGAATGTGTAAACATAAGTCACAATTAACCTTATATAAAATTATTCTATATTGCAATTATTGTATATTATATGGGTTCTTAAGTTCAATCTCTAAGTTAAAATGGAGTTAATCATCCTTATGTAAATTAGTAAATCTGTAGGGAATAATTTATGCATCACTCTTATATATTAGTGTTATTTTTTCACTGTTGCATAGTATTTTAACAAGGCATTCTAATGATTTAATTATGTTCTGTTAGTAGAGCACTCCTAATATTTAAGCCTGCAAATGAATCCAGTAAAGGATCTTGAGTTAAAATAACTAATCCCAATGTGGTAAATATCATTTATGTATGCTAAACAATGATTGTATTTGCTTTTCTTAAAAGAGTGAAAACTTCTCCAGTTTTATGAAGTGAGGTTGATTAATAATTGATTAGTTAGTGAAACAAACTAATTAAGAATGACTATAAAATATCTTTTATGATGGTGATGATTATTATCCTCCAGTATTTAAATTGAGGATTATTCTGAAATATTAAACAACCTATTCCTGTTTAACGTTAGTATCTTCACAAGACTGTCTCATAACATACCTTTCATATCCCAAATTCAAATTAGATGTAGAAAACAAATAATAATATTTATTAAACATTTTATATAATTTTCTTATTGCTATTATTCGTTTTTATCATTTATTTTATATTATGTAATAAAGTAATTGTTATTTTTTAAAAAAAAATGTTGTCGTTAACATCGTCATTGTATGGTTAGCTCATATTTGAAATATTAGATTACACATAAAATCTGTTTGGATTAAATACATCATTATTGTATTAATGCTGTCTGAAATATAAAAGGATTGGGTAAGATGATGTACATATAATCTCCTTTACACTGCCGCATCCTAAAATGCACAAATACACTTTATATCCACGCATTTAGTTTTTTATTTTGTAAAACCCAAAGATAAACCATTAATCAACTTTGTATTTAAAATTGCTAGTCTTAGTTGTAAAATACAGATCGAGTTATTCTTAATTAGTTTACTGGTGGCCTAGTGGTTAGCATAGCTGCCTTCCAAGCAGGCGGCCCGGGTTCGCTTCCCGGTCAACGCAATTGACATAATAAAAAAAAAAAACAATATATTTGCAAAGTTTTTATTAATAAAACAAAATAAGATTAAGAGTACACACATATTATTTAATAATCCTGAGAATTTTTTTTTTTTTTTTAGTAAACGTGATTCTATTATTAATGTATAGAATAGTTTTAGCTTAAGTGGAAATATAAAAAAAAACTTGTATACATTACGAATTGCAAGTCAAGTAAGGAATAGTAGTCGTATTTCTTTTCTCACATTATTAATCTCAGCCATCTCAACCGTATTCTCCACATTATTGCCACCGAGATCGCAACCAGGTCTTGTATATATATATATACAAAATTCCCATAGATTTGGATGATTTGACAATATGCCTAACTGATAATGCATAATCATTATTGATAGATTATTATTGCTTTTTTTCAATATTTCTTCAACTAATATGAAAGCAATCAATTATATTTGAGATTTATTATAAATTTAATTAAAATCTATCGTTTAAACTATCAAACCATTGCAGAATAAAGGTAATATATTTTGTAATTTTTAATTAATTTAATTTTTTTTTTTTTTTTGGAATATGTGATATTTATTATATATATATTTTATTTTAGTATGCCTTGAAAAAGACTATAAAAAATAGTTGAAACGTCGGATTTCTTTTTCATGATTATAGTCATAAAAAATCAAGTTTTAAAAAGAAGGAGTTAGTTTGTTTTATTTCTATATCAGAATAAAGGTGTCTCTAAGCATACTTTGGTTTTTCTAATCAACCACTTTTTCTTCTTATCATGTCAACAAATTTTCTTATTTTATCCAATCATCTCATATATGATCTATATCTAAGTCTTTTACACCTTCTTGGAACTCAGAGTAAAATATCATTGGTCTATCTAATATCATCTTTTTTAACAAAATGTCTAACCCAATCAATTTCACTCTAGTCTCGAAAAAATTTTCAATTATACCAGTGAAACCTGTTTATTCTCTTGTCAAAGTATTTCACTTTTCATCCTTTTTGTTACTACCAACATACATCTCTCCATTCTTTATGAGTAAATTGAAATGTACTGCTCCTCTGATAAGAGTTCAAAATTCAGATTCTTATGTAGAAACTGGTAAACATAACTATTAAATACCATCCTTTTCAAATATAGAACCATATTTCCTTTTAACATTATTAATTAGAAATAATCAATTTAAAACAAAATTTAAATAGACAGCTCACTATAAATGAAAATATTATTTAATACATCAATCCAGCTTTCATTTCTTAATGGAATCTTTTCAAGATGTCTTTTTGAACACAATCACTTGTGATGTGATGTGATGCACTGTGAATTCTCCTTATACAGAGTCAGGAATTTCTCTGCAACTTTGCCCAGAGACATTGTTAGCTACTTTATCTTCCCTGTCCATTCCCTGCCTGAGTTTTCCCATATCCTGCTCCATCCCATTTCCACAACATAATCTTTGTCACTTCCATGCCCTGTATATCTAAATCTCTTTTATCTTTTCTCAAACTCAGCATAAAAACCAAAAATCTACTTTCTATATAATCACTTTGTTTATATTTATTCTGCCACAACTTCATTATTTGTACTCTTTCTGCTTGTAAGAATGCCTTCACCTTATACAACTTGCAGGCTAAATCACCCACATTTTACTGTATATATTCCCTTGTTTCTAAAGATCCCATTCAAGCCTTGAACAATAAATTACTTTCCTTGCTTTATCATAAATTAACTCACACCCAATATTCCATTTACTTCTATATATATTTAAACTCTTTTTACTCTCCCATACTAGTTCTCTATCTCTCCAACTCCTTATTCATTATTATTGCATCTATCCTTCTATCCCATTCCTTACCACTATAACAACCAACAATTCTCCTAACACAATCATCCCACCTTTTGTATAAATATATTGACATAAATTCTTTATCCAAATCTTCTGCATATCGCATTACCTTTCTGATGTATCTTGTTGCTTGCCCTTTATTCATAATCCAATTAAATACTATTTTGGCTATTCTTTTATTATCCATAAACTGCAATCTGCCAAATATTTTTATTTTTCTTTTTGCATCTCTCATATAAAAACTTGACCATCCCATTTCTCCTTGAATTGCCTCCTTTGCTGTCCACATGTCTGCATCTAATGCATGTCTTCCCACTTCTCTTTGTACATTTTCTAAGTAATCTAATACCCCTTTACTAACACATAACACATCATTATCATATGTTAACCTTGCTACTGCCATTCCATTCCATAGAATTCTAGCTACAACATATTTATTATATGAAACATGACCAATTATCGTAAAGCAACTCCCCCAAAAGACATTATTTGCATTACATTACAATAAATATAATTATTAAAATACATACATTAAATATAATTTGTAAAATATATATATATGTATATAAAATGCTTATACTTATTACAGTCCTTTTGTTTTCTCATAATGTATATATATAATCTAAAAAAACAACCAATAATAAATAATCCTTTTCTTTTATTTTTAAAATTATAACTCTAAAGTTTCCAATAGTCTAACAATGATCATTTCTCCCCTAATGGTGCTAGACCTTTAACCATGTTTACACATTTGTTTAAATTTTCTTGAATATATAGATTCATAGTCATGGGATTGTGTAAAAGAAGCATTTTGAAAAGGGTCTATTAAGGAATGAAAGCTGGATTGATGAATTAATTTATTTATTTTTAATTTACAGTGAGTTGTCTGTTTCAATTTTGTTTTAAATTGATTATTTTTAATTTTATATATAGAAGGGAACATTATAAACAAATTTTAACCTTGAAATTTGATTATTTAAATATATTATTATTGTTAATTCTACCAAAATCATTTCATTCAAGTTTAATATTATATTAACTTTATCTACTATGTTTTCTATTAATAATCTGATGATGGTATTTGTAGTTATTAATTTTTAATATATAATTATGGATCTTTATTTTTTTGTTCTGACAATATCCATTGAACATTATTTTAGACTTTGTTATCTTACTTTCATCTGATAATTCTTTCAATATTTCCTGGAGCTCTGAAGCATTACTTTCAAAAAGATCTACGTCATCTGAAAAATCGAGATGGCTTAAAAAATCTTCACTTATTTTTATTCTCTTAGTTTTTCATTTTAATTCACACACAAAAAAAAACTTCTTGTTCAACTTTTGTAAAAAGTCTTGTGTATATGGAGTAATCTTTTTTCAATCTTAATCTTTTTAGCATAACTATATAATCTAAATATTTACATTCTGATCAATATTCTTTTTTGAAAGATGTCTTTATATATTTCAAGAGTGTATAGTGAAGATTACTAAGTATATCTATAACAGATATTATACATGGAAAAAAATAAATGAAGTTGAATTACTCACGTATGTATGTTTACACTTCTTCCTTCTTCCTCTTCCTTAATTCTGCTTCTTCATATACAACAAAATATGTTTTAAATAATTAACAATCGTTTTACACCTTTTAAGCAAAAATATTTATTATTATAATTACAGTTTCAACTGGTTTTCACAGTCTTCTTCAGATCTCATTCTATTTCTCTAAATTTCCCTTTCCATCATTTTATTATTATTTTTTGCTTAAAAGGTGTAAGAAAATTGTAGTTATTTAAAAGATATATTGTTGTTTATATATGTTTAATTAAAAAAACAGATATGTTAATCTTTATGTGAAGTTTAAAGTTTATATCTGGGTTAGAGATAATCCTTAGTTTAATAAATGATTAGTGATAGTGTTAAAATTGTGTGTGGAATAATTTTGATACTTATAAATCTTCTTTACTTTCTTTGCATTTTTTCATATACTCCTATATATTGCTTACAATAACTGCCTTCATGTACACTTTAATGTAAAATTTTAATATAATTTTTTTATTTATTTTCCTGACCGTTTCGACTGTCCTGTAGTCTTCATCAGAGTGTTTTTATCTTCTCTACCCTTTTTTTTTTTAAAAAAAAGTCAGTTATTTTAAAAGATAAAGAAGATAAGAATGCTCTGATGAAGACTGCAGGAAAGTCGAAACTGTCAGGAAAATAAAAAAATTATGTTCAAATTTTGCATTAAAGTTTATATGAGGGAAGTTATTGTAAGCAATATATATGAAATCAAAATGTAAAAATTCTTCAGAATATAACAATGTCCTAGATATATGTCTTGAGAAAACAAAGTTTTAATTACAGTGAAAATATTTATAGAATGGAATATCTTTCCCTAATTTATAAATTCAAACCATAATGGCAATTCATATTCATTGTATCTTCTACAACTTTTTCAATGCTTGGATGTAATCCACCATAGTAAAATCACTTAAAGTCTAGTTTGTTTGTTTTTTTTTTGGCTGATTAGAATCCAAAGTTTGTTTCAAATCAGTTGTATTTTCTTAATAAAGATTTTACATAGAATGAATGGAAAACTGGTAGTTTGGTAACTTTTAATATCTTCATCTTTCTTAAATTTCAATATTCTTCCACTTATGTGGAACATTCTTGTCAGTTAGATATTTGATATATAACTTTGCCAATAGTTTGCCTTTTTCTTCCCTTGCTTCTTTAAAACTATTAATAATAATTCCATTATTTTTTGAAGTTTTACCCTTTTTCATAACTTGACAATTCAGAAGATGTAATGGTTGTAAGAGATATCCTGTTTTCTTGTTCTTTATTATTATATAATTCTTTATAGAACTCTTCCTTACTATGTATGATGTCATCTCTTTTTTAAGCCTTTTAATTTAAAGTACTTGACAATTCAGAAGATGTAATGATTGCAAGAGATATTCTGTTTTCTTGTTCTTTATTATTATAATTCTTTACAGAACTCTTCCTTACTATTTATGATGTCATCTCTCTTTTAAATATCTTAATTAATAGTATTTGAATTCAGAAGATATAATGATTATAAAACCTACTCTGTTTTCTTGTTCTGTATTATTATATAATTTTTTGTTCTTATTATTATGTAATTCTTTATAGAATTCTTCCTCGCATTTTATGATGTCATCTCTCTCTTTAGTAGTAGTTCCTATCTTTTCTTCTTATTGCTAAAATGCTTTTCTTTTATTAGTAAGATGTTTTATCCTTTAGACATTTATTCTCTTCTATGATTTTTCTTATCAATTCACCACAATATTTTCTTATTATTATCTCTTTTTTTGGTAACATTTTACAAAAGTTAAGATATCCAATTATTTCTAATGGATCACATTTAAATAGTCTCCTTTTTTTTTTCATATATTGTCTCAATTGTAAATGTATTTATGAAATGCTTTTTTATATATATCAGCTATATTTGTTGCAGTTCTTAACAGAATATTGCTTATCCTTTTATTAATTTGAGATAAGCTGGGCCATCTTCAAAATCTTATTGGAGTATTTTTGAAGATTAAAAATATCAACTATTGATACTGCCTTTTTTGATAGTTTTTTTTTTTCATTTATATATATATATATTATTAATTGGTGATCATTTCCTATTTATGAACCTAATTAAGAATATTACAATCTTGAAATACATATTTTCCGATAGCCAAATATATCAGCCAATTCTACTTTGATCTTTCTTCATTCCCACATCTCTTTCTATTTATCATTTTTCTTTAAGAAAGAATTTGTAATGTATCTTTTTCTCTCTGCAAATTTCACCAAAATCTATGTCCTCTCCTATTTTTTCATCCTAGCCAATTTATCAACAGCACTTTCATTTTTCAATCATATTCTAATTCTAGTACTAAGTCTGCCATGCTAATTTTAAATTGGTGTTGGATATGATCACAAGCATTTTGTGCATCATTATAAAAGTTCTTTATTTCTTCATCATAATAAGAACTTGTTGGAAAATAAACTTGAATTATTTACTTTTTGTATAACTAATCTTGCAACTCTGTCTGATATATCACCAATCTCCACAATAGGTTGTTCTTCCTCATTTAAACATCACTCCACTTCTGCTTCCAATACTCATGCCTTTGTAGTAAATTATATGTCCATTTTTCAAATCAATGATCTCTTCACCTTTTTTTTTAATTTCTTGAATTCCAACAATGTGTCATTTAAAATTAGACATTTCTTCCAATTCATGCAATCTTTTTTCACTTGAACATGATCTGCACTTGTCCATAGCTAAATAAAAGGTCATCACCAAGTGATTATCTTGGGATTCTTAGCCACACACCCAACTTCTTGGCTAATGATTTTACAGCCTCCTAGGATTAAGGACCATAATTAAGTCTTCGTCTATAGTAATTATAAATAACTAAAAAAACATCAATCACGCATGCATTCACCAAAACGTCAAGCAAACTCAATTGATGTTTTAGTTGAAAATTATCAGACCACTAAAAAGAAACTCCATGGTGTTTATTGATCTTACACTAAAAGATAAAACGCCAAACAAACTCACCATGCCGATGATGTATGATGGTGGGTAACACATCCGTATTTGTTTTTCATATACAAAGACGATAATGTATGGATTGAACATTAGGAATTTGTTCTGCTTGGTTCTTTTAAAAGAGAAATCAATAAGTATATCATATAAAAAAATAAATCTTTCACAACATTAATTCTTATGATGTAAATGTATGCTCAATATAATTGGTATTACAAATCCTTTTATAATTATTAAACAATAATTTTAATATTCATCAAAAAGGTTTTGATATTTAGAATATCTTTTTTTTCTCGCTCTAAAAGATAATTTATGGATCAATTCAAACTTCGATTAACAAATTCAGTTCGTTGTTTTTCTCTTAATTGTTTCAGCGTCCAATGTTACTAGAAATTCCTTTCATAAAAATGTTAAGAGATTTCAAGACTAGTTAGACGGTTAAGGAAAAAAAAAACTTTTAATTATAACTTGCTATTCATTCAAAATAATACTTTTCTGAATTTGACAGATTTAGTAACTTTATGCTAGAATGAGTTTACTATTTTATTAACAAACCACGCGCGTCTATCCTAGGTCAAACTTAATTACTTAAATGTTTTCATATTTTCCCTGTAGATGGCATAGCATACCGGTCACTCTACTTAAAATTGTCCTTCTAAGCAATGAATTTTAGTAGAGATTATTTTAATCGAAATCGTTTATTTTCAACATGTATTTCGCAAATATGTAAACATTATTTATTGACCATAAAATTAAATAAAATGGGGGGGGGGGGAGTAAAATTTTATATTTTCTCAAAATACATACAATGTACTTTAGAATAATCTAACCTTGTCAATAAAAAGAACTTGATTACATAAAAGAGACAAAAAAAAAACTATAATTATTAGAAAAGTTATTTGAATCTTATCTTCTATTCACCTTGGCGCACCTTACTCTCATTTCTTTTCTTTCCTCTGTATTTTTACGTCTATTAATATAATTTAAAACAAAAAAAGAAAGAAGGTGTAAACTTTAATTTAGCCTCAAGGTAAAAAATGATTTTATTTTGTTGAACTCACCCCAGTGGTTAATAAAGCTGTATTTTAATTATAATATTTGTGTGGGGATATTTCTTTTGAATTCTTATTGACTACGTATATACTATTTTTAATAGGTAAATATATATTTAATGTACATATAACGCACTAAACAAAGAGAAATGCAAATAATATTAATAACTCTACATAAATATTCATAGATTAGAATGTTTTTCCTTTAATTTCAGACCTAAAGCAGACTAGGTGAATGGGAAAAAAAAATTACAATATCTATAGTGATGTTTGATTTTAAATAAAAGCGCTGTGAAATCCAGATATTTATAGATATCAGCCTGAAATACGTATATTGGTGATTATTTATCTTTTTTACATGTGTGTGGTCATGTGTATCAATGGTATGATATAGTGTGGAGAGTTAAAGGGTGCTTCAGAGTCTGTGTTCGAACCCCCTATATTTATATATAGAACTACATATATGATTCCCTCTACAGATGATCTCTGAAGAGTTTTCGTATTTTCATATACGATCTAAATTATTAGAATCATGATTAAAATGTTCAACACTATAAATATTAGGGTTTTTCACATTATTGAAGATTTCTCCCTCTTCCTCCCCATTTCCCTTTCTCTCCCCATCTCTTTTCCTTCCTCTTCCTTTTTTCTCTTCCTTTTTCATCTCTCTCTCTCTCTCTCAAATAGATATGGTCGAATTATGCAAACTATGATTAAAAAGGATATATGTGAAAAAAAAAATAACATTTATATATAAGAAAGAGAGTCCTTCAACACTAAGTAAAGAGATCTGAAAGATAAACAGAATTTCATTAAAAGAAAAAAATGATTTCATTATTTAAATAATCACAACCTCAAACTAATTATTTCCATAATCACTTTCAACATAAAAACATTTATCTGTATTGTTTAGACTTTTCTAAACTGTCTAGAAAAAGTTAGGCTTAAACTATTAAACATCACATGACCACCATTTCCTATGCTTATATAAACTGTTAAAACAGTATGCAATGTGATGCACTATGGCTTCTCCTTTCTCAGAGTCAGGAATCGCTCAGCCACTATACCCAGAGAGATCTGTTAGCAAATTTTTTATACAGTAGTGCCACCCATTGTAAGTCTTAGTAATCGATAGATGCAAGAAAGTTTGTGCATAAAATTCCTATTTAATGCCTACTCATCAATATCCACAGACTAGTTTCCAGCTTGTGGCTTTCATCAGTGAGGAGCTTTGAATCTGAGAGCACTACATCTAGAACTTAGGATCTTATGCAACCCTCCAACAGCCACCTTTTACCTATTTGGTTAACTATAAAGCTATGAGCGCAAGATGAAAACACAAAAACGATTTCAATCCAAGCTCATTTGCTTGTATATGTATACATATTTTTTTTTTTTAGATTTAAAAGCAATTATCGGCTATAGTTTTTAACAGATAAATAATTCTTTATCTAATGCCCATAGTGTTGTTTTTTCAAAATATTATGTTTTATCATAGTAATTGAATGGCTTAATTACTCATAAAGTTTGAACCCCAGAAATGACACAACTGAAGTTGATCCAAGGATGGTGCACCCCGGTCCGACATTCTATAACTTTATATATGCAGGTCATCGCTCTCATCTAGTAGACTAAATAGATCTTATTTTACACATTCTCAATATTAACTATCTGTGTTAATTCTTGCTATCACAATTGTTATGTGTATTTATTTTTATTCCTTAGATAATATATTATTCCCTGCACATATATGATCGCCTTTTATTCATCAAAATCAATATTTTCTTTTGTAGTTTGATAAATGACATTTGCAAAGCCATAAATCATTATCCTTTAATCTTTACTTTCCAGATAGAAACCTTGTTACTAAGCAGTATCAGATGACCAGCTAAATTGGCTACTGAAAAACCATACTAAATTTGCTTGGAAAATCATCAGCTCTAAAAAAAAAAATTCTAACTTCTTCCTATAATTGAACCTCATCAATCTTGATAGATTCAGTCATTAATATATATATATGTAATCTTGTAATTAAATATTAATAAATACAGTAACTTAAATATATATAATATATGTTAATATTTAATTACAATAATACATATATAACTTCAAAGAAATACAGATATCATTATATATATATATTAGTAAAGAAATTAGTCACTTGTCACATGATCTATATAGCTTGCATTACCAATATGTAATATATAAAGAGCCTGCTAATAACTCTAAACAAGCTTATTTATTTTTTTATGATAAATGCTATAAGAGAAAGTATCTAAAGCCTTTAACTATGATTATTCCATCCCTAGACCAGTTTCGAGCCATGCTTGGCTTGAGTTACTATTTTGAATCTAATGTCCTAGCTCCTCACTGAAGAGAGTCATAGCTTAAAACTGGTATAGGGATGGTGACAATCATAAATAAAGGCTTCAGATACTGTCTCTTGTAGCATTTATCATAAAAAATAAAAAATAAACTTGTTTAGAGCTATTAGCAGACTCTTTGTATATTATATATATATATATAGTAGACATAAAAGTTGAATATAAACTATGGATTCAGAACCTACTACAGTGATGAGAACTGTGTTATATTACGATAATATTTTTTAAAACAGTTTGTTGGCATGCATTAGAACCATCTCATTCAACTTAATAAAAAATAGATGACCTGAAAAAAAATCCTAAATCTAGTACAATTTAAAAATTTTCCAAGGTTTGTATAATCTGGAGATTAACATTGTCCTGGCTGGAAAAGGCACTAACTATTAGGTTATGAATATTAATTGCAAAAGTAATATAACAAACAATCCATTTTTCTACTCATGTCTTGAGTTGTGAATGATACACATGAGATGAGAGACAGTTCTATCTTTTCTCAAATGAAAGAACATATTAGTCATTCATTAGACTAGAGATTATTCATTTAATGAATAACATTTTTGTAGTGTTATTTTAGCCACATCACACTCTCACAAATACGGACTAGTTTCTATCTGTTTTTAACACCCTATGGAAGGGTGTAATCATAAACAAAGTGATTAGAAAGCAGTTCTAATTTTGCATGAGAATGGTGTAGTGAAAATTACACTACAAAAATATGATTCATTAAATACATTATCTCTAATCCAATGAATGACTAATAAAAAATATTACTACCATCAAGTGATGTGTCAAAGTTGTGAGGGCAGTAAGTTTGACACATCAATTAAACTGTACTTAACATAACATCATTGGGCTACTATATAAATTATTAAGGCATATATGTCAAAAGATGGAATCTTTTCTCTTTAATACATGTCCTATGTGTTTAATAAATAAATATGAATGTTACCATTAAACTGTAGTAATTGGCTATCTATGTATACTGAACAATGATAAATATATGCATAAGAGTTTGTGATCTGGGTCAACTGATAAGTTCTGATTCAGCTTGAAATCAGCATCATGGGAATCAGAAATCATTTTCACATATCTCTGATCGTATGTTTATGAGTATATCCCTTCACAAGATGTTAAAAGCAGATAGAAATCAGTCCCTACCTTGTGTAAGAGTAGTATAGTAAAAGTCACACTACAGAAATATTAGTTTATGTTATTTTGTCACTTACTGGTCAAATCCTTCTATATCCAGTAATCTTGCAAAATAAAAATATTTATCTGATTTCTCTTCTATTCTAAGTAGAACATTTCTGTTGTGAAAAAAAATGGTGTTCAGTCCTGTGTGGGTCTGCAATTTTAATTTTGTGATCAGTATTTTTATAATAAAAAGTAGATGTTATATTTTTTGTCAAGTATTACCTTCATGTATTTTTTATTATTGTTTAATTTACTTTATATATATAATGAAGCAGTCGGATCTAAGTTCGATCCTAGCTCGTTAATAAAGTCAGATTAGGGGTCTCAGAAATCATCATTCATTGAGCTAGTTCCTTGGCCATAGTCATATGCTGTCAACCTATGTTGTCCATTGATTTGATCTGAGCCTGTGAGTTGGGTTTGAATTCAGTCTGAATCATGGAGTAAATTCTTTGTTTCAACTGGATTTGAATCTGACTTTGTGTTTAGATTGTTGAAGGGTATGTAAAGCGGTACAATATATATATATATATATATGATAATTTATAAATCTAAAAAAGCTATTAAAATAATTAGCAATTAACTCTGTCTTTATAAATTAGATTATAAGCCAATTTGAAAGAGGCTGCATATACATTTCAATTGATTTTCATGTCATGTTTACCAGTGTTGTAGTTTGGTTAAGCTTCCTTAGAAGTGAATGAAAGCAACTTCATATTCATTAGTGACATCACAGTTCTGCTACTGGAAGATGTGTTAATTATCACAGCACATTAAGGTTGGGCATTTATTTCTCTGATTATAGTTCATATTATTTGGTGTTGTTTGCCTTAATTTATATATATATACTTGATTTATTTAATTACATTTTATTTTTATTCTCTGTTGCAGTATTTTAATATTTTATGCATATATATATATATATATATCTTTCTTTTAAAACATTTTTATAAATTATACAATTTATTTATAATTTGATTGATTAAGAGAATGTATATATATATATATGTTGAATTAAATATTTTTATGAATTGTTATTATAATAAAGAATAAATATGAGTTCATATCCACATAAACAGAGATAACCTTTAACCTTTTTGATATTACCAAGAAACTATCAATTACTACTAATTGACAATCCCTCAGGCTAAATAAGTTTTCTCATTAATTTATAACAGCTCTTTTGTTGAAGTAAAAGGTCTTCTTTTACTTTAACCCTAAGTTCTATTATGTATAAATATATATAATAAATAATCATAACTTTTATATATCTATAATTGAAACAGAAGTGACTAAGTCTCCTTTTACTTTAACCCTAAGTTCTATTATGTATATATATATATATATAATAAATAATCATAACTTCTATATATCTATAATTGAAACAGAAGTGACTAAGTCTCACAGAGATATCAAAAACCATGAAATCACAGAATGATACCATTCTATCTTTATGTTCTGTTGTTATATAAACTTAGTTTTTATTGTAGTTTGAAAATATTAGAGCAAATTTTATCTATTTTTTAAATTTATGTCCAGACTAAATGGTCTGAAATCACTATTAATATATTCAGAGGACAGTGAACAATTTTTACTTTTAACAACCTAATGTAATAACAAATAATCACACACACTCCACAGACTTATGTGATGTAAAAAAACTACAATAGAGCTTAAATATAGAGTGGTTCAATTGCAAACTGTTGTCAAGGCAATCTCCTTTTGACAATAAAGGTAAACCAGTCAACACTTAGACAATCCCAGTATCAATAACAATCAACAATTTTAAACTGTTGTCAAGGCAACTTCCTTTTAACAATAAAATAGAATTCTTTATTGTTAAAATGAAGTTACCTTGACAACAGTTTGAAATTGTTGCTTGTTATTAATATTAGGATTGTGTATGTGTTGACTGGTTTTTAATGATTACTTACAAACCCATTTAGTCTTGAGCATTATAACACTTATATATATATATGACAAAATCAGTAAATCAAATTGCAAATAAACATGTCAACAAAAAACAAGTGGCTAGTCATTCCCATCTTTGTTAAAAGATAAAACTGACAATTATCTCATTTTATCTCATAAATGGGAACTTTTTTTTAGTATTCCATTGGTTATATTCATATATTTTGGATACATTTAATAAATAATTAATCACTAAAATTAATTTTTAAAATAGTGATTTAAATTTTAATATGAATCATATTGGCTTATATCAGGGATCGGGAACTGTCGGCTCTGAAGCTGGAAGTAATTCTTTAGTGGATAAAGTGTGCTCTCTTATTGTGGAGAAAAAAAAATTGTATAAATTTTATTAAAAAATATAATATATATATATACTTTGTTTCACTCATCATAATATTATATGCAAGTTTAAGACTTTTTTGAATCTTGTACATGCATAGATAATGTTATTAAATGTTTAAGTAACGAAAGAAATTGATTTCATAATGTGGCTCCTTACACTTTAATTGTTACACATTTTTTGTCAAAATGGTTCTCTGTCTCCAAAATGTTCCTAGCCGCCAGCCTAAATCAACTTTTAAGTCATTTGCTTGCATTTAATTGCAAACTTACATTTTAAAAAAAGTAGTATGTAAGTATTTTACTGTTTGACAAATATATAGAATCTTGCCAAGTGTTGTTAGCCGAGAGATCATCGCAGCTGCCTTGCAAGCAAGTAGTTGTTTGCAGATGGTTGTGGGTTCATCTCCCAGATGATGCTATGACATATGAAAATATATATATATAGAATATTAATAGAAAGAATGTTAATTATAAATTAAAGAAGTCTTCATGTATTAATAAAAAAATAATAAATTTATTTAGTCTTTAATAACTGCACATGGACCTCTCAATTCTAAAACACAAGTTAGAACTATAAGAAAAAGATGGAACCCACCTTCTTCTATGCCTAAATTTATATATAAATAAGCCAGACTCAAGCATTTTTTAACTAAGAGTGTGAAGCTTAAATACCTTCACATTTAATTCACTAAATATTATATATAAATAAACAACGTGAAATCTTTCAAAATGTTTGAGTCTGGCTTATTTATATATAAATTTAGGCATAGAAGACGGTGGGTCCCATCTTTTTCTTATAGTTCTGACTTGTGTATTAGAATTGAGAGGTCAGTGTGCAGTCATTATTATATCTGATTGGCTGTCACATAAGCATGTGTTTGCGCTTAATAAATTTGATATATTTACATTAGACTTTAATATAATATATATATATTAAAAAAGTATAATAATTTTTAATCTTAAATATAAATATTAGGTAAGTTGTTTAAAGACAATAATTAACAATAAATGAGAGCTAATAAAATGAAGTTTAAGACAAATATTAAATATTATATTCAACAACATAAATATACGTATAACAAGGCAATGGAGAATGATGCAGCTTATTCAGCTTTCTATATTCATCAAAGTATTACATGGCATGTATGTTATCCATGAGAATTTAGTGTTTTAATGTATGAAGCATGTGATAAAAAATGTAAGATCATTGAATCATATCCTATAAAAAAAATTCTTCTTTCGCTATTAATACAAAGTTAGCCAGTTTTCCGATTAATTGTTTCTGGCCAATATAATGAAATATCAAGTTTAACGCTTAGTAGAGTATAATGATTTTTATACAGCCTTGATGAGGACTGAAATTAGTTGAAAGCACTTGGCAATGCATTTTTTATATTATTTTAATGTTTCTCTGTGTTGTGTTTAGCCTGCCTCATAGCTCTGGTAAGATACTTCCAGCTATGTATTTAGCTTGCCTCGAGTCAGCTCTAATTTGGATGTAGCAGTTTCTAGTCTGTAGGTGGACTTGCCTCACTGTGTGGACATTGTGATAATGAATAGAGAGATTACCCTTGCTGATGGCAGAGGGTTTAATGGAGAGCACATTCAGTCATTCAGATTGATAGAAATAATTGCTCTCTGTCTCACCTCCAAAAGGCTGACTATTTAATGGCAGATCCCCTACCTTACTGGAAACATGCAGATTTGGTTGAAACATGCAGATTTCGTCTTCAAACTCCAGTGAATGATTTAATCCCTTTGGATAGCAACTGGATGCTTGCCAATCAGATAAGAAATCTGAAATAGTCCACTCCTAAAGGCAAGGTCAAATATGACACTCTGTTTATACAATAATCTATTGTTATATTGTGGCTTAAAATGTTTATGAATCAGAATATAATTATTATATAATAGCAGTGTACATTTAAAAAATGTGGTAACTGGAGCTGACTGATGAGACAAAGTTCATGTTGAAATGCATTTTGAGAATCATATTTTTCCTTTGGCTGTAATAGTGTATGTAAAAGAAATCGTACTATTATTTGAGATTTGAAAAATATATATAACATACTTAAGTTATTAAAATTTTAAAAAGATAACATATTTTTTTTTAAAAAAGTAAACTTCAACTGTATTCACCCATAAAAACAGTTGGTACTTATGTATTAATCTGGCCATGAAATTTTTGGTTCTATTATAATCATTATGGTTATCTATGATTTGCTAAGTATTTAATAGTACATTTTATTTAATTAAGTAAGTAAATTTAACTTTCAAAAATAAGTTGTTGAAGATCTCTAGAGATGTTTTATATGTACTATACATTTTTATTAACTTTTAACTACCACTGATCTACTTAAGCCTTAAAGATGGTCATCTTTTGCTGCATAAATAAATTGACATTAATATAGAAAATGGTGTTGTTATGTAAATGATTCGATAAATCTTTGAATGTTAAATTTATTTTTAATTAAATAAAACGTACTATCAAATATTTAGCAATCATAGATAATCCTAATGATTTTAATGAAAACTAAAATTTCACCACTGGACCAAACAGTTATTCTTTTATATAAAGACAGAGAAAATTCATTTCTCTCTTTCTATTTGTAAATAATTGATTTTGCATATACATATATATAATATTAAATTTTTTGTTAATTTCCTCTTATTTTTATTTTACCAAATTCATCACTTCTTTTTTTTAGCTGTAATATCTTATATAAATGCAATTTATCCACTCTACGAGTACTTTTGAGCAAAAACCTTTTATTGTATATATATGAATACATATTTTTACATTTCAACTGTCCTGCAGTCTTATTCAAAGCTATGATAATGTATTTTATTTTATTTTGTTCATTATACCATAGCTCTGAAGAAGACTGCAGGAGAGTTGAAACATAAGATTGTGTATGCATATATGTATAATAAGAGATTTTTGCTAAAAAGTGTTCAAAGTAGAGTGGATAAATTGCATTTATTTTTATTTTACTTATTTTAACTTGCAAATATTTTAATTATTATAGAGAGAACTTTACTAAATACATAAAAAAAAGAATATTGTGATTGTAATAAGTTTTGTTTCTATTGCTAGAAGACATTCATGTTTAAGTTCATTTCAATGGCTGCTCATGCAGTAGCGATGTTGTCAATGATTTTACCAAGATTTGAACTCCTTTTGCTCATTATTTAACATTTTTTTTACATAATACAATTTACAAAAGTTTAAATGGTGACTTAATTCACAGTTTGTCACAATCTCATTCATTCTAGAACAGAAAGCTTAATGACTTAACATCTTTTAGAATAATAGTTATTTGTATTTAGATGTTTCTTTTCCACACTGATCGGCACTGGTATTATTGTAAATATTTTAAATAAAGTACTATTTTTATTTGTGTAATTAGTGTTGGCAGTTTCCTCTCGGAAATAATTCCGTCTAAAAATGTGTATTAAAAAGTACAAATAATTATTATGCAGTAACTTGTAGCTTTATGACTTTACGCTTGTCCAAATTATGATAATATTAAATAATGCTTTCACACATAACGTAAAGCTGTATAATTAATATCAATTAGTCAATTAAAATGGCTGAGCGCTTTCGAGAAACTGTACTTCTCATAATCATACAGTTTGCATATTATACTGATAGAATGATTTCAATGAACGAGTCAGAACTGGCTATGATTATGAGAAGTACAGGTTCTCGAAAGCGCTCAACCATTTTAATTGACTAATTGATATTAATTATACAGCTTTACGTTATAAGTGTGATAGCACTATTTAATATTATCAAAATAATTATTATGCAAATGAGTGATAGAAAAAGCTGTCTCTCAAAAAGGGAGATATGAAAGTTGGCACAGCAGTGGCAGAAATGAGGAACAAAACATTAATAGTTAATAGCTTTTCTCAAAAAGGAGAGAAAAGTATACATAGAAAATATAGCTTAAATAGACTTAATGAAGTTGTGTTAAATGTATTACTTCAAAAACTTGAGCTGAGTCAAGCTACTATGAAATGTATTTTTAAACCAAATATGTATATTCTAACCTTAAGCACTGAGTTAACTTTTCACGACATCTCACCAGAATCATACTGCAAAATTAATTAACTAATAACATTGGGAGCAGGCACATGTTCAGAGTGGCTTGATTCAGCTCAAGTGTTTGGAATATTTCATTAGGATATGGAAAGAGTGTAAAGTTAAGTAGGTAAATGTATTAGTGATGAGTGCAATTAAGTTCAATTATAAATGAACTTTGAATAGTAGCAGAGAATGAAGAAATGTATAGACTCACTCTGCTTGAAGCTGTTTCCAAATTACTATGAGGAAAATAGTTATTATTATCATATTATAATTTCCATTATACATATATGTTATTATTGTTAATTAAGCTTAAGAATAAATTCTCTGAAATATAAAAGTGGTTTGTTTATTTCATTATTCACATTGTGCTATCATGGCTGGATAGCCACCCCTGTGACTACAGCACTTTGTAGCATTCATAAATTTAAATACTTCACCGAACAATCCAAAAAGTGTTTATATTAATAAAGGTTACATATTTGATCAGAAATAAAAGTCATTTACGTGTGATTAAAATTATTAGGATTCGCAAATTTTATGGGGTTTTTATCCTCCTTTAGAAGTCATTATTTTCCCTTTTCATTTAACAGTCTCTACAATAAGTACTACTATTATAATAATGATAGAAATAATGAATTTATAATATTTTTCATATCATTTTTTTGTTATTCGTATTCAATTTACTTTTTTATATTATCAAATATAAGGCGTAATTCGTAAATGGTTTGATCCTATAGATTTGTTCAATAAATAAATTGAATTATTGTTATTATCATAATTATTGCTGAACCACTTTTGCCTCAAAAACTTTAGGCATATAAATTGCTCCACCACAAACAATGGACATGAATTTTTTGATATCAATATTTTTTTAATAACGATTCATATTTTTTCTCGAAATCTTTTTGTTATTATTATAGTAGATTGTATAAAAGCATTCAAATAAGTTTAACTATTGTTTTTTTTTTTTTTTTACGTTATGAATTAACTTTAGTTTTATAGCTTTTTTGAATGAACTACTAATATTGATCTATAAATATCTATTTGATTGTTCGGTGTTTTGTGATTCTAAATATGGAAGAGAACGATATCTTAAGATTTGGATAAACAACCATTTCGAAAAGATATTAGATTTAACTAAGATTTTACTATCTATTTTTTATATTTGTTTTAATTTGCAATTTTGCTGATGAGTTCAAGCCCAAATTTCAATGTCTACAAAATGTCATATTTGCATGGGTTGAATGTTGCCGGTAGAACATTCAAGCACCTTATTTGTTTTTTAGCAGTTATCCTTATTTAATCTATTTTTCAAATATTTGTTGGAGAATCATTATGAACTGAATTTTATAAGTTTCTCATGTAGTTACTTCCAACCCCTGTTACCTTTTTCTTATTTTCTGCATTCATTACTACTTCCCCAAGAAATTGTATTAATTTTACAATCATTGATATTTACATTCATTTTTGTTAAATTTCTCAAAAGTGATACGTTTTGTTCTTTTTAGAACTTTTTTAAATTTTGATTTTTATTTGCCTATATTTTGTTTTATTTATATAACTTAAGACTTTAAATATAATTTTTTTAAATAAGAGTTCCAATTCTTAACTCAATTAATTGGGGAAGAGAGAGACTTATATTTGCTTTTATGTAAATTTTTCCAAGGCAAAATGGAATAATTTATTCATCTGATTCAGAGAAAACATTTTAAAAACAGACTAACCTGTGATAATTTGCTTTCTTGATCTTCTCTAGTATATTCTTTATTTTTGTCAGTTGGAATCAATTCATTAACCTTTGTTCATCAGCCAACTATAGATTCTGAGCTAACTGTTAGGCACTGTTTTGACATAAAATGTATTTAATAATGATCTTTAATTCTTTGTTATTTTAAATTAAATGTTGCTATATGTTATTTTCTTTGCTAAATAAAATATTATATATACATTACAAACACTTTCCAATGCAATTTAATATATAATTTATTTCTCCTTGCTTTCAGTTTCAACTATCCAGAAGTCTTCATCAGAGCAAAGAGAAATAAATTATATTATATTAAATGGCATTGAAAAGTGTTTATATAAGGTGTATATGGCATTTTATTTAAATACAAGGGGAAACCCAAAAATAACAGACATTTTGTAATAAAAAAATGTATATTTATTTTTAGGCATTGCAAATTGAATCGCTTTAAAAAGTATAGTCTATTTAATGCAATGCACTGATCTAAACATGTTTGTCACTTTTCAAAATAGTCCAAAAACACTTGCAAAGTGATGTGTTTTAAAGTCTCCACCACCACTCCCACCCTCATTTCTATGTGTCCAAAAACAATTGAGACATTTTATTCATTTGAGAGATTAAAAAAAATTGCATGAAGTTAAATTGAGTAAATATAGCTGATATAAAAGCTGGGTCATGCTGAATTTAATTTAAAAAGTATTTTACACTCAAGGCTTTGGGAGATGACACTTTGTAAGGGTGGAGCTTCCTCTTTTTTCTTTGCCTTAAAATGGGATATTTACAGGGTTTCAGAATTTGCAGATAAAATGCCTGACTGTTACGAATTAAATTTGAGAGAAAAATGCTATTTGCATTTTTAAAAAATCAGCATTGTTTTGACTTTGGACTTCACTTGTGATACTTTTTAATGATGTGGTAAATTTAATATTTCAATTAAACCAACCATAAACTTGGGTTTTTATGAGATCAGCTTTTTTATAATCTCTTTCAAGCATTACAACTTTTTCCTTTCTGTTTTCTGTAAACAAAAACAGAATTTCACATTGTTCCAATATTTCAGCCGTTATAAAAAAATAACAAATTTGTGTAATACACTTTACAAAAAAATGTACTACATGGTTCCATGATTTCACATGGTGATGTCATTTGGAAGATTGATGCAAAAGGGGTCCTGCAAGAAGAATGTAATGAAACAGTCAGATCTGTCTATCCTACTGTTTCACCTACTATATACTATAGTAGTTTATTTTTTATACCTATACCCAAATCCTCGTATATTATAATTATTTTATGCTAATATTGTACTAAAATCAGGCTAATTTTAAACCTAAATATATTAGTAATGTATGTGTGCATATATTTAACATCCAGTAAAAGAAATGTATCTTTATATGTAAAAACCCATAAATACGCACGTATATATTTCTGGTAATAACATAAATGGAAAATGCTTTGTATGTGTAACAAGAGACTACATATATGCAGGAAAGAATAATATTAACAGAATTAAAACATTAGAAATTTCTTTATTTAGAATATTTATTCTAAAAGTAATATTTGAAATTATTATATTTCTGCATATATCGCTAAATTATATGATCGAGTTACATATATAACAAAATGTTTTTCGTCTTTGGATTTGTTTTTCTAAAAGAGATGATCTCATAAAACTTAATCTTTCTCACTGTATTATGACCTAGTTACAAATTAAGAGTAAACATAGATTTTAAAATAAAAGTATGAATAAATTATCCTGAGTGACTGAAGGTAAAACTCACCTGTAAAAAAATCAATCACAGTGGGATTCCACGATTTCTTAGAATGCAGCAAGAAAACTGGGAAAGCAGATCTAAAAACTACTATGACAGGGGAGAGGGGGGTAAGCTGATATATAAGCTTCTGCAGCCATCTTTAACTCATTCAGACACTCATTTAAGTCAATTCCTTGACAAAGTATTTTGTAAAATTGTTGATGATGAAGTCAGGGTAGAAGGCAACTTTCCTTGCTTTCTTGACTCCAAGAAGATTACCAGATGTGGAGAGCAGTGGAGTAAGAGCCAATACCACCTAAAAAAATCCCACAACATGAAGCCAATATGCCAGCAGAAAGAAGATAACGGTAACAAACTCCCTCAACTTAATGTTAACTTTTCAACTAAAATTTGTTAATTCCTAAAGCTAGCTAAATTTATTAACTATGGCCAAAATAATAATGTATTTTAAACTCACCAGTTAAATGTAATTTTATTTTCTTTATTTTAATCGTAAAATCTTGCCTGATTTATTGATTTACTTACTGAATTTATTTACTGATTTATTTGTTGGTTTACTGATTTATTTCTGATTGATTTAGTTTCAACTTATTAAAATTTATTTAGTTTTAACCTGATTGATTTTAAATAATTTATCATAACTTTTGTTACATATAATTCTAAATGATTTATTTTAAAATGATAATTAAGTTTTTAAGTTATTTTACATATTTTAGCTTAATAATAATATTTGCTTTTATTAATTCTCGTAAATAACTTAAACCTATATTAAACTGAATCAATCAAATCTCAGCTAATGTTGTTTCAATTCCCTTTTTTAAACTAAGCTAAAATAAAGCCAAATTTCAGATTTCACTTATGTAAAATTTTATCTTTAAAACTTGTGTCTTTTAGTTAAACCTATGCCAATTTTATTTTATTTCAATTATGTATTTGTTTATGCTATATTTGTTCAAAATGGAGTTTTACTCTTAGTTTAATCAATAGTGAGAAGCAATTAGATATTCTCACACTTATATATGTAATTTTGCATTTATTAATGCACAAACGAAACTTTGTTTTGAAATGGATAAAATGTCTTATTTACGATATAATTAAAAGCTTACAGCTACTCTAAGAAAGATTTGCTTTAAATGTGATATTTATCTAATATTTAGCCGAAGTGATAAAATACAGCATAAAGCTATAATTTTATATCGTAATTATCCATAATTTGCTGTAATCCTCCCTAGAATTATAAATGCCTATATAGATAGCTTTATAAATTAGATCCATAAGCTTTCCTTAATAGCATAATTATAGATGCTATATAATGAACTAATCTACGGTAGTTTCATGGAAGAAAACTATTGTTTAGCATCCTAATTTTATTAATATGATGTAGTCAGTGGTGCGACTGTGTCCTTAAGAAATGCTACGGTGTATATACTTCTTGCTGTATGTATCTTAATGGGTGTATGTGTAAGCGCTACCCCATTACTCTTAGTTCAGACAACTACCTCCTTCAGATGGTGGTTGGGTAAGCACCACCCCATTCTGCATCCTCAGAAATGAAGCATGAGACTCCAGACACTTAAAATAGTTCTTTGATCACCAGACTAAAGGTCTCTTATTTCACAGCAATGAGTATGGTGCAAAAGGAACCGGCACTTGGTACAAATCCCATGAAAAAGCACACATTCGAGATGCAGGAACTCAGATTGTATATTTTCTATATGCCTTGGTATCTGAAGTCTGACTGCCAATCATCACCCTTTTTTTTTTTTTTAAAAAACAATATATTAAAAAAATTGCAAATTCAAAGATATATTTCTTCATCTGTGAATAAATATATATAAAAAAAAAAAAAAAATTTTAACCACAAAAACCACCCCTTGATGGGGATGGAAAGTTAAAAACCATAAGTTATACCAAAATCATCACCTGTGAGTGATATACATATATATGACAAATATAATAAATTAACTGATTTGTAACCATAAAGTTAATATCACCTGTGAGTGATTTTAAATGTCATATATATATATATATATATATATATATATATATATATATATATATATATATATATATATATATATATATATATATATGTAAACCAAAGCTACCTGTAACTCAGTAAACCATAAATGATTATATCCAAAATCAACAGCATGTGAACCAAACTTCAATGTTAAATTGTATCCCTAACTTGATCGCCTGTGAGTGAGACAATCCATATAATCATCACAATTATTATTTCATTTATTAATTTTATTAATTGGCTTTCATTAAATTAATTTAAATTTAACTTCTGCTTAATGTCTCAATGTTGCTCATTGGTAAGTCATTATTTATTATTTATCTATTAGTTGTTAAGAATCACATCCTTGTTTGATAATTATGTCCAGACAACAAGATATCTATATAGCTATACTGTTTAAATTGTCAGTTTTCCATAGTCTTATGCTTTACCAATGTGCTACTGCTGGCATGTGATGAAAGAGAATATGTGTCATCCGTAAGGTGGTAAATCTTTGAGCATTAGTAAAGAAATTGGGGCTATATCAGATATATGATCTCCACCACCTTATGCCGGTCAGCCCTGGGGTGATTTTCTAAAACTCTGGTTTGTTGCGTGAATGTACATATTTGACCATTACAGTAATAGCAAAAGTATATAATATAACAGGCTTACAAACCAGAGAATCATTCCAGTTATTTTTGAGTGCCCTCTCATATATAAATCAATGCAGAATAGGATAACAAGTGAAATAAATTATTTTTTATTGTTGTGTACGAAATAGCTATTTGTTTTTTTAATTATATGCCACTTATTTAATAAGACAAAGTAACTTGAATATCCTATTGTGGGTCTCTCCAACAGCACTTACAGAGAATCAGTGAAAAAATATATTACTCATTAGGCATCCAATGACCAAATGGTGATAAGGATTAAATCCTGTTTAATATAGTAACAAACTCTTCAGCCAGTAGTGCCACTCAGTGCAAGCCTTAGTAATCAATGGATGCAAGAAGGTTTATGCATAAAATTCCTATCTACTACTTTCTCATCCAATATCACCAGAAAAGTTTCTAGCTTGTGGCTTTCATCAATGAGGAGCCTTGGATTTGAGAGCACTGCAACTAGACATTAGGATCTAATGCAACCCTTTAGCACTACTGTATAAAAAGTTTGTTACTATATTAACAACTTGTGTAAGCATAAAAAATGATGATCAATTAGTGATTGTCTTAGATCAATATGTAGTATCTGTTTTATCAGCATAATGTCTCATATTCTCCCTAATGGGGGTGGGGCAGAATATTAAACTGATTTTTGAAACTAGGTGGAGAGCTAGATACTTGCTCCACCTCTGCCATGGGTTGACTTGGTATTGTAGTACTTCCAGGAATGACCCACTTCTCTTCCCAAAGAAAAAAAACTTTTTAAAAAATGAAAATGCAACTGCTACAAATTAAACAATTGGAGTGGAGAAAAGTGTGTGATGATTTCCAAGTGATCTCCTGAGTGAGTCAGGTGTTCATCTCCCCTCATTTAGACTATTGGTCCTGTGACCATTTTACCAGACTGTTTATTAATCTTTTAATCCACAATCTTTTCCCTGATTTATTTGAATCCTTGACTTATTTATCATTAGGGAAAATGGTTAATCAAAAATTACCTAATTAATATTCAGTTTTAAAATGTTTTAAATACTTAAAATTAATTAAAAACACCTTCTAGTTGCGAGCAATAATAACCAGGATAAAATAAACATATTACATTTTTAGTAAAGTAAATATTATAAACAATATTTAACCCAGTTATTTATCATTTTTTAAAATCTAAACAAGTCTCAGACTATTTTTATATTGGACTATTTTCATCGTCCAATATGAGTATTATTAGAAAACGTTAAATAGACAGCAAAAAGAACCATCAAGAGAAAAAACAATTATTGGTACTACAATGTACCCATGCATTCCAAAAATAGCAGACAAATTAAAGAAAATCTGCAATCAGTATAACATTAGAACAGCTTTCCAGAGTCATGTCACACTATGAGGTATTCTAACATCTACAAAGCCTAAACTTGAAATGCTGAAAAGTAAAAACTGCCTCTATGAAATATTATGTGAATGTAGAAAAACATATATTGGTGAGACCCATTGGTCCATTGAAAAGTGCTTGCATGAACACAAATTGATGATTAGAAGAGAGAAAACAGATGTGCCTAAAGTATTAGACCATATATGTGCCAATGAACATATGTTCGTTTGGGAAAATACAAAAATATTGGATAGAGAAGAAAAGATATAAAGAAAAAAAATTAAAGAAGCTGCTCACATGACAATGGCAAAAAATCCCATAAGCCAACCTAGTGTGACTACATAATGTATGGAAACCACTAATCAACTTTGCTCTTAGGAAAAAGTGGAGAAATCATGAGGAACCTCATAGAAAAGTATATGAAATTTCTATTGACTGTTGCCTTTGGCAGGATGATTCAGTTGGTTAGAGTATTACTTTAAAATTCAATACTCAAGAATCTACGGGTCCAGGTTCAAATCTCATGCTAGTACTGTAACTGGTCAGGCCAGCAACATTTGAAGAAGAGGGAGGAATAATAGCTCTCAAAACATTGTGCATATACTAACCTATTTGCTATTACTAACAGTGGAACGTATTTGGAATATTTAAATAAAGTTAACTTTTTTTAAACACATTCAATACTCACACTAGATGACGGAAATAGTCCAATTTAAAAATACAACTAAAACACCATCATCACAAATCTTCAGGAAAGCACTAAGTCTCAGAATAAGTTTTAAATTGTTTTTGAGAATATTTTAAAAATATATATTCACTCGTACAATATTCATTACTTTAAAATTCTACCTTTAATTACTAAATTTATTAAATCCTTTTCTAATTAAATTAGCCTAAATATTTAACAATAATATTATATGTTAACACTAAAATGAATTAAATATATCTTTAGTTTTAGGTACCAGCAAACCAAATATAGAGTTTGAACCTGGTTTCTTAACTTTAAAAATTAATACAAGCATTTTACACATTTTAAATGATTAAATCGTGACTAAACTAGCATTATTAACTTAAAATGCATTATTTATCATTGACATTACAAGATATTTAATAAATTTACAGGTGTTTTAACATCTTAAACATTTATTTAAGTTAGAACTCTTATTATTTTACAGCTGTATAATCTATAAAATACAGATACAGTAGCTTTTATGGGCAAAAATTATGACATTAATATTCACAACAAAAATTAAACTATATATATATCTTGGCATAAAAATTTGACTTAACATTTAGTTTCTGTCAAAGTTAAATGTTTTATCACCTTATTTATCACCAATATTGAATAATTAGTTAGATTTATTAGAGATTGTCTATCTTAAATTCAATCTTGAACTTTAATTAAAACAGGAAAAACTCTCCATGTAGTAGTGCCACTCACTGCAAGCCAGAATAATCAATGGATGCCAGAAGATTTGTGCATAAAATCCTATCTAGTGCCTACTCATCCAATATCTCCAGACTAGTTTCTAGCTTGTGGCGTTCATCAGTGAGAAGACTTGGATCTGAAAGCACTGCACCTGATCTAGATGCAGTGCTCTCAGATCCAAGGCTCCTCACTTATGAAAGCCAGGTACAAGCTAGAAACAAGTCTGGGGATATTGGATGAGTAGGCACTAGATAGGATTTTATGCACAAATCTTCTGGCATCCATTGATTATTTTGGTTTGCACTGAGTTGTAGTTTGGCTGTTTTAATAACAGTTATAAGCAAGCATAAGAAATGGTGACCATGTGATGTTTAGTGGTTTAACTTTGAACCTGATTGAAATATTAATCTTGATTCAGATCTTAGTTGAAAGTCATAATCATACAAATGAGTTACACCACGAAGTTCTTCAGTCAATCAGGTATATTTTTTATTTAGCTACCTTTCTGTTCCATTCATTTATTTAACTCTTCTTTCAGTTTAAGAAGTTCACTTGTCAATCTTTATATAATTATTGAATTTATTTACAGTTTTGTTTACAATTATCTCACTAACAGCACTTACTGGAAATAATAGACTTTTATTTATAATATTTCTACTATTATCGATTATATCATGTATTATAAATTGAAAATTCAAGACAGTAACTGAACAATAATAAACATATGTGTAAGAGATTGTGGTTTGGGTCAACTGATGAGTGCTGGTTCAGCATGAAATGTGCATCTTGGGAATCATATATCTTTTCCGCATGTCTTTGGTCATATGTTTATGTTTACATCCCTCCACAAGATGTTAAAAGCAGATAGAAATCAGTCCCTACTTTGCATGAGAGTGGTGTGGAGAAAATTTCACTACAGAAATATTATTCATTAAGTGGATAATCTCTAGTTTAATAAATGACTACTAAAAATTATTAATATGCTTTCATAAATTGGTTAGTGTCAAAGTTGTGAGCATGATAAATTTGACACATCAATTAAACTGTAGTAATTGGCTATCTATATATACTGAACAATGATAAAATGCATAAGATTGTTTCTGGGCCAACTGATGAATGCTGGTTCAGCACGAAATATGCGTATTGGGGAATCATATTTTTTTCACATAGATTTAGTCACGTTTATGATTATGCTCCTCCATAATGTGTTAAAAGTGGATAGAAACCAGTCCCACTATCTTGTGTGAGAGTACAGTAGTGAAAATTATGCTATAAAAATATTAATTATATATTTTTATCAAGAACTTATTTTTTTTTGTATTTGTATATAGTATTAGCCCTATCTTGTCTTTTAGATTGATCATTATTAGTAATAATAAATTTAATTATTTACACATTTCATTTTGAACATTTATATTTTACCTACTTCAATTTTTAGTGGCTATTTTATGACCACTAAACTCAGCATCCATAGGAATATAATACTTCACTACCAATAGTTAAGACTTCATCTTATTATAGTCTATCCATATGTAACTAATACTCGTTAACCTGAAACCTTTATTTTCTAACTAATAATTTTGTTACTCGCTTAGTAATCCTTCCGGGTTGGTTAACCAGATTAGCTAAGGACAACTACCTGGGCAAAAAAAAAGTCCTAAATTTATTTGTTACACAAAAAAAGTTAAATTAGATATGGGAGATAAAGCGGAGTATGAGTGGAAAAAATAGAAGAAGCTATAAAATATATATAGAGAAAATAAATTCTTTAAACTTGGCTAACAATCTTCCTACCTCTTATAGCCTTTTAGGAATAGACGCTTCAAAAATCAGAAGATCTATATACTCACTAGATCTTTTCAAAAGTAAATAAATTAATACTTTTAATTTGCATTAGAAATAAAAACATATTTAATTTTTTTACTTTACCATAATAAGAAAATTGTTTAGATTGGGCAGTAATTTATAATGAGAGAGACATCTTTTAAAAAAAAAAAAAGTAAATTACAACTGCGGATTTTTTACTAAAAATTTATATTTCATTTATTTTCTGACTTAATTGTTGGCCTAGTGGTTAGCATAGCTGCCTTCTAAGCAGCTGGCCCGGGTTCGCTTCCCGATCAACGCATTTGACACGTGAAAAAAATATATATTTATTTTACTATTTTCTTATATTTGTTCTTATTTAGAATGTGAAAATTTAGAAGAGAGAACATATGACACGGGATTTAATTTTTAGATTTATAACTCTTTAAGATAAAATTCATCAGACAGACTATGTTGTTCAATTTTTAAAATGATCTTAAATTTCTAAAATTGATGACTATTTTGACGCTCCTATGGGTATCATGAATCAAATATGGTGATTGGAAAATGTTTTTCTTACTATTACCTTAGCACAACTTAATCTAAGTGCAACACAAATACAGTCACTTAATCTTAAATTAAAATGGACTTCAGGATATGTCTTTGTGGCACACATTTTGTTTTTCGATTTATATAAAAAAATGCTTCTAAAAATTGATATATTTTTAGACATACCCCAGGGAAAATTATATATTTTTTATAAACAAGTGTCAAAAAGTTTTACATATATATTGCGATATTCACATATATATATATAATTTTAATGCAAATATTGCAAGCTGAATATTTAAGCTGAAATACTAAATTCAGTTCTGGACAGTTTAAAGTGCAATATATTCTGACTGTAAGATAGTAATATGAATTTAAAAAGATTTTAATTATAAAAAATGAGAATTGTTAAAGACAAATCCTTACTCATTTTATTTTATTAACATATTGTAAATAATTATTTTTTATATTTAGTTTAGAATAATATCTAATATATATTTTATTTTTGTAAAACATTAACATCTTAATTATTCACATTATAAACTTAATATACGAGTGAAGTGTATATACAATTGTTTGTATATGTATAAGTTTAAAAACGGTAACGATCGATTAATAGTGGTATATATTGTATTACTTTATTCTTAATCTATAAAAAAAAAAGGAGACAACTTTTAATAACAATAACAAAAATAAATATTAATCTAAAATAGATATAAAAATTTATTTGTTAAATTAAAAAAAAAAACAATATAAGTTTTTTTTTCTTCTTAAAATTTTAAGAATAAAATTATTTAAAAGTCATGTGACGGGGGGGAAAATCAAGTCATACATCACATGACTTAATTTAATAAGCTTGTACTACAAATGTTATATAATGAGCTTTAATAGCTCTTAATAAGCTTTTCCGAACGTCCCTATCCTCAGATCAGTTTTTAGCTTTTGGCTTTCTTCAGTGAGGTGTATTCTGACATTAGACCTAAAAATACCAGCTCAAGTCCAGCATTTGTCTAATAGTTAACTATTAAATAAAAAAATCTGAAATTTCAAGATATCTATATGTCTTCAAATCCAGCTATCTAAATTAAATGCCCAATGGGACTGAACTAAGTTCAGATCTACCATATATTAACAGCTTTAGCTATGTAACAGCTTGTTAAGATCTATTAAAGCTCATATAATATTTATAGAACAAGCTTATTAAATTAAGTCACATGATATATGACTTGATCTTTTATGCAATTATAGTTTTGCTCTTGAGGCTTTGGTGATGTTATATTGCTAAAGCTATTAATATATGGTGATCTGAACTTAGTTCAGTCCCTATGGCTATTTAATTTAGATAGCTGGATTTGAAGACATATAGATGTCTGAAAATTTCAGATTTTCTATTTAATAGTTAATTAAATGCTGGATTTGAGCTGGTATTTTTAGATCTAATGTCTGAATGCATCTCACTGAAGAAAACCAAAAGCTAGAAACCGGTCGAGGGATAGAGATATTTGAAAAGCTTGTCAAGAGCTATTAAAGCTCATTATATAATATAAGTCATGTGGTGAAAATAAAATGTACATAACAATATCTATGAAAGACTATGGAATGTGAAATCAAAGGACCTTGTGAGATGCTTAGCAAAAAAGCATTTTAAAATTGGATATAGCATTCTTTGGACATAAAAAAAAAATATAATTTTTTTTTGTGTAAGAAAATTAATTATTACAATAAGAATTATATTTTAAAAATCAGTACTGTAAACAACCAAATAATGAAGAGATAAGTTCATTACAGGTTGAAGTTCTAAAAATGCCTCTAGGATTATCTTCTGTGCCAAAGAAATATCTGTCTATAAACATATTCTGTAGATCATCATTAACAAAGGATTATATCAACAACAGCTCATATATAAATGAAAATAAAATCACTGTAAAGTAAGTAAGTAACAGCATCTTGTTATTTAATTTTATTAAAACAGGCAAAACTCTCCATACAGTAGCGCCACTCAGTGCAAGCCAGAGTAATCAATGGATGTCAGAAGGCTTGTGCATAAAATCCCCGTCTAGTGCCTACTCATCCAATATCCTCAGACTAGTTTCTGGCTTGTGACCTTCACTGACGTATTACATTTTAGTGATAAAAGATTTACTCTATTTTAATTGGAAAGTACAAAATCTAAAGTTCCATTTTATTTCATTATTAAAAACTTGCCCAATTACTTCAAAAATTATTAGTATATTCTACCTAATGGAAAATTATCTTCAAATGATTTGTTTTATTTACGGAAAGGAAACATCGCTACACATAATATTACTGCCATCTATTATCATATGTGTCATATCATCAACATTTTCGTTAACAATAGAGAACTTAAAAAAAAAGGAGTGCTTAGTTTATTTATTATTAAAAAAACAAAGAAAATCATTATTATTACTACCTCTCATTTTTTCTTTCTTATGATTAAAAAAAAGGAATAAATTGCTTCTTAATAAGTAGTAGTATAATAATCTTATATATATATTTCATACATTAGTATATAATGCATATATGATATTCAATACAGAGAGCGTATTAATAGCTCTAACAAGCTATTAATTAATAAGTGTGGTATGAGAAAATATTTAAAATCTCTATCCAGAATACTCTCATTTCCAGACCAACTATTTTCGAGCCTATGGCTCACGTCAGTGGAGAGCTCGAAACCAGTTGGTCTGGATGTAGGATAGAGATTTTAAATATTTTCTCATACCGCACTTATTAATTAAGAGCTTGTTTGAGCTATTGGTACGCTCTCTGCATTACATTTTTGTAAGTACAAGCTTATTAAGAGTAATGTCACGTTATATATGACTTGCTTTTTTGATTATATATGATATTCGTGGGTTAATATTATTCAAGCCATGATAGAGGTACATTCATTTTTTTTAAAAATCTGATGTAATTAGAAGGGATTTGAACTTAGACTTTCAAACTCTTTATAGCTATCTACTCCATCTTATACAACCAATACACATAACCACATGTGAAAAAAATAAATGATCTTCAATATATGTATATATGTGTGGGAGATGATGATCTGGGCCAACTGATGAGTGCTAGTTCAGCATAAAATACACATATATTGGAGATCATTTAATTTTTTTCGCATGTATGTGGTCATATGTATCAGTTTTATAAGATAGTGTGGATAGCTATAGAGAGCTTAAAAGTCTGCGTTCAAATCCCTTCTAATTACATTAAGTTCAGTATAGACAGTATAATTGTGTTTAAATATTGTATAAAATTAATGTAACTTACACCAGACGTTAAGCTTAAAAAAGTAGATATGATTATCAGATTTAAATATCATACCTTTGAAAATATACACACACTCACACATACATCTGTTTTAAGTCATAATAAAGTAATAATTCAGTACTAACAGATATTTTTAAAAGCAATACTTGTATATATTTGTTATTTATTTATTTTTTTGTTTGTTTGTAAATAAACGTCATTATTTTATTTTAAATTTGATGCCGTATTTTTTGTAATATCAATAATTCGTTGATGTGTAATAGTTTAATTATCTCAAATGTACTTGAACTCTGAGAAAATATTATCTGGCTATGAACATTTAGCAGAGAGGATTAATATTACGTGTAACAAAATATTAAATTTAGCCATGGCGCTCAAATCAATTTTATGTATTACGTTTCAATACTCACATACATAGTTCAAAGATTACAACCAAGAAGGCATTACTGCTTACATAAAAGATATAATTTAACTTATAAATTGCAGACACGTGTAATGTGTTTATACTCGGTTATGAAGAAACATAAATTTTAGGGGCTAAATTTGAACTCAGACATCTCTAGTTGAATTAAAATGTTATTTGGATGTAATAAAATTCGGTTTACTCCACATAGCATTGATGTTTGTATTCTCACATAAATAGTACATTGATACTTTTGCTCCCTTTGCATCTCCTCATTGCTCTCTCTCTCTCCTTTGTAACAAACTTACGATTACACTTTCACATCCCAATCCATGGATATAGACACCACTTTTTTTATTGATATTTACAATTTAGCTGGCCCAATTCGTAAATCTGCCACAAGGCTCATACACTATATATATATAATGAGTGTGCTAATAGCTTTAAACAAGCTTTACATCACTGAGGAGAGCCATCAACTCCAAAACGGTTTGGGAATAGGGATAACTCTAGATAGGGATCCAACATCTATCGGAAAAGCTTGTTTAGAGCTATTAACATGCTCATTATATTACATTTGTAAATACAAACTAATTAAGTCACGTGAGGTATGACTTGATTTATATACATAGAGAGAGAGAGAGAGAGAGAGACAAAGAGACAAGGAGAAAAGTTTCTGATGCCTAAAGGGTGTTTAACATCCACTTTTGTCATTTAAAAACATTGGATTAATTTTCGATAGGAAAATAAACTTTTTTTTGTAAATTATTCCATCTTTGGAAAATAATTAATTGGAAATAAAGTTGTTGTGTTTTAAGTAATGCATATGTAATATGTGTTTATATAGGGGATTTGAACTCAGACTAATATGTATATAAATTTATTTTATCTTTATATATCCACTACTTTAGAGTTATTTTAAATGATAAATACTAAGTAAAATTTAATTGCAACTTTAAATGACTGTTCAGTCATTTTAATTTTCAAAAAAGACATTCGTGCCAATTTTCGGAAATTTTCAAAAATCAAACTTACTCATTAGTAAGTGCTTCAATTTTGTTATTATTATTTGGTGACACAAACTCCAGAATAACTTATTATCTATCTGAACTTTTTCTCAAATGAATATTTATTGTTATATTAGCCATCAACACACCCATTCATTTTTCATCCTCTTTATTTAATGAATTGGTTCAGCCCATAATAGAACCAAATAAGATATAATTCCATCCTAGTCGTTTGTTCTTTAAGAAGAGGTCAATTCTGATCCAGGATCTGTTCATTCATTTTTTTTGTATGCCATGAAATTCTCAATAATAGTTCTGTTTAAAATTTCCAAATAATAGTGATTGGCTATCTTAATATAAGCTGAACTTTGATTGTATATATGTGTGATGATAATCTGGACCAACTGATGAGTGCTAATTTAGCATGAAATATGTATATTGGTGATTATTTATCTTTTCAACATATGTGTGAGGAGCTGAATAGATATAATATTTAAATTGCAAAGAAAATGTGATTATAATAAATTAATTCATGTTTGAAATGTGATATTTAGTGAAGGAAAAAAAAATAGATGTTATAGTACTGAATTTAGATTTAGTTTTGGTTAGTATATAATTTCTTATTGCATTGCCAAATGTATACCATATAATACTAAATCATCCATGCACTTTACTACTGTTACACAATGCTTTATTTACCAACCTATTTTACAATTCACAGTTTCGATTGCCCCAGCAATCTTCTTCAGAACTTATTAAAGTGCATGGATGATTTAGTATTATATGGTATAATTCATGTAGTTTGATATCACAAAAACGATGGCTTGAAAGGTCGTTGTTTTCGTAATACTTTCATTTTTATAACAATTCTGAAAAATTGTTAAAGCTACCAATTAAAAAAAAATTGTTACAAAAATGACTACTTTTATATAGGCCAGTTACATATCTGGTCTAAATATAATAATATAATACCAAATATTCATAAGTACCAAAGATGGTGAAATTATTATAATAGTATAGTTTTTCAAAAAAACTAATCACAAATAAAAGTTAATATATTTATACAAATAATAAGATTTTACTCAAATATTTGTTTAAAGTAAAAATGAAACCTAATTGGAATTATTTTTTTATTATTTTACATCGAATATGTATATAACGTTTATTTCTACTATATATACGTCTATTTTAAGTTATATTCTATGAAGAAAAAGCATGGAAGAACTTCTATAGATTAATTAACAGTCTTACACTTGTTATAAATTCTTGATTTATTAAAATCAACATCTTGATTATATTGACCACTACAAGAATAATAATCTAGGTAACGTTCTCTGAATTATTAAACTTTTCTTATTGAAGAATTTAGATTGAGTTTCATGTGCCTAAATACCATCTTTATAATATTCTTTAGTTTCTAGGATGAAAATTTATTGAAATATCGGTTAATGTTTAATACTTTTGAAATTACAAAAACGTGTAAAACTTTTACGCACTTAACTGCATTTCAGATTTATGCTAGAATCAGTTGTGGAATGTTTCGCACTGATACCTATTTTTTTGTTGAGTTTGGCGAACCGGTTGTTAAACGCAATGACTATTAGTCTAATCTGCATACCTCTAAAGGAATGGGATCATACTCCTATAGTAAAAAGATAGTTAATAATAAATCACTCGGCTAGTGATGTTGGTTAAAAGTGAAAAAATTTGCAAGTGAGAACACTAATTAAGAAGCAATATGGAAACATCTTAAATTATCAGGTGTTATTTAATATTCCATCATTAATAATTAAAATACCTTTTTATAACAATCTAATTTTGTGGAACTCTTTCATTGTTCTTATTTAAGTATTAACTTCATGAAATAATAAACTTTTTTTTGGTATATCATTTAAAATAGTCATTAGGGCAGCGAACCTATTAAATTATTTAAATCTCCCACCGGCTAGAACGTGTGCGTGTATACAGTTTTGACATTTTCAAAATTAAAATGACAGTTAAAGATAATCATAAACACAAAAAAATAAAATAAAAAAACCTTTAGTGGTAAATATTTTTTGTTCGATTTTTATAGTTGTCATTATTAATTAAGTAATTAAAACTATTAATAAGAATCACACCTGCAAATTGGAAATAAATACAAAAAAAAATATATTTATGAAAGTGGATATCTTTCTTAATATATGTATATAAGGACAGTGTAAAAGTGGTTAATACATTTTCCAGTCATGCCTCATGATTTACGGTTTAAATATGGGTCATATAGAATTTGCAAATTGTTTTTTTTTAGGTTTCATACGGACTAAGCCATATTGCCATCCAAAATTGGTCATTAAACGAATCTCGTTAGTTTTTTTTTTTTTCATATGTCATAGCATCGGCCGGGAGGCGAACCCACAACCGTCTGCACCAACTACTTGCTTGCAAGGCGGCTGCGATGACCTCTCGGCTAACAACGCTTGACGAATCTCTAGTTTCAGTTAGAGCATAAAATAAATGTTAAAATTCTTAATACTCTGCAGATCATCAGCCTTATGAATAATTCCTTCTCCTTTATTGTTCTTCTTCAGAGTTGATGGGGAGCCCCCTCCCCCAGTGAACTATTTATAATTTGCTTAATCTTTTATATATAGAAATAAAATAAAAAAAGAGATTGGTCATTAAGAACTCATTAAAATTTATATATACGATTTAATCACGTTTCACTTCCTGTTGTCAGATAAAATGGGTGGGTTTGGATTCAATATTTATAAATAGCTATTGTCATGTGATTTATTCGGTAGAGATGATTTAAAAGTTTAAAGAATTACAAGATTCAAACAGTTTGACTCTATTAATAGGAAAAGAGTTATAGTTCATTAAACTGTCATAAATCATGTAATAGATTTATTAAACTGAAAAAAATCTATGTAGCAGTACATTTTTAAAGAATCATAGAGGTACAACTTTAGAATGTTACTGTTTGCTATTTTGGTTTTGAAGGGGAGTCCAAAAACCACCACTGGCACAACTAAGCACTTAAACAAGATCAGCTAAAACCGTTTTCCATTTATAGTGTTTCAATTATTTTGTCCATTACAGTTTAAAAATTGCAATTTCTATCAAAAATTAAAAAATAAACATCCAAATTTAACTAAACTCAATCAAAAAAGTCAAATACCTCTAGAAATCAAAACATTGAACAATTAGTAATTAGAAAATGATCAAAAAGATTAGAAAAATCATGTGGCCAAAAAGATCCAATTATTACCGGAAATATAAAAAAAAATTATTTTCAACTATTATTAGTAAAGAGCCACAGCTGAGAGGTCAGCGCAGCCGCCTTGCAAGTAAGCAGTTGGTGCAGGTTCGCCTCCTGGCCGATGCAATGGCATATGGAAAAAAAACGTTAGTGTATTAATGTAACCAAAAAAATAAAAATTAAATGCCTCTAGACATCAAAATATCAAACATATTAATTTAAAATGATTGATTAAAAAAATTAACAAAAATTGCACTTTATAAATTGCAACAAAGAATTATTTTATTCATAAAAAAATTATTTTTCACTAGAGAATCTTCTGTCAAAAAACTTTGCATAGAGCTCATCAATCAAGTATGATTCACAATATGGTTCCCCCAAGGCCAGCACAGAGATTAGTTTTTAGGACTCGGAATGAAATCATACAAAGGCCCTGGAACTTTCAAATTTCTATATAGAAATTTACAAAAATTTATGTGTTTAGAATTGGCAATAATTAAAAACAATATATTATTTTAAACAGGCAAAACTCTTCATACAGTAGTGCCACCCAGAGTAACCAATGGATGCCAGAAGGCTTGTGCATAAAATCCCCATCTAGTGCCTACTGATCAATATCTCCAGACTAGTTTCTGGCTTGTGACCTTCATCAGTGAGGAGCCTTGGATCTGAGAGCACTGCATCTAGATCTTAGGATCTCAGATCCAATGCTCCTCACTGATGAAGGCCACAAGCCAGAAACTAGTCTGGGGATATTGGATGAATAGGCACTAGATGGAGATTTTATGCACAAGCCTTCTGGCATGGTTATTCTGGTTGGCACTACTGTATGGAGAGTTTTGCCTGTTTTAGTAACAGTTATGTGCTAGCATAAGAAATGGTGATCATGTGATATATATTATTTTCTGATTCTTTGTTGCATGTGCAACTGTTTTTAATAATGAATAATTCTGTAGTGTGATTTTAACCGGACTGGTTTCTATCCATTTTTAATACCTAAAATGAAACCGGTCTGGGGTTGATGATATTCTCAAAGTGTGTTTTGCGAGCTCTATATATAACATTTTAATACCTTGTGGAGGGAGGTAATCATAAAATATGACTAGACATGAAAAAGTTCTGATCCCTAAGATGCACACCATGCTGAACCAGTACTTATCAATTGGCTCAGACCACAATCTCTTACACCTACCTTTATCATTGTTCAATTTATATATATATATAGTTAGATAGATAGCTAATTCCTAAAGTTTATAGGCTAAAGATACAAACAATGTACTAAGAGCAAAGCCTTCAACTGAATTCAGTTATAAACATAGCAATGAATGTAACAGAAGTGGGAGGATATATTAAGTAGTCTGAAACAAGTGAAATAATTTACATATTGTTTGCATTGTAAAGGAGTGAGCCATTTTTTGGAGAGGAATGCATGATTCTTTTTGTTTATCACCAGAGGTGCCAAGTTTAAAGTTAAGGAGTATTGGCATATCTCTGGAGATGGTAAACAATCAATAGAAAAAAATCCTGTACTCCCCTCTCCAAAAAATGGCCTATTCTAACCATCTAATTTGCAATGCAAACAATATGCAAATTATTTCACATTTCAGACTTAATATATGCTCCCATTTCTGTTACATTCATTGCTACATCTCAGAACTATCCAATTGTTTGCACTAATAAAACTTTGCTCTTAATATATTGTTTGCATCTTTTACCTATATTACAGCCTGAGACGGTGTTTAAAATTATTATACTGTTACTGTGATTTAATGATGTGTCAAAGGTTCTGACCTCACAACTTTAACACAAATTTCTTAATGAAAGTATATTAATTTTTTATTAGTCATTCATTAGACTAGAGATTCTCCATTAATGAATACTTCTGTAATTCACTATAACACTATCACACAAGGTAGGGAGGGACTACTTTCTATCCATATATTTATAAAATGTTAAATAAAATTATGATTTTTAATTATTTTTTTACAAATATTTTGGAGCCCACAAATTACCCCACAAAATCCCCTGGTCCTGGGAACACCATATAGCAATAACTGCTGAATTATTAAGCACGTAAATTCAAACTTATTTTTTGTTTAGTTATATTTTATCAGCAAATAAGTGAACACTTATCAAGTCAGATGGTCTTTGGCTTGTGGGTCAAGACTGTAGCATTATGAATTCATACTTTCAACATTTTGAGGAAGTGATATATAAAAAAAAAAACCTGGTTCACAATACCAATTTCATTAATTTTTTAGGATGTTTTCAAAAAAATGAACCCTCTCTATCCCCAAGCCACAGATAGAAATATCAAATTTGAAATATTAAAAACACTTTGATAGGTTTAGCAATTCATAAAGAATTATAAACTGTTGTTGGCAGTCGCAATGTGTGTTGTAATCAGATGTATGTTTTATATACTGCCTTTACCAATTCAATCAATATACTTGAATCAGCTAATCAGTTTTGTAATAGGGTTTGTAATTAACCATCTGTCAAACTTTATTCATATTACAGTTCACATTTTCTGGTGTTTATTGCTTCATTACTTCTATACTAGATAATAAATTATTTAACATAATCCTTAATGGATATTTATCTTTTTATATCTCCTAGTAACAATTGTCGGTTATAACAGAAAACAAGAAGACAGTAATGAATACATCAAATATCACTATACATCTCCTTCCTGTCAATTAATCATGGAAGCTAAATTTTAATCAATTTCTGATTCTTTTACACATACATTAAAATAACTTTTATGGCAATATTAAATGACTCGCCAACTTATCATTTCTAAATAATTTGCTCATTTCTTAGAGATTTTGATATATTTTGCAGTAATATTCTTGCTGAATTAAGATTTTCTTTAATCAACATTACCTTTAAAAAAGTAAATGAATAAAATATGTTAAGAATTGATTGTGAACTGGTCTTTGATCAAAAATTCTATTTCATAACAGCAATAGTCCATAAATCTCTCTAAAATTTTGTCCAACTTTTCCTTCATTCTGTTATTTATTTAGGTTCAATCTTGATATGTAATTACATGGTCAAGAATTAAAAAATATCAACCATCAAAGATGACAACCATAAATATTTACAACAAAATCTTATGCTATTGGAAAAATCCAGATGTTTCAGGCAATAATTAAGACATCAAAGTATTTTGAAGTCTTACCATGTGGTTCGTATGATATACATTTACCTTAAATGTTTTCTAAATGGTGCAAACTTTATATCAATAATACCATCTGTAATGATATATAGCCATCTCTTATGTTTCATCACAATCATCAGAGCTCGGCATTGTATACATTGCTTCTCTCCATTTCTTTCATTTTATCTACCCTCGAAAGAAAACTGAATAAAAACCAGCACATTTTTTAACAGCATCCACCCATATTTAATAGGATCTACATCTATGAAATATCAGAAAATTGTTTCTGATGATCAATCATTTGAAACATATAACTAAACAATTGTACTTTCCTCTCTATAACATTTTAAAATGAAATTTTCTCTCAAATTCACTTTTTTGACCACATTGTCATTAGAAACTTTTTGTATTCACCCCAATTCTCAATAATTTTGTGTAGCCTATCTTTTCAATTTCCAAATTTCTTCTCACTGATTGAGCTTATGTATAACAATATTGTACAGAAGTTAAACGCTCCATACAGTAGCGCTACCAGTGCAAGCCAAAGTAATCAATGGATGCAAGGTTTGTGCATAAAATCCCTATTTAATGCCTACTCATCCAATATTCCCAAACTAGTTTTCAGCTTGTGACTTTAATCAGTGTACATTAGTAAATGTGCATTCCTAATACATGTCTGTAGTCCTTACTTTTTCAAATTCTGTCCATTGCTTGTAATTATGTTTTTGCTCTCAAGACCACTAGCAATATTACTTCCAAGATATATAAATCTTTTTATTATTGACTCATTCAATTCCATCAATTTTAATCCCCGCCACCCCCAAGAACCAAATTTTAGTCATGTTTATGTATAATCCATATTTTTTTGTTTCTAATATTGAATTGTTTTTTCATTTTTTTTAAATTACTAACTTATATATGTCTTAGATTATGCATTCTCATTTTATGCTTTAACGTTTCTTTATGCATTTAAAAAAATCTACTTTTTTCAGATGGGTCATAAAGATGCCTGGGGAAATTGGATCGTTGTCATATCTTTTTCAATTTCCAATTATTTCTGAATTTTTACATATATTTTCAAAGCTACTTTTGAATTATATGCAATTTTTAAAAGATAAATTAGTTTATTATTTATTTTGCATATTAAAGTATTTCTGAAAGTACTTTTTAGTCCATGTTATCAAATGGATGCCAGAAATCAACAAAATATAAGGTTTTTGGGTGTTTCCAAATTCAAAATGGCCACCGGGCGCGTACTATATCAGCACCCTTTTTTTTTGTATGCCAAAGCGTTGACCGGGAAGCGAACCCGGGCCAGCTGCTTGGAAGGCAGCTACACAAACTGTTAGGCCACCAACGCTTGACTTTCTAAATCCAGTTTGTTAAATTTGCCGTGTTTTTCTATCTGGGTCTTTAATCTTTGAGATATTTTTTTAAAACATTGCTCAAAATGCTAATTAATATACTAAAATTTTCACATTCCTTCATTTATATATAAATTGGAACAACATTTTACAGTTTATAAAATTAAATTGGCTTTATATAATTCAGAATATTCTTGTAATCATCACTTTAAAATGCCATTTTTGCTAGGAAATATTTTTTTAATGTTTTATTGTTCTCTATATTGTCTGCCATTTTGTTTCACATCATCTGTTTTCTCTGGATATACTTACCATAGTATTTCTCATGTCTGCTTTGAGCTTTCAACTATTTTTCTGACTGCCTTCCCTTTTTAACACTTCTTTTGTGCAATTTTTGAATTATCTCTTCTGCCTTTCAAAATTCACTTTTCCTGTATTGTCAATATTTCTTGGGTAATTCCTAATCTATTCTCCCTTTGATATAACTTCAGTTAGCAACTTTCTTCAAAATTTTGATATTTTTAATCACCAAATATGATTCCCTTTTTTGTCCATATTTATGATTTTGTATTTAAACATTGATTGACATTTTCTCATTATTTTTTCTATCTTGTAGATCTCTTTATTTTTAGTAACAAGTTTTATTTAATTTCTTGAGCTTCAATTTGACATTTACATTTATTAACGATGTGATGAATTTATTTCCATGGAGTGTGAAACTGCTATAGCGATATTGACCGTTTTCTATTTATTATTATGACTACCCTGGTTTTTGTCTTTCCATCATTTGATCTCCATATATATTATCTACAATCGTTGCACTGGAATTTGTACTACAAATTATATATAAAAGCAAATTCTAAATCTTGCACATTTCTTTCTTCAAATTCATATTTATCCCCAACTTGTTCCAGTATCTATACTATTTCCAATGACATTCAATTTCCTCATTGATAATAGTTTTTATAAATCATCAATAGTTAATTCTGCATTACTGTAAACTTGTTCTATCTCGTCAAGAATATTACTACGCATAGAAGCACATATTTGAATTAGCGTAAGGTTAATAGTTTCATTCAAATCTGGCTTCCATCACTTTTGCATCGATGAATTTATAACTCATCAGTGAATCTTGTTTGCTTTTTTAATCTAGTCCATAAATACTACATTAAAAACTTCATGCTTTGAATTTTTCATACTGGATGGTCTCACAAAGATTTAATTCTCCAAAATCATTCCAATGTATTTCAAATAAACTGAGTAAGTCTAGTTTTTCAAATGTCCATAAAGTTCTGATCTTCCAAGTTCCTACAGACCCATATGCAATTTAACTGCTGAAATGTATTTCTTTAGTACCTAGCTTATCAACCCAAATCTTATTATTCAATTGGGTCTATAGAAATTATTTTGCCAAATGAAGTTTGAACTGGTACAAAATTCTTTGTAAACGTTGCATTTTATATTTCGTTCACATTTCATTCTTTATGATCCACTAATTTGACACACTTTATTTTAAATGAACTTAAAACCAAGATAATCGTTTAGGTCCTTTCTGATGGATAGATGCCGCTAAGTTTATAATTATGATTTACTACAAATAAAGCCGATTGTTATCTCTTGCCCTTTTAAAATTTTAAATCCTCTTCTACCGTCAAAACCTTATGATAATTTAAAATTCTCGCAAGATGTAATTTGGTCTTTATATTTAAAGACTGATTCTTCAAAGTTCAAGCCATACATAATTGCTGGCAGTACTTTAAAAAGAGTTTGCGACAATTGGGTTTTTATTACCCTGCGTGTTTTGCCGTAGTTGGTAGAGTGTTGACATGGGATCGCGAGGGCCTAGGATTGATTCTGGCGCTCGAACTTCTTATGAACTCCTGAGCAATAAAGCCATAAGCTTTGTTTTTTGTTATTAATTCCCAAAATTAAAATAAATTCTTTTATTTATTCCTGGTTATTGATCACTTCTTATTCTAACAATTATTATTGCTCTTTTATGAAATAACCTTCCTCCCCCTACAATTAATATTATTTTTGTCTTCATGCTAAACCAGTACTCATCAGTTGCTGTGGACCAACGGATGAGTGCTGGTTTAGCACAAAATATATATATTGGAGATTATTTATCTTTTTCACATGTGTGTGTATCAGTTGTATGAGATAGAGTGGATAGCTGAAGAGAGTTTGAAAGTCCGTACAAATTCCTTATATAATTACATCTAAAACTGCAAATATATAAATTATACTTGTATTCAATCAAATACTTTCGTAATGTTATTTAAAAAAAAGCTATACATAAAAAGATCTGTACATTTTATTTCCATATAATGGATTTTATACAAAGAAAAAAAAATACAAATACATTTATAATAAAAATGACTATATAACAGACAATCTACATTTATATACAACAAAATTGTGCTCAGATGATAATTCTTCTTCAGATCTAATTTACTTGTCAACCAAAGTGAATCTGCTGAAAGAGAGACTGAAAGAGAAAAAAAAAAGTTAAGAAAACATAAAATAAATAATATCTTTATGTAGAAGACATAAATATAGTAGTAGCAAACTATCGTCAGCATACGTATACATCATAGTCTAATAATTTTAAAACTTTAATATATTTACAAAAAAATATAAGTAAATAAAGAAATATGAAAAGATGAATGTTAGGAATAACAAGAAGAGATCGAAAACACAATATGTGAGTAAGAGAACAAACAGGTGTTACTGACATTGTTGAAATGATTAAAAGACTGGAGTTGGGTTGGACATATTGCTAAAAGAGATAATAGATGGACAATTGAAATCTTAAATTGGATTCCAAGAGATTGTAAAAGACCCAGAAAGAGATGACATGTGAGATGGATGAATAAAATAAAAAAGTGTGCAGAAGAGAAACTAGAGATCAGAGAAGATGGATTGAACTTGGAGTGACCTTCATCCTGCAGTGGAATAATAATGGTTAACATGATAATATAAAGATTAACAAAAGTAAATTAATATATAATTTTCGAAAATATCTTTTTATGACAATACACTATGCATGTTAAATGTTCCTAATTTACAGACTGGGCAATAGAGAAGAATAATCAAGTGATAATACTTTATCAGAACCACTTTTTGGAGATACAATATAAATGTAAAGAATTCTGATGATTAAAGCTAGATTATTAATTAATAAATCACTTGTATCACTAATGTGCACCAGTCCACAAGTCTTTAAGATTTCTACTTGCAGCTTGTCTAGAAGTTAGTTGTTTAGAGGCTGGTTGACAGGTGATTTGAAAGAATTATGATATTTCTTTTCTATATCAATTGCTATTAAATAAAGTCAGATTGAGAATTTATAACTATCTGAAAAATTTCAAATTCCATTTAGGTCTCAAAGCCAGATTATTTCTTTAAATATCATTTCCAGTCTAAATTTTTTAGAAAGATTATAAACTTTAATTAGAATAAATTTTTCACTTCAAAACACCAATTCAAAATTAATATTTTTTATTATGTCTCTAAAATTGTCTAATAATTTATTTGGAAACACATTTTTAATATCATATCAGATGCTATGAAATGTTAAAGAATATACTGAACACGTTTAAATCATTAAGATAAGATATTGTATATTTTCATCTTTAAGAAAAGCATGTTTGAAAGACTTGAAAAAGTAGATTCAAAGTAGACAAAATCAATTTTATATAAAGAGCAGGAGATTGATATTACATTCCGTATTCTCTCCTGATTACAGATTACTAACAAATGATAATACTAAACACATTTTTAAAATATTTCATTAATTCTATTTCAGAAACATTTTAGATGTTCATTACAAAAAAATATTTTGAAATGTAGTTAACCATTAAAGTATTTTCGCAAAATGTTTGAAACACGATCAATTTCTAAAATACAAAACAGAATTAACGTTGCAAGATCTGTTAGTTGTGTTAAAAGTAAACACAAAGTTATTAAAGAGAAGATAAATGAAGATTATTATAAGTGAATTGCAAACAATAGTCAGAAAAATTCCATTTTAGTAGGCATAAAGGGAAACAGCTGCCTTACAAGTAGTTGTCCCGGGTTAGCGGGTTCGGTTCCCGGCCGATGCTATGACACATGAGGAAAAAAATATATATTTTTTTAAAAAAAGTCATTCGCATAAATGCAATAGGAAAATAAAATTTTTTCAACTTTCAAAGATAAAATTGTGGAGTTTATTTTATGTAAATAGATATTCAATATATTTTTTTCATATATAAAAAAACAAAAACACATTGGCCTTTACTGCCCAGGAGTTCATAAGAAGTTTGAAAGCCAGAATCGATCCTAGGATCTCCCAATCCCAAGTTATAAGCATTAACGAAGGATAGACTTAAATCTACTTTCGATCAATTTTTATGAGTTTGTTATGAAGCAAGAAATTATAATTTAACATTTTAAATTTAAGATTCCCGAAAATATAACTAATTTCTATTTATGTAAAGTATAGCCCATACTTTTATTTGTGAAAGGTGAAAAAAATTTTTTTTACTTTTTGGAGTATTTATGCGAATGTTTTTTTTTTAATTTCTATTTTTTAAATTTTATATATGTAATACTGAATTATTGAAAAAAAAAAGGAGAATTTATTGAAATTAAAAAACTGAATAAGTTAAATAAAAGCATATAATACAAAATAAATAAAGAAAGTCCGTTAATCCAATTTTCAATGAATTGTTCAGTTTTAAATTATAACGAGTTTATTAGATAACATTAGCGTCAATGTTACATATAAAAGTAAAATTTTCCCCTAGACTTGAAACAGAGAAGTGGATGAAAATTGAGTTACAAGTTATTTCATGACAAACTAAAAAGCAGAGTATGTTCAATAAAAGCATATATAAAAAATATTATTTATTTGAAAACAATAGTTGTCAGTTGGGTTGATAATACATTTAGATGTGTTTATGAATAAGAATAAATCACAAACAGTCTCCGGACTCATAATTAAGAATTTCTGAATGAGATTTTTAACATGAACGGTATAGTGTTTGTAAAAATGGTAGACATTTTTGTGCACTCCAGAAAAACTAGAATTTATTCGTAAGGCTGTTTTTAGATCGCGCTCTGATAGCTGAGGAATTTAATTAGTGCATTGATGTGATGGCGATTGACAATTCCTAGAAATATTTGCTGATTACAAATATTTCTAGATAAGAGATGTTACTCTATTGGTCAGTGCAATGATTGATTGTTGCAGTTGTCAGAGAGCGATAGGAACACTGGGTAATAACTAAGCAGTGTAATATAGAGAGTGGTAGAGAGCAGTCACGCAGTAGCAAGTTGCAGACAATGCGTTTGGAGAGCATCCGCTTGCAGACCATTCATTGGAGAGCAGTCGGTGCAGACCATTCGTGGGAGAGCATCCGTGGCTGAGCTTCGTTGCAGACCAATTCATTGGAGAGCTTCGTTGCAGACCAATTCGTTTGGAGAGCTTCATGGCAGACCAATTCGTTGGAGAGCTTCGTTGGAAAAGAACAGCATGGGAATTGTATAACGTTATTTGCTGACCGTACAGTATGACTTGCAGTTATAACCTTGTCACAGTCGTAAGTGCGGATATAACAAACGGTATTAACAATAATTTACATAACTGGCATAGAAATGATATATGTCTGTAGCAGTTATGTGTCATATATGTAATATTAACACTATAATAACCTATAACCAAAAGACCTGGATATAATCCATAAATTGCAATATTATAAAAGTGCATATTATAATCTTCTCAAATTGTGCCTTAAATGAGAATGAAAAAAATTTACTTATTATACCTATATTTTCGTTTATTTTATCGTAATAATTATTTTTATTAATTACGCTTTTAAAAGTTAGTTTCTGAAAAAAAAAAACAACTAAATAATAATATGAACAACATATTTCATTTGCTTTTGCTATATTTTGAGAAAATATATATAGGCTTTAGTAACTCGATAGTTATAAATTATAAAGCTAAGTTTACTCCAAAGAAAGATAATAATGAAAAGGAAATACACATCTAAGTTTTAACAATGTTTGGTAATTTATAATTTTGTGGTAATTGTTGGTAGTCAGCTTTATAGCCGAATACACAACAAACTTGGCACAGTCGGACAGTTGTATCTGAACCAGATGCAAAAGTAGGGACTGTCATACAATAGTGGGTCGCATGTAAATAATTTTGTTTTAGAATAGTTTAGTATAAACTAGAATTGTTGTCATGAGTGTATATATATAAATAAAAAAATGTCATTGGGGCAGTCGGTAATAGCCAAATTTACTGTGGGCAGCTGGGGAATGGCCATTGTATGCTACTCAGTTACAAAATTTTTTCTTGCTCACTGATATTGTGGACGAGAAGAAAAAAATAGAAACATTGCTGCACCCATCAGGCAGAGGGGTAATTGCAATAATAAATAAATATTACAATTTACCTATAAAGGATACAGTAGCATGTGAGGATGTTATGAAAAAATTAAGCGATTATTTTAGCCCCAGTCAATCTAAACACATAGCCCAGTTGTCTCTAAGAAACAGAAGACAAGCAACGAGCGGATCTATAAAAGATTACAGTTTAGCATTAAGTCAATTAGCAAAAGATTGCTTATATGGAAACTATGTTAATGAAATATTGCTCGATCAGTTATTATGGGATCTGCTTGATGATAATCTGAGAAAAAATGTGCTGGTGATACAGATTTGAACTTTGAATCAGCTATCAAAAAGAGTGTAGCTCACGAGATGATATAAGTACAAGCAGCCTGTTTTAACCATAAAACTGAAAACGAGGATATAGCAGCATGAAAAACCGATTGTAAAGAAGAAGGTACATTCAAGGGTCAAAGAAATTGACTATTTGTTTCTGCTGTGGTAAAAAAGGGTCCATAAAAAGCCAGTGTAAGTTTCTGGGTGAAAAGTGCCATAACTATAATGTAAAAGTGACATTTAAAAAAGGTATGTAAGGCAAAAAACCAGTCCTCACTGGCAGAATAATATAAATGCAAATGCAATTGTAATGGTTGATGCTGTGAGCACAAGTCTGGGAAATGAATTTATGTTAAAATTAGAAATCTATAATAAATAACATTGAAATGGAAATCGATAGCAGCTCGGGCATTTCATTGTGCTCAGAAAAATTATGGAAACGGATTAAAGGAAATGCAGTGATGTTCCTATTAAACACAAATATTAGAGCTGTAGACATCAGGGGCAATGAATTGTGCATGCTAGGCTGTGCTATAGTACCTATAAAGCACAATAGGAATTAAAATTGCCGTTGCACATAGCAAAAGGAAAAATCAGTTCGTTATAGAGCGGGAGTGGTTTTCAAAGTTAGACATAACCATTAACGCTGTGAATAATGTGGCAGATGGACCAGAAATAAAGCAGAGATTCCCAAATTATTCAGAAATAAGTTAGGGCAAATATCAGGTAATCCTGTCCCTACTGAGTTGGTGGAAAAACCAAACCCTATTATTGTAAAGCCAGAAAGATACCGCTTGCACAAAAAAAAAAAAAGTATAGAAAAAAATCAGATCGCTGATTAAAAAGGGCGTGTCAGCGCATGTTGATCTGGTGGACTGGACAATGCCAATAGTAATAATCACTTAGCCAAATGGGCAAATTAGAATTTGTGGGGATTATAGAGTTCCCGTGAACAAATACCTGAATAAAAGAGCATACCCTGTACTAAATGTTAGAGAAGTGTTAGCTGGGTTAACGGATGCAAAACTTTTTGCAAAATTAGATCTGAATTCTGCATTTCATCAGATCAAAATAACTGAAAAAACAGCTCAAATCTTAATGCCTTTCGGGTTGTTCAGCTGTAATAGCCACCTGCCATTTGGAATCTCCACAGCCCCCAACATTTTCCAATTGAAAATTGACCACATTCTAAATGGTTTAACAGGAGTCATACCATATTTAGACGATATCCTAAGAGTTAAAGGACAGATTATTAAGTGTTTGCGAAAGACTGAGTAGGACAGGTGTTAAGTCGAATGAGGAAAAATGTGGGTGGCAAACTCAATATGCTAATTACTCTTGATTTTTTATTTTTACATTTTTTTATATTTATTTTTTGATTTCAAAAAATGTATGATAAAATTATACCTCACCAACAGTTATATTATTCTTACATTTTACAATTTAATTTAATTTACAGCATTCAAGTTGGCTCTCCAATGTCACCCTCTATTTTTTCATGTGTCATAGCATCGGCCAAAAAGCGAACCCGCTAACCCGGGACAACTGCTTGTAAGGCAGTTGTGTTAACCTCTCGACCACCAATGCTTGACATGTCACCCTTTATTTGTTTATACAATGATGATTTAATTATCATTTAACAAGGATATTATGAGAAGGATGGCTTTAAAGATTTCTAGCAGTGTATTCTTTCACATACTTTCAGTGGTTATTAATCATTGAAATAAAAGGAAAAACATCATACAATTTAAAGTGCTTTACATTAGAGGTTACATTTTAAAAGGCATCACATTAAACAATTTCTAAAAAACAATTTTTTTTTCTGTTTTATTGTTTAAGTCACTTCTTTCAAAATTAAAACTTTATTTAGACCTTAGAGTAGATACAAAAAAAATCAATGATAGCATAAAATTAGGTCAATAAGAAAGTTTCAATGTATACATATAAATGTGGTATGCAAACCATGTATATAGAAAAATCAAAAGTTGTATTAGATCAATAACATAGTCTCAAGAGCTGCATAAGAACATTATGACGGTAATTAATGTAAGTATGAAAAAAACATAAATAAATATAAATAAAATCAAAGATTACACTAATGCCTTAAGGCAGTGCGTCGTATGCATAATTAGCTAGGAATATAAAGTAAGTCAAACCTGTATATAAGGTTTGGAAATTCCATTGATTAATGACTATCTTGGCCCAAAGAGTAACGAGGACTATAACAATATTTACAAGTTGATATAGGTAAATTAATTATACTGTATGGAACTAATGCAAAGGTTATGTATTAAATATATAGGATGTATAAAAGATCTACATAGTTAAGTTTAGATTATTCTTAGGTGAAAGATGGGATATATTATTTATTCAGTGGATGGGAGAAAGTTCAAGTTTTAGGCCTAAGAAATACATGAATTAAGTTTCTAGCCTCATCTGGCTCCAGGTTTGGTCAATTAGCCAAGGCTGACAAGTTCGTTTATCCTCACCTTTTAATCTTGTAGAGGGATTTGAAAAATCGATTAACCATTGAGTCATCACAGCCATGATCAAATATCATGCTACATCTGGTGATCCAAATTGAGAAGTTAATGAAAGTGGCCAGTCTTACTGTTCTGAATTGACCCTTTTTAATTGCAGCCTTAAGAGAAGTTTAAGTCACTAGAGGTTTAAAATTGATGCTAACATCTTAAAACAATGATAATAATATTGAAACTTTAAAATAATTATAAATGTAATATTTTTTTTTTTATTATACAATAATATTAAAGTCAAATATCTTACTTATTACTACATTAAAATCCTTTATTGATAGGTAAATAAAGCAATATAATTTTCGTCATTTCTAGATTTCTTATTAATAAATTTTGTGGAAGGATTAAATATAAATATTCTTATTTTTTACAAAAACACACACATAAAATGCATTCGTGTATGTATATATTTTAAATAATGTGTGATAATGTTCAAGGCTAAATGGTTTTATAAGTAATCGATTAAAATCAGTCAACAGTTAGACAATCCAATACCAATAACAATCTCAACCTGTTAAAACATCTTATGAACTCTCAAGCACTCTGACCTTAATGATTAAAGTAAGTCAGATCCCAAATACAATAAGTTTTAAAAAGGGCTACCGGATCTGTTTGTTCTTAAACTGAATCAATACCTAAGACAACTGATCAAAAAAGATATAAACAAAGTTATATATATATCACTAAAATGAATTTAAAACCAAAGGCATAGATTAACAACAAATCTGTTGTCAAGTGGACCATTGTGATTCTGGATTTTACATGTCAAATAATCCATTTGGGTTGGATCAAGAAAAGACCAAAAAAAGGTATCTAACCTATTGGATATGTAAACTGAATTTTCAAGTGAAAACTGATATATTGTCTGTGGACCAAAATAGTTAGTGAACCCATATGGGGACAGCTCTTAAGTATGAAGACATTTTCATAATGGTCGGTCAGGAATTTGGTAAATGGTAAAACTGGATAAATTCTATGTCCAGTACCTATCTTAGATATTGATACCAAATCTAAAGCTCACCATTGCTAGGACAACAAACCAAAACCCACCAACAGAAAATAAACCCAGTCATAGGTCTAACCAATATGGCAAAAAAAAAAAAAAGATAGAATATACATCAGTACCCATGTTTATTAGGCCATATATTCAGTGAAATTACCAAATAGATTAGCAATAGTTATAAAATCCTGGCTGTAGCAGTGATCTAATCTAGATGGACAATACTTCCAAGACCATGCAGCAATAAAAAGTCATCAAATAAGATAATGGACATTCCAAGATCTACAGAAAACAGATCAGATGATAATGAAACCAACAAAAAAAATGACCTAGACATCCATTAGCTTATCTCAAGGATAACAGCCGATCAATGAAACAATAATGTAAACAAATAGCCAATGGCACAGATAGATCAATTGAATAACTAGGTCAGTAAATCCAAGATCTACAGAAAACAGATCAGATGATGATGAAACCAACAAAAAAAAATGACCTAGACATCCATTAGCTTATCTCAAAGATAACAGCCGATCAATGAAACAATAATGTAAACAAATAGCCAATGGCACAGATAGATCAATTGAATAACTAGGTCAGTAAATCCGATCATTCACAATGGCTAACAACTACTACAAATCTGAGGCCTCTTTGAGAAATAGAAGAGTATAAATATAATGAGAAATGCTAAGAACAATGATTTACAAGTGTGAAATTCCTCTGATAGTAAAGCACGTTACCCACAATATGCAAGATACAATTAGCACACTCAAATTTAGATAAGCAAGCTGCTGGAGGTATATAATATTGGAACTTTCAAAAGCAAGCTAAAGTGGTTGGAAATGGTAATGTCATGCATTTGTAATGTGACCAATCATAAAGTACAGCAAATTCTTATAATTTTTATAAATATACTGTTACTGTAAATATATACAATTAATGTTTTTGATGTTACTTTAATTGTATCTCAGTTCTTTAATTAATAGCCAAAGAGCATAATTTCCCTGATCGGGAAAATATATATGCTTAACAAAAACAAAAGCATATATAATAATAAACAAATAAATATTTCATGTCATCCTTATTAAAAACAATGATAAGCAGACATTCCTTACAAATGGCTGATTAGTAATCATTCTAGAACTAAAATTTTAACTTTTATTAAAATTTAATTCCATATATATTAAAGAAATAACCAAGCTTGAATCTGCATTTAAACTCTCAAATCATGCACGCCTTTGTAATATATTGCTTATCACCAATTCATAAGAAATCAAGTATGTGAAATTATACATAAAATTAAAAAAAATAATAATAATTAGAAAAAAATCACCATTTTGTTTCAGATATTAATAAACATGCATAAAATTTATATTTTTTTTTTAACGAAAAATAAAAAAACTAATACAAAAATAGTGGAAAGACATTGAGAACAATATTTTTTTGAAAGAACTAACCTAGTCAAGTAGATTATGCTTCTTCTTGAACAAAAAACAATTTTTCACAAATATTATTTACCTAATAAAAGGATAAAAAAGAAAAATAATTACATATTATTTATAGAAGTCTGTATCTATTTATCTATACGCAAACTTGTAATCATTAAAACATTAACTGAAATGATGCAATACACGACTAAATCAAGTTTCACATTCTTTTAAAACACATTTTCTAGAATGTGAACCTAATAATTACTGGCAAAGGTATATAAGACTGGATACTATATCAAAACATTTACACATAAATTTAATGGGCATTGTAAGGATGCGGCTCATGTTTGACTTGAAAGAATAAAAAATTGCATACATATGTAAATTATTATTGTTACATGAATTGTTAGAAGATTCCAATACATATATATTTTATGTGAGATTATTTCTATATAAATAAGCTAGAATTGTGTTTTAGCAGTGATGTTGCTAAGAAAATTGACAATCAATCTTGACAACCCTCAATGATTATCAATCAACATTGATAATCCCCAAGATTAAACCACTTTTTTTTATCATGTGTGAAAGCCAGGAAGCGAACCCGGGATAATTGCTTGTAAGGCGACTAAACCACTTTTTACTTTAGTTTTTCCAATAATAGCTTTTTTGTTTCGGGCTTAATTTAGAAATAAATGTTTATATATAACTGGGTTTTTTTTTTTTTGGAATTGGAGGTTGAAAAAAAAAATTTACATTTTCATAAATAATCATAGTATACATAATAGATGAGGATTAAGTGTCTAGCACCGACAGTCGCCCAAATATTTTTATTTAACAATGCATTATTAAACGAGATCTTAGTTATTTTTGTTCAGAACACCACATAAATAGTCAAGTATTGGTGGCCAAGCGGTTAGCGTAGCTGCCTTCCACAAGCAGTTGGCCCGAGTTTGCTTCCCGGTCAATGTTTTGACATATATATATATAAAAACCCACATAAAAAACAGAAATAGTTTCGTAAAAGAAATGTTTACTAAATAAACACTAATTTGAAATTTTTCTAATGTTGAGCATTTTAACTAAATATTAAAATACAAATGATGAAAAGTGAATTAAAAAATATGGATCTAAGAAGACAAATTTTAATTCCTACACTATTTTGCCTATGTCTCAAACATTATTTACTACCATAAGTTGCCTGTACTTCTTATACAATAAATCACAGATTACTCACCTATATCTATATATTAATGAACTAAAAAGAAAGTGGAATTTTATAGTAATCATTAAATTAAGTTGAAACTTTTATATTCGGATTGAAAAAATGAGCTCCAGTCACAACAAAAAAAAAAATTAACAGTACTTGAAGTGGAAACTCACCTGAGAGGTAGATAACACTTATTTTATTTTAAAAAAGAGTGCAAATTAAAATTATAATTATCTTTGCTCCCCCTCCCCGCCCCAACTCAAGTGTATATTAATTTAATCCTCAAAATTACCCCAAATTCACAACCCAACCAAACTAGCCAAAAAATAAATTCTAAACACAACCAATGGTTTCACGGCTATAAGCAGACTTCTTAAGTGTAAAAAACTACAAAATAACAACATATTTAAACTAAACATTACCCACAATTTCACTTACTTCCCATACACCTTTAATATTAAAAGAACTTTTAAATAAGTTAATTGCTCCAGAATCATACATTTTTAATAACAAAGATTCTACAATTTTGATTATTTATTGACTAGTTTAGCTTTATAAAGTTTTAATGTTTATAATTTAATACTTTATACTTGTTTCTCAACTTTTCATATTTTTTTGTTTGTTTACTATATTAGAACTTCCATTTCTTCTATTTATTATTGTTGTTTTTAAATATATAATCATTATTAACAACTACTCATAAAGGCAATCCTAACAAGTGAAAAAAGAGAGACGAATAAAACATCAAATAAACAATTTAAAAATTTGTCGTCTTTCAGTTTTCGTAAAAAAATTACAAAAGCCAAAAAAGTTGCAACAAGCAATAATGGAAACCACATAGCTAGTCACAAATTTATCACGACTGTATAGAGTAAACAAATGTCATTTACTCAATACGCTTGAACATATGAATTCTATAATGGCTCCTCAAAACAATCATAAAACACAATAATCAATATCTTAAATTCATTTTCTTTGAACATGCATAGTTTCAGATAGTTTCTTTATTTTTATTAATATCTTTCTTTGCTTGTCTATTTAAAAGTCAATTATATTAATAATTAACAAAGTAAAACTAACCTAAAAGTTGATATAATACTTGATTCATTTTTTACACTACGGATTTCTTTGTGCATGCTTTTGAAATACAATCACATGATATAAATGTTAGATATTATAATCTAGAAATACTCTGCATGTTAACGTTTCTTTTTTAGTTTTTAATAAATATTTTTTTTTGTTTATTTGTATTAATAATTCATTTATTTATTACTTTCTTTAAATACGAATGCAAGTTTAGCGCAATACTGTTTTTAACTTTGATGTAAGATTTCAACATTGCATTCTCATGCTATGACATTAGTATTATTACAAACATATAGAAAAATAGGGCTCAATGAAACAAGCTACGAATACACACATACAGAAGTAACACATTGCAGATGAAAGGCCCTTCAAGATACGTCAACAATGAAATAGTGAAAAGGAAGAAAACATTCTTCAAGGTAGGTGACTGCCAAATGAAATGACCTTCTGTGTCTTTGTTTCTGATTGTATACTCTATTTAACAGAAACTGATATTAATTGAATAGTTAATTAAGTCTGTTATGGGCTGGCTGATATAGCAGACGAAAGCTGCATTTATGTGCGTGTGTGTGTAGATGTGATTACAAATTAGAACATATTTACATTCATAAATTTACCTGAGTTGGATATGCTGCATAGATAACATTTGCCTGCCCACTTTCTCCAGGATTTAGCATATTAGCTGCTAATGTTTGGGCTGCTATAATAACAAAATAAAAACATTACTGATTTAACTGTTTTGAAGTGAATATTCTTTTGGAAATATAATTATTTTAAAATTATATAGATAAAAAATACATTTTTTGTTTAACTTATTATACACACATATAAAATATGGTTTGTATACATACACACACACACGCTATATATATATACATATATATGATAGTAATAATAAATGTATAGTATTAATAAATTGCTCAATTGTCAATTAACATTCCAGCGGTGAAAAGGTAGGAGCACGAAAGTTCTATTCATTCAAATTTTTTTCCGTTGCCTTTTTTTCTTCTCCATTTTTCACAAATAAGACTTGAACCAGGCCTACTGTCCTGTGGCATGCTACTCATATCACTGGGGCAACTAATTAAGGCATGATAATATATTAAAATCTGAAGGTGACAAGCCTCAAAAAATTAAAGATTGTTCGCTTGATTGCTGAATGCAGAAATAAGGAAGTTTATCATAGAGGTGAGAAGGACAGACAGATCCTGTAGCTGATATACAATTTGGTCAATGGAATAGAATTCCTGTGCACAGACTATTGATTTAGTATTCAAATATTACTTGATACAGGTCCTGCATGGTTTAGCATGGTTGCTAGGGCATTCAATTTGGGATCGGGAGGTCCCAAGATTGATTCTGTTGCTCAAACTTCTTATGAACTCCCGGGCAATAAAGGCATATGGATGCTTTTTTTTCATGACTTGATATTCCAAAAGACTAATCATACGATTAATAAATGAGATAAAGTTGTACAAATGTTAATGTCTCAAATTCGTCTGGATTGGTCAGGTGAGTGAAAATGCAGTGATTTTACGTAAAAAAAAAAAAAAAACAATATAATTACAAATTAGGGCAAATTTCCCCAATGATTGGGCAGAGCCACACTTCTGTAGAAGATAAGAGCCCAAGGATTACCAGCATATAATAGTAAGAGTTTAAAAGAGAGCGGAAACATTTTGTTAATTCTGCATTATATAACCAAAATAAAAAGTTGATGTGATACAAACATATATCTATTCAATAAATTTAGATTGGGAATTCCTAAAACAATAGAAAATAATATTAACATATTCAAATAATAAAACATATGTAATTAATACAATACGCTTCAATGTACAAAGGCAAAATTGCTAAATTCTAAATCTCAATATTGGCTAAGCACTTTCAGAACCTTTTGCTCCATATTCATAGCTTTAATAATTATTAAACTCATTGTATGCAAATTTATGAAAAACAAATCGGACCATCCATTTTTTGGAAAATGCGAAACATGTGTCTTTTCTATTTATAGCATTTACATCACTAGCAATGAAGTAAGCCTCCTTGATTTTCCTTTTGGCGTCATTTCTCTCAATACACACTATCTCAGCCCTGGAGGGTTCAAATACATGATTAACCACCTTCTAATGCTATATATATAGCAAAGACACATGTTTCACAATTTCAAAAAAATGGTCTGATTTGTTTTGCATAAATTTGCATACAATGAGTTTAATACATATTAAGGCTATGAATATGGAGTAAACAGGCTCTGAAAGTGTTTAGCCAATATTAAGATTTAGAATTTAGTAATTTCGCCTTTATACATTGAAGCGTATTGTATTAATTACGAACAACTGGTGAAACAAATTTATTATTATATTAAAACATATGTAATAAATGTATTGCTTATAGTATGACTATGTACAATATTTTTAAAAATCCATTCATGGAAATATGCTTTTGATTACTATGAATATAATCTTTACTTACTATAAATAGATTATTGTTATTCTAAAACCCACATAGTGACATCTTCTTTGCATCACATAATAAATCCCACAACTTTTGTAAAAAACTCATTAATAAAAAAGTAGAATTATTAAAAAAAAAAATCAAAATGTGTTGGCCTGAATGCTATGTAAATATTTATAATACATATTGATTCTTAACTGTATACAATATATGAAAGCAAAAATATATCATTTTTGTATTAAAAATTCATTTTCACAAATGAAACTGAAAAACTCTGGCAGCAGTTTCTAATCGTAAGGTACAATTATATCAGCACAGACAAAATGTTTATATTATTCAAATCAAACTTGACATTTTTTATTGTAGCATAATTTATACTCTTTAAAGATTGAATACATTTTTTTTTTCTTCTGGTGTTTCTTTTGTGTTATTTTTATCATATATGAGCTTATCCTCATTAAATCTTTTTTTTAGAATACATTTCTGTTCTTCAATGTATGCTTTTCTGCAGCCACATATAACCTTGTATACATAATTTTTTTTCTTTGGTAATTATACTTTTTATATGACTCAATAGACTATTATTATTATTAAGAAATATAAAATGTAAATGGTTGTAGTTTGCTGGACAACGATGCTACTGAATGGCGCCATTTATGTGCTAAAGCACATAAATATACCATTTCCGCAGCCGACAACATGTTCGAACCCGCGTTTACTATAATACAACATTTTTGTTGTGTTACAGATTGCAGGCTGCTTTGTCGCATCGCAGTAAATAAAATTGAAAATTGTTTTTAAAACAAATAGCATGTTAAAAAAAAAAAAGCAGAATAACTTTAAAACCATTATAGTATTTGTTGCTGTTTTTATGTAAAAATGAAAATGAAAAAAAATTAATTTTGTTACGATGACTTTTTAAAAAAAGCCTAACACACACACAAAAAAAAAAAACAGAATAAAATTGAAATTTGTTGATTTTATTTTACATTTGTTGATGTCATTTCATTTCATTTGTTTATGTTAATAAAAAAAAAGGTTTAAAAACACGATTTTGGTATTTTTATTTTTTTTTGACAACAAAAAACACAGCAAAATGATTAAAATCAAAGGCCTGGGAATGTTCATATATTATAGTTTTGGCATGATAATGGCACCATCAAACGGCGTCTTTGTCCAGCAAACTACTATCAAGTAAATTATCCAAATGCAAAAAAGTAATAAGATATATGAGATTATATGAGGTTGCAGAAAATCATATGTTGGAGAATGGAAATATATTCTAAAAAAGAGATTTAATGAGTATAAACTCACGTATGATAAAGTAAAGCAAAAGAAACACCAGAACAACAATTTTTTTCAAGCTTTAAAGAATATAAACTATGCTGCAATAAAGAATTCAACTTTGATTTCAACAAGAAAATAAAAAAATAAATAAAGGCGGCAAACTTTTTTTAATAGGAAAAATGAATTATTTAATCAATAAAATGCTAACATAAAAAGATCACATTGCAAGAAGTACTGTATGACTGTGTGCATATTCGTTAATACAATCCGGCACTTAAATCATATAATAAATATTGCAGGAGACAAAGATTATGCTTATTGTAGCCAAAAACTAGGCTTCTATAATTGATTTCTACAAAAACTTTAAGTAGTAACACTATAACCAAATTTATTATACAGATATATAAAAACAATTGCTGTTGCTAGCAATTAAAAAAAAGGGATCTAATAACATAATAGAGGGGGAAAATGAATATATATATATAAATGAATAATAAAATATTAAATAAAATCGAAAAAAATATTTTCCAAATTACTATTTCCAAATATAGCATCAATACTAAACTAGCAGGATTTTGATAAATTCCAATATACCATTAATAATGTTAAAAATATATAAATAAATTACCGAATATATAAAGATATTAAAATAAAATACTAGTTTTCTACTTCACCTTTGAGTAGTAAGTAATTTAAATTGCGCTTTATGCAAAAAAAGTGAAGCTTGTCTAAAATATTATTAAAGAGTTATATGGCTAAGTGCTTTCAGAGAACTTAAGTCTCCATATTCATAGCCTACTTTAATTGAAGTTTAGCAGTGATTTATGCAAATTTTTTTCTTTCATAATGACCATTTTCCGGAGATTGCAAAGCACGATTCTTTTCGGTTTATTGCACAGTTGTCATTTGCAGTAAAGCATGCCTCCTTAATCTTTCGTTTCGTATTATTACGTTCAGTGCATAGTGCCCTTGCCATAGTGGGTTCGAACACATGGCCTGTTGTTTTTTGGTGCTCGAAGAATATGGATTTGTTTTCAGTATTATTTATAGCTCTCCTGTATAAATAATGATGTTGAGATGTTCTTGTTGTAATGTTGGCATGGTCTCTCCATAATATGCTGCTCCACATCCATTGGTTGGGCATGAAATCTTATAAACTGCTTGGGCTATTTGATCAGAAAGTATTTTGTCTTTGGTATTGTTTATCATTCTGTTTGTTGAAGGTGGGCTGTGGAATCCTAGTTCGAAGGACTCAGCAAATATTTTATAATATTTCCTAGCAAGTGATGGTATGTAAGGCAGCAGTATTCTGGGTTTATTGTTTCTAACCATGTCAGTTTGTAACTTAGTTTGAAATTGCCTGATCTTTTTGTAGATGATGTTGTGTAAAAATCCAACATTTTCTAGATCTTTAATATAATTTGTGAGGTTCTTTTTGCAGTCAGCTTCAAATTTACATAGTCTGTGATTTCTGTGCAGGAAGGATATTAAAAATAAAAAAATTAGCAAAATAATAATTGTGAATGACAAAGACACAAAAAAATAAATGAATTTACATAAACATGCATATATTTCAATAAAACACGAAGTATAATTGAGACAAAAAAAAAAGGATTTTTTAAAATGTATGTGTAAAATGGCCTACATTGACGATTAATTCTTATATTAGAGACATGGAAGATTTTGAAAATTTTGAATACTTAGACTACACCAACAAATCCAAAATTTTATCCACATATGCCTTTCATTATCCATAACTAAATAAATTGAGTTAAATTAAATAAAAAGTAATAAACTACTGGTATTAAAGTAATTAAAAAGTCATCATACAAAAAGAATCCTCAGCAAGTTCTTCCAGAGTTGCCTCCGCCACACTGCCAGCTGATGATGTCAAAGTTTTCTCACCCTTCATAGCCTGAATATTAACCAAAAAAAAAACATAATAAATTTCCATATAAATTTTAAAAAATATTAAATTTTTATTTACCATTGTCAAACTCACTCCACCCACAACTTTGACACCATCCATCTCAGATAAATACAATAATGATTATTACTAATCACTTTCTAAACTAGAAATTATCTCTAGCACAGATATAAACTTTAAATCTCAGTAAACGATTAATATATCTGATTTTTAAATTTTAAACATACACACACATGGAGTTATTCAACTTTCTTTTCCCCACATGGTATTATCTTTATAGATATATTAAACAACCTCCATACTTTCCCATTCTTTTTAAATTCGTATAAATAAAGATACAATAAAAGACAAATGACCCCCAAGATGCATTTTGTGCTGAACCAGCACCCATCAATTGGTCCAGGTCACTATCTCCATATATATATCTCTATTATATGATGAGTATTTATCTATAGTAAATTGTTTCATTTTTATTTACCATTGTTGAACTCACTCCATTCACAATTTTGACACCATCCATCTCAGGTAAATACAATAATGATTATTATTAATCATTTTCTAAACTAGAGATTATCTCTAGCACAAATAAGTGAATAACTCCATGTGTCTGTATGTTTAAAATTAAATAATCAGATATATTAATCTTTAACTGAGGTTTAAAGTTTATATCTGTGCTAGAGATAATCTCTAGTTTAAAAAATAATTAGTAATAATCATTATTGTATTTATCTGAGGTGGATGGTATCAAAGTTGTGAGTGGAGCGAGTTTAACAATGGTAAATAAAAATTTAACAATTTACTATAGATACATACTCTTCATATAATAGATATATATATGAGAGATAGTGACCTGGGCCAACTGATGAGTGCTAGTTCAGCACAAAATGCATCTTGGGGGTCGTCTTTTATTATATCTTTATTTATATGAATTTAAAAAGAATGGGGAAGTATGGAGGTTGTTTAATATATCTATAAAAATTTAAAAAAATAAATAACAATTGATAATTATTTTCATTTCTTTTTCAGTTTCTTTTAAAGAGAGGGAAAAACTTTTAAACTTTATAGAATAAATATTTTTTTAAATTAAAAGTTTTAATGAAATTTACTTAAGGGTAAAAAGTCTAAGCTGGGAGGGGGGACTATTAAAATAATATAAAAATTCACTTTCTTATATAAACATTCCGACAGTATTGATATTGATTAGTTCCCTCCACTTCAAAAGTTTTCTGGTAAACAATATATTATTTATAAAGATTCTATATTGATATACTCAAAGCAGTAATAGAGACAATGATAAGGTAAATCCAGGCTATCGATTCCTGCCAAGAGTGGAAAATTGTTTTCCAATTAATCGAGAATGGAGCCAACTTCTTCCTCACGGCTGACTTCTATTTTTAAGTCTCACCAAGCTCTAGCAGGTGGCTATCGCTGTCAAATGCTATCAGATTTTGCAACTTAGATCTTCCCTGCTTATACTCACCCATCAATGATGATAGAAATTTATTTAACCATTTTTTTTAACAAGTAAATAAAGATAAACTTTTCGAATTTTGAAGATTGACATTTATGAAAGATAAGCTTTACCATAAATCCATTTGAGGAAAGTGAATGACGGATATATACTATAATAATTGACAGCGAGTTCAATCAACTATAAACGTAGCTGCGAGTTAAAAAATTAAATCACTCACTTTAAGTGTTGATTGAATATTGGTTCAATAAAAAAAGAAAATTGAATCAAATTGAGTAACAAAAATATAAAGCAAAAACATATATACACACAGACATGTAATTTCAATATTTAATTTTAAAGATATGTGGCGACTATAATGTAGGATAACTTATGCATACATAAACCATCAAAACTAATTATTCTAAACTTATTTAATTGGTAGAAGTTATTTGACAATATTTTCAAAATAATGAAAAAAAAAAAGTATAAGATTTGGTGGAACCATTACGGTATCAAAAAAGGGATCCATGGTGTAATGGTAGCACATCTATCGGCTGTTTCCACAACTTGCCGAGTTTTTCAGCCTAGACTGAATACACTGAGATTTTTTTCAGATTACAAACAGATTTAGATATTTCTTTCAAATAATCAATCAATTGTAGTCAACTTCGCTAGCCATCTAAAATGGTCAGTAAATGGGTGTTTATTATTAACTAGAAAATAAAGTTTCAGATTAAAATATCGTGGAATAATATAGTCGTTACTAATGATGGGGAGATGTCTAAAACTCCTAGAGATGAAGCTAGTGGTTAATTTTCGACATCTTTACTATCTAAAACAAATCGGTCAACTATTGGTTGGCTAGCTCAAATAGTTACATAAAAGAAAAATGCTAAGTCTGTTTATGATACGAAAAAAGAGCTCTGGCATTGTAGGAAATGCACTAATTACTGTGCAAGATCCTTATTGCACACATACGTGCATATATATTATGTTTTAAATGTACACAAAATCTCTAATATATATATTTAAATTTAATATATTTTTAAACGGTTAATATATATGTAAATTAATTAGTAAATGGATCAGTTACATATATAAAGTTAAATCCGTGGCCAAAATGTATTGAAGTGCATGTGGTTCTACAAGCTAATGCCGTCATTCCTAGGTTGGTGCACATTAATATGTATCTTAAGTTCGTATATATAATGGTGATCCCATTTACTAATTAATTTGTATATATATAATGTAATTCTTTTTTATATATTTTTTGCATTTGTTATATTTTTATTAATGCATCAGTCAATATATATAATTACATGATTTGATTTGATTTTACAATAAATGTATGTGGTCATGTCTATTGATGGTATGAGATAGAGTGGATAGCGGAAGGGAGCTTGAAAGCCTGTGGTTAAATCCCTTATAATCACAATAAACTCCAGGTATACGAAGTATGCCTGTATTTCAAATATTAATAATAGTTTATATATTTTCAAATTATTTGTATTCATATATAATTGTAAAACGATTTTTTTAAATTTGATTTGACATAAAATATGATGATATATGTTATATCTAGGGGGTTTGAACCCAGACATTAGCACGACCTTCAACCATCACCACTCTAATAAAATTATTTTAGCATTTTTAAAAAAAGTTAGCATTTAGATAAATAACAGGTATCATTAATTTACTACAAACTTATGATTTGTTGTGATATATCAAAAATAAATGACTGGTTTTTTTCCGGGGGGGGGGGGTGTTAAAAATGTCAGCACAAATAAACAACACATTAAAGAGTGCAACAAATTAGTAAAACAAATTGCAAGGTTAAATTTTTTTTTCAAATTTAGTAATAAATCTCATGGTTTCATATTCATATAGTTTTATTGATGTCTGCCCAAAATAATTAAACTAATAAATGCAATATGTCTAAAAAGTGGTAAAACAGTCACCGAGAGTGCAATAGGTATTCCCATTGTTTCAATGATAAAAGCAAAGGTAATCTTTTTTTTTTATCTTTTATAAAAATATAGCATCTGCTATATTTTGTTCCAAGATCCCTGCAAGATGGAATGAATCAGTGTTTACTAACTCATGCTTTGTTTACATTACTAGTTACTGTCCTGTCCTGAATGTCTACACAGATTCTGCATATATATGGTATTTTTCAGTACATAAATGAATAGAAAACACTTTAATATAAACATTACAGTATATAAAACTAATGCAAGATAATACAAAAATAGTTTTAATAAAAATAAATAGACAAATGTAGAGAGCACATATATTTACACACATATATAGTAGGGCATGTTTAATCTTTGCTCGATCATAATCCCTCAAACAAATAATACTACTTCCTGCACTTCTCGTAATTGTTAGTTCTCATTTCATTATTTCAAGGGTGATTCATTCATCTTAAATTAAGCATTAAATCATTTTGTTATATACAGGATGTACTTTTCAAAGTCTCTTAAACTTGACAGAATTGCTATGATCATTAGCTTTACACTTTGAAGCAATATCGAATGAAATTTCAAATTTCTGAAGAAAAGATCATGGAGATCGTTACTTTAATATTATGGTTATTTAATGTTTATGTGTTTAAAGGTACAAAAGTAATGACACATTTGGAAAAAAGATTAGTAGAAAAATAATCAGTTAATTTTTAAATAAATTTCAACTTATATATAAAATTTAATACTTCGTATTTACTAAGTAATTATTTAAGTTTGACTTCTCGATTGCACTAATATCTAAACATTTAAGATTTTATCATATAAAAAATGATACTTGTTATTTTTCATGATGCAAAAAAATGATTGACAAGTTGAGATTGCAAGACTTAAAAAAGGCACTGTAAAAAGTAAATAGTAACTTTTTATATGCAGAAATGGAATATCATCATCATCAACCATTATCAATCCACTGCAGGATGAAGGTCTCTCCAAGTTCAATCCATCTTCTCCAATCTTTAGCTTCTCTTCTCCACATCACCCCCCGCACACTTTCTTATTCATCCATCCATCTCACATGTGGTCTCTTTCTGGGTCTTTTACAATCTCTTGGAATCCAGTTTAAGATTTCAATTGTCCATCTATTATCATCTCCTCTAACAATATGTCCAGCCCAACTCCACTTCAGTCTTTTAATTTTTTCAATGAGGTCAGTAACGCCTGCTTGTTCTCTTATCCATATATTGCGTTTTCGATCTCTTCTTGTTACTCGCAACATGCATCTCTCCATACTTTTTTGAGTCGTCTGAAGTCTCTGTATTGCTCTTCTATTAGGTGTCCAAGTCTCAGATCCATAAGTAAGAACTGGTAAAACATATTTATTAAAAACCTTCCTTTTCAAACACATAGGCATATTTCCTTTTAGTATCAAGTTATTTCTACCAAAATCACTCCAACCAAGTTTAATTCTATGATTAATTTCATCCATTATATTTCCATCTGTATTAATAATCTGACCAAGTTATTTGTAACGGTTATTAACTTCTTCTAACTCATCATAATCAATCTTTATTTTCAAAATTATACAAAAACTGTATAAACACACATTCTTGTAAATTCATGTAATCAGTAGAAAGAAACTTATATACATTTTATTACTGAAATAAATCTTTCATAAATATTTATAAATACATGCAAATATGCATATACATATTGCTTTTGTATAAAAATTATGCATAAATTAAAAAAAAAACTTTATATACTTTCCTAAGACAATGCTAGTAGATAAAAAAGCTATCAAAAGTTTACGACTGATATGGCTGCTCAAGTGAAACTCATTTACCAAAAAAGATCATTTAATTGAATAGATAGATGGTAATAGGCAAATCATCATGTAAAGAGAAATTACAGTGTTGGATACAATGAGACAACAAGCTTGGTATCTTCTACTCTTGGGAATTTTTATAAGTGTGAATGAAAAGAATATTTAAAATTGTTTTGTGTTTAATGATAGGAATGACTTTTATCAGCACTTGGGCCCTAATGTTCAGAAAATTCTGAAAAGGATAGCATTTATTTTTTATTGAATATTGTAATTATGTCAGTACCATATATAGATAATGAGATTATACGCTCAGCGATAATGGCTGGCAAGCACATACTATAATAACAGAATAATGCATAAATTGTGCTAAATAGAGGTGTTTTTTTTCTTTTTTAATTAGAAAATAGGATACACTAATTTATTTAACAAGTATACACATACATATTACTAAATAAAAATAAGGATCAGTGCAAAACATAAACTTTTAATTAATTTTTTTTTCATTTGTATTCTTTTGATTATAATAAGTAGCGTATTTTCATAAACAGGATTTTGTGTTTTTAAGTTGTGAATAATTTGTTATTATATTAATTAAATTGTTTCTGAAAATTAATCTAACACATTTGACATATAGAAAAAAAAAAAAACTAATGTAACATATTTTGTATAAAGAAAAAAACATCTGGTTATTTCTTAATTAATCAATTTTATAAAATATATAAAAGTACTAATAATCAATTAGTTGACTTTTATGTTTAGTTTCAGAAATGAAGAGAAGCCAACCCAATGCACATTAAGACTAAGCTGACAAGACCAGTGATTCTATAACATTGCTTTTACATCATACTTACGCCAGAAGCTGAGTAAATAGTAGTTATAAATGAATGATTAAAAAGAGTCTCTTGACTCAATTATTTCATCCATTCATCTCACATGTGGTCTCTTTCTAAGTCTTTTACAATCTCTTGGAATCCAATTTAAAATTTCAACTGTCCATCTATTATTTTTTCTCGCAGTATATCCAGCCCAACTCCACTTGTTTCTTAATTCTTATGATGATACCAGTATCATCTGTTTCTTTTCTTACCCATGTAATCTGTATTTGATATCATGTTGTTACTCCTAACATGTATGTATCTCTTCATACTTCTTTGAGTGGTCTGAGGTTTCTGTATTGCTCTTCTGCTAAGTGTCCAAGCTTCACATCCATAAGTAAGAACTGGTAAAACACATTTATTTGTTGGCATACTGCATTAGTAATTATATATTTTTTGATAACTTATTACAAGACTTTATCTAGGAAAAGGCATTTGATTTCGTATGCAAATAGTGTTTGTGCTATTCTCAATTATAAAAAAAAATAATAACTACTATTTATTATATATTTGTATTGACTTTGGTTTCCCATTTTTAGAGTCTCTTCCCATTTTTAGAGTCTCTTACATTATAGACCTTACTAGACAACACATTAGCAAGCTTATCATTTTCACAACCATCTGGATTTTTTATTGATGAAGTTAAACAATCAATATACTTAATCTGTTAACCACAACTTGAATTTTTAGGTAGCATAATGGATGAAATTAAACAAAGAATTAAACATGGTCGGAATACTTTTGATAGAAATAATATCAAAAGGAAATATGCCTATATGTTGGAAAAGGAAAGTTTTTAATAGATGTGTTTTATCAATTCTTACTTATGGACCTGAGACTTGCACACAATAGAAAAGCAATACACAGACTTCAGATTACTCAACCAAGTATGGGAGTAACAAGAACTGTATAAACACACATTCTTGTAAATTCATGTAATCAGTAGAAAGAAACTTATATACATTTTATTACTGAAATAAATCTTTCATAAATATTTATAAATACATGCAAATATGCATATACATATTGCTTTTGTATAAAAATTATGCATAAATTAAAAAAAAACTTTATATACTTTCCTAAGACAATGCTAGTAGATAAAAAAGCTATCAAAAGTTTACGACTGATATGGCTGCTCAAGTGAAACTCATTTACCAAAAAAGATCATTTAATTGAATAGATAGATGGTAATAGGCAAATCATCATGTAAAGAGAAATTACAGTGTTGGATACAATGAGACAACAAGCTTGGTATCTTCTATTCTTGGGAATTTTTATAAGTGTGAATGAAAAGAATATTTAAAATTGTTTTGTGTTTAATGATAGGAATGACTTTTATCAGCACTTGGGCCCTAATGTTCAGAAAATTCTGAAAAGGATAGCATTTATTTTTTATTGAATATTGTAATTATGTCAGTACCATATATAGATAATGAGATTATACGCTCAGCGATAATGGCTGGCAAGCACATACTATAATAACAGAATAATGCATAAATTGTGCTAAATAGAGGTGTTTTTTTTCTTTTTTAATTAGAAAATAGGATACACTAATTTATTTAACAAGTATACACATACATATTACTAAATAAAAATAAGGATCAGTGCAAAACATAAACTTTTAATTAATTTTTTTTCATTTGTATTCTTTTGATTATAATAAGTAGCGTATTTTTATAAACAGGATTTTGTGTTTTTAAGTTGTGAATAATTTGTTATTATATTAATTAAATTGTTTCTGAAAATTAATCTAACACATTTGACATATAGAAAAAAAAAAAAACTAATGTAACATATTTTGTATAAAGAAAAAAACATCTGGTTATTTCTTAATTAATCAATTTTATAAAATATATAAAAGTACTAATAATCAATTAGTTGACTTTTATGTTTAGTTTCAGAAATGAAGAGAAGCCAACCCAATGCACATTAAGACTAAGCTGACAAGACCAGTGATTCTATAACATTGCTTTTACATCATACTTACGCCAGAAGCTGAGTAAATAGTAGTTATAAATGAATGATTAAAAAGAGTCTCTTGACTCAATTATTTCATCCATTCATCTCACATGTGGTCTCTTTCTAAATCTTTTACAATCTCTTGGAATCCAATTTAAAATTTCAACTGTCCATCTATTATTTTTTCTCGCAGTATATCCAGCCCAACTCCACTTGTTTCTTAATTCTTATGATGATACCAGTATCATCTGTTTCTTTTCTTACCCATGTAATCTGTATTTGATATCATGTTGTTACTCCTAACATGTATGTATCTCTTCATACTTCTTTGAGTGGTCTGAGGTTTCTGTATTGCTCTTCTGCTAAGTGTCCAAGCTTCACATCCATAAGTAAGAACTGGTAAAACACATTTATTTGTTGGCATACTGCATTAGTAATTATATATTTTTTGATAACTTATTACAAGACTTTATCTAGGAAAAGGCATTTGATTTCGTATGCAAATAGTGTTTGTGCTATTCTCAATTATAAAAAAAAATAATAACTACTATTTATTATATATTTGTATTGACTTTGGTTTCCCATTTTTAGAGTCTCTTCCCATTTTTAGAGTCTCTTACATTATAGACCTTACTAGACAACACATTAGCAAGCTTATCATTTTCACAACCATCTGGATTTTTTATTGATGAAGTTAAACAATCAATATACTTAATCTGTTAACCACAACTTGAATTTTTAGGTAGCATAATGGATGAAATTAAACAAAGAATTAAACATGGTCGGAATACTTTTGATAGAAATAATATCAAAAGGAAATATGCCTATATGTTGGAAAAGGAAAGTTTTTAATAGATGTGTTTTATCAATTCTTACTTATGGACCTGAGACTTGCACACAATAGAAAAGCAATACACAGACTTCAGATTACTCAACCAAGTATGGGAGTAACAAGAAGAGACCAAAAACAAAATATATGGATGCCAGAACAAACAGGTGTTACTGACATCATTGAAAGAATTTAAGAGATTAAATAAAGTTGAGCTGGATATATTGCTAAGACAGATGATAATAGATGAACAGTTGTTGAAATCTTAAACTAGATTCCAAGAAATTGTAAAAGACCTAGAAAGAGACCACATCTGAGATGGATGGATGAAATGAGAATGTGCACTTGGGTGATGAGGAGAAGAGAGGCTAGAGGTAGGAGAAAATGGATTGAACTTGGAGAAACCTTTATCCTGCAATAATGATTGAAAATGATGATATATTTGTTGAACATACACACAAAATCACCAAACTTTAATAAAGTATAAATTAAAAATATTTTAAACTAGCAAAAATGGTAAATGTAGCTATAATAATTAGCGATTCAGAACATAATCCATATTACCTCCCCAAATTTGTAAAAATTTTAATATACGATTGATATTTTAGATTAGGTTCCAATGTATACAGTGCGTATCTGTGAAAAAATGACCAGTTGTTTCCCCAATCTTTCTGTAAAAGCTATTTCTGAATCAACATACGTATTACATAGCAATATCATTTAACTATTCACTACAAATTTTTAAAATGCTAAAGTTTCTGGATCAAGAGTTATAACATGAAATATGATAGTATCATTTCTTCATAATGGAATACCATATTAACATTAGAGTTTGTTTTAAATTGGCCAAACTGTTACAGAAACATCTGAAATAGTGGTGAAGTCATGAGTAACAAGAACATTTTTGAAAAGCGTAGATTTCATGATGGCAGGGAAAGCACCAAAGATAACTGACAAGGGTATGAAACACATTGCCACATTTCGTATTGTAATTCATAATCAAGACATGCCATCGTCTTAAAATTTTTGTGATAAATAACAAAAATATATTGTTATATAACATATGAGCTGATTCAGAGATAGCACTATAGACAGTTTGGAGAGAAAACCAGCAACTTTTTACTGTGAAACACTTTTTAAATACATTTTTTATCTCTAGAAATCAGATTTGTTAATTCCGAAAACATATCTTAGATAAGGACAAATAAAACATGTTCTTTCAAGGATAATTTGGCTATTGATTTTCTTTACTATTATAACATCTAACACGTTAATAAAACAGGATCATGATAGATCTATAACATTCATATAAAATCAAAGCACAGCAACAAGTTTGATTAAGAAAGCCAGAGTAAAACTCTCAATTTTATGGTAGATCTCCTTTATAGTTATTATCCACTGATTTATACCCTGACTTCCTAGATAATCTATTTTAAAAGATTATTTGTAAGAATCAGTTTATCTACAAATGGACTTTTACTGGGATGCAATAATTTTCTTACTATTTTTCATATAATACTGCCTAGGTATTCATATAACAACTTTGATATTTTACTATGTGGTACATTCTCACTATTTATGAAATCCTGGCATTAGTCTCTAAGGTCAACTTATAGTCATTGGGTAACTCTTGGATGGATCCTGACATCTGAATATTCTTGTATTCTTTTTATGAGGAATGTCTAGCAATCGTGAAACAAACATGTGTTGAGTTTAATGCTTAGATGGACTATTCATTAATATTCAAATTTCTTCAAATAAAACTTGTTATTATTCCTTGATTATCTATTTTGGAAATTATATCTACAAATCATTTGGTTAATGCAGAATTAGTACTATATCCATGGTTTCAATTAATTCAAATATATATATAACAAATAAAAAAAATTTAAATAAATTAAAAAATAATAATTTTATATATTTTAATTTTTTACTTTATAGTGCATATGCAATATATATGTGTTAAAAACAAAATATACTTTATTACACCTAATGTGACTTGGGATCAAACATACATAGATATGGAGTGGGAAATTACAATGAATATATATTAACTAAAACAAGATTAATCTAAGTATACAGTTATTACAAATTAAAACCTTTTATTTTAATACCTTAACAAAACCATTTCACATAATTAATCCATATGTAAAATAAATACATTAATTATAAAAATAAAATTAAATCAAGTCTTATTAATAGCTAATATTGTATTTACCAGACAGTTAAAATAAAATAATTTAACTACATAAACTTACTTCTTTTTAAAATGCATTTTGTACTACTATCTAGTTTATTACTAAGGCAATAAACCTAAAGCATGTGCGGTTGAAAATGCGAAGGTAGCGACCTCTACAGGTCTTAACCACAAGCATTGGAAGAGGGGTAAGCTTGTGGTTAAGGCCTGCAGAGGTCCCTACCTTCACATTTTCAACTGCACATGCTTTAGGTTTATTGCCTTAGTAAATATTACTTACGTAATCAATGTGCGTTAAATAAATTTATAAATACTACTTTATTACTATTTTATTTACCTCTCTATATTTTTGTAAATATAATTTAAGTGGTTCTACATAGCTGTCAAATCCAAGGGTTGACATAGCAAATAATATATCTTCTCCATTAATTGTTTTCCGCTTTTCTTGATGACACCGCTCGCTTGCTCTGGTGTTCAATTAAGTATTGATAATAACGGTATAAAATTTTACATACATGCAATATTATCTTTTTTTAAAAGAAAAACAAAAATTTGTAGTATAAATCACATACACTACACATGTACAGCATTCCTTTTACAATGTGGTCTTCCAAATACAGTTCATATTATTTTGTAAATCTCAAATATTCTAGCAACTCTGTTTATTAGTATAACTTCCTACACTTACGGCGTAAGTTTTCTATCAGTATGTTGTTTAAATAATATCGATGGTCATTGTAATTTATTTTAGTATCTTATATTTAGAGTTTACAATATTAATACAAATGTATATAAATTCTCTGCTCAAAAGCAAGTATGAAATAAATAAACAGTGCAATAGCGGGAAGTTGTGGCCCATCGATCATTTTGTAATTCATAAAAACATCTCAAAAAAGTAGAGTTTTGTTTATTAAATTGATAAACTTACAAAAATAAAATCTTTCAGTGGATTCTTATTTTATCAATAGTTATTTATTTCATCAATTAATATTTAATATAAATTTCTTTTTGTAGATACAGTATTGGCTTTAAAAAATTCAAATAATGAGATCCAACTGATAGAATTAGGTTTTAGGGCATTTGAATGTTTTTTGGTTATATTTTTCTTGTTATTAAAAATTGTTTACATATTATCAAAATATCATTTTAAGACTTTCTTTATCTATGTTCCATTTTTTTAATTTTTATTATTAGGTATATGCCATCAGATAGATTTAAATTAATTTGCAACGCCAATTGCTTTCAATATACACTGCATCTGATATAAACTGTGTAAATTAGCTACAAACTCTCTGTGAAGCATTGATCTATAATTTCATTGCAATTGCTTTTCACTAAACAGAATTTATTATAAGAATATATTTTGTTAGTGCAAACTGAACTAGTAAACTTAATTTCATACTGTCAGTAGTTTCATTAAGATTACTAGTAATGTCCGTATGTGATTGTGTTAATATTTAATGCATTTAACTGACATATTTTGTTCATGCAAACTTAGCTAATAAGCTTAATTTCATACCATCAGTAATTTCATTAAGATTGCTAGTAATGTCTGTATGTGATTGTGTTGATATTTAATGCATTTAATGGACATACTTTTTTTGTTCATGCAAACTGAACTAGTAAGTTTAATTTCACACCGTTAGTAGTTTCATTAAGGTAGCTAATAATGTCTGTATGTAATTGTGTTTATATTTAATGCAATTAAGAGACATATTTTGTTTGTGGAAACTAAACTAATAAGATTAATTTCATACTGTCAGTAGTTTCATTAAAATTGCTAGTAATGTCTGTATGTGATTGTGTTGATATTTAATGCATTTAACTTGTTCATATAATAAGTAGTAGTTTGTTTCATTGTGACTATCAGTAATTTATCAGTATCCACCTATGAACAAACTGCTGATTAATCTTTAATAAATTTGTGACAATTTTAAATATATGTTTAAATTATATAAGGTAATAATAATTAATAATATAAAAATTAAATTTTCTTATAGTTATAATGGAACCAGCAAAAAAGAAATTTTCAAAGAGTGTGGTATGAAGTGCAGATAAAGTTGTTCTACTTTTTACGTTGTAAACCCTAACATGATGTATATACAACATCAATGTCCATTATGAATCCAAGCATTCTAATGCTAAAAGTAAATATAATCCTGAAGAGGAATCAAAATACATAAAACAATATGTAATAAATTATGGATGTCAAAAAGAAACTTTGCAGAAATACATTGAATGACACCAAAGTGAAACATAAGTGGGTTTACTGTATCTCAATGCCAGATGAGCAACTTGTCAAACATATTTTCATGGATTGGTGCAGTGCTCTCAGATCCAAGGCTCCTCACTGACAAAGGCCACAAGCCAGAAACTAGTCTGGGGATCTTGGATGAGTAGGCATTAGATGGGGATTTTATGCATAAACCTTCTAGAATCCATTGATTATTCTGGATTGCCTTGAGTCGCAATACTGTATGGAGAGTTTTGCCTGTTTTAATAGCAGTTATAAGCAAGCATAAGAAATGGTGATCATGTGATGTTTATTGGCTTTAAACCAATCCATGAAAATATGCTTGACAAGTTGCTCATCTGAGAGCACTGCAGCTAGGTGCAGTGCTCTCAGATCGAAAGCTCCTCACTGACAAAGGCTACAAGCCAGAAACTAGTCTGGGGATCTTGGATGAATAGGCACTGGATGGAGATTTTATGCACAAACCTTCTAGGATCCATTGATTATTCTGGATTGGGTTGAGTGGCAATACTGTATGGAGAGTTTTGCCAGTTTTAATAATATTTTCATGGAATGTGTGAATAAACTCTTCCAAAATTTCAAGAATCAAACTGAAATTATGAAAAAAATAAAAAAATCTATCAATTGATTGCAAAAACTATTCAATATAGAGTTGATGATATACCCCAAAACATTAAAGCAATGTATTAAGTGTTACTCTTAATGCGGGGTACCATTTTAATATCTTGTGATTAGCAATTGTAGCTTGTTATATCCAATGGAATTCAAAAGAAATCATAAAAGATATATGCACACTATTTCCATTACTTAGTACTTCAAAAGGACACAGAGGCTAAACTCTCCATGCAGTTTGTGGAAGCATAAGAAATGGTGATCATGTGATGTTTAGTATTTCAAAAAGAACAGATAGTTTCCAAAAATTTATGGAATTTACAGAATTTTATGTTTAACTGGAACAAATTCAGCACTTACACACAAATAATTTCATTTTTTTTTTTTTTTTACAAGACATATATTTAAAATACAGTGATATACTATTGCATTCTGAAGTTAAACAGCTAAGACCAGAAAAAATTTAAATTGATGTGCAGCATGTTTTGAAGAGATTCAAGTATTTCTAAATGAACTTGGCAAAAATTTTCCGAAACTAAATAACAATAATTGATTAATGAAATGGGAAATGTTGACAGATTTAATGAATTGTTTTAATGATTTTAATCTTACTCAAATCTAAGAAAAATGGAAAAGTTTATAAATAAGCTCAATTTATTTAGTAATAACATTAACGAATGGAATTTTGAATACTTTCCCAATACAACAAAATTATGAATGTTGATTTAACTTCAAATTTGTACACCAATTTTTAATTAAATCTATGGACAATATTTGGCGGGAATTTAAAAGTATATTTGAAACGTTGAATGGTCATTAATCTAGAGAAATTATATTTCCTTGGAATAGAATTGATTTTAAAATATTTTTAATTTGGAGTAATAAATTCAAAAATCTGAGAGGAAAAAATTGAAAAAAGTTCCAAATATAAAAATATATTAGAATATTGGACATCTTTTTCTGAATGGTTTTTAGCAATGAAAAAAAAAAATTATCAGTACTCACTTTAACTATATTTTTGATTCATTTTAAATCTGTGAGTAAATTTTTCCCCAAATAAATTATATTTTAAATCCATTAAAAAATTATCTCAAAAATGATAATTCAGATTCTTGTATCCAAATAAAAATGATAAATTGCACAACAGATTTACAAACTTTGTGTCAATAAAAACAGTACTAAGGAAGTCATTAATCTAATGGTTATTATGGTTTGTTGTTCAATTTTAAACTTATGTAATTTATAATTTTTGTAAGTTTCTATTATTTTATAAATTTTTAATCAATTTGATAAAAGAATAAAATGTTTTTCTACAAAATCCTCTTATTTTTTAGGAATAAGTTTATAAGAATATTAATATATTTTTAATCTTCATATGCATATTAATGTGTTTTTATTATCATTTTTCATATTATATATAAATTTTGTTGGTAATCACCACTTTATATAATTGATTTGTTAGTTTGATCCATAAATGATATGCAAAATATTTGATAGAATGATTCGGGTAAAAACGGGTTGCCGATCACAGCAAGATATCACGTGGTAACACTTGATCTTCATTCAGAAATCTATACTTCTTTGCAAGAAAGTAATAGCCCTAATTAAAAATGTATTATTTCTGTTCACTTGCCTTACCTATTTATAATAAACTTGTTAACAATATTATATAGATTTGTTTCTATTTTAGTAAAAATATAATCATTCTTTCCAATTTCTTCTCAAACATTTTCTTCATATAATTCTCATTTTTTATAACTTTATCTTTCTTATTGCATTTCAAATCCATATAATATTAATATCACTTACATTTATTATTACTTTTACAATGCTTCTTATAATTACAATTCACTATGACAGTTTCAATCGCTCCAGCAATCTTCTTCAGAACTTCTACTTATATTTTCAAACAGCAATCTTTTTCAGAACTACATATATTTTCAAACACATACAAAAATATAATAAGTTCCGAAGAAGATTACTGGAGCAATCAAAACCATCATACTGGGTTGTAATTATATGAAGCATTGTAAAAGTAATAAAGAATGTAAATGATATTAATATTATAATTCTCATTTTTAAAACAAAATTTTATTTTCAATTTATTTATATTAAAGACACTAAATACTTTAATGTCAAGTAATACATTACTCTGAAAGCGCTAAGCTAAACATTATTTGTGAAAATTTTTATTAACTTCACCTATATATGTTTAAAGCGTATTATAAGTATTAGTATTTAGGCTAAATGGGACTTTACATATTTAAAATTCACCATAATAATGGAAATTATTTACTAACTGTATACCATATGCACAAAAATTAGAACTACTGTAATAAATGATGATTAATCGCTGCAATACTGATCAGTGTTAAAAAAGACAATAGTTCACAGATCAAGAATAAGCATTTATAAATAGTAATAGTTAATAAACATTAAAAATAAATCCTTATGTTCACAGACATTATTACATAGCGGTGAATCCTAATCCGGCTAATACGAGTTCACTGATGTACGATATAATTAAACCATATGAATCACTCAATGGCGTTACAATAAAACTCCAGGCATTATATTTGCTTGTATATTTCTTAATTCTAAAGCATATAATTACATGCCAATATTTATTCTTTATGAAGTTGATACTGCATTATAAGCTTTTAAAGGTATGTTACTGCTTTATATTATTGCTCAAATTCATTCAATTTGTATTTACAAACAAAATAATGTTGTATAATTCTTTTACGTAGAGCGTTCCGAAACTCCAAGCAGTTATTATCTTCCATGGATGATCCATTGTGATATTCAGATCTGGGATAAGTAGTCAACTTTTTTATTTACTTTCTCATCTTACATGAATGTTTAGACAAAATTTGTGCTTCAGTTATTGTCTTTAATTCACAATAATATGTTTGATAGTTAGATGTAGAAATAATTATGTAATTATTTGAGATGTGGATATGAAATCACATCTCATGCAACCTTATAATAACATCACATGATCACTATCTATTGAGCTTAGATTGAAAATATTTTTGTGTTTTCAATTTCATTCTTATAGTTTTGTAGTTAAGTAGAGATAAAAGGTGGGTGCTGGAGGGTTGCATTAGATCCTAAGATCTACGTGCAGTGCTCTCAGATCCAAAGCTCCTCACTGACGATGGCCACAAGCCAGAAACTAGTCTGGGGATATTGGATGAGTAGGCATTAGATAGGGATTTTATGCACAAGCCTTCTGGCATTCATTGATTACTCTGGTTGGCACAGGGTGGCATTACTGTATGGAGAGTTTTGCTTTGCTTATAATAACAGCCAGGAGCAATAAAAATATTGAGACCTTCATTTTTATTATTGAGTGAAGGGAAAAAAAAGAAGAATTCCAACTAATAATGCACCGATAGAAAAAATAGGTTTATTTGGAAAAATTGCTTTATGTCCGGGTAGCCAAATGAAATTTAAAATGGGAAGGATACTCTTAACTTGCTTTTATATCATTTATAAAAATAAAAAAAAAGCTTGACGGGATAACTTGGCTGGCTTTCTTGTTGAAGAAAATGAGGCTGTCTTAACATTACAAACGTAATTGCATGAATGTATAATGCATATTGATGTCTCTTTAGTAGCTCCACAGTTTATCCATAAATTTGAATGACCATCATTCTTTTCAATTTATTAATAATTTTCCTTATTTCCGCTCTGTTTGTTTATTTCTAAAGATATATATAATTCTATAATTATTAAATTATAATCAGAAATTCTAACAACTTCAGAATATTCACATTTCTAGACCCATTTTAAATCAATACATACTTTAAAGGCATTGTCTTTTTCAAGTTGTAAACTATTTTGTATGATTTTTAAATAAAATAAATATTTATAATCATCACATTATTTTCCCCACAAAATTTACTAAACTTTAACCTGTCTTCATTCTTCCTCCCAGTGTTAAACTTTCTATTTTTATGTTCATTAATTTCATACAGCACTCTAATTCCCACTTCACCAATATACTATTATTCTTTTGATAGTTTTTCAATTATTCTTTAAATTTCCTGTCGATCTCTATATCATTATGGAGTTATTCATTAACAAGAAAACCTAAATAGTATAAATTTTTTAGGAAAAGTCTACAATCTAACCATCATCAACTAAATAAATACTAAACAGAATTGCATATTATATAATATTATAAAAGTCTTATAAATAACTAAAATTTGAATCCGGATAATAGAAACAAAAAAATAATGGAAAAAATGTAGAATAAAGTAAAAAACTAAAAAATATATAAATCTTATAATTTCCTTGGTATTTCTAATGAAAGTTTCAAAATTTTATGCACCATAATGATGTGGGATTCATCAAAATTTATGATCTAGTTCTAAATCCGAGATGCTAGAATATATTATGTTAAGAGAAGAATAAGCAATGATAAACTACTACCAACAATAATCAAATGTTAGCAATTAATCGTAACAATCTATTCAATAAACATCACATGATCAACATGGCCACAAGTCAAAAACTAGTCTGGAGATATTGAATGAGTAGGCACTAGATGGGGATTTTATGCACAGGCCTTCTGGTATCCATTGATTACTCTGGCTTGCACTGAGTGGCAATATGTATATAGAGTTTTGTCTGTTTTAATAACAGTCTATTCACTAATTAACCCAAACTTAGTTGGAGAATTTAAAATTCGTTTTAAACATTTCATTTACTTATCATTATAAGTGATAAAAGATTTTAAGACTTTGATGGTAAACTCCTATGAATTAACGTTCCAAGATATTTTTCTTACGTTTATCATCCATAAAATATTTACTAATATTTAAATAAAGCAAAAAATCTGATTAAACATTTAGTTAATAAATCACTATTTTTATCTAATTATATACATACACGCATATATTTATATACAATAATGTCATATTTTTTTATTCATATCTATTACTTAAGAATGAAAAATAAAGCAATAATAGGAATGAAAAAAGGAATTATAACAATGGGTGGACCAAAAGTGACGTCACCTAATATTATTATTACTTTTGCTTAATTCCTATTCTAGAGTTTTTACAAGTGTTAGAGAAATTAAACATTTACAAAACAAAATTTTTAAAAATTACTGTAATTTAATTTTTTTTTATAATACTAATTTTAAAATAACAATAATAATAACAAGAGAGGTTCATCTTCTATATGTTTCTATCTCTCAATAAACATCACACGATCACCATTTCTTATGCTTGCTCTTAACTTGGCAATATATATAGAGAGTTTTGCCTGTTTTAATGTTTCCATCTCAGCATGTAATTATACATATGCTTTAATATCGGTGTAATGCCTATGTTTGCGGCAGCGGAAAAGTAATGTAATTGTCACATTAGATAGCCCATAATTATGCTATCAACCCACCAGTTTAAAATCCTCTTGGAAAATGAAGAGGAACACGGTTTTATATGTAATATTAAGTTATATAAGGAGCAATGGTTAGTATAATAATACACGTTGAGTATTTTAGACTTAAATAAGAGGATGTGATTTTACAATTGGGAGTTCAAAAACCAAATTTTGTTACATAAGATATTATATGAACATAAAATTTGTAATTCCATTATATCATTATTGATAGGTTATATGTGTCATACATATGTGCAAGTAATAAAATTGATAACTGTTTTGCATATTTTATTTAGTCTTCTACTTCTTTTATTAAACCAGCAAGCATCACATGATCACATCTCCAATACTAGCACATAATTGTTTATAAACAAGGCAAGTCAGTGCTCTCAGATCCAAAGCTCCTCACTGACGAAGGCCACAAGCCAGAAACTAGTCTGGGGATATTGGATGAGTAGGCATTAGATAGGGATTTTATGCACAGATCCAAAGCTCCTCACTAACGAAGGCCACAAGCCAGAACATAGTCTGGGGGTGTTGGATGAGTAGGCATTAGATAGAGATTTTATGCACAAGCCTTCTAGCATCCATTGATTACTCTGTTTAGCACAGGTGGCACTACTATATGGAGTTTTGCTTTGCTTTGTTTCTACTTCTTTTATCTGCAATACTTAATTTTATTATACTTAGTCATGCTTTAATATTAGATAAGTATGGGTGGTTTTCTTTATTTAAAATACTATAAAGGGAGAAAGTACATGGATTATTATTTTAAATTAAAAATTCATTAACAAAATATAATCAATTTAATTTTATAAATTTAAAACTCAGATTTTTTTTTTTCCACTTATATTTTAGAAATAAAATACCTATCATAAATTTTTGACTAATTGGAAATTTGAAATGATAATTTATATAAACAGAATATAAACCCATACTTTTAAGCTCCCTTCAATCATCCACTCCATCTTATACAACTGATCCACATGATCATATACATGCAAACAAGATAAGTGATTTCCAGTATATGCATTTCATTCTGAACCACATGATCATATACATGCAAACAAGATAAGTGATTTCCAGTATATGCATTTCATTCTGAACCAGCACTCATCAGTTGGTCAAGATTATCATCTCCCGCACATATATATAATCAGTGCTCAGTTTATATTAAGATAGCAAATCTTCAAACTTTAATGGACAGGCTTCAATCTTTTCCACCCTCCAACTCTTCAGCCATCTATCTTAATATAAACCGAGCACTGATTATATATATGTGTGGAAGATGATGATCCGGACCAACTGATGAGTGCTGGTTCAGCACGAAATATGTAAAGTATGTGGTCATGTGTGACAGTTATATAAGATGGATGAGATGACTGAAGGGAACTTGAAAAGGGTTCAAATCCTCTATAATTACATCTAGCTTAAGTATATATACTAGTATTTAAATAGACAGAATATAATAAAAAATAGAATATGTAGACCAATTCAAAGAATGCATTATTAAAAAAATAGAATTAAAATTATTAAATGAGAAGCAATTTATGTTTATCAGTTGTTTATCATGAATAAACTTATAAAAAGCATATAAAAAAGAAAAAAAATAATATAAAAAGAAAAAAATTATAGCAAAAATGAGTTTAAAGATTAATAAACTCACATATAAAATATATATATATTAAAAAAAAAATTAAATAAAAATACAAACCAAATGTTGAAGTAAATTCCTATACAAAAAGAAGTCCAATATAAAAATTACTTTGAATTATAGTATTAAAAAAATAAATTGGATACTAGAATATATAAAATAATCTATTTAAATTGTGAAGCAATTACTAAAAATAATAAGTAAGCACTTAAAAAGATAAAATTTGTTTTACATATATACCAAACCAAGCATAATATCTGATAGAGATTATTTACTATTAATTTAAAATATATACATTTTCCGTCATATTTTCAAGATTACTTACTGGTTGTTTATCAAAATAAAAAGTGTCTGAATAAAAAAATAACTTTTTTCTGTTTCTCTAACTAGTTCACTTCAAATTGCCAACAGTGTGAGACATAAAATTGATTAGGCATTACAAATTGATATAAATTAAGATGAAAATTCCTAATATCAGCCAATATAGTACAAAAACCATTGATAGGATAAAAATTGTTGATATGAATGTTATCTAAAGTCATCTGAAATTCTAACATTGGCAGGGGAAGCAAATACTTAAAACCGCTAAGTTCTTGATTGTTTATTAATGTTACTTATTCAAATAAAAAAATTTCAAGATAGTGCCACTAATATTAATTAAAGTTTTGAACAAGATAAACTATAAGACATTTAGAACTGTTCAGAATTTTAGTTGGTAGTATTTTAATGTTTCTTAGACAGATTTTCAAGATAAAATGTCGACCGTCTTATGATTAGGTTATGATTTTATGCCGAAATGCAAGACATTTGGAAATGAAGTGATAGTACCTACCTCTTGCATTATTTTCATAAAAATGCCACTGCCTATATGAGAATTGTGTGATACTCAAAAAAAAAAAAACATTATATACTTATCATTAGGATTATTTTATTAATAATTCCTTGAGCTGAATTGATATAAAAGAAATTTTGAATAGCTTCATTAATATTATCGATTTTTTACAAGATTACGATGTTTTTTTATATGTCGAAGCGTTGCCGGCTAACCGCTAGGCCACCAACGCTTTACTTATGCTTTACGATTTCAGGCTGAATTATAAGATATTTAAAAAAATCAATAAACATTTATTACTAATAATAATGCTGCCGAGCACTTTACTAAAAGAAATTTAAGGAAGTGCCGTTAACATTTTATGATATGATTATAATTTTAGGCAGAGCTGTAATATATTAAAACAAAATATTATGCATTTAATCAATGACAAAATATTTATAAGTATGCTGAATTGAACACTTTTCTGGATAACTGCTTCGTATTTATCATTAGCTCTTACTATTTCATTGATTAATATAAAAAAATCCAGAAAAATTGTGTTATATTTTCGGAGAATAAACATGTGAACTGCGCAAATCTGGAAAAGTAATTATTTTCAATATGAAAACTTATATTTTCACACTATAACATTTTATTTAAATTTTCTATTTATAAACTAGCAACTTAAAAAAAAAAAAAACCTCGTATACAGTATATATATTTTTTTACTTTCTAATTTTTTAACACAATCCTAAAAATTAATAGCAATTTTAGGTCGTTGGAAGCGAAAAACTTTGCGATTTATTTTGCAGAAAAAATAATACATTTAATGACAATATTTTTATGAATATTTTATAAAATGGTGTAGTCATACACAAATGTAATTTTTAAAAATATATATGTGTTTCTGTGTGTATACGATAAATAGTTTTTTGTAAGTTATTTAAAAAATGCATTTTTTAAATTTTATTATAACAATTAAATAAATATGAAAACTTAAAAGGATACTCGCTTGTGATAAAGCTTACAAACTCTGAAACGCATTCTTGTACACATTCTTTAGCATCTTTGGCGATCTAAATAAAAATTAAAAAGATTAAAAATATCTAGTAACATATTATTTTTCTTTTTAAATAATAAAAAAAAAAAAACATCAATTTTTATCTATGTTAAGTGCTCAACTGGAAAGTAGGTTTCCAGACTGCAGAAAGCAAAAAAAAAAAAGAGTACTATGACTAAACAATAAAAATAAATATATTATCTTCATTTAGTTTTAATTATTGTAGTATCCAATATTGGCCTAGCGGTTAGCATAGCTGCCTTCCAAGCAGCTGGCCCGGGTTCGCTTCCCATTTTCTTTGGGAGAAGGGTTATATAGTTAAAAAAAATATTGGAATTAAAGCTAGTTAAAAAAAATATTGGAATAAAAGCTAACTCTATTTTTTAAATTAATGACTCAAAACATGGATAATAATAAATAGCCTTAAATCTTTCCAAAAGTGGAAAAACTTTCAAAATTATAGTAAAAACATTTTCATTTAGAAAATATTTTTATTTTATTACAATTAGAAAGAGAGAAGCTTTAATTTTTCCCACATACACCTTAAACTTTGTATAATAGCCAAATGATGTAGTTTTTGACTATAGAGAGAAGAGTGGCCATCTTATCTTTAACCTAAATTCTTACTTATATCGGCCAATCTGAAGCATCTTGATTTGATAGCGAGACCTCTCAAATGTCAACACACGATAGGAACTTTATAAAGAGAACATTGGCCATATTATCTATAACCTAAATTCTTACTTATATAGACCAATCTGAAGCATTTTGATTTGACAACGTAAAAATATTACTCTCTTCACATTTAAATCCACTATTTCCTTTCACAAAATAACTTGAGCAAAGTCTTGCGAGTTAATATTAAGATCTTTTTAATGGAAATATAGAAACTAATGTAACATTCTAATTATTTATTGAACGCATAGGCAGAATAATTATTTCCTATAAGCATTATTTTTAATAAGTCTGCTAAAGTATAGATAGCAAATTACTTATTTTCAAAAAAGTGGTGTATTTCTTAATTATAGAATAATCGATATATGTAAGGGTAAACTTTTTACTACAACGAAAGTTCACAGAAATCACATATTTAGAAGAAGAAAAAACACACTAATAAAAAAATAAAATAGTCCGGCTGTCATGGAACAATAAATTTAATAGAAGTTTAAATACAAATAAAAATATTCAAACAGAAGATACAACTTAACCACCAAATGATATTAGCACATCTGAATATGTATTACTATTAATCTATTGACCAGGAACAAAAACAATTTAAGACTCTGGAATAAAAGCAGATTTATCATAAATTATAGTAATCAGTAAAGGTTCAAAAATCAGAAATAACAACAGAGTGATTATGGAATTCGATATTAATCCTATCAAAATTTCAAGCAGTAAATAAACCCTTAGATCAGGCATCTAAAAAAAAAAAAAAGACCAAAAAAGATACCATTATGAATATAATAGCTATGGTTAGGTTATCAGTGCTATTTAAATATCAGAAACAGCTGCCATATATAAATTTCAACTAAAAACAAAATAATTACTAATATATATTCCATATTATTTTAATCCTAACACAACTGCAAATTTTCAGATTACTTTGTTAAGTTAATATATATATATGTATTTAACAGAATCTAGCTATAGTTAAACACCAGAGCTAGAAACACCATAGGATTCAGTAAATCTACCACATTCAACATGCATCTTCATAATAGTTGCTCTTTTAATACTCTTCCATTAGCTCTTTTAAAAAAATTCACAGAAATCACACATACAATTGAAATATCACATGATCACCATTTGTTATGCTTAACACAAGCTGTTTACATAGAGGCTAAACACTCCATACAGTAGCACCCCCGTTGCAATCCGGAGTAATTAATGGATGCAAAAAAGTTTTTACATAAAATCCCTATCTAGTGCCTTACTTATCCAATATCCCCAGACTAGTTTCCAGCTTGTGGCTTTCATCAGTGAGGTGCCTTGGATATCCTAAGATCTAGGTGCAATGCTCTAAGATCCAAGGCTCCTCAACGATGAAAGCCACAAGCTGGAAACTAGTCTGGGGATATTGGATGAGTAGGCACTAGATAGGGATTTTATGCAAAAACCTTCTAGCACCCATTGATTACTCTGACTTGCACTGGTGGCGCTACTGTATGGAGAGTTTAGCCTCTGTGTACATAACTGAAATACTATATCCAGAAACTTATTTCATTTATCATAATACTATTATCACATCTATAATATCTAATTTGTAACCAATATATGGCATATTTTGAAATAAAGATTCAGCTAACTCCATTCTATGATTGTAGCAATGTTTAAATTCTATCAGGTATTCCATGATCTTAAACCTAAAAATAAATTTAATATTAAAAAATTAACACCAGACTTATTAATTTAAATTGTGACTAATTTTCTAGATTAATAATCATTATAAAATATTGCCACATATATGTATGTGCATTAATAAGCAACTGACATTTAACTGTTGTTGTTTTTTTGATGGGGAAGGAAGGAGGCTAGACTAGTGTTTCCAAGGTAGGCATTATAATGATCTATGGGGGCTGTAGTAGATTTGATTGGAATTGAAGGCATAAAGAAAGAAAATTTTAAAAGCCATTGATACATGTTTCACCTATTGGAAAGAGAGTTAAAATTGTAATGTTTACTTAATTTTCCACATAAACATGCAAAATGCAATTATAAATGCACTGTCAGAAAATTATGCAAGCACTTGCAGGGATATGAATGAACAATGACTTAACAATTATCATCACTGTCAACTGCTATCAATCCACTGCAAGATGAAGGTCTCTCCAAGTTCAATCCATCTTTTCCGATCTCTAGTCTCTCTCCTCCACATCGTCCCTGCACACTTCTACTTCATCCATCCATCTCATGTGTGGTCTTTTTGTGAGTCTTTTACAATCTCTTGGAATTCAATTTAAAATTTCAGCTGTCCATCTATTATCATTTCTTCTAGCAATATGTCCAGCCCAGTAAACTTATTTGTTCTCTTACCCATGTTTTGTGTTTTCGATCTCTTCTTGATATTCCTATCATGCATCTCTCCATACTTCTTTGAGTGGGCTGACATGTCTATAGTGCTCTTCTGTTAAGTGTCCAAGTCTCAGATCCATAAATTAGAACTAATAAAACACATTTATTAAAAACCTTCCTTTTCAAACATATAGGCATATTTCCTTTTAATATTAAATTATTTCTATCAAAAATACCAATCATGATTAATTTTATCAATTATGTTTCCATCTGTAGTAATAATCTGACCAAGGTATTTGTAGTTGTTAACTTCTAATTCATCATTATCAATTTTTAATTTCATCTTTTGAGAACATGAATGTTATTTTGGTCTTTTTAACATTTACTTTTAGTCCTACTTTCTTATTTTCACCTGATAACTCTTGCAACATTTTCAAAAACATTTACATCATCTGCAAAATCTAAATGACTTAAATAATCTCCATTTATTTTAATCTTTAACTTCCCATTTTAAATCATAAAATACTTCTTGCAGCAATGCTGTAAAAAGTTTTGGAGATATGGAGTTACCCTGTCTTACACCCATAATCTAATTTTTGCTGTTGTGTTTTTATAAATATTCTTCAGAATATGACAATATCCTGGGTCTCTATCTTGATGATCCAATGCTTTAAGCATTGAAGAAATGAATATAGAATCAAAACCCTTTTCATAATCTACAAATCCAAAGCACAATGGCAACTCATATTCATAGGTCTTTTCTATAATTTCTCTCAATACTTGGGTATTATTGACTTTACTAAAACCATTTTAAAATTCAGCTTGTTCTTTTGGTTAGTTGAAATCCAAAGTAATCTGTAGACGAATTGTAATTATCTTCGTAAAATTTTTTGTACAAAACTGATAAAAGACTTATAGGTCTGTAATTTCTAATATCTTCGTTATCACCTTTTTTAAATATTAATATTAATGTGGCATTCTTCCAATCATCTACTACATCTTTATCATTTAGACATTTGCTATATAACTTTGCCAAAACAAATTCCACTTCTTCATCTGCTTCTTTTAAATTATCAATTATAATTCCATCATTACCTGGAGCTTTTCTTTTCTTCATAAATTTAATTGCATGTTTCACTTCTTCATTTAATATCCTGGGCAATTCAGAAGATATAATAGATGGAGGAGGTACTTGTTCTTTATTACTATATAATTCTTGATAGCACTCTTCTACACATTTCATGATGTTCTCTCCCTTTTTAGTAATAATTCCATCTTTTTTTCTTATTGCAGATATAAGTTTCGTACCAATACCAAAATGTTTTACCCTCTTGAGACTTTTATTCTTTTCTAGAACTTTCATTGCTAGTTCACAATTGTACTTTCTTATATCATTATCAACTATTTTCCACAACATTTTACAAAATTTTGAGATATTCAATCCTTCTTAATGCATCATTTTTCTATATTTTCATATTCCTTCTTTTCTTCATAATTTCTCTAGTGTCAACAAAAACTTTATTGGCCAATTGCTGCTTTTTTCTACCAGCTATCTGTTGCAGTTTTAAAAGTATATCAGTTATATTCCTATTGATTTCATTCAAATCTGAATCATGTTCAAAATCTGCTAATATTTGAAATTGATTTGCAAGTTCTAATTTAAATTTATTAGAATGTTTCTGAAGATTAGGAATATCAACTGTGAATATTGTTTTTCTTAATAATTTTGTTATTCTAGTTTTGCATTAACATGTATCTTACATCTCAATAAATGATGATCACTTCCTGTGTTGAATTTCTTAACAACATTACAATCTTGAAATATGTATTTTCTGTTAGTCAAAATATAATCCAATTCTGCTGTGCCTTCATTTGGATGGTTCCATGTTCATTCCTTTTTAACATTTTTCTCAAAAAAAGAATTCATAATATAAAGTTTTTCTTTTTCTGCAAACTCTACAAGTCTAGGTCCTCTCTCATTTCTTATACCATAGCCAAATTTACTTATAGCACTTTCAACTTTAAATTGTTTACCAATTCTAGCATTAAAGTATCCCATAACGATTTTAACATGTTGCCTGGTCTGGTCAAAAGCCTTTTGTACATCCATATAAAAATCATCTACTACTTCATTACCATGAGAACTTGTTGGGGCAAAAACCTGAATTATCTGCATTTGGTATCTGCTATTAAATTGAGCAACTAATCTTGCCACTCTGTCCAATATACCATCAATCTACACAAATGTTGTTCTTCACTACCTTTTATTTATAATGAATCCTACTCCATGTGCATTTCCAATATTTGTGCCTTTGTTAGTAGAGTACATGTCCACTTTTTAAATCAATTGCCTTTTATCTTTTCTTCTAACTTCACAGAGTCCAATAATGGCCCATTTAATATGAGACAGTTCTTCTTTCAATTCTTGCAATATTCCTTCACCTGAAAATGATCAGCAGTTGTAAGTAACTAAAAAAAAGTTTGTCATCAAATGGCATCTTGGGTTCGCAATTAGAGGATTCTTAACACCCTCCACCTTCGACCACCAACTATTGCCTTGACTGATGACTTTACCACCTCCTGGGAATAAGTACCATGATTTATTGTTGCTTGTCATGATTGTAAATTTTTTTTTCATTCACACACACATTCATTCTGCCTTCAAGAAAACTCAACTGATATTTCAGTTAGAAACTAAACTCAGGGATAAAGTGCCAATAAAATCACCATGCTAACTAATGCATGGCCCATCCCTGTTCATGTACTTTATGAATAATCACTTAGTAATAACAGCTGCAACAACAAAAAACATATGAAGTAGATATTAGGAATTTGCTCTTAAAGGCCTCCAAGAGGAATTAAAGGATTTCCTTACAATTAACAGTTATGAAATTGAGTTTAGATTGTTTCTAAAGCATATGACAAGTAGTTAACAATAATACAAGTGTAATAACTATTTATAAATTTTAATTCATATTTGATATTTTCAATATTTATGGATTACCCTGTGCACTTTAGTATCACAGAAGGCAAATTGTATTATTATTGTTTCAATCCAAAAAAAGCTTACTAATAAAAAAAATTGCAATAAGCTTGTAATATTATAATATGTGCTGTATCTTTTATTATAATATTTAAAAAATCATAAAAACACTGTTAACCATTAATGTTTATTTATATTTATTGAATCATATGTGTTAATTGATAAATAAGGCATATGTTAATAACTAAAAAAATTATTTAAATAAGAGCAAACTAAGTTAAAATAATTAACTAATTTTTAATAGCATATTAATTATTTCTTGATAAAATTAGTTTGATGTGTATCTAATGCTGAGCAAAGAACAAAACCTAGTTTATTAGTTTCATTAGTATTTTAGTTTGTCTTTTGCCACTTTATGCAAAAACAACTGCATATCTGGTACTGATTTAGTATGCAATCACTGCCATTTTGAATTATAAGGATCACCAAAACCACCATTGACACATACAAGCGATACATGACATCAAATAATCCATGCATGGTTATATGATCATTTGTTACAAAATCACAAATTTACAACAGTAATTAAGGACATAATATAATGACCTGTGACATAATATAATGACCATTACTATGTTGTAGGATGTAAATAGAAATATAGATACATAAAAGAATGCAAACACGTTACTGCCACTTTCTATTTATTTGCCCAAAGAAGAAAATTTCCAGGAGTGATGCTGAGTAATTTCTTTTTCTGAACAAGAAGTGGTTGGCTTGTATGTGAATATATATTTCAAATTTGTCCATATGTACATTTGCTTGTTGTTAATTTGAGCATTCTACAGATATTTCAGCGGAATCCAAGCCATCACCCAGATCAGGGTTTCTCAACCTTTTTTTAACTATCGCCCCCCCATAACCAGTTTTTAGAACAATTTTTTGTAATCACCCCCATGAAATTTTAAATAAGAAAATACTTTATAATTACCCTCATTATTCAATAGGATTCTTATGCCATTAAGGTAGAAGTAAAAAAAATATTTGTGCTGCATTTAAAAAACATTGGGGTGACTGCCTAGGTCCTAGTTGGAAGAACCCCTGATTGTAATCCTGAGACTTTTTTGCCCCCCCAAAGGGGCAATTTTGTCTCCATTGAGAATCCCTAGTCTAGATAATGGGCAATTTTGTCTCCATTGAGAATCCCTAGTCTAGATAATAGGGGCAATTTTGTCACCATTGAGAATCCCTAGTCTAGATAATAGAAATCTTTGACGAATGATTATATCTTTTACCCATGAAAATCTTCAGTTTAATATATATTCATGTGTAATAACTTTATCACTTTACGAAGCATGGAGAAAGCAAAGAAAAATTTTAAATAGTGAATGCCAAGAACAAGTTACAACCACATTCTCTTTAAATTAAAAAAATAGACTACTAAAGATTTAAAGAGTAATTAATATTCTTAATAACTTTTATCACCAGGCGTAACTAATTGAAAAACTAAAACAAAAGTATACTTATTCAGGAGAATAGATAAAAGATCATTCAAAAAGCTAATATTTCTATTGCCAATTATGTTTCTTAATATATATCAAAGGTCTAAAATTAAAGTAAACATATTTCTGTAGATAACTATATTTATAATAAAAGTGAAAAAAAAAAAAGGTAGGATACCTAATCTTCCAACCCAAATAAATTAATATGATAATGCTAATTTCAGGTAATCATCAGTGGACTTCAAAATCTAAAGTCATTAAAACCATAAATAAACTCAAATTATAAATAGTATTCACAGTGTAAGATAAAATTTGTAAACTATGTGAACATTACTTCTATTATTGATGAAGTCCTATCATGTGTATCCTAAAATTGTTTTCAGACCTCAAATAAATCTCATTATCTGTACCTTCAGTTGTTTTCAGACCCTGACTAAAAAAAAATTCAATAGAAAAATGTTTAACTTTTAAGAAGCCACATGAATTAACAAGTGATGATTATTACTAATTAGGTGGACCATGTCAATATCAATGAAATTTTTGTAGAATAATATAGCGCTAATTTGGGTTTCTTGACATTTCCATAAGACATTTTTTATGTGATGACATTATCTGATCATTCTCTTCTTTCATCATTAGTTTTTCCTGATAAATCAGATCTATACAAATGCAGGAGAATTAACTAAAAACAAATTAATTGGTTCTGGAATGCCATTCATTAAACCATCTATTCATTGCAGTTTAGTCCAAAAATGACCTACATCAAAATTATCATCCAATACAACCATTTAAGTGAAAAAAATATATAAATATAAATGTAAAAATTTTGCATAAAATTACCATACATATTGTACAATTAGATTTTAATGAAAACTAAAATTCATCTTTTAAAGCGGGAGTGGGCAAATAGCGGCCCATCAAGACAATCAGAAAAATCCGCCTTCAACTGAGATTTCCTTCCCGTGTGCGACTGAAGATTCGTTTCGCATTTTCCACTAGGATGGCCACATCAATACACATGCGCAGTGTAGATACGATGTGCAGTACTTTTCCAGTTGATATGCTTAATTTCAACTTTGTCTTTGTATTAGCAAATTTATACATTTCCAACTTTAGTGAAACCATGAACCCTCTGAAAAAATGTAAAATCGGTGATGAATGTCATGTGTTTAATGAAGAATGGACGAAGGTAATACAGGGAATAAAGCAGTGTGTTTATTGTGTCATAAAAAAAAGGTGCGGCCCTCCGCTAACCTTCGCTTCCATAATGTGACCCCTTGCGGCCCTCTGCCAACCTGTGCCCCCCAAGCCAAAACAATTGACCACCCGTTTTAAAGGACTAAAATTAAAACACAAACAATCTTACAAACCCTAGTAAAAATTTGCAGATTGCTGTCTTCGGTTTCAGTTTTCTAGTGAGATAATATTCAGTAGTAGTAAGGTACTATCTGTGTTGACAACCTCACCATCCAGTACTTTTCCTTAATCTCCAGTGGTTCATACTTTGTGGACAATAATCTTTGCAGAAATAGCCCTTGTACTAGATTTAGAAAAAAATTATTTAAATAATTGCTTAATCACTCAACGATGATCATCTCATAGATACTATCCTCTGTCATTTTTTATTTATTAATTCACATCAGCAAAACAGTATCAATTATTATTACTTTTGTCTGTTTTAGATTAACTTACATTAGTAAAAGACTTTCTCTTAGTTTAAGTTATTTAATTATTCCAAATTAACCAAAAGGTTTCCATTAGTTTGATACTACAATTTGCTTTTGATCAATACACATTAACAAGAGTTTGGATTAGTTCCATGATATTGTTGCTACTTGTTTTTGATTAATCCACAGTAGCAAAAGAACTTCCCATAGTTCCTTAATGTTACAACATAAACTGTTTAAGCTGGGAATAATTTTCATTATCTGCGTACTTTTTAATTTCTCATGATTAAATCACAGATTCAATCATACAATATTTAGATATTAAATCACAGGCCATTTGATCTTTTTCTTCATTTCTATATTGATCAATTTTGTTAATCCTAATTGTCTGGTTCAAGATTAAAATAAATGTTTGTACGCATATGAAAAGATTTAAAAACAAAACACTGAAAAAAAGTTGAATAAATTGCGGAAAAAAGAATAAATGAAAATAAACTCAAAAAAAAAACATGATTGTCTAACACATTACTCAAAGATGAAATGCTCAGATAAGATTTGTGCATGTGGTTGCTATACCATCCAGTGCCGTTTGTTGTGCCATTTTCAATTTCAGCCAATGGAGTTTGTTGATTTAAAATATATTCTGTTTAGCACAGTATTTCTTGCCCTTTTCACCCATACTTTTGAAATTTCAATTTTTTTTGTTACTAGCATTAATCAAGTGTTTTCCTGAAGGTTTGTGATGATGGTGTTCTAGCTGTATTTTTATATTGGACTATTTCCATCATCTAATATGTGTGTTGAATGTCTTTAGAGAAGTTTAATTTTATTTAAATATTCCAAATACATTCAACTATTAGTAATATCATAGCAAACTATTAGTAATGCATCAAACAGGTTAGTAATATCACAGCAAACAGGTTAGTATATGCACCAACTGTTAGAAATATCACAGCAAACAGCTTGGTATATGCACCAACTGTTAGTAATATCACAGCAAACAGGTTAGTATATGCACAACATTTCGAGAGGTATTTTTCTCCCCTCTTCTTCAGGTGTTGCTGGCCTGACCAGTGACAGTACTGGCATGGAATATTTAAATAAAATTAAACTTTTCTAAAGACATTCAACACACATATTAGATGATGGAAATAATCCAATATAAAAATATAGCATTAACCAGCTTTCAAATTCTACTTTTATGGTTCATGACTAAAATATTACCTATATGCTCATTGGAGTATGTGTAACATTTTTATCGCGAGTTATAGAAAGAGGTAACAAAAACTAAATTAATAAATAAGTTTTAGCATTTAGATTTTCATCATAGCCAGCCTACAAGCTTTCCTTTTATGGCTCATGGTTAAAATTATTACAGTATACAAATATAGGATAATATTTTTAAAGCAAAAATATGTACAACATGTATACTTCCAGTTATAAAAAGGTAAGCAAACTAAAATAATGATGGCCATTTCCCTTGTAATTTTGTTTTGATTTTTTTTTTGCTAAACATTAATCAACATTCAAATTTTATTTTTATGACTCATAGCTGAAATTATTATAGTATACTCTTATAGAAGATAATATTCAAATCACTCTTCCAAACGTTAAGATATGTCAACAATGCCTTTTGTGAATGATCTTAACATTTGAAAAAGATGATTTGAATATTTTCTATCTAATTTTCAGCTAGCATTATGTTTTATAATATTTACTTATAGAAGAATATTTTTAAACAAAAATAGGTGCAATATTTTTGCAAAGAGAGATAAAAAATGATAAGTGAATTGATATCTACTATTCTAGCATTCATAGTATATCTTTGCTTTTGTTGCATATTTTTTTATTTAGGAGTAAAGGGTATTTGTTATACTAGTTTTTTTTTGCTTTGTAGGACTTCTTTGTAGAAGACCTCACTGTATGAATAGAATAAAAAGAATTTCAACGTAAGTTAATTATGCTTCAAAAAAAACCTCAGGACTAATCCAATTGCCTATCCATATATTCATTTTCCCTATTATATAGAAATATCCAGAAGTCTTCATCAACAGAAAAAATCAATCAGTTTTTTCCAGTGTCTAAATTTACCATTTATAGATCATCAAAAAAACATCATCTCATGAATAATTTTGATTTTCATCAAGAAGTAAAAAGTATCGATGATTTCCACCATCAATTTTAAAATCAACACACAACGGTGGGTCTAAGTATCAAACCTTTACTTTCTTATGATATCAAAATCTTAACCAAAATGTTTATTATCAAAACTGTAGCTCATTCTAATTAACAGATTGTTATCAGAGTTCCATGCTGAGAAAAACAACCGTGCACTACATACAGCGATCATCTGGAAACAAGTCCATTGATTAAATCAATACATGAAATTACTATATATCATTTAAAATTAATTCAAGAGGTTTTGATTTCGTTAGTTGTTGGGCAGTGATTCAAAATTTACATAAATTAGTACCAGACTATCCATAATTCATTAAAAAAACAGCAAAGGACATTTACAAAAAAAAATTCAACATGAGTTCCAAGATAATCATTGGCAAATTTCAATCAGCAAGAAATATGCAGTTACGTTAATCACATTTGATGTGAATATAGACCTTCTGTAAAAAATATATCTAAGAAACTAAAATTTATTTCTTTATCTGTTTAAAATACATGATGATAGATTTGATACGAATAATTAAAAACATATTTATCTTACTATATCTCAAACAATAAACATGTTTTTGTAAAAGAAAACTATCTATGCCTAAGACTAATTAGTAATTATTTTAAGTGTAGTGTTTATTAAATTCTTGAGTTAATCTGATTAAGAAGTTCAACGTAAACCATATTTGTTTTCAATAAATAAGTATGTTTTAAAAACACATTCAACTAAAGACTTATGGTGGTTAGTTGTAATGATGGAGTTCAAAATAAAAGAAGTTTGTTCATTGTTGAATTATAAATCCTAACAGGAAAACTCTGCTATAATTCTGATTTCTATTAATATTATCTGCAGTTTGGAAATGTCCATCAGCTAGAGGAACTACCATCAAGAATTGAATCTCAGTCATAAATAAAACTGTTGCAGGGAACTGTTTATCGTAACTTTACGAAATGCACAAATTATTGTACTCACATTCAAACTAAAGAAGTTTAGAAGTCTACAGAAATTTATTCATACAAATATATTTTAAAATCAATTAGCAGCTATAATAAACCTACAACATTACCACTTATATATGAACTAGAAAATATCCAATAAAGTTAAAACATACAGGATTTCATCAATAAATTGTAAATCATATAAGTACATCTTTCAAGTTACTATTACAATGCTTAGTTTACTAAAATTAATCAACCTTACAATTTTGATTGACTAGCAATCTTCTTCAGAGTTATAATATATATATATAAATACATGAATAAACACAGATGACCATTCTTGGTTTATTTAAATGATATACCCATTTTTAAGCCTAAAATAATAATAATAAATGTTTATCAGCAAGCATCACATAATCACATCTCCAATACTAGCACATAATTGTTTATAAACAAAGCACAGGTGGCACTACTATATGGAGTTTTGCTTTGCTTTGTTTATAAAAAATGTTTGTTTGTTATCTGCTTTGCTTTATGAGAAGCAATTTATTTGTCAATTAATTATCTATATTTTGTTTGAATACATGTTAATTAAATGATTATAAATTTTTTTGGAATGTTTATTTTATTTTTAAGACATTCCAAACTATAAATAAATGTTTGAAAAAGAAAAGCTGGTTATAATGTGGACTTTAATTAATAAAGGTTAAATGATAATAGCTATGTATGTGAATTTAGGTAATATTATTAACCTAAATACTGAAAGCTTATTATATTTATTTTATAAAGATTAAATGATTTGTATTGTATTAATCTCCGAAAATTCTAAAACAGTAATTTTAAATGTGTGTACGAATATACCAAAAATTATATAAAAGCATCATTAATTAGCCTATTCTAGAATCTCTATAACAATGTTATGTGAAATTACGAGACAAAAAAGGACAGCAGAAAAATATAATATAGAATAAAATTTACTTACATGCAACCTAAATCTTGACTGATAACTTCAGATGTATTTCCTATAGAAATTTATAGTTGATGTTCAAATAACAGAATGCCTTGCTAGCATTAAGTAGAAAGCAGGTCAAATGCCATTCCAATTCCTGCCTATAAGTCTGATGATCATGGTTTTAAATGCAATTAGAAATTTGGATGTAGATTGTAAAAGAATTCTATCTATCAACTTTATTTCAAAATTTTGACAATTGAGTATATTTCATAAAACTAAGAAATTACGAGAGAAATTTATTCGATTATAAATAAGCCATTTGATCACAACAATATCAGAATTCCTTGAGAAAAGTTGTTTACGATTTAAAAGAAACCAAATGGAATTTTCTTAGAAAACTGCATCAACCTATAAGTTATAGAGACAATTGATTGAATATGAAGAAATCATCACCTGGACCGAATTCGTCCATTACACCTGTAATGCTTCACTGATTATGGGATCTAGAATAAGAAACTCTAAAACAAGAACTTTAAAAAAAAAAACTTTCTCAGAAATAATAAAATTTCATTCACATATATTTTTTATTATATATGCATATTTGTCTTTGTTTTAGAGTTTTCGGAGATAATAGATTTGTCGACCAGGCTATATTTACGAGCACATACAGTACCATACATGAATGTATGAACATTTAGATATCTAGCACATTATATTGCTTATGTTTTAACTGATGAGAATGAACTAAAGGATTTCATCATTGTATATAAATTAAATGTTTGGAATTATAATACCCTCTTGCTTATTATAATTATAGAAAGATTTATTTGAATTTCATAAAAGCTTTAATATAACATTTATTTATAAAACTATTTGTAACAGCTTCATGATTGAATATTATAAGTTGTTCGGAGCCATTTAAACTATTAATGCCATTTGTTTATTAATATTTATTAGTGATATAAATAAAATTGGGTGATTTTTCACATAATCAGTTCGTATTAATTATTTCATTTATTCACTCACATCAATTCATAGTCACATTATTATTATTATTATTATTATTATTTTAAGCCCTAAGATTATTAATCATTTATTGTTTTAAATATATTTGAAGTTAATAAAATTACCCTTTGATTTTAAATATATGTTACTGTAGAGCCTTGTTTTCGATTAATATTTATGAATAATTTTACAGATTTTATAGTTATTACTTTCAGTCAATAAAGTTCAAATAGAATATTACGAGTCTCAACATATAAATCCCTATTTTAGAAAATTGGCACTTGAATCTAGAGAGCATCCCTTTTGCCCATATATACCATTACAATTTATACCTTAATAGTTCTGAAGAAAGTATCTGGCCAATTGAAACTGTGAGATTAATTATTTTTTTATAATTTTTATTAATGCTTAAAAAAGGATAAATTCAATTGTAAGTCATAATATACAGCTATTAAAATTCCTGTGTAAAAAAGAATTCTTATAAAAGGCAGAATTTGAAATTCAAATGCCAATAAGCATACATGCAAATTTATTCTTATATATTTTCTAAATATAGGTAAACTAAGAGTTCTATCTGAAATATGTTATATTTATAACAACTTCTAATTTACAGGTATAATAATTTGCTGCTTTTAGTCCATAATCATTTATTTCCGAAATGATATACTTTGATCTTTGTGAAAATGTGTAATTAAATGTAGCTATCTTTTCCATTACACACAGAGTTATTCCATTTTCATATATTTTAATGATAAAGTCAACATTATCTAAATTAATAAGTGGAGAGTGCTTTAATTCTAGGAAATGTAATTTAAATAATCTTTCAAATATATATTCTTTGTTAAAGTAATAATTGTATATCAGAACAATCATTTTGTAAAAAATTATTTTATATGTGCATTATTAATATTTATATAATCAGACAGGACTTGAAGCTCCGTACAGTTATTTACTTCATCTTATACAACCAATACACATGACCTCATCCATGTGAAAAAAATAAATGATCTCCAATATACATATTTCGTGCTGAACCAGCACTCGTCAGTTGGCCCAGATCACCATCTTCCACACATGTATACAATGAGTGCTCAGTTTATATTAAGATAGCAAATCTTCAAATTTTAATGGACAAGCTTCAATCTTCTCCACCCTCCAACTTGTCAGCTATTCATATCATTGAAAATCTGAGGATGAAACACTCAAAGCTCTTGTTGATGCCGATATTATGCCTTTAAGTCACTCTAACCCCTCATATATAGAACCATAGTATGTCCATTTAAATATACAGAAGAGGGATGAGCAGAATATAGGCCGAATATGTAATATTTAAATACGTATATTATCTATACATTTATCTCTTTCATATGTAAGGCGTCATGTGCATCAGTTGTATAAGATGGGGTAAATAGCTATAGGGAGCTTGAAAGTCTGAGTTCAAGTCCATTTTAATTACATAAGTTTAGTGTAAATAATAAACATGTATTTAAATATTAATATTTATATAATAATTAAATATTATTTTATTGCTAAAAACCAATCTTATTCTTTTTTCTTCTTATTTTATTGCTGGTATTGTGACCTCTGTAATCTAATGACTGTAGATTTCCATCACTGTAATTCAGCAAACAATACATGTAATGCATATTATGTAGGTGCACATAAATTTATTGATTACTGGCTGAAGAAGGTTATGGAAACAGTATGGGGAGGAACTGCTATAACCAATTGTGAAATGTGGAGTAAAAGTAGACACACAAATAAAGAATAAGATAGTAATAATATGCAATGTGATAAAATAAATGATTCCTCAAAAGAGAATAAAGAGTCCATGTTTAAACTAGGAGTATGAGTTGTATGGTCTAAGTCTAGGATTTAATAAGAAAAATTATATTAACTTTATAACAGTGAGAGACATATAGATTCATATTGTGGTGTTATGAGGATAAGATTAGAACATTTATGTTGTTGATAAATAGAGCAAAACTCTCCATACAGTATTGCCACCTGTGCTAAACAGAGTAATCAATGGATGCCATAAGGCTTGTGCATAAAATTCCTATCTAATGCCTACTCATCCAATATCCCCAGACTAGTTTCTGGCTTGTGGCCTTCTCAGTGAGGAGCTTTGGATCTGAGAGCACTGCATCTAGATCTTAGGATCTAATGCAACCCTCTAGCAACCACCTTTTATCTCTACTTAACTACAGAACTATGATAATAAAATTGAAAACACAAAAAATAATTTCAATCTAAGCTCAATAGCTTATATAGTCATATGGGTCTGAACTCAGTTCAGCACCCATACATTTTGGTGTCTTTGGCTCTTTTACAACCATAGCCACCACTATCCTATTACGCAGGATTGGTGTTAAAACACTAAGCATCACATGATCACATCTCCTATACCAGCACATTAATTGTTGATAAACAGAGCAAAACTCTCCATACAGTATTGCCACCTATTGCCAATACTGTATGGAGAGTTTTGCTCTGTTTATCAACAATTAATGTGCTGGTATAGGAGATGTGATCATGTGATGCTTAGTGGTTTAACATTTATGTTGATGGATAAAACAAATCAAAACTAATTTGTATATATTTTCTGTACATATTTAGAGGTTGTTTAATAAAGTTTATTATTTAAAGTAAAAATAAATACATTTATTAGTTATCTTACTTAAAATCAGTCAACTCATATAACAAAAATTATGATGCATGTAGGAAAACACCATTTTTATAAAATACAAGCTAGTTTAAATTATTATAAAAATAATTAAGCATTAGTCTTATTTTGCTTGGATATTAGAAACAACCCTAGCGAATAAAATTTTCTTTAATAATCTTGGAGGTTTCCAATTTATAAAATTCAAGCTTCAAATTATTTTACTATTATTACATAATTTGGCAACTCAACTTTAGATTTAAGTAATCCATTACTTCTGTACATATACTGCTATAGAAAATCTATTATGTAATTTGGAATACTAACGTGTAGATTTCTTACGCACACACACACATCCTTCATAGTGATATATTTATGAGTTAGAGATCAAAGAAGATGGGTTGAACTTGGAGAGACTTTCATCCTGCAGTGGATCAAATAATGTCTGGTGATGATAATGCTCTATTAAAGTTAATGCATATGTTATCAGCGTAGACTTGCAAAGAAACTTCATAGATAATTTATTTGTATTAATTTTCTATTGCAATATAGAAGGTTTAAGACTAAATTTGGTTAAAACAGATATAAAATAAATGAATGTGGATAGAAAGAGAAATCAAGTTTGATTTAATCTATAATAGCGTAAAACAGTTTAGATATGAAAAAAAGGATCATAGCAATATCCAATAAAAAAACATTGAAAAATGATAATATATAAATGATTTGTATGATACAAATATCAAGCCTTCATCTACGTTTAATGAAATAAACTCAGATACATAAAGATAAAATAGATTATACAGTAATTACATAAGAGATGGTAAAAATTTAATTGAAATGACAAATAGAAAAACACTGGTAATTGATGAGATTCTGATTAAATTATCAATGACTATGAAAGAACAAGTTTGAAAAACTTAATTGATATTTGTATTATAATCCGTAAGTTAGTACAATATCCAATAAAATTTATTTTCACAATTATGATTTCAGTGAATCTCACATATAGCTAAGATATGAATGATGATCTTGAATTTTCAATAGATTAGACATATTTAACGGTAGTTTGGATTTATGAAAAATAAAGAAACAGGATGCAACTGGAATAATAAAAAGTTTTCTGAAAGATACATATATAAAAAAAAAGATTATTATTTGTTTCTTTGATTTTATAAAAAAATATTTGAATTATTTTGTTGAATAGTTTGAAAAAGAAATGTACAGAATAAAAAAAAAGAAATTTATTACAAAATTATTTATGAATCAAAAGATATGACTAAATGTTTTTTTACAAAAGTTACAGATAGTAATGATGGAATTAGCATTGGACATAAAAGCAATCACTAATAATATTGTACTTGTAGATAGTGAAGAAAAATAAGAAATGTTATGTAGAACTTATAGAAGATTTGAGAGGTTGAACAAAAAGTTTGAGTAATTAATAATTGATGGTGGAAGAATACAACATTTATTGTGATTTATAAAATTATTTAAAAAAAAATAAACTGTTAAATGTTATGTTTGGTGAGCACAGAAATGGACAATTAAAAGTAGTGAAAGGGAAAAAAAAGTTTTAGAGGTGTGAATTTAAAGAAGAATTGATAAAATATCTTGAAAAAATAAAATTAACAATGTCAAATAGAGTAATGAGTAAGTAAAAACCCAATGTTATTGAATAAATTATGTGATAGAAGAAAAACAACATGAACTTTAAAGCAGGAGGAGTTATGTCGGTGGAAGGTAAAAAAAACGTAGATAAAAAATTGATTAATGATTGTAAGGAGGATAGTTATTTTTTTATATTTGAAGAATAGATCAAGAGATAATAAGTATGGAAGAGAATGGTCTGCTTTGGCTGCCTTTTGGTAGATAATATTAATGATCAATTATCACATAAAACAAAAACAAGTCTCTTTAAAAAAACATCACAATGTTTTACTTAACTTCCCTATATGTTAAAAACAATTATATTACATAAAATTAAGCTCACAAGGTGCATGTACTAAGTTTATAGCCTTATATAAATATTATTTTTTTACATAAACATTGAATAACTTCATTATTACTATAACTAAAAATATATTTTAAAAACATATATGGTTGTCATCGATTAGCCCCTGCACACCACCTGATGTCGTTGTTTCTATGCAAACGCACAGAAATATACTGCTCACGCGGCCTATAGAACAAGTCTGTTCATATTGCTGCTAAGCCGCTTTTGTGCTTCACGGTACTATCGTACACTTCATAGATAGCTACAGTATGTTGTGAGGGTGCGTAGAATTCCAGTTGTTCTAAATCTTTGCATGTGCATTCGAAGTACTTATTTTTTATACGACCTGATGTAGGTTTAGATAGTATTAATTGTAAGACAAAAGACGCGCTTCTGTACACATAGCGCATACGCTGAGATGGATAATGATTTATAAATTGTCTGGCATGTGATGGATGATCTTTCGGATCAGCAAAGACATTGAATCCCCTTCCCTGCGAATTCCAGCGCTGTGGCAGACATGTAGTAGTGTAAAAAAAAGTAAATTGTAAATCAGCCTGGTAACGTTATATCTATTGGTTTTTGACTAGCAACAGTGACATCAGGCAATGTGCAGGGGCAAATCGACGACAACCACATATATACATACATACATTATTTTTTATAAAATTAAAAACTAATAACACAAACACATATACAACCATTATTTAGCAGAAATATTACTAAATTCACTACTTCCTTTATTTTACTATAATATCTTATATTCATATCGGCCATTCAAACCAATTGTGCAAACGCTTTGCGAGTGTTAAATAATAAATGCATGCCTTCTGATCAATACAAGATATAGAATTTATGCAGGAATAAAAAGGATCCTCTTATTCCTACGACTCAAATATTTATATATGAGCAAATCTGAAGTACTTGCACAGAAGACGTGACGATAGAACGGTCACTTTTAAATCACCATATACAAAGTCTGAACGAATGACGCGATGAAATTTTCTAGAATTTACTAAACGTCATTCCAACTGAAACTTAATCATATATATAAGTAAGCATTTATTTTTATAGCGTCTGCATATAATTGTAATTTACATTCATATCGGCCATTCAAACCAATTGTGCAAACGCTTTGCGAGTGTTAAATAATAAATGAATGCCTTCTGATCAATACAAGATATAGAATTTATGCAGGAATAAAAAGGATCCTCTTATTCCTACGACTCAAATATTTATATATGAGCAAATCTGAAGTACTTGCACAGAAGGCGTGACGATAGAACGGTCACTTTTAAATCACCATATACAAAGTCTGAACGAATGACGCGATGAAATTTCCTAGAATTTACTAAACGTCATTCCAACTGAAACTTAATCATATATATAAGTAAGCATTTATTTTTATAGCGTCTGCATATAATTGTAATTTACATTCATATCGACCATAAGAGGATCCTTTTTATTCCTGCATAAATTCTATATCTTGTATTGATCAGAAGGCATTCATTTATTATTTAACACTCGCAAAGCGTTTACACAATTGGTTTGAATGGCCGATATGAATGTAAATTACAATTATATGCAGACGCTATAAAAATAAATGCTTACTTATATATATGATTAAGTTTCAGTTGGAATGACGTTTAGTAAATTCTAGGAAATTTCATCGCGTCATTCGTTCAGACTTTGTATATGGTGATTTAAAAGTGACCGTTCTATCGTCACGCCTTCTGTGCAAGTACTTCAGATTTGCTCATATATAAATATTTGAGTCGTAGGAATAAGAGGATCCTTTTTATTCCTGCATAAATTCTATATCTTGTATTGATCAGAAGGCATTCATTTATTATTTAACACTCGCAAAGCGTTTGCACAATTGGTTTGAATGGCCGATATGAATGTAAATTACAATTATATGCAGACGCTATAAAAATAAATGCTTACTTATATATATGATTAAGTTTCAGTTGGAATGACGTTTAGTAAATTCTAGGAAATTTCATCGCGTCATTCGTTCAGACTTTGTATATGGTGATTTAAAAGTGACCGTTCTATCGTCACGCCTTCTGTGCAAGTACTTCAGATTTGCTCATATATAAATATTTGAGTCGTAGGAATAAGAGGATCCTTTTTATTCCTGCATAAATTCTATATCTTGTATTGATCAGAAGGCATTCATTTATTATTTAACACTTGCAAAGCGTTTGCACAATTGGTTTGAATGGCCTATATGAATGTAAATTACAATTATATGCAGACGCTATAAAAATAAATGCTTACTTATATAATATCTTATATAAATGCAATTTATTCACTGTAATTGACACACTTTTTAGCAAAACCCTTTTATAGTACATATATGCATACACAATCTTATGTTTTAACTGTCCTACAATCTTCTTCAGAGCCACTTTTACTTTAACTTTTTAAAAGTAATAAAAGGATTTTGCTAAAAAATGCTTAAAGTATAATGAATAAATTATAATTTTATTTCCACATATACTATAATTTATTATTAATATTAAATCTTTTATTACATGTTATTTTAATTTAGATTGCTTTTATCTTAATTACAAAAAAATCTTAAAATATATATATATTACTTTGAATATTTCTCTATCATAATTTTTTAAAAAAATCTATTTTAAATTTTCTTTATACCTCCATTGTAAAAAAAATAAAAATTAATTAATAAATTTATTTTAATAGAAATTCAATAAAAAAATAGTTTACATCCATTTTACAATTATTATTATCAAAAAAATATAAATTTGACATATATATATATTCCTACTCTTTTTCATATACATATATTTATAATCATTAAAAGGCAGTCAACACTTAGACAATCCCAATATAAGTAACAACCAACAATTTCAAACTGTTGTCAAGGCAACCTCCTTTTAACAATAAAGGTGAAATAAATACATTCATATCTTAATATATATATATTATTACTTAATTAGAAATAATTTTGTTTCAGAATCATTATTCAGTTTTTGGTGTATTTTTCTTATGTATAGAGCTTCCTTAATTTTCTTTTGTTTAATTTTTAGTAAAATCTATCATTTTATTATCATTTACATTAAAATATATCTGGTGTTTTTGAATGTTTATAAAGAAAAAAATTTTTATAATTTTTATACTGCTTAAATCTTATTATAATTGAATTATTTGTTTCTATTACGTATTTATTATATTTCTTTGTTGATTTTATTTTTAAATCAACATTTATTATTTAACACCTTTATCATGTTATTTGTTTTTTTATTAAAGATTTGTATGTTTAATTTGTTTTTATTCATTTTATTAATAATTTTATTTATTTTGATTGCTATTTCTATATTGTTTTTACATTAATATATGTAAAATTTTTATTATTTATTATATTTTTTATTCCAATTATTTTGTTATTATTTTGTTATTGTCTTAAATTTTTCTTTTACATTTTATCAATTTCTTCTTTATAAAGATTTATATTCAACAGTAATTAATTGCAAAATATATTTTTGTGTTTTAAAATATTTATACCAACATCTGAATACCATGTTGTGATATTACTTTTGTTCTTTTCTATACACTGATGTGTCTACTTTTATTTTCCATTATCTTTTTCAATTAAAATGTACAAAAATGAATTTCTTTGTCCATTGTAAATTGTAATTTTCATCAATTTTATTCATGTCATTTATAATTGTTTCTATTTGTCTCTCATTTGTATTAAAAATTAATAACTAGTCATTTACATATCTTTTATCAAAAAGAATTTAAATTTCATGTTTGTTTTTCAAAATCATTCTAATAAATGTTACATAATGTCCCACTTAATAGTCTCCCAATCAATAAACCTTCTCTTTCTGTAAATAACATTCTTTATTAAACTTAAAAGCAATTTCTTTGCAACATATTTCTGACAATTCCTTAAATCTATATATTGGTGTAATAATTGTTTTATTTTTATCCTCTATATATCTGTTTATAGTTACATCTATAGATTTATTTATATTAATGTTTGCATGCATTAAAGCTATATTCATTTTAATAAATTGTAACATATATTTACTATATTTATTAATGATTTCATTCAATCCTATAATAAAATCCTTATTATTTGTTTTTATATATTCTTTATTCTCATTAATATATTTTTCAAAATCTTCGAGAGACACTTATTTTGGTTAATATGTTTGTACATACTTAGTAAATATCATTTTTAAGTTTTAAGTATTAATAAAGTTTTTAATGATTTAAATAAGAATAAATATGGTATTAGATTTACAATGAAGAAAGAAGAAAATGGATTAAAATATTTAGATATTTTTTAAGAAGAGGAATGATGAATGAAATAATTAATGAACATTATATTAAGGATAAAAAAATTAGAAGGTTAATTGACCCAAAATCATAACAACTGTGATGACAATAGATGGGAGTTTTAAAGGGATTTAAATGAAAGAATGATAGAATAATGTCAGATATAAAAAAAAAAAAAAAAGGCATACGCACAGAAATTAAAGGCGGAAAATGATTATGTAAAAATAGATTATAAAAGGAAAGCAATTAGAAGGATTTTTGGTAATAAGATAGATTGAAAAACTGAGAATAATAGAAATAAGTATAAAGATAGTAAATGGATGTCTATTCCACATTCAGAAAACATATATAAAAGATTAATGAAAGAAAGATTACCAAAAACTGAATGATGATTCTGATCATTTGTATATTATATGTATTTAAAATACTTTAAAAATAATAGACAATATATATATAAAAGAAAGTTATTGCATAATTATGTAAAAAAAAATTATGTAATGCAATTGTTTTTTAAATTTGAAAAAACTGCTAGGCAAGACAAAATTGTTATAGGAGGGTTAAATAAATTATTGTGAGAAGTGCATTAGGAGGAGTACAATTTCGAAAAGATTTGATATATGCAATACAAAAACAATGAAAAAGTTTTGAACATTTTATCAAAACAACTTCTGAAAAAAAATATGCGCATGCTATGAATTTGCTATAATATATTTTAATACTAAAACACAAATTGACTTTTTATATTAAATAATCGGAATACAATATATAAATGGCAAATTCAATGGACAAATGTTAAAATACTTAAAATTAAAACAAATGCATATTAATTAAATGATTAGGTATTACTGTTTTAAGTACAGCAATAGACTTCATCTCTTGTAGTTTCATACAATTATCTAGATATTCTATCAATTTTTATTGTTCCGTTCTCTCTGCCTGCTGATCATATCTCTAAGACAATTTATTTTGGTGTATACAATCCTGTCAATAAACTCATGCAACAAACATAGAATACAAATACACATAACACTGTTTTAAATTAATAACAAATAAAACACAGTCTTCTATTTTAAAAATAACCCATTAATTCCAACGTTTTGACTATATTCTTTTATAGCCTTTCTCAAGGAACGACTAAAATATAAATACAAATATTCCACAATAACAAATTCCACCTGGAATATCTATATTTACAAATGTTAATACTTCTTAAAAAACTCCAAACATCCAAGTGAATAGTAATTCAAATAAATTAAATTAATAACAAACAAAACACAGTCGTCTATTTTAAAAATAACCCATTAATTTCAATATATAAAACAAGTTACATACCCCTTCTTCTTAATAAATGTTGATTTCTTATATGAACTATTATAAATTACAATAATAGTTCATGAGGCATTTATTTTATATAGCGCTATATTTATAAATTGTAATAAACTAAAGATCAGCCTTTCAAGCTAACGTACATGCGCTTTTTATGAATATTATACTAATAAACGCTTTCATTTCCAGTACTTAAGATTTGCCCATATATAAGCATTTGGGTTGAAAGAATAGATGGATTCATTCTATTCTTTAGAAAAGACTTTATCTTGTGTTGGAGGTGAAAGTATTCATTTATTAGTATTAATATTCATAAAAAGCGCATGTATGTTAGCTTGAAAGGCTGATCTTCAGTTTATTACAATAATAGTTCATATAATAAATCAAGATTTATAAAGAAGAAGTTTCACGTGACTTGTTTATATACTATAATACTGTTTTATATACTAATGTACTTATTGAAACAATAAAATAATTGTCTGCACAAACCTTTCCACTTTTTGGTATTGCTTTTTTCATAATTCTTGCTACATTGGCTATGGGTAAAAATCGGTCCTAAATTTAAAAAAAAAAAAAGCAATAATTTACAGGAATCACACTTATTGTAATTAAAGCATTTAAAAATTAAGCAATACCTCACCACTGTAGCTTACATTAAATAAATACTCAAAAAAGAAAGAAAGAAGATAGATTAATAGATATATTAAAAAGGCATAGATATAAATAACAGAAAATTAAATGATTAAAAGTTAAATAATTTTTCCCCTTTTTTATTAGATTAATGGCAAGGTTTTGATTCATTTTAAGTATGTATGTACATACATATATATATAACTTAAGCAATATTTTTATTACTCATTAATTTTTAAAAAATTATTGTAAAAATTACGAAAAAATTAAGCAGTGACAAGAGTATATTATTTTTTTTAGAAAAGTTAGCTATTACAAAAAAAAAAAATCCATAAAATATTATTTGCATGTATTAACGCAAATAATTTTGGCAATAATTTAGATAATATTTGCATGAAGAGCACCGAATAACTAAATTAAGCAAATGATAATAAGATATAAAAAATACTTCAGAGTATGTAGAATGCAAACATAAAAATGTATATCTTGACTAAATAAATACATGACATAAAGAAAAAAACAATGAAAGAAACCCTAACAAATCCTAAAGTACATATTCTTAATTTTCTGCCAGTTCTGTGTGGTTTAGTGCAGTAGTTGAATGTCAAAACCTGGAATGTAACTGATTCTAATTCCGGTAAATCCACTACTCAAACTTTTTACAATCATTTGATTATTTTTTTTTTTATTATTATTAATTGAGTCCATACTAATGCTATTGTATCTATTTTAGCATATATCCTATAAGATTTGGTGATATTAATCAGTTTTTAGAAGACATTATAAACTAATACATAAAATAAGATCATTACTTAAATTAACAATGTAGCATGCCTATAATCAAGAAGTTAAATCCAGAATAAAGTAAAAAAATTTCAAATAGATTATGAATTTTCAATAAGCTTAATTAATATATATATATATTAGATAGCTACCCCATAGGCAGCCTAAATAACTGCATATTATTGATCAGTGATAACAATAGTAATCATGGCTTTACTACTCGGGAGTACATTGAGTGCCGGAAGTAGCAGAACTGAAATCGATCCAGGAATTTTATATTCCAGAGTCCGAAATACTACCACTGAGTTGAGAATCGTGCAGGGCAATTGATCAGTAAATGGGAATTTAGCTAATATTATTTAGAAATCCAACTTCATCTGATTCCAAATGCATGAACAATTTCTGTCATTTAAACAAATTTCATAATGTAGAAAAATAGCACATAAATGAGATGCTACCTTCGTAGTTAAGCCAAAGGTGGAATATGAAATGCTGCTATAATGTCATTTTAATCTAGTTAAACAATCCTATACATTCAAACACCAAACACAGGATGAGATTTTCCAGGACAGGAATTTTTAGCTTTGAAATTGGTCACAGTTCCACTGTTTTAAAAAACACAGGAAAATTATATCTACTGATTTATATAAAAGTATAAACTCTAAATTAAACTTTCACAAAATTTAGTTACCACACGCAAGCTCATTTCACATAAACAAAGCAAAAAATAAATAAATAATTAAAATACAAACTCATTTACATCTATAGAATTATGGAAGCCTAAATGCCGAGGATGCAACATCAAATAATCTCTCTCTATAGGATATCAAGTTTGTAAGAAGATCTGATGATGAAAATCTTATTCCACAGCTCATAAAAATTTATAGGATCTAATAACTTTAAAAATCAACTAATTTTAAAAAAATTACAGAAGAATCTTCTGTTATGGTGCTTAATGGTAGTTTAGATCCATGATTTGAGATTCAAATCCAATATAAAACTGGTAAATTTTGCGAAATATCTGCAAATTTCCTAAGCAAGCATAGGATTTTTTCAGATTGTTACCTGGACAATCTAGCTAGCCATCAAATTCCAGTAATTAAATTTTTAGCCATTTTAGCAAAAGAATAAAATGTCTTAATCTGATTAATGCATTAAGCAAAAAAAAATTACTAGAAGAGGAGGTATGTACATTTGCAGATATTATATTCATAATTCAATATTTACTTTAAAAATTTATAAGATTGATAAGTTATTTAAAATGTTTAATACAAATAAGATACAGTGAAGTATAAACACTTTTCAGATTTTACAATTATTATTAAAACAATAATGTTAACATTTCACTCCGAATATGTAGAAGTTTATTTATTTATTTTCTCTCATAAAATTTTACAAGTCTGTAAGGCAATATATTTACTTACTAATTATGTGAATTTTTTTTAAATGAGAAATGTTTTTAATTAAATTTCTTAATGCATTTCTTTCTTTTAAACTATTACTAATAAAATGTTTTAATTATTCTTTGATTAAGCATTTCATTTTTTTTTCTTCTAGAAGTTAGAGAATAAATCTGAGAAGTTTGGCAAAATAGTTATTTAAAAATGTTTAATTTCTACACGGTAAAATGTTAGTATATAATTGCCAATAAACATCACATGATCACTATTTCTTATGAGTAGCAATACATATAGAGTTTTGCCTCTTTTAGTATATAATTGTAAGAGATTCGAGTTTTAAACACTTAAACAAGTCTGCTGAAGACAGTAAATGAAAAACTACCCCGTTAGAAGTACTATTTCCAATTTCATAAAAGTACCAAACTCTCCACGCAATAGTAAAATAGTGATCGTGTGATCAGAGCCTTTCAGAAAAAATGCAAGGCCCAGGCTAACTAATATTTTAGAGGCCCTTCAAAATTTAAAATAAGAATATGGGGAGAGAGAAGAAACAAGTTTTTACTTACAGGGCCGAAAACAGGACTCCGAGAGCAGTTAGTTAGGAGTCGCAGAAATGAGCTAGCAGATCATATCTAGATAGCACTTGGATAGGGTAGATTCACTCTAGCATTATTAGTACTGTAAAACACTGTTAGCACAGAACTGACTAACAGGGGGCTGAGACTATTAATTCTGCAGTCACTGACAGCTGCAGTCACTTAAGTCGCAATCATCAAATTGGAACATCACCCATAAATTGGCTTACATTTTTGACTCATGGTATGCCTGCTTGGAAAAGTTTTTCTCGAGTATTGGAGGGGGGGGGAATCTACTGTAAAATTAAGGTCATTCTATGAGCCATGACATCGCTTGGTCTTTTCCTAAATATTTGTTTAACATATTGAGTTGCCAAGTTGAGGCCCTTAATATTGTGAGGAGGCGTGGGGCAGCTAACCCTTCTCCCCCCCCTCTGATTGGCCCTGCACGTGATATTTCCAATTCAGTTATCACTGAGTATCTACAGTCAAGAAAACAATAATATATAGTATAAAAATAGATACTAGAAATGTAAGGGCTTCAAATAAACCAGAAAAGATGGTGAATTTATTACCAGAGATGAAAAGTCAAAGGTGGTATTTAAAAATATATGAAATAAACTGATGGACTTTGATGAAAAGAACAAAAAAATACTTATTTTAAAGGAGTAGAAGATATAATGGAATACGTCTAAAAACAAAAGAGCTTTATAAATAAAATTTATATATATCGTATAAATATAAATTATTGGGGGTTGGGATATCAACAATTGCAAGAGATCTGATTGTTATTCAACTGTAAATGCTAACGATGAATGAATAGAAAACATTTTAAAAAATCAAACAATTAATTAAAAACAATATAAAAATAAATAGAAAATATAATTACAAATTAAAAAAAAAAAATAAGGTAAAAAAATTAAGCTTTTGTAGAGAAAGTAGCATAGTAATAATAAATATATGGTACTTAATGTTCATTTCACTTTTACAATCATCATACGCTCATGTATGATCTTGCAGTTTCTCAATGATAACATACCGAGACACAAATAAACCATTATCAGTAGAGATATCTCTTAATCCAAATAGAAGATGGCAACAATTACATATTTATACAGAATAACATTATATTTTTTAATCACCATCAACCATTGTCAATCCACTGCAGGATGAAGGTCTCTCCAAGTTCAATCCATCTTCTCCGATCTTTAGCTTCTCTTCTCCACCTCACCCCTGCACACTTTCTTATTTCATCCATCCATCTCACATGTGGTCTCTTTCTGGGTCTTTTACAATCTCTTGGAATCCAGTTTAAGGTTTCAATTGTTCATGTATTATCATCTCTTCTAGCAATATGTCCAACCCAACTCCTCTTCAGTCTTTAATTTTTTCAATAATGTTAGTAACACCTGTTTGTTCTCTTACCCATATATTGCAATTTTGATCCCTTCTTGTTACTCCCGACATGCATCTCTCCATACTTCTTTGAGTGATCTGTCTCTGTATTGCTCTCTCAGATTCTAAGTAAAAACTGGTAAAACACATTTATTAAAAACCGTCCTTTCCAAAAACATAGGCATATTTCCTTTTAGTATGAAGTTATTTCTACCAAAAGCACTACAACCAAGTTTAATTCTATGATTAATTTCATCCATTATGTTTCCATCTGTATTAATAATCTGACCAAGGTATTTGTAACTGTTAACTTTTTCTAACTCATCATAGTCAATCTTTATTTTCATATTTTGAGAAAATCTATTTAAACATTACTTTAGTCTAGTCCTACTTTCATCTGATAATGCCTGCAATATTTCCTGCAGCTCTAAAGCATTATTTGCAAAAACAACTACATCATCTGGAATCTAAATGACTTAAATAATCTCCATTTACTTTCACTCCTTTAGCTTTCCATTTTAATCCACAAAATACTTCTTGCAGTACTGCTGTAAAAAGTTTTGGAGATATGGAGTCACCCTGTCTTACACCCTTTTCAATGTTGACTTTCCCAATATCATTATGTAATCTAATTGTTGCTATTGCATTTTTATAAATATTCTTTAAAATATAAAAATATCCTGGATCTACACTTTGATGATCCAATGCTTTAATCACTGAAGAAATGTTTATAGAATCAAATGCCTTTTCATAATTTACAAATCCAAAGTATAATGGCAACTCATATTCATTTATCCTTTCTATAACTTCTCTTAATACCTGGATATGATCTATTTTACTAAAACCACTTTTAAATCCAGCTTGTTCTCTTGGTTGGTGGAAATTCAATGTTCTCTGTAGACGAATTGTAATCATCTTGGTAAAAATATTGTATAAAACTGATAAAAGGCTGATAGATCTGTAATTTCTAATATCTTTTTATCACCTTTTTTAAATATTAATATTAATACTGCATTCTTCCAATCATCTGGTACATCTTTATCATTTAGACATTTGGTATATAACTTTCCTAAAAAAAATTATATTTCTTCACCTGCTTCTTTTAATATATCAATTATAATTCCATCATTACCTGGAGCCTTTCCTTTCTTCATATATTTAATTACATGTCTCACTTCTTCATTTAAACTTCTGGGCAATTCGGCAAATGTAATAGATTTAGGAGGAACTTGTTCTTTATTACTATATAATTCTTGATAAAAGTCTTCTACCATGATGTCATCTCTCTTTTTAATAATAATTCCATCTTTTTTTTCTTATTGCAGAAATAAATTTCCTACCAATACCAAAATGTTGTTTTACACTCGAGACTTTTATTCTCTTCTACAGTCTCCTTGCTAGTTCACAGTTATACTTTCTTATATCCTTTTCAATCCTTTCCCACACCATTTTACAAAATTCGAGATATTCAATCCTTTTTAATGCATCATTTTTGTATATCTTCATGTTCCTTCTTTTCTTCATAAATTCTCTAGTCTCAGTAAAAATTTTATTGGTCAATTGCTGCTTTTTTCTACCAGCTATCTTGGTTGCAGTTTTTAAAAGTGTATCAATTATTTTCATATTAATTTCATTCAAATCTGAATCATGTTCAAAATCTATTAATACTTGAAACCGATTTGTAAGTTCTAATTTAAATTCATTAGAATGTTTCTGAAGATTAGAAATATCAACTGTAAATATTGTTTCTCTTAATAACTTTTGTCTCTCTAGTTAGGAACATTAAAATCTTGAAATATGTATTTTCTGTTAGTCAAAGTATAATCCAATTCTGCTGTACCTTCATTTGGATGCTTCCATGTTCATTTCCTTTTAACATTTTTCTCAAAAAAGAATTCATAATATAAAGTTTTTCTTTTTCTGCAAACTCCACAAGTCGATGTCCTCTCTCATTTCTATTACCATAACCAAAATTACCTACAGCACTTTCATCTTTCATTTGTTTACCAATTTTCGCATTGAAGTCTCCCATAACAAATTTAAAATGTTGTTTACTCTGATCAAAAGCCTTTTGTACATTCATACAAAAATCTTCTACTATTTCATCACTATGAGAACTTGTTGGTGCATAAACCTGAATTATCTGCATTTGGTGTCTGTTATTAAGTTGTATAACTAATCTTGTCACTCTGTCCGATACATCATCAATCTCCACAATGTTGTTCTTCCACTTTTTATTTATAATGAATCCTACTCCACTTGTATTTCCAATATTTGTACCTTTATAATAGAGTACATGTCCACTTTTTAAATCAATTGTCTCTTCACCTTTTCTTCTAACTTCACAAAGTCCAATAATGTCCCATTTAATATAAGACTGTTCTACTAATTCTTGCAATCTTCCTTCACTTGAAAGTGAACTGCAGTTATAAGCACCTAAATAAAAAGTCATCATCAAATGGCAACCTGAATCTACAATCAGAGGATTCTTAGCACCCTCTGCCTGTGGCCACCAACCGCTGCCTTGGTTGGTGACTTTACAGCCTCCTAGGAATAAGGGCCATGATTTATTTTTGTCTGTCATAATTGTATATATCTATTGGAAAAATATCATTTACACAAACATTCATTCTGCCATACCAGGCAACTGAGAAGAAAGACCACGGTGTTCCTTAATCTTAAACTCAGAGATAAAAAGCCAATAAACTCACCACACTGGCTAATGTGTGTTGGTGAGCAGCCCATCCATGTCCATATACTATATGAATAATAACAGCTGCAATGACAAGAATGTAGGAATTTGCCCTGCTCAGTTCCTTTAAGGCCTCCAAGAGGAATCAAAGGGTCTCCTTTCATTTAATACAAAATCCTTTCTGCAGCCATTTTTTTTAATACTTATCTCTAAATTAAGGAAACATACAGAAATACAGACAACTTTTTTTTAGAAAAAGTTATCACTATCTTTGGACATCTTCCATTTTACATGCACACACACACAAAAACCCATATAAAATTAAGCAATACTAACTACACACTGAGAGCTAAAATAAAGTCATTAGCCAAAAGATTATAGAAAAATTACTGATCAAGTAAATTTAAATATTAACTACATATTCATTATTATAATTAATCTAAATTTTAATGGACTATTGTACTAATCTTAAGACAATTATCTCGATTAAATCAAGTAGTGATAAATTCCATGACCCACATAAAACCCCAGCCCTAGTCAACATAACCAGCTCTATCATTACGCACAATATGTCTAGGTCTTCTAAGTTGCTATAATTGATCCAATCTCATTCAAAAATGCTAAAATAGCATCTAAAATTTAAAACTTCACATACATATCTTCTTTAAGAAAGACAATATCTTCATCTTTAATCTATTTATTCTCTTTCGATAATATCTCAAAATCCTTATCAGTTGCAAATACTACGTAATATTTAATCATAATTACTGTCATCAATATAAAGTCTCTGTCCCGATTTAATACAATCCCAGAAAACTAAAATTTATTTATTAACTCCTTTTACTAATTAAATCTTTTTTTCCAGAAATGCACTACCATAAGTATTTTACATACTTGTAAAAAAAAGATTATTTTGTTTTTAAACTTTAAAAAAAAATTCTGAGCATACTCCATGACTGAAATTTGTGATTTAAAAACAAAGGTAGTCATGGAGGTACCGTACTGCTGCCATCAGATGGCGCTGTGACACCATCAACAACTGCCCGAAGCCTGCAAGTGATAAATTTATATACAAAAGTGGCTGAAAATTGACAAATTTTATGATAGAATTACAATTTAATAGAAGAAATAAATATCTGTAGTATTATTTTTCATATACATAAAAATAAGTTGCTTAAAATTACTTAAAATTTATTCTCATATCTAAAACCTCTTTTTATTTTCAACCATTGACAGCCTCTTGCGAAGTAAATATATCTATAACATTTCTCCAAAGTGTAAAGTCCTTTCATATGTCAGTCATCTAACAAACTTCCTTATTTTATTCTACCACTTCAAAGCAAATATCTTCTGAGGTGCTACTCTCTTGGCAGTCAAATGAAAATTGCTCTAATCCGTAAAATATCAAATCTTGTTTAGTGATTAACCTAATGCTATTTAATTTTTTTAGTTTTTATAATTCCATCAGCAATACCTGCCAACATTCAATTGTTTGCCTATTCCCACAATTCTCTATTATTTATAATCTCTTTTTATTTTAGGAAGCATAAATAACCAAATTTTAATTATTTTAATCCTTGCATTTATTTCTTAAAGCTATTTTATCTTTTAATATTTATTTACTCCATTTTATTTGCTTTAGTAATATCATCTAAACCAATAAAATATAATTCCATTTTTCCTTAATAACTATAATGTCCCGAGGTATTATAAATTTATTTAATGTTAATATATATTTCAATACTTTTTTTTCTAACTAACTGAATATAATTATCAAATTATTTACTTTGATCTAGATATTAGTGCAAAAATAACATTAACAACAAACCTATGATGATTTAGATAACTTCAACCAATTTTATTGATGAAATACTGTGTTTATCTAGTCTTTAATCCATTTTCAAAATGAATGAAACTAAAATATAAGAATGGTCGTTCAGATTCATTATATCTTTGAATTATTTCATTTACTATTTAAGATTGATCCACGATACTGATTTTTTAGTTGGAAAAAAAATTCAACTTTTCTTTACATTTTCCAAGTAAAATTTGAGTAAAAAGTTTATAAAAAATAGATAATCGATTGAAAGATTTATAATTTCTTAAAACTACTCTATTATTATTATTTTGTATAATCAATAAGTGCATTATTCTAGTTATTAAGAATATTGAAGCAATATTTTTACTTATTCGTTAACAGCAATTATTCAGTTATTATACCCTCGTTCCTGATGACTTTCCTACTAGAAACTATATTTCACCTCTATGATTAATTAAATCTGGGATTTCATATACATTTATTGAATTCATTTTCTGTTTATTAAGAAAAGTATTATTTCTACATAAAGAGAGAGAAAAAAGGTTTACTTTTTTTACAATCTATGTTCCGTCTAATTATTTTAAAACCAAAATATGATCTCCCATATTCAAAATATTTAGTGTTAGATGTTTTCTTTTCTCCAAATAGTTTTTGAATTAAATTGAAATTAAAGAAGCAAATGTATCACAATCATCTATTTCCATTTTGAAAATTAAATCCATATTTCATTTGATTTATTTCTTTCATTAAGATTTCACATCTATGCAGGATTTTTTTTTATTTTGTTGAGTTGTTTTTTTTTTGCTAACCACATGTGATGATTTTGCTCATAATTTGGAATTTGTTAAGTTCTTAATAGGAAAACCCCCCCCTCTCTCTCTCTGATATTTGTTTAAGTTCTTTTCTTTGTTTCACATTATTTCAACAGATTTCTTTATCTCATTTATACATCCCTTGGAATTTAGTTTAAGAATTAATATCCCCAACTATTGTTATCATTTCTAGTAACATGGCAATCCAACTTCTCCATTTCAAATTCTTACTACTATAATATCAATAACATTTAGTTTGTACTCTCATCCATATATTTCCCTTTGATCAATCTTTATACACCCAATATAAATCTCTTTGTACTTCAGTGAATGGCTTACAGCCTCATACTCTATTTCTATTATATTAAGTGTCTAATATAGGTACTAGTAAAATACTTTCATTAAAGTGTTTTTTATCAAATATAAAGTTATATTTCACAATAATGTTACATTATTTCTACCAAAAAATCATTCAAATTTATGAATAATATCCTTCATTACATATTTATGGCTAACTTCCTCAATCACTACTATCAATCTTTCTTTTTTCATTTTTTGAAAAGTTGTTAAACAGTATTTTTTTTTTAGAATTTATCTTTAGTCCTTTTTTTCTTTCATCTGAATGTTCTTATAATAATTCCTGAAAGTCTAAAAAATTATTTGAAAAGGTATTGGTAATCTTATCAATTGTAAAATTTAGATGATTTTAATAATTTTTATTTATTTTTATTGATTTACTTTTCCATTTTAATTCACAAAATACTTTCTATAAAACTGATGTAAAAGTCTTGGAAATGGAATTTCATTAATATTAATCTTCTTAGTATAATCATATAACGTAATCATTATAGTTACATTTTGATAAATATTCTTCAGAATTTGATAACATCTAGGAGTTTATATCTTGATAATCCAAAGTCACAGTGGAAATGCTTACTGAATCAAATATACTTTTACAATCTACAAATTCAAAGCAAAATAATCCTTTGTATAATTTCCTTATTACTTGAATGTGAGGTACCTATTACGACTTTATCTTATTTTTTTTAGTGAGTACAAGATGATTTTATTTAGAACTCGTAAAAAATAAATAACTTTAATTTCTAATTCTTCCAATCATCTATTATAATCTTATCATTTAGATTTTAATAATTCCTTCACTTCTGTAATTTTTCAGTTTCTTATAGACTTAATTACGCATTTTACCTCTTCATTTAAAATATGTGGAATTTCAAAAAATGCATTAATTGTATAAGATACTTTGGCTTCTTGTTTTCTTTTTGGTCATACAGTTCTTTTTAGAATTCTTCCACCCAATCCATGACATTAAATTCATTTTTAATAATGAAGCCATTTTTTTTATTTTAATTGTGAAAATAATTTTTTCCAATACCAACATGTATGCTTGACACTTTCATTATCCCTTATTTCACACTAACTCCTTTTCAAATCATTTTATAGAATTCCAGACATTCAATTCGTCTAAAGAAGTCATTTAAAAATATTTTACCCAATTGTTTTTTGGGGAACACATTGCCTAGTTTCAATTGAAAATTATTATTTTTTGTTTTAGCTATCAATAGATATTCTTTAGTAGAATAGTTTTTATTGACCATATTCAAGTACGAATCATTTTCGATATCTACTAATATTTTTAAATGATTTGCAAATTCTATCTTAACTTCATAGATGTGTTTCTGAACATTGAAGATACTAACTATTAATAATATTTTTTTAAAATAGCTTTTGTCCCTTTAGCTTTAAATTTAAATACTTTTTACATCTCACTAATTAATAATCACTTCCTGTGTAGAATCTATTAAACATATTATGCTCTTGAAAAACATGTTTTCTGCTACTCAAAATATAAATCCAAACTTTTTTTATATACTTCCACATATACTTCTGATTGAATTTTTTCCCCAAAAAATCTACAATGTGCAGACTTTCCTTTCTGCAAATTCCACATATCTATATATTTTCTATTTCTGTATCCATATATAAATTTACCCACAACATTTTCATTTTTTTTTTTTCAACCGTCTTCCAATTCCAGTATTAAACTTTCTCATGATAATTTTAAAATGTTTGGTCTGATCAAAAACATTCTATACCATTTATATACAATTCTACGTCTCCAAAATTAAAGCTTGTTGAAGCATAAATCTGAATTATCTGCATTTGATTAATTTAATAACTAATCTTGTCAATCTATCTGAAATGTTATCAATCTTCACAATAGTGTTCTTCCATATATTATTTATAATAAATTACAAGTCCACTTTTTTAAACCACAAATGTCTCTTCACCTTTCCCTCTAACTTCAGAAAGTAAGACAATGATTTATTTAATATAATTTAATTTTTCCAATTCATGTAATTTTACCTCATTTGAAAATGAATCACAGCTGTAGTAGCATAATCTGGTACTTCTAGATATTCATCACATTAGCCATTAACAATTGCTTTGGTTAATGACTTGTACCCTCTGAGATAATTAAGTCTCATTCAAACATATATATATACCTTTCAAAAAATAACCAATGTATCAATTAAAAATTATCAGACATATGGAAAAGAAAGATCATGGTATTTTCTTCATCTTAAACTCGAGAGTTTAACTATGCTGTCGATGCATACTAATGAGTTCATCCATATTTGTTTGCCATATGATAGTTACGACTAGAACCATAAGAAAATATGGAATGGATATTAACAATTTTCCCTAATCAGTTCCTTTAAGATCTAAGAGAAAAATCAAAAAAATCTCCTTTCAGCTAATAACTAGTCCTATTTTATAGTTATTATATATAAATATAAATATGCTATATTCCATTTTAAAAATTGTTTAAGAAAACTAAAAGATAATACAGTATATACATCCTATCTAAACATTATTTTCTATAAATTTGACCCCTGTTTAGAATAGGTTATTCATTTCATTATTCTTCTACAACCAATTACAGTGAGTGACAGCATCCCTATATCAATAGTGCACCTTTTTTAACTTGCGATTCCCATACTCAGTCTAAAATTTTATGCGATCCATTATATGTTAGTAACATCCTATTATAAGCATATAAGGATAGTAATAATAGAAGTCATTTTACTACATACAAACATATATCTTCTTCCTTGCTATTATCTTTATCATTTTCTGAATGTTTGGTTTTTATTACCGATTTATCCATTAAAAATTTTAAATCATATATATATAAAAGAGAAACAGGATTTAAATAATATTTAATTGTTTACCTTGGGACAAAAAATAAATATGATAAATGTATAATAATACTTGGTTCTTATTAGATCTGTTGGTAAGTAGTAATTACAAATTTTTTAGCCTGTTTTAAAAAATGTCTGCATTCAAGAACATAGTACCACATATCAATGTTAGGAGGATATTAGCACTAAGAACAAGAGAAATAAAAGGAATATAAGCAAAGAGCCATTATGATGTGCTGTTTATGCAAAGCAGATTGGAATATAAAGAAATAAGTGTTTAAACACAAAAGTGGTCAGACACACAATGACTTGAATGGTTTCCATGTATTTTTTAATAGTGGTTAGGTTTACATTTTTTCAATTAAAAAATTATTATCCACCATGCAAATTCAAAATTGTCACATTCACCAACAATTTTTTTGCAACCCTTTGAGGGGTCGTGACCCACGGGTTGTGCATCACTATTCTATATTGCATTACATCTGCCATTTTGTGCTAACATTTTTATAATAATAAAAAATTTATAATTTTATAAAACACAGAATACTTTGCAGAAAAAAAAAACAATAATATTTTTACATGGGGAAAAATGGATCTTTTTAAAAAGTTTGAAAACCACATAAATATCAATTTTGCATAATAATAATGAAAAAACTTTAGTTGTTTTTATTTCTATATTAATACTAAATAACAATTCATAAATATCTATGGCTATTACTATTCTAAAAAAAAAAAAGGAGAGAAAGGGAGAAAAAAAACTACTCTAGAAATGAATTTTGTGATAACTACACAAACCAATATGTGCACCCCAAACATATCCATATATAGAACACGGTGGTCCATGTTACTGTCTCTGTTTTCTCAGGAGAGAACTTTTCTTTCTAAAATACTTCAAAACATTACATATAATTGCAGCTCTAATGTATTCTATTCTTTGCCATATCTTTCCAATGAAAACAACTGATATTGCACTTTTTTAGAATGTCTTCATCGTAATCTTTAAAACGTTGAGGGAGCCTAACTCTTCCATGAAAACCATGGTCAAGTTCTCCGTAATATGCCCTTTTAGGAAGTCTTCTATTATTCATTAGTTTTACATGTCGAATATAATGAAAATGTGATTTTATAATAATGGACTTAATAGTATCACAATCAACAAGATGGATAACATTTATTGGTTTGATTATTTTGCCATTCCATTTTTAAATTTACATGGAGCATTGTTAAATAAAACTTTTCTAATGCCTTTCTATTGCACTGATAGGGTATCCTAGTTTCATTTCCATACAATAAATTGGGTAAAATAACCACCATATACAGCTAACTTAGTTGCAGTAGTTATTTCCATATGATGGAATACTCTCAAAAGCGATAGCAACACATTGGAGTCTGTATTGTACCTCAACATCTAAGCCAATTTTCTAATTATAAGACTGCCCGGTATTTATACTGATTTACAATCCCAAGTTAATAATTATCCAAGCTATAAGTGATTGAAGATTTTTCTTCTATTACTGGTTGGTAAAGAACTTGATTTTTTTGAACATTAAATCAAAAGTTTTTATATATTGCATTCAAAACATTAAGAACTTTCTGTAAATCATATTTTGAACTGAAAAAAAATAGACAATTATCACCATACTGTAAATCCAGAATCTAAGAAGTTCTGGTTCTCGCTTTTAATCAATTGAAATTAAAAATTCTGCCATCAAATCTATATCCTATCTTGATCCCTGTTTGTTTAAGCCATCTACAAACAATTCCAAAGCCGACTGTCATAAAAATTAAAAACGATATTGGAGCAAGTGCACATCCTCAGCTAATACCAGTTTTCATTTCAAATGCCTCAGAATTTTCACTTGGTGGATATCCAGCTAATTTCAAACGATGTCATAGAACTGTCATATTACTAAAACAAATATCTTGAGCAAATCAACAAGATGCAAATCACTTCTTTGTCTGTTAACAAAAACTATGTCCGATTATCTAAAACCATACTGAGTCTCTGGTATCCATTCATTTATAACTGGAAGTAACCTATTCAACAAAATTCTTAAAAAATTGTCTTTGCTGTAGTAGGTAATAATATTATTCCCCCAATAATTACTGTAATCTTATCTATTTGTTTTTAAAAATTGGTCCAATAAAAGCTTCCTTAAGATTGGGTGGCACAGGTCCATATATTCCTAAAAAAAATTCCAATATAAGAACTGCCATATTTTAAAACTTCTCCAAGTATTTCATCAGGACTTGCAGCCTTTCGATTTTTAAGACGACAAAAAGCTGTTTTCACTTCAATAAGCTATGTATTTGTCAAAATCTAAATGAGATAAAATGGATATCTCATTAAAAGTTACCGTCTCAATTCTTGTAAGATTATTTAAAAGATGATTAAAATATTCATATCTGTTCAAAATATCACTGTCATCATATAAGAAAATGTCAATGCCGGATTTAATAAGACTATTATGCTGTTTCTCAGATCCATATGTTGATTTCAATGCATCAAAAAATAAATCTAAAATGATCAAGATCAGTGAAGGTTCTAACACTTCTTTGCAGCTTTAATCCACCAATCATTTTAAACCTTCTTGTCAGTCGTTGAACTTCTTCTTCAGTTCTTTTATATTTATTATGCAATTCTAGCGAGCAGAAAATGCTTTGTTTCCTTTTAATTAAATTACTACTAATAAATTCATTCTCAGAAAAACAGTCAGGATACTTTTTAGTGAACCCAAGAATGGACTTACTTGTATTTACAACAAACTCTTTAAAGAGAAGTCCATGCCTTCAGTAATATGTCAGTCCTAAAGGTTCAAATTGGCAATTTTAGTAATTAAAAGCTGTTGAAATTTATATGTACCGATTCATCTAAAGAACGAACATCAATTTTCTTGCAAATATGATTGGAATAATATCTATTTTTTTAATGCACCTATCATTTTAATCTTGGAATTTAATAATCTATGACCTGGCCAACAATCTATGCTCGAAAGTACTCACATTACATGAACTTCTCTTACACTGACCCTTAATTATAATATAATCTATTAAATACTATTGTTTTGAGTATGAAAGCATCCATATCCTTCATAGCAGTTTCTATCTAACAAAGTGTTTGTGATAATCAATCTATGTTTGTGCATAAATTCAATAATACAAATCTTTGGAATTTACAATACCAATATCATTATTACCAATAACTTTTGGCCTAAGTTTACTATTTATAGCAACATGTGCATTAAGGTGTCCAAAAAAAAAAATTGACCTTTTAATGGTATTGCTGCAATACTGGCATCCAACAAGGAATAAAAAGATGTCCTGCTCTGAATTTTTTGAATCTAAGATTGGAGTACAGGCACAAATAAAATGAGAGCTAGTACCACTTGAAAGGCATGTTTTTAACACGATTAGCTGTTTATTGATACAACAAGAAATGTCCAATATTAGAAGATACTAAATTAGGCTTTACAGCAAATCCACAACTTGCATTTCTTCTTTCAAATTGCCTTTCCAAAAAAAAATTGTATCCATCTGTTCTATTAAATTTCCCTCCTCTGGGGAACAAGTTTCATTAAAAACAGTCGTATCAATCTAACAATCAATGCAGTCCTCCATTCTGGTCTTGAAGAGTTTGTATCACAAAAATGTTTGCGCATTCCATGTACCTATATTTAAAAAAAAGATATATAATACTTACCTTTGGTACCACTGCCTCTTGCTTTACTGTTTATGACTGATATTATTATTACTATTCTTATTATTCCTACTGCTGAAATGAGTAATCCACCAGGTGTGACATTTTAGCCAGAATGTGTGAGAAATACCATTTTTAGACATTTTCCAGACCCTTTCACTTCCATGATAGGCAGAGGGATTCCTAAATAGGACTGCCTAAACACATCTCTGCCAGCTGAAACTCCTGTCTCACTGGAATCTAGTCCAAAACTGACCCATTAGTGATAGTATTGCTGCAAGAAAATATCCCAACTAAGGACTGCCAGCCTACTAAGCTTGTTCCTCGCATTTACTTTAAATAATTCTCAAGGGGTTGTACTGAAAAAAATGAAAAAGGAAATTGGGTCAGAAATGTTCTGTGCATAGTTAAAGACTAGAAATATTATTGAACAACCCATAAGACCATTTCCATAATTAATATAAACCAATGACCAATGGCATGAGAGACTCACAATGATTGGGTCTACAAAAACATAAGTGACTGAACAAGGATAAGAGGACTACAGAAAAGAATGTAGGTATCAATAACAATACCTAGACTTTGATGAACCAACAACCTTTCCTACATGACAGCAAGAATGCTTGTTTGGGCACTGTTTATTTATTATATATAACTGGCCTTCATATCTAAAAGCCATTCCACTATCGGCCACCATTTCAATTTTTAATGGCATGTTCCCAAATTCCAAATCCTAAATCTTATTATTAGTAACAAAGTCCCCTTTATCAGCAATTTCAACATCTGTAGATTCATTAATCCATGAAATTATCTGAAATTTGTAAATATGAATTCATATATTTCATGCATGTGTAAGCCTGTATAAACAGAATCATAAATTATCCCTTATTTAAACATGTTGAGCATCTAGCATTCACTCGGTCAATTTATTACTGTAATATTTTGTTCATAACTGAATTTATTGCGCTTATTTTATAACTAGTGTTAGTGTCTTAATGTGCTTAATTTTATATTAAATTATATCACAAATTGTATAACACATTAAAATATAGATAAGGTTTAATATTATTAGTGGTTTCGAGCATCCATATCATGGATTGAAACCAAAAGGCTGCAAATATCCTAAAAAGAAAATATTTTGTTTTAGACTGTTTTGCATTAATCTTGTTATTCGACAGCTCTTCATGTAAAATTTAAAATATACATATATTTAAACTTTAGTTTTGTTTAATAAGATAATTAAAATACAAAATTCAAACATGATGAAATAATTATAAATCGTACTACACCTGATAAGAAATTGCTGGCCATAGCCCGGATGAAATCCCCTTCAATATACAAAAACAATCACCATATAAAAAAGAAACAAATTAAGGATTTCAAGAGGGCTTAAATTACATTTATCTCTAGATATAGATATTTAAGAAAAGTCATCATATTAAAAAATTAAATGTTAATTATCTATTTCATTTCATTGAAAAAAAGAAAAAAAAATTGTCACTTCAAAATATGGTATATACATACATATTGTTTTAGAAGACAAAAATAAAATAAATTTTCAAAAAGTAAGTCATAATAGCAACAAACAATAATAATAAGCTATAATATACATCAACTCATTCATTATTTTCCCGAAGGTTTATGATGATGGTGTTCTAGTTGTATTTTTATATTGGACTATTTCCACCATCTAATATAAGTATCGACTGTCTTTAGAAAAAGTTAACTTTATTTAAATTTTCCAATTACATTCAATGGTACACAGATTACTATATGCACAACGTTTCAAGAGGTATTATTCTTCCTCTTTTTCAGGTGTAGCTGGTGTAACCAATGATAGTATGAGCAAGGGAATCTAATCTGGGCCCTTAGATTCTTAAATATTGAATTTTAAGGTAATGCTCTAACCGAGCTATCTTGCCAGCAAAGTTTTAAAATTCAGTATTCAAGAATTTGGTCCAGGTTCAGTTCCTTTGCTTGTATTGTCACCGGTCGTCGGGTCAGCAACACCTGAAGAAGGGGGGAGTCCATTTAGAATATTTAAATAAAGTTAAATTTTTCTAAAGACATTCAATACTTAAATTAGATAATGGAAATAGTCCAATATATAAATACAAATATACTAATTTATCCTTATTAAAATTTAATTAATACAATATGCAACTCATTATAATTATTACAAGTAAGAATTTCATTAAATACACATTTATATTATTTTCAAACTGATATTTTAAACATTTCCAATATTTTTACATTTAATTTATTATGCTAGATTTTTTTTTTTGCTGAAAATGTAAAAACAATTATACATTGTGAGAAGTTTAGAAGAAAACTGCACAATTCGTTAACTATTGTTATGTAAAAAAAATTATAATGGGTCATCAATTAGGAAGAATGGGCGTGTATACCAAAACATGCATCAGTTGAAATCTTAAAGTGGATTCCAAGAGACTGTAAAAGACCTAGAAAGAGACCACATGTGAGATAGATGGATAAAATAAGGAGGTGTGCTGGGATGATGTGGAGAAAAGAGGCTAAATATCAGAGAAGATGGATTGAACTTGGTAAGACCATCATCCTGCAGTGAATTGCTAATGGTTGAAAATGATGATGTATAAGTACATATATATGCAATTATATATTTGTAACAATAATAAATAATACTGAAATTAATATAAATGTACACTATAACAATGCAGACTTCTGAAAGATCTATAGATAATAGCAGGGGATCTGCATTGTGAAAATGTTCCATGATTTTTGCATGGTTATCTTATTAATGACATGTACCTGATTTTAGTATTTATTGATACCCCTTATCACATATTATTTTCATTGACAGAATGCAATAATATAGGGTATATTATCTTTCAGTATTGCCTTGTAACACTGCGGATAAACATAGAATTGCATTATGATGTCAAACATAACTGATGTATATTAACAGTAACATTGGTAATTTCACCACTTTAAATATGTATGCATGTGATTTTGTAATAAATAATATGCATCTATAATAACTCAATTAGATTACTCCTTTTCTTAAATATGAATATAAAATAAATAGTGAAGGTACACTAATCTGGAAAGATTATAATTTATTAGAAAAATTTGCAGCTTAGCACTGCTTTCAACCAGATCGATCATATTCATAGAACAAATATATGTTGATAAAAAAATCAAGACAGATGTCACATGACTTAATTTAATAAGCTTGTAATTACAAATGTTATATATAGAGCTCACAAAATAAGCTCTTAACAAGCTTTGAGAATATCCTCAACCCCAGACTGGTTTCTGCTTCTGGTGTCGTCAGTGAGGTGCCAGGATATTCAAGCATTAGATTAAAAATACCAGGACAAGTCCAGCACTTTATTTAATGTATAACTATTGAGTAGAAAATCTGAAATTGTCAGACATCCATGTCTTCCAATCCAGCTATCTAACTCAAATAGCAATACAGGACTGAACTAAGTTCAGACATACCATATTTAATAGCTTTAGCAATATAAAATTGCCAAAGTCTTAATAGCCAAAAATAAAATGATAAAAAATCAAGTCAGATGTCACATGACTTAATTTAATAAGCCTGTAATTACAAATGTTATATGTGGCTATTTGAGTTAGATAGCTGGATTGGAAGACATATGGATGTCTGACAATTTCAGATTTTCTACTCTATAGTTATAGATTAGATAAAATGTTGGGCTTGTCCTGATATTTTTAATCTAATGCTTGAATATCCTGGCACCTCACTGACGACGCCAGAAGCAGAAACCGGTCTGGGTTAAGGATATTCTCAAAGCTTGTTAAGAGCTTATTTTGCGAGCTCTATATATAACAAATATATATTTATGTAAATAGAATTTATAAGTCAAATATTTTAAATACAATATTTATATGATAATGCAATGCTTTCTTGTTTAGGGTGTCGTTATTACTTGCAATAAACCATGCCTCTTTATATGTATCTATAATATTTATTTGATTTACTTTGTACATAATCATTTTCAAAATTACATTTTTTATGTTATTTTTTTATTCATTTTAGTTTCCAGGTAATTTAGAATTACTTCTATTAGTATATGACTTCAGAACTATTTGTTAAAAAATATGATGATCTTTTATAAATTCTTTGGTTTTCTCCCAACATTAAGTTGAATAGTGCATACATTGCATTATTAGAAGCCATATGCAGAAGGAATCAAAAATGAGTACTGAGTAAATGGGAAAGGTTTATCCTGAATGAGAAAAACCTTAGCAACATTTACTTCCCTTTTGTACAATTTATCTTTGTAAGTGGGATTTATGTTACAACATAGATCCTGACTTTACAAACCATATAGCAAAAAAAAGAAAAATTATCATCCATCCAAACTTTCGAAAAAAATAATTAATTTTATATACCTATAAAATTATTAATATTTTCTTAATGATAAATTTTAATTACTATATTAAAGTTATAAATAATACTTCTATAATAAAAATAAATAAACGAAAAACCTCATGAGCATGCGCAGACAGATTTTTGCAGGTTAAGAGTTATGTGCAATTTTTTTTCCAATTGACATAGTCTACTATGTTTATTATACTATAATAATAATAATAATAAAAATTACACTATATAAGCAAATAACGTATATATTATCAATATCAAATATTTAAATTGTCAAAGAGGATATTGCACTACATACAATCCACTAATCTTGAAAATCTTAATATATAATTAGTAATCGCTTATCTTGCATAGGATTCTAAGTGCTCATCTATAAGATAGAAATGACATTTTGTTCTACATTATATTAATTATCGAAAATGTAGCCTCACAGAGAAAGGCAATGCCACAAAAAAACAATATTAAATTAAATGCTTCATTTTTTTTTACACTAGAAAACTTTTCCGATATTTCAAAACAAATTATTAGGATTTAAATTAGGAGTTATTACGATTTATGTTATTTAGAATAACTTCATTTCCCACCATAGATAACAAAATGTAATATCTTTTCAGTTTTATTTTCCATATCAATAATGCCAAACAGATGACATGTGAAAATAATATTTGTTTCTAATCTGGTAAATTCTTGGTCTCAGTATTTGGAGCAAAAAGTCATTATTTCCACATAATAATTGTCTTTGTTGAATGCGGATGTATTTCTATTTTTTAACAAGGTGTCAGAAATATTTTTGAAATTTTTCAGTTTTTCATAGTAGGGAAAACAACAGCTTTAATATGTTTTTGAAAGTATTAACATATTCAATAATTTCAGTTATAGTTTTATTTTCTTATATTTCTAAGTTTATTTCATTAATCCAGTGATTGGGTTATGTCCATATTAAAAGCTAAATCTATTAATCAAACATCAATTCATTAAGTCCAACATATACTTCATCTCTTGATTTTAAAAATCTTCTATTTCTTGTAATAAATCTTTAAATATTTGCAAAAATGCACACAAACTTAGCAAATATCTTCATAATATTCAAATTTGTAGATTTAGATTCAAATTTCTACCTCAAAGAAAATTCTCAATTTTCATGCAGATTACCAAAACATGACGTCTAATCAATATTTTATAACAAAGAGTCTGCTGACGAATAAAGTAATGATATGGAAAAAAATCTTAAAAGTCATCATCTCTAAAACACATAATCATCATCGATTTTCTCTATTCACTGAATATCTCATAAATTGTCAACATCACAACTTTACAAACAAGAATGTTTTTTTCTTTTAGATATTTTTGAAATTACACTAAACGTCTTACGTTTCCTCTTTGGAGGTAATATTGTAAATAATTCTTCTTTCATATTCATGTCTTTAAAAGTGCTTTTATAAAAACGCAATTGAAAAATATCAATTATGTCAGCTGATTCATCAAAGTGTAAAAAAAACAAATACAGTTACTGATATCTCTAATCACTTTTCAATCCAAACACAATTCATAATTTTTATATAAAAGCAAAATTTGTATATCACTAATTGCGTAAATAATTTCATTTTTATTTTTGAATGAATCAAATAATGAATTGCTGACTTACACAAAAGCTGTTTCTATCACTTCTTCATTCATGAAAAGTTTCTTGTGATTTGCTAACACATTACATACAATTGTCGCAGCCTGGGATTTAATTGTAGATTTACTAAAATAAAATTGTTAACCAGATAGTTGTGAATTAAATTGCTTTAACTTTTATTTACATAATTCACTTTTTAAATGAAATAATACAGAAGTATCGAAAAGCCTCAGCAAGCTATATGCAAACTGTCAATAAATGTAAAATGTAGACTAAGCCAACCTATACTTTAGCTTTGATTGTATAAAAGCATACATATTTTCGTGCAGAGTACGATTTATATACACCAAAAAAGAAATTGTAAGCTATTCTAAAATCACTATAACAGAGGAAAAGACAGCCTTATATTTAACAATCTCTTAATATTAAATTAATCTTCGGTTAGTAGATGTAAATATAATCTTTTACCAGCTTAAATATAGATGAAATAATACCCCCAGTGAGCTATATATAAACTGTCAATAAACATAAAATGTAGAATGATAGTTTACATATAGCTCGCTGGGTTTGCAATACTTCCGCATTATTTCATTTCTATTCGAGCTGGTAAAAGATTATAATTACATCTATTAGTTGAAGATTAATTTAATATTAAAAGGTTGTTAAATATAAGGCTGTCTTTCCGTCCACTTACTTATAGTGGTTTCAGAAAAGCTTATAATTGTCTTGAAATTAAGTTAGTATATATAAATCACACTTGGCACATATGGCAGTAAACAGTATGCTTATATATAATCAAAGCTAATGTCTAATTTGGTTCATTTTAGGTTTACTGACAGTTAGTTCGCATATAGCTTGCTGGGAGTTTTCAGTAGCTTCGCATTATTTCATCTATATTCGAGCTGGTAAAAGGTTAAATTTAATTCCCTTTTTAACATATAATCTGTATCAACACTTCTTTGCATACTTTTAAAATGTCTTTCAATGTTATCCATTTTTGGAAATGCCACAGTTGCACATTATATATAACATATGTATTTTGATTTCATCATTGTGAAAAGGTGTTTTCCCATTCTGTATGAAAATTATGTCTTTCTTGTATCTAACTATGATAAAATATTTAAATTCAGTAATAACTGTCATAGCAAAAAATAAAGACAGTAACAATCTTGTGCATTATTCATTGGATTTTTTCGCCAGTCATGTGAACAGCAAATTGTTGCAAATTCAACGCCATCCATCAAGAACTATCTTATGTAAATAAACAGCATATATCTAATGTCAATAAATAGTACAATATTATTAGATTTTGACATATTTCAAATCAAAACACATTTAAAAAGTGACTAAAGTAGATAGTCATGAAACTTGAATTAACAAATTTTGATGATTAGATAAAAATATATTGGAGAGATTACCCCAAAATGTTTTGGTGATCTACAAGTCAACTATGATCAATGTTTCGGCAAACCAAACGTCAACCTATCATTTCTGGTGCTTGAATGTCATATATTTTCCCAAGTAACTATCCAGTGATTACCTATATTAAATTTTTTTCTTTAAGGTAAAAAGATGCATGTTATTATAGTTAAAATCAACATGGGTATGACAATAATATTGCCATCAACAAGGACTTTGAGCATTCCATCATCAGATTTTCAATAATATGAATGGCTGAAGAGTTGGAGGGTGGAGTAGATTGAAGTCTGTCCATTAATGTTTGAAGATTTGCTATCTCAATATAAACTGAGCACTGATTATATGTATGCATGGGAGATGATGATCTGGACCAACTGTTGAGTGCTAGTTCAGCGTAAAATACTTAAATTGAAGATCATTTATCTTTTCACATGTATGTGGACATGTGTATTGGTTGTATAAGATGGAGTGGATAGATGTAGGGAGTATGAAAGTCTGAATTCAAATATATATATATTAATTCTAATATTTTCACAGAAAAAATGATAAATTCATAGTATTATATATATATATAAACTGTACATTAACATAGCTCAATGTATATGTAAACAAAGGGAGTAAATCACTCTCCCCCAGGATATGACTTAAATGTACTTGAAATGTCTGTTTTAGCAGAAAAACCACTGGTAGAAAATTTTTGATATCCGCTAGCAATTGAATGATGTGATGTCTTTGGTTTAATATATGTATATGTTTGTTTATGCTTATTTGATGGGGAAACTTCATATGTACAGTTTAAAACTTTCTTGATTAGACTTATCACATATCTGAAAAAAATCTTGATCTATTCTATTTCCATCAACGTGCATTGCTTATCAAATATATTGAAAAGATGTACAAACATTAGGATAAGACATAGGCTTAACAATGATTTTAGCATCCCTGTATTTTTATGGAAAACATAGGGGAAAAAAAAATTATTTCCAACAACTAAAATTAAAAAAGAACTAAGATATCTTGATGATGACCTCATAGTCAGATTGCTCTTAAAGATTTTCTTAACTTTTTGAAGACTTGGTCATGTTAAAATCCAATTTTACTATACAAAATAGAATATCATAATCAATTTTTTTTATATATTTCACTTAAAAGAAATAAAATTCATTCTTGGTCACGTTATACACAAAAAAACAAATGTGAACAGGAAGATATTTATAATTATCACCCTTTCTGATATCAGAAATATTTACCAAGGTATTTATGTATCTCTATTACAAAGGAAATGTCATTTGGCAATGATTCAGTCTATAATATTACTAATATAACATGTTCATTTAATATAAAAAAGATTTAGTAAATCAGAAAGATAAGTCTGACTTACATACAAGAGGCCATTATCAAAATGGATATGGTTTTAAGAAAAAAAATTATCAAGACTGTTTATAGTTCTTTTAAAAAAATAATAAAGAATTTTCATATCCCAACGATACAATTCCTTTAAATTACCTGGTATTTATATTATTCCATGCTAGGTTTTAACTTTCATACATCTGGCAGATCAATTGTAGAATTAATATCAGGAAAGAAAAACACATTTTTACTATTGGGGGGAATATAATTCATCAGATATTTGCTCATATATTAAATTAATAAGGCATGATATCAATTTTGATAAAACAATAACTCTGGCATAAGTTGACCAATATGACCAAAGATTATTAAACAGATCAATAAAAAAAATTTTAAATGCCTGATAACATGAATAAAAAATATGAATCAGATAAGATCAATTGCTATTCAGACAAAATTATTGGAAGAAAAACCATTTAAAAACTTCTCAACCAATAAAAACTCTTTAGAACAGGAAGACAGAAATGAAGAATTTAAACAAGAAACACATTCTTATACTTTAAAGAGAAAAACTTGGAAGAAACTGTGTTATGATCGCATGAAAAAATAAGCTACATTTTATTTTTTCTATAAAACTGTTTTATGTATTTTTTTATCAGTTTTTGGTCAGATGAATAAAGGAGTCAAAGATTTCTTTCAGGAATTTAGTAAATCTAATCAAATTTAGTAAATCTAATTAAATTATGCAATGATGAAAACTTTTTGTGTATGTGGCATAATTATTTATGTTTACAAAGAAAGGTGTTTGGATGAATCAATTTAATTCTAGCTATGAGAAAGATATCAAATAAAAATTGTATCTAATATATACATATTTCAATTTATTTTAATGCTCTTTATTATTATATGTGATTTTTTTTTTCTTAGTTATATAATAAATAAACCTTTCATATTTTTCTCCCCAGCACAAATGTTATTTTATTTTGAGAAAAAAATATTGCTTTCATGTTATCAGCATATTATTATATCAGTAGAATTAAAAAATGGCCAACTTTAAAAAAGAGCAGATATTTTATAAAAATCAATATAGTGAATAATTGCTTGCTTACTGAAGTGAAAGGTATAATTTAATGATGATCGCTATGGTAAATTCTCATATTATGAGTCACCATATGAGATGATGACAGTGTGTATTTACAAAATCAAAATATTTTACTACAGATATAATTTTTTAATTTATACAAATTTAGCTCTATAAAACATTTTCGTTGATTATATTATGTTATATATTACTTTACTAATTTCAATGTAGTCATAAATCTACTTTATCATTATTCATATCTGGTCTTATTTGATTAATTATTATTGTCTTTATTTTCATTTCCATTGCACTGTTTGCATAACTGATCATTTTTATCGCACCTTCTTTTACTGAATGTTTAGTATATTATATATGTTCGTAAATTATTGACTTCTTTTTTGGTTGTAAATTATCTGTTATGCAATCCTGCTTTTATTTCTTCTATTTCTTTTCTGATTGCTGAAATAACAATCCTTCCAATACTCAGATGCTGTTTTATATTTTTGAGAATTTTGTTTTCTTCCATAGCCGTTTTTGCCTTTCCGCAATTAATTTCAATAAATACTGTAGTCACTTTTCCATCCTAATTACAAATATATTTCCAAATTGCTCATTTCAAAATATTTTCATATTCTTTCTTTATAGATTGCAGTGTCACAGTTAAAAGTGTATTAACAAATTGTTGCATTTTTCTACCAGTTATCTATGTGAGAAGTTTTTAACAGAATATCAGTTATCCTTTTACTGATCTAATTCAAGCCCGAGTGATCCTAATATTTTAAACTGATCTGCAAGTTCTAGTTTGTATAAGAGTATTTCTGAAGATTAACAATAACTATAAATATATTTTATAATAATTTTTATCTCTAGTCCTGTAACAACACAACTTACATCTCGCTAACTGATGATATCCTATATATTTATTTTTTACTATTCAAAATATAATTCTAATTTGGCCATCTGTTCATTTGGATGTTTTCATATCTATTTTCAGTTTAAACCCCATCCCTCAAATTCATAATAATTAGTTGTTGTTTTTTTTTTTTAAATTTGCCAAGTTTCATTTCTGTAATCAAATTTACTTACAGCATCTTTAAATTATTTTCTGATTCTAATATTAAAATCTTTCACAACAATTTTAAAATGTTGTTTGAGTGGATTAAAAAACATTCTTTATATCTATAGTAAACATTATGTTCCAACAAAACTAGAAGAATGTTGATAGAGAACCTTCTATACAAGATATGACTGTTGGGTTGTACTTTTTTAAATAAGAATAACTATATCTATCAAAGGCTTGTAGAAGTAATAGATTCCCAAAATAATTACCTGTGCAATGACAACAACTATTGAGTGGCTCACTGATAAATCTGTACTGGCTACTGTCAGTGAACGATAAACTTAAAACTTCATTCTGTTTATCTATTGAGACAAAAATGGGAGAAATTCTAATCTAAGATCAGGGGCTTAAATAGTTTTCTTCCAATGATGCTATATGTCATTATTTCTATGATATTTTATGCCGTAAAATCTAATTTCTACAAAAAACTCCCTAACCAATTTCTTTAATTAATGATGTTTTTGATAAAATATGAACATCGAATAATTTATGTTATAACCTCTCATGTGATATTTGCAAAAGACATTGCAATTGACAAATATGGATTATTAATGAAAATATTCCCTGTATGCATTAATGATTTAATTTTACCACCTTAAATACTTTAGCAAAGGAATATTTATGTTGTTTGTCGTTACTTGAAACTCTTTTAATACAAGTTTTGAATTTCCGATGACAAAGACTTTTCACAAAAACCTCTTAAAATGCCAATTTTTATTCTTGTGATGACCATTCCTTTAGGGCAGTTCACACATGAAGAAAAATACTTACTATATATATATCTAATCATGCTATGAATACAGAAAATGGTGTTATACTATCATCATGAAATAGAGCAAAAAGTCTGTTCAGAAGTCAATGGCTGGGATAAAAGGCCAACAGAATGGTTAGCGATCAGCTACCATTAAAAAAAACCTAACATAGGCAATATAAAGAACTAGTGTATCCATACATATTAGAAATAACAAAGTAAAAAAAATCTGTAGTCAATGTGATATTAAAATAGGTTTCTAAAGCTGGATCTTAACCTTTACAAAACTAAAATTTAAAATGCTGAAAAACACAAAATGTATTTATGAAATTACAATGTAAATATAAGAAAAAAAAAACAGATTAAACTAGTTGCCCTATCAAAAAATGCTTAAAGAAATATAAGTAATAATTAGAGAGGAAAAAAACAGATGCGACTAAAGTAATAAACTATACAGTATCAATGAAGAAATATTCAATTGAGAGAATATAAGAGTATTAGATAACAAACACAATTTAAAGAAGCTGCTCACATAATAATGGCAAATAAGTTCTTAACCATCTAATTTGATAAACCATGTTTGGATATCACTAATTACCTGTGTTCTTAAAAGAATAAAAAAATTAAGAGAATTTTCAAAGATAACTATATAAAATTGGTAGTGATTGTTACCATGACAAAATAATGTAGTTGATTCATGTTTCATCAGCCAAATGTCAATAAATTTGATTTCCATATTTGTACTGACTCTGGTCAGACCATCAACACTTGAGGAAAAGAAAAGAATAATACCTAATTGAAACTCTGTTATATACTAACCTATACATTATTACTAAAAAATGTCTGTGAAAAAGTACAAAAAAAGTTTGAACTTTTCTAAAAATATTTAACAATTAAATTAGATGATGGAAATAGTCCAACATATAATTTCAAAATGTCATCTTACTGTCAGACATTCCTTAACACCTTTTTAAAGTTCTATTTGTAAAGAAAAAATGTTATTTGCTATATGGTATGGAAAATGTAGTGCTAATATAACAAACATTCTTATTTTATCCAATCTCTGTTTTCATAGATATATAAAAACTTTTAAAATCCCAACAAAGAGCAAGCTCACTCTACCCCTTCCCTCCGAGAGTGGGAATAAATAAGAGAACTTGTCAATTCCTACATGGTGAGTGTTTTAGATAATAGATATCAATTTAACTACTAATAACTGGATGGTTAGCTTTATTAACTATGGATTAGCTATCTGAAAGAAAATTATAAGACTATTTAAAAATCTGAAAAATATATTCAAGTTTTATCAAGCCTTGATTCAAACTTTGTGGCAGATAGATGCGCTAGACCCTTCACATGTATTCATCTTTAAAATTAGCATTTGATGGATCTGCCTTTTAATAAAGTTATACGATTATTGATTATTTTAAAAATTATAATTTTATTGTAAAAAGTATTGCCATAAAGGAAGTACAATAGCTTTGATCATTATAGTCAAAGTTCATAATAATGTGGTCTAATATAATTACTGACTGGTGATAATTTTATAGACAGTTCTGCATGCGATAGAGTGGCGAACTGTAAAACTCACAATTCATGAATCAAACTCCGATCGCATCTCAATTTTGGTGCTCGAATTTCGTGTGAACTGTCAAATGAATTTCTGGAGCAATATATGATTGGATGATTTTATTTTATAAACTTATTACAGACTTAAATTATATTTACCTAATTGAAATAAATTTATTGGTGCATGAGTTTCATGACAACAAAAGAGTAAATAATTATTTTAAAATTACACTCCTTTTGTAAATATGATCAAAACATTTATATTTTTGTTTAAATGCATGTAAACTTCTATTTCCATTATCTTTTCTTTTTTTATTGCTTTAAATGTAACTTCTTCAATGTATAGAACATGACTATTATTATTATTTTATACGTTGAAAGCTATAATGTGAGGTTTAAAAAGATTGCACCTGCCTACCAGTAATTTTTGTCGGATAGTATTTTTAAAATTTGAATTTAATAGTTGAAGTTAGGAGATATAAAAGTTTATAAACAAAGCAAAGCAAAACTCCAATATAGTAGTGCCACCTGTGCTAAACAGAGTAATCAATGGATGCCAGAAGGCTTGTGCATAAAATCCCTATCTAATGCCTACTCATCCAATATCCCCAGACTAGTTTCTGGCTTGTGGCCTTCGTCAGTGAGGAGCTTTGGATCTGAGAGCACTGCATCTAGATCTTAGGATCTAATGCAACCTTCTAGCAACCACCTTTTATCTCTACTTAACTACAAAACTATGAGCATGAAATTGAAAACACAAAAAATATTTTCAATCTAAGCTCAATAGCACAGGTGGCACTACTATATGGAGTTTTGCTTTGCTTTGTTTATAAACAATTATGTGCTAGCATTGGAGATGTGATCATGTGATGCTTGCTAGATATAAAAGTTCTGAAGAAGATTGCTGAGGCAATCAAAACTGTAAACTGTAAAAGAAGGTGGTAAATAAAGCATTGTGTAACAGTAGTAAAGTGCATGGATGATTTAGTATTGGATGGTATTCTTGACTGAAACTTTTGTTTTAATGAACTTATGAAATGAGCTTCACACATAGGATTCCTTCACAACCAGAATGTTACTTCATATAATAAATAATATAAAAATATATATTTCTACCTCAACTGTCTTCTAGTCATAAAGAGCAAAATTTTTGACTTTTTTTAATAATAAAAAATATTTTTAAATATAACTAGTTCATAATGACAGATTAAAAAAAATTATAATTACATATATCAATAAATAATTTTCATTTATTAAATAATTATTATTCTATTTAAAATAGTATATTACAGTTATAAATATAATTTTACAAAGCATTTACTGTCAATAAAATTAAACAGAAATCAAGAAATCATTGCAATTTTTGTTTACCTGTTCTCTGAGAGGTTCACTATCTTTCCCACTATCTCCAACACCTTCATCTTCTCCTGTATCACCTCCTCCACCCATACTTTCATCTCCTTCTGCGGTTTGCCCTTTGAAATAAATAAAGATACATATGATATTTGAAATAGTTAAAACCAATATATATATATATACAAAACAGAGACAAATATATATATGTGTGTGTGTATAATTATTTGAAACCAGTCAATACTTAGACAATCCCAATATAAATTTATTTAGAGTCATCATCACATACAATTATTATCAATTCACTGCAGGATTAAGAATTCTCTGAGTTTGATCCAATTTTTCTGCTGCATAACTTTTTCTTCGCATCATTCCTGCAAAAATTATCATCTCATTCAACCATCTCACATGTGCTTTTTAAGAAAATCAATTTTCCGAAATCCAATTTAGGAAATCTATTGTTATTTCTTCTAGAAATATTAATAGTACTGTTGTAATTCAGCTTTTTAATTATTTCAACATCAGCAAAATGAAAAGAACAATTATATGTCTATTTAGTGGAATACTACTACCTTTGAGCAACCAAGTAATAAGTTAGGTTACATTCAATTGATCAAACTGATTTTTTTCCCCCTCTGCTAGGAATCAAGTCAGGATTCTTTAACACTTGAATTTACTATTTTATCACTGCATTATCAAAATGATAGTTGTTTATTTTTCAGTAGTACATTTGTCTTTTAATTTCTCTTTATTAATCCCAGTAAATATCTCTCACATTTCATTGCATGTCATCTCATCCTTATAAGAAGGCAGTGGAAAACATATTTACGAAAAAATTTCTATTTTACATATATATTCATATCTTTTTCTAATATTAAATTACTATTACTAAAGCACTTTCACAATTAATAGTATAATTAATTTCATTCATTATGTTTCAATAGATATAAATAATTTAACTATAGTATGGATAGTTATCTTCTATTTCTTTCTTTCCTCCATTTTTCTGAAAACCATTGAATACTATTTTAGCCCTTTTAGTACTGGCTTTAATTCTACTGTATGGTCTTAATTTGATAGCTTTTGCAGCATTTTCTATACTTTGATACATAATTTGCAAAAACAAACATAATTTCCATTTATATTTATCTGCTTTGTTTCCCATTTTGAGCCACATATTTTTGATGAAGTGAAATTATTTTCCAGTACATCATATTTAGAAGTTACTATATAATGTAATCGCAATTGTTGTATTATGATACTTTTAGAACAGTGTTGAATTTTGTGAAGTTGACGAAAAGATCAAGAAAGATAATTTAAAAAGCAGTCAAGCACTTTACTACAAAAACAAAAAAAAGGAACCACAAATGGACTGGGATTCATGAAAAATAAAAAATGGAAGAACAACAATGTTGAGATTGATAGTATACCAGAGAGACAAGATATTATTTAATTTAAGGGAAAATATCAAATGCAGAAAACCAACTGTATGCCCCAGTAAGTTCGCATTGTGATGAAGAAATAGAGGATTTTTATATAGATGTACAAAATATTTTAAATCAGACCAAACATTTTAACATTGTCATGAGAATAAAAATGAAGTATATAGCCAAGAGAACAGATATTATACCATCAATAAGAGAATTAAAAAGCTGATATGGAGATAGGTTGGACACAGTGTGAGAAGAGATGAGAATACAAGAACAGTTAGTCTTAAACTGAATCCCAAAAGATTTTAAATGGCCTAAAAAGACACTCCATGTGAAATGCATGAATGAGATAAAGAGACTTGGGGAATGATGCGAAGAAGATAAACTATGGATTAGAAAAACTGGATTAAACTTGTAAAGTTTTTCATCCTATAGTGGATTAATAATAGTTTAAAATGATATATGTAATTATACTTTCTAATGAATGAATTTTAAAAAAATTATCAATATAATTCATTTTGATAAAATGTAAAAATATAATTAATAATATTATATATACACTAAAAATATCTATCAATTCATTTTAAAATTTCCATATCTAATATTCTCCACGCTTCTTTTTTACATTATCTTTTTTTTTTAAAATATAACTTTTATGAAAAAAATTATAAAAAAACAAACAAACTATAAGCTCTATTACCTAACTTTTATTAAAAAAAATTATAATGAAAAAAAAAAACGGTAAATACTATCACCATTTTGAAAATAATATTTTGAAGAGAAACCGTTATCTACAACATTATATCATATGTATTAACTTGATATTCTGCCATATTAATGCTAATATAAGAAGAAATACTAAGTCAGTGGTTAAATATATTTATTAAATTATTAGCACCAAGCATACTTTCAATACTTTTGTGCCATATTAATGGTTATTCTGCTAAATAACTATGAATATGGTGTGAAAACGTTGAAATTAGGCTTGGTGCTAATAATTTAATAAACATATTTAATCTGTGACTTCGTATTTCTTTTTATATCATATGTGTGTGTGGTGCACGACATTTTTTCTCTATAATTATTGAAAGACAAATTGACTTCATTTACTTTTAAAATGCCAATGAGATGTAGAGATACGACTCTGTTAAGTGGATAGTTAAATTCATACAAATAAAGCCCTGGTTATGGTCAGGATTCATTTATTTTCATTGCCCAGTTCAAACCTACAACTATAATTAACTCATCAGATTAAAGCTGTCCTACAACTATATAATTAATTTATCAGATTAAAGCTGCAAATCTGAAAGTTGTAGTCAAAATCAGAAGAACAAAAAATTCATTAGCATTTGAAAGTCACTAAAAAAATAATTAATTATAACAGTAGATAGAATTGTAAGTATAAATAATTCATCTTTATCACTAAATTCATGATGTCATGGAAATGCATTCTTTACAATTACTGCTCTTCTACTAGACATATAAGCTCTATATAAAGTATGAGAAAAGGGTATTTACCTAAATGTAATTCTTCAGGGGGAAAATGTCATTATCTAATAATTTGTGAGTCTGAAAAATAGTTAATCTGATTACAATATATTGCCTGTCACAAGATATGGAATTGTAAAGAATTCAGAATATCCAAAAAGAAATATTAAGGAAATCTGAGATAAAGGAAAACTGATGTACAAGAAAAAAATAGTCCTGAAAATCATATATAACATTTGAAAGCTCTGAGAAAATCTGATGAAAGAATTTAAGTTTCATACAATTTGAAAAACATATATTTTAATTCTTAATTATACTGTAATTTATATCATATGTAAAATGAAACAATATCTGAGGTCAGTGTATGTTTGATATTCTCTCACTATTTTATTTTATATGCTATATATTTGTTAAAGAATGCAGGAAAAACAGCCAACAAAATGTGTTCTCAAGATTATTGATATATAAAACCTGTACTATCATCATTTTCTAGAAAAAAAGTTTTAACTCAAAATTACCACATGTAATTAATGAAAATGTGATTGTACAAACAAACAATCCCATTGACACAATTAGTGTAGAGAAATGGCCAAGGACATGACAGGTTCAAGATAACAGAATCCTAACTATTCTTAATAATAGAATGCTGTAAGGACAAAAAATTAAAAAAAAGGGATAGAATGAAAGAAGAATAAAAAATAAAAAAATACTGCATACATTGAAAATAGTACCTAGCCTGTCTACATTATTGAATTATATTCTGTTGTATATGGTAATTCTGATAACTATGGTTATAAACATCACTACATATATTGATGTACAATATATTCACATTTTAGGGGTGGCCAACCTTTTATAGTTCATGCATCATTTTTTTCATTTTTTAGTTAAGATGCACCATAAGACTTATATCCCTCTTCAGCCCTTTTAAAATATGGTAATATAGATATATTTCACAGATATGCACGCATAACATGATTAATTACATATGTGGTAATATAAACACTTTTAGCAGTTTTAAATAAAAGTTCATACAAAGACAAGATAAACATTAATTACTTTAATGAGACTTTTGAAATTGCTTTGCTTTTACTAAACTTGTAATGTTTGGAATTAAATTAGTTACAGAAAGTGCCAAACAATTTTCAAATTTGAATTAGTCAGTTGTGACCATAGTTTCTTCTTATTCATTTACATGGATAAAAACACTTGTTCGCATCTGTATATTGTTCCAAAATGATAGATATAACTCCGAGAAAATTTTCTCAGTTCTTGAAAATATTCATAAGGCAATGATTTCCGGAAAGTAATTATATTGGAAGCATCTGGGAGTGATGGAAGTTCATGAAAACAGAAATCTTATCTTAAATTTAGAGAACTGTCAATAAAATCATAAGTTCAAAAACACAGAATTGTTCATACATATCGAACTAGTAGCCTACCGAACAATATGATTCAAGAATCAGCAGTAAACAGATTGAATAACTGGTGACGCATGTCAGCATTTGCTGGTGACTAATGCTTTAAGACCAAACAAGTATGACCTTAGTATGATAGGTTCACACTCTAGAATCCTGTGGTAGGGTAACTGTGCATTATATATATATATATAAATTGTATAAGAAATTTTTTTATAGTTTTTATATAGGGTTCAGTGTGCCACTTTTGATGCATATGCCACATGTTGTCCATCCCTGATATACTATATACATATATCCTAAAATCAGAAATACACTACATATATTCACATGAACAGTAATTTGCATATGAGCAATGTATCATACAATATACTTATGCCCATAGTCTAAAGTTAAAAGAAAAATGCTGCATTAATATAACTATAATATTAAAAATAAAAAAATTAGCAAAATAATGTTAATAATTGAATAAATAAAAAAAGATAAAAAATAAATGCCTGCCATATACATACATGTATATAGATATACTGATGAAAAATGAAATATAACCAAGAACTTAAAAAAAAAAAACATAAAAGATACAGTCAAAGCAACAGTATTCTAAGTTAAGCATTCTGCTTAAAGGCAAATCAGATGTTTATTCCAAATTGCAGGATATTAAGCAATCAGAAGTTTATATAGTTATACAAAAAAAAAATATCTAAACATTATTCTATGATAAAATAATTGGTAGGAGGTTTCCAGATAAACAAAATGTTTCTTATTTTCATGAATCTAAAAACATCAACTTAACTGGCATTACAATATAGAAAAAAAAAATTCTTGGTAAATCTTTAACAACATAGAAAAAAAAAGATCATAAAAAAGGACATAATAACTAAGTTTTCGGCTAGTGAAAAAGAAATGAATTTACGAATAAATTATTGATAAAATAGTAAATACATATGAATGCTTAATCATAAGTCCTGAATTTATTATTATTATTTTTTTGCATAATAAAACTATTCAAGATTATTATTTTCCTGAAGGTTTGTGATGATGGTCTTTTAGTTTATTTATATGTTGGATTTTTCTATCATCTAATATTGAATGTCTTTAAAAAAAATTGACTTTATTTAAATATGTCAAATGCATTCAACTGTTAGTAATAGCACACAGGTTAGTATATGCACAATGTTTCAAGAGATATTATTCTCCCCTCCTGATCGTAATAGCATGGGAATCAAAACTGGCCCCTTAGATTCTTCGAGTATTGAATTTTAAGATAACATTCTAACCAACTGAGCCATCCTGCCAAAGGCATGGAAATAGTCCATTATATAAATACAACTATTCAAGATTATTATTTTAAAAAGTATTTTTTCCGTTGAGATTTTGGTATGAATGTACAACGCTGACTTACAAAAAAAGATGGCACAATCTCTTGTTAAAGGCGACATATATTAAATGTAATAAAAATAAATTACCATTACTTTTTAATTTATCTCCATTTGCTCACATATAATTATGACTGTGCAGATAAGAAAATAACTTTGAAACTTACAAAAGAAAAAATTAAGTCTGGAAAAACTATTAGCCTATTACATTTTACTATTATCTAATAAAATTACAACTGGTAAATTTCAGAATAATAATTTATAACATAGTAATAATAAAAAGTCAGATGTCACATGACTTATATATAGCTTGCATTTACCAATATGTAAACTTAAGAGCATGCTAACGCTCTAAACAGGCTTTTTTTTATTAGTATTATGATAAATGCTACTACAAGAGAAGGCATTCAAATCATCTTTATCTTAGATTGTCCCCATCCCCAGACCGGTTTCAACCTATGGGTCTCTTCAGTGAGGAGTTGGGACATTAGATTCAAAAAACCAACTCAAGCTAAGCATTTATCTAAAAGGTAATTCTCAAGAAGAAGATCTAAACCTTTAGACATCTGTACGTCTTTAAAGTCAGCTCTCCAACTGAAAAAATTATATGGGCCTGAACTTAATTCAGATACTCCATATATTAATAATTTATAACATAGTAAAATATCACTGGAAAAGATTTCACAACTAACTAATTAAAAATAAAATAAATAAAAAAAAGTACAAAAACTAGTCAAACAAAAATTAACAATCAAGTCATTAATTTTAATCAAGCAAGATAATTATTTCTGCATAATCAAATTATGTGTAATAATTTATTAATAAAGAATTCTTTTACTTACACCATCTATATCCTCACATACATTAAAAAAAAATAATAATAATATACTATTTTTGTTTCTTTCTTCATTTCTCTTCAAATTTTAAACTTTCTAATACAAACATGAATGTTTTACAGTTTTTCCCTACCATTGCTTGAATGATTTCACTTTATCACTTAAAAATATTCTTTACAAATTTTCTTAAACTTCATATACGTTTTTGTTCTATGTCTAGATAACATTTTATTATATGTAATATACATACAATAAATTTCAGGGGGAAATGAAGAAAAAAGTGTTTTTAACATAACTTGAACAAACATTATTAATAAATGTGATCACATATGGTTTTTATTTTATTTTTTGCTCATTTACATATATTTTTAAATAGTGTATAATTGAAGAAGTGTATATTGACATACTGCAAATTACAGCTTCACTATAAATAAAAAATATCTTTTTTCCCCCATAATGATAAGATTTATTATTATCCAAATACTTGGACTTTGAACATTCCATCATCAGATTTTCAATGAAATGGATGGCTGGAGAGTTGTCGGTTGGAGTAGTTTGAAGCCTGTCCATTAAAGTATGAAGATTGGCTATGTTAATATAAAGCTGAGCACTGATTGTATATATGTGTGAGGATAGTAATCTGGACCAACTGATGATTGCTGGTTTAGCATGAAATATGAATTATGATTATTTATCTTTTCAACATGTATGAGGATCAGGTGGGTCAGCAATATGAGATGGCATGGAAAGTTGATGCTTGTGTGAAAGTCTGAGTTCAAATTCCTTATATTACATTATATATGTGCAAGTGTGTGTAAGCCTGTATTGTGTATTAATTTATATATTACCCAAATACAAAATATATTTATTTATACTATCAATATCTGTATCTACATAAATATAAATTAAGTTTAATTAATAAATAGGACTTTTTTCTTGTAATATCTTATAAACGACACTAGTGGTATGTATAAAGTGAATTTGCCAGTAATAATTTCCTTTTCCTCTTTTTAATATCAATAAATTGAACTACTATTCACCTCTGAATGGTATGACATATTTAAAAAGTTTTTCACAGATTCTACACATATATGCCAGATAATTTTTATACATAAATATGAATTTATATATGTTAAGCTTTTTAATGTAAACAGAAACTGCCTGCATTAAAGAAATTTAAAAATTTAATTGTTAAAGCTTACTTTCTGATTGTAATTTCGTTAAGATTAAAAATAAACATTTTCTAATATTATTCCTAATAAAAATCAAGAATTTTTTATTTCATAAAATATAAGTTGTTTTTTTTTAAAAAAAAAAAAATCTATCACAATATTTAAGTAAATATTTTGAGCATTTCGATATGAATTTGAATTCACTACTCTAAGATGTTCCATATAACCATTTTTGTCTGAATGATTTAAAGCATTCTTTCATACAAACAAAAATTTAAAAACTTTTTGAACTCACTTGTAATTTATGGTGAGAAAATGTTTATTTTTTGTTGTTACACATTGTTTAATTACTATTGTTAATTAGGCCATGTTATTTGAAAGTATAATACCTTAAAATTAAAATCTTTAAACATTATCAAGTTTATATTGTTGCTTTTGCATTGTCAGAAAATGAATATCATACTTTTAAATTGTGAAATCATTAAGAACGCTCTATTAAGTGAATCTCATGAAAATTGGAGTTCTACAATTAATTGATCATAATACTGAATAATGAAAACATGAACAATAGGAAACTTCTTGTACATTTATTTTTTTAATATTTGTGGTACTAAGTATTGTGTTTAAATAGTCCTAAAAATATAGTATTTCTAATTTTTTTAAAATAATACATCTTTTATAGAATTGAAAAAAAAAAACATAAAAAATTGGAATAAAAATGAAATAAAAATATTCTTTATATGCAAAATTCAATACATTTATTTTTTAGAATAAAATGAATCTTACATAGTGATTATGGTTATGTGGACTGAACTTCATTCATATTCAAAAAAAAAATTATATTTACAACATAATCAAAACATTTAACACTTATAATAATTTTATATGATTTTAATATTGTAATTATTCATTGATCTTATTTATATATTCTGCATGTTTTCACATTAAATTAACTTGTCAAGCAGATATGTAAACAATAAACTAAGATTTGTTTTACATTGAATTAATATTATAAATATATGTGTAATTTTTTAAGAAAAAATTAAAAATCAACATTATCATACATAATTATAAAAGATTCATTTTAAATATGTGAGATGTTTTCTATTTAAAATTCGTATAAATAACTTAATGCAATTATAATTAAAATGTTTTATCTTTATTATACAATTTTTTTGGCAAATCAATACAAAAAGTTTTTACTTATTAATAGTATATTTAATTCAGATGATTTTATCATGTGGGACTAAACTCTCCATACAGCAGCACCACCTAGTACAAGCCAGAGTAATCTATGCGTGCATGCAAGGTTTGTGTATAAAATCCCTACCTAGTGCCTACTCACCCAATATTCCCAGACTAGTTTCCAGCTTGTGGCCTTCACCAGTGAGAAGCCTTGGATCTGAGAGCATTGCACCTAGATCTTAGGATCTAATGCAATCCCCCAGCAGCTCACCTTTTACCTTATTACCTAAAATGAAAACATAATGAAGGCTACAAATTGGAAACTAATCTGGGCATATTGGATGAATGGGCAGTAGATAGGGATTTTATGCACAAACCTTCTTGCATCCAACTGATTACTCTGGCTTGCACTGGGTGGCGCTATTGTATGGAGAGTTTAGCCTCTGTGTAAACAGCTTGTGTAAGCATAAAGAATGGTGTTCATGTGTTGGATAGGATTTTAATGATTTTATTATAAAATAAGATAAAATGCTACATTATATTTTCCTAAAATACATTAGCTACTTATTGATCAATATTAATTATTACTGCTAACAAATATCTCTATGCCACTGTTTCTAATAATTTGATGGTTCATAAAAAGTTGAAGCACTGAAAGTATAGAGCTGTGTTGTGATGCATAAATTCTGAACACCAGTTTGCTACTCCATCATTGCATCATGTCATACAGTGCAAAAATAAACGAATGATTTATTATGTCTTAGGAGTTCATAAAAAGTTTAATCACTGGAAATGACAGGTCACGATCCATAGATTTTGGGTTCCACTCTATCATTGCAGTGAATTACAAAGGGCAGCTACAATTCATGAATCAAAGGTAAAGAAAAATTACATCGATCTGTTTGGTTAGTCAAAATACTATATAATTCAATGACCAGGTACAGTATGAGCCCACATTCTCATTTTAAATGTAGCATCATACAGCTTATTAATGTGCAAGATACATTTTACATTGTAGCTCTAAAATTGAAATACTAAATTATGTTAAAGAGGCAAGAGCAAATCGCCATCAAGACTGATTATATGTTATCACTTAATCATAAAGTATCCCCGTTTTCAAGAAAAAACTGCTTTCTACCAGAGATCACAAAGTAAAAATTAATAGCAATTAATATCAGAGCTACAATTTTTTTATATCTTAAAACAAACATGTAAGTAAACAAATATATATTTGTTTATATACATTTTAATTCAGATAAATATAAAGGTTTCTACGTATTTCAGTTTCTTTTCAAAATACTTTGCGGAATACAAAACTGTAAAACATGTAACAATAATGAGAAAAGATTAATAGTTTTGATTATTTTTTCTTTCCAAATATTTATTTATTAAAAATACATGTGAGAATCGTGACTCAAAAACTAATAGCTTCTGGATTACTCCCAGCTGAGAAAAACAAAATTTTATTGGTCAACTGAATGGAACTTATATTCAGCCTGAAATTTCGATATTCTAGCATCACTTTTCAGTTTCTAGAAATTATTTATTTACAATAAATATTTAGAAACATTTAGTTTTATAATTTATTTATTTTCAAATTAACCTTGAATTCTAATATATGCATATATAATTTTAATACCTGTAATGTTTTTGCATAATATCAAACAAAATAGTAAATAAAACACACACAATTTTCAATATACAGTACTATTAAATTAATAACTAACGGTCATAATTAGTTTAGAGTCATCTCTAAGCTAATTACAACTTATTTATTTATATGTTAGTAGATTGAAAATTCTAGCACTAATTCCAGTATTTTGTTTTAATATATATACATACACATTAATTCCGAACATTTTCTATATTAATTTAGAGTAAGATACGTAACAATTTATAAAATGCTGCTTTGATTCCGTATTTAGTTTTTTATTTAAATAAATATTTTAAGTATATATATATATAAATTGATTACATGAAAAGATTCATCAGACTGTGAGTAAAACATTCATTTCTGGCTGGAATAACAATCACAAAATAGAGGAATGGTAAATAAAGATGGCAACGTCCGGTTTAATCAAAACTAACATTTATACTGCAAATGTACAAGATTTCTATAATTGACGAGGATAATCATTTAAAACAACGCACAATCTGTGTATTGCTTGATCAGTGAGCTTCTGAAATAAAAACCATTTTCTCACAGTGTCAGTGAGATTATTTTCTATCATCTATAACCTAATAAAGTGCAGGTTTGATTAATTAAAGTTGGTGAAGAATTAAATCTTTAATCCTTAAAAGTCAAAGAAAACCATAATAGATAAACTAGCGCTCAAGAGCAATAGGTTAATAAAGCATTATAATCTTTTTACTTGTAAACAATCGTAAGAGCCCAATAATGATAGCAAAGAAAAATTAATCTGTGTGATCAAATGAAGATGGACTGACTCTAAAAATATTCTTTAAAGATAAAATCTCATCTTAAACTTGACACATACACGATAATCATTACTATCATATTAAAAAAAATAAACATTTTATAGTCAAGCAAAACATATTATATATATATTCAATGTTATATATTCAAAAATGTTCAACTAAATAATCCAATTTATCTGACGATGTAAAACATGCAGTGAAGCATATGTGAATACAGCATTAAATAACATGTATACATATAATGATACTATAATGATAAACCATGGAACAAGCTCCAATAAAAGTATACTTCTTAACCAATAATGAAGTTCACATCATATTATAATATTTTTTGCCTGTTCAATATTATAGAGACTCCATCCACACCCATTTAACCAACTCGGTTTTATCTGGGATCTTTACCCTCTAGCTAAGAGCTATCACTCCTATTTAAAACCAATATAGTATACAAAATTATAAAATGACTAAATGCATATATTTGAAAATCCACAGCTTAACATTATCTCATTCCCCAAAGACATCACAAATTGGCAAAAGATTCCCAATATTCATTTTTGCTAAACTAGCTTCATCAATTGGCCCAGATCATTGAATAATATCTTCATCATAATTCATTATTTATCTATTATATTTTACTATACTTTAATAAGCAATGTTTGATTGAATACAAGTATAATTTATATACTTGGAGATTAGTTGTAACCCTAAAGGATTTGAACACAGACTTTCAAGCTCTCTTCAGTTATCCACTCTATCTCATACAACCGATACACATGACCACACACATGTAAAAAAGATAAATGATATCCAATATACATATTTCATGATGAACCCCAACGGTCTATCTTATGGAAAATATATTAATTCCATTAGTAATTACCATTAGGCTAGAGATTGTTATATTTACAAACTTTGAACTTCTAGATAAAACCCAAAAATTAACCAAATCCTTGTCAATGATTAATTTATCTCTGCATGGGAAGGCTGCATTGCTTAATATGATAGTCTTCCCAAGAATAAATTATTATCTCCCGGTAATAAAACCCACAAAAGCTTTTCAAAGTAGAATAAATGTAATTTGCTCTAGTAGTAGGCTACAAAGACCCAAAGAACTAAATAGTATAGGTCTGCACTTGGTAGCCACGTTCTACATCCAAAAAGCCATTGGTGTTTTGAGGACTATTCACCTTAAGTTTGTAGAAGAAAATAAGCCTTCTCCATTTGAGCCTACAGACAGCCCACCACCAATATTCAATGCATGGATGAATGAAATCAAAGAACATGTATCCAGTGTAGTCCAATTATTGCCGCAAACTCTGGAGGATAAAAAAAATTATTGGGAGACATATAGACTAATATACCCTTAACAGAATGCCAGGCCTACAGAATATGGCCTCAATAACAAATCAATTATACAAAAATCTAGACGATCTGTCCTTGAACTGAAATATATACATTTCATTATCAAGGTTAACCTTAACTCCTTGCCTACAAGTCATTTCCTGGTCTGGAGAAGAAGTTTTTGCAGACTTGAGGCCCAGTGTCATTTATGCAACAATCAAGATGAAACAATGCATCATCTGCTTTATGAGTTGCCCCTTTTGGGGGCCTTTGAGAACTCTCATAGTGAACAGTATTACTAATGACAACCAGAACATTTTATCGCTTGGGAAAGCATTGAGAAGCACAATTTTTTCAAAAACCAGGATGGCCATCTTCCTTATGTGGGCTATTTGGATTACCAGATGTAGAATTGTAATGCAAGGTGTGCCTCATAAACCCCAGGAAATATTAATTTCAATTATATCTGATATTAAAAAAGGGATAGATTACTGGCTCTAGAGTAGTTATATCAGGACACATGGTCCTGATGCAATTTATCAGATGATGTGGGAGCACTGTGGACCTGTGATCTCTCAAAAGATACTTTCTTTGTTTCAGATTACTGACTCTAACAAATGAATAATCAAGATTAATTCCCTGCATGAAGTTAATCGTAATTCAACCATATAAAATATTTATTAAGACTCACACAAAATGGAATTGCCTTGGCACCTATAGGAAATTTAAAACCCTATGAAAGAAATAACTGACTCATTAATGAATCACAAAGACTAAAACTATGTATGATCATAATTAGAACTGGAAAAGAGCTAAATTTACTGATCATGAAGAAATTTGTCCAAATGAAGAGGAATTACTTTGGATAATGGAAATTTTAAAGCTATCATACAAATTCTTATTACTGACCTTAATTAATGATCTAAATTGTGTGATAATTGTTAATGATTGAAGAAAAACTACTACACACTTTACGGAGTGCTTTCATTTAAGTAAATGATGCTGATATTCTTTTTTAGATGGCGGGGATCACCTTGGATCATCACCTTGGATCATTAAATATTTTAATCTACCTTCATTTGTAAATAAGGTGGGATTAAAGCATCTACATTTTTGGTTTAATTAAAGTGAAAAAAATAAAATTTGATTTATTTTAATTTTAAGGTTGCATTTTGTGTTTGGAGACAATCAAATAAGAAAATATGTTATAATTAGTTAGATCTAATGTAGTTTTTACGCCAAGATAAGAATTTGATTAAATAAATAATTATTGTACTGTATATAAATAATAAATATAATTAAGATACATAAGGTTATAAAAAACAAAGATTCATTAAGATTATGAAAAACAAAGAGGCATTATATAAGCATACAATATTTCTAAAGTTTACATTTCAGTGTACCACTCACATGCAAGGTAGAAACTGGTTTCTATCCACTTTCAACATTTTGTGGAGGATGTAATCATAAACATATGACCAAAGACATGTGAAAAAGATCCACGATCCTCAAAATGCACATTTTGCATTGATCCAGCATTCATCAGTTGGCCCAGATCACAATCTCTTACACACATCTTTATCATTGTTCAGTATATATAGATAGCAAATTATTACAGTTTAAATGATGTGCCAAACGTGCTGCCCTCACAACTTTGACACAAATCACTTAATGGAAGTATATTAATAATTTTTATTAGCCCATTCATTAGACTAGAGATTATTCAATAACGAATAATATTTCTGTAGTGTAATTTTCACTACACCACTCTCTATCTGCTTTCCACACCCTATGGAGGGATGAACTTCGATCATAGAACTTTTTCACATCTTTGGTCATCTGTTTGTAATTACATTGCTCCACAAGGTGAAGAAAATGGATAAAAACCAGTCCCCATCTTCCATGAGAGTGGTGTAATGAAAATTACACTATAGAAATTGGATAATCTCTAGTCTAATGAAATGACTAATAAAAAATTTTAATATGTTAAGTGTGTTTCTTTAGAAATTCTCTCTTAGCTCTTAGTGGCTAAGAAGTAATAAAGTCACCCAATGCTTAAAGTCTACCTTGAATCCCAATATTTGTTAACTTGAAAATGCTTTTCTAAAGAAGTTTCAATTCACAATGTAACAGGAAGATGAACCAGAAAATATTTATGCAGCAACTTTCATTAAATAAAACTGTAAGCCAGAGGGAAAAAATTTCAATCCTGTACAAGAAATTTACATATGACACAATAAGGTGATGAAAAAAAATGATTGCTAAAAAATGTTCAACCATGTTTATGTATATGCACATAAGTGATATGAATTATTTTTAAAAAAATTATAATTTAAATTTATATGAAGAGCATTATTTTTTTATGATATCTGAATATATCTCTAAATATCTTTGGTAATTAAGTAGATATTCTCTTGAAGATATTTCGATTGTCAATTGATTGAAGCATATTAGAAGTTAATGGGTTTGTTTTCTTCGTTTATTAAAGTGAGTTAAAGGAAGCTTTCAATTGGAGTTAATTTATCTTAATTTATATATTTTTTTAAGACTGTAGAAAAATAAAGGTATATGCTCTTTCTTATAGAATTAGTTTAAAATTTAGTTTTTATGTATATTAAAAAACAAAAAAAACGGTTTCCTTTCAAATATATAAATAAGTACAAGTCTTATTTGAACAAAAAGATTTTCTAACAATATTTTAGATTGTTATGTAATATTAAAATTTAGGTAAATTAATACGAGAGCACAATATTATCACAGCAGTAAATACACTGCGTGTGCGTGTGCATGGAGGTATGTTTCGATATGGATTATATACAAAAATTAGAATAAAAGACAACAGCACTATTATCATTTGAAGCTTAAATAAAAATCTAAGTTCTTAATTATTTTAAATATGATCACCATTGTCTTGCACGTCACTTAGATTTGACTCTTGCATTAATTTCTATTAATATATATTTTTATGTGTGTGAACTTACTATATAACTGCAATTATTTAGATCCTTGGTTTATATATTGAAGCAGATTCTATATTTATAGTATTCTATATTTATAGTATTATAAAGAGAAGTATTTAAGAAGTAGATATTTTGATTATCAGAGTTTGGGTTCAAAACGGACTACTTCTAGTATTAAGAATACTATTTATTTGAGGTCAAATTCAATAAATGACCACTTCTTTAAATTAGTATTAATCTATTGAGTAGATAGATGTAGTTATGTATATGTTCACAGTTTACATTAGAAGCATACTTATGAGACTAATTTTATTTTAGCTGTATATATAAATCAGTTATGAGACTCAAAATAATTGAATAAATGGGTTATATTTATAAATATCTACGATTATATCCTTGATGCATTAAAGGTATGGAGTATTTATTTAAAAGCAAGCAGTATTCAGTCATAAAATTGTATATTTATATTACAGCTGGGATTAAAAAGTTAACTTCTTAAGATTGATGAGTAATAGATGTTTGACGTTTTAGAAGTACGATTGTTATTGTCTGTTTCATATTTGTCTTTTCACATATAGTCATGAAACATACTAAACAAGAATTTAGAAATGAGATTATTAAAGTGACATTGCTAGTTGCTTAAATTTCATTAGATAAGTTAATAAAAATAGTTAAAAAGAATATTAATAAGTTTATTAAAAATATAATTTTAAACTAAATTAAACATAGCTTCAATGTATATATAAACAACAGGAGTAAATCACCCTCCACCAGGCTATGAATTAAAAGCTCTCTAAATGTTGAACAAAAAATTAAGACTAGAATGAATCCACCTATTCTTATAGCTCTGATATTTATAAATATATCTGGTCCATAGATGAAAACATAATGGATGAAATTAATCATAGAAATTAAACATGGTTGGAGTGCTTTTGCTTAGAAATAACAATATTAAAAGAAAATATGCCTATCATGTTTGAAAAAAAAGATTTTTAATAAATGTGTTTTACCAGTTCTTACTTATGGATTTGAGACTTGGACACATAAGAGAAGAGCAGTACAGAAACTTCATATCGAGGAGTAACAAGAAGAGATTGAAAACACAATATATGGGTAAGAGAACAAACAGGTATTATTGACATTGTTGAAAGAATTAAAAGCCTGAAGTGGAGTTGGGCTGCACATATTGCAGATGATAATAGATGGACAATTGTAATCTTAAATGGGATTCCAAGAGATTGTAAAAGACTCAAAAAGAGACCACATGTGAGATGGATGAATGAAATAAAAGACAGTGTGCAGGGTGATGTGGAGAAGAGAGGCTAGAGATTAGAGAAGATAGATTGAACTTAGAGAGATTTTCATCCTGCAGTGGATTGACAATGGTTGACAGTGATGACAACGATGATCCCATCTGGCAAAAAATTAATTTCACTCTGAATTACCAACAATATTGACAAAGTTATGCTTATAAACATTACAGCTACAGGAATACACGAATTTGTTCTATGCTTAATCCCAACAATCAGTGCTTTTAATCCGTAGCCTGGAGGAGGATGATTTACTCCCTTGTTTAAATATATAATTTGTAAATATTTACTAATGAAAGTATATTTGACTGTAAATACAAAGAAATTATAGTGATAAGTATGTTACTACAAATCTGTGTATAAATTACAAGTTTTTTTTTATTTATTTAAATAGTGTGCAATTATTTTATATGAAAATTTTCAGGTCTTAATATCAAATCTATGGTCCATTTCATTTGGAATAATTCATAATCCCTAATTTGGTCAGATATTATAAATAGAGGGTGATGTACTGGTTGCTTTAACCATTAAATATTAAAAAGAAAATCTTTTAAATCAGTTATTACAGAAATAGGGTATACCCCTGAAATATTTCCTGAAAGTATTTATCAGGTAGCACATACAGTTTTATAAAAATTAGAAACCCAATTCTGAAAGTTGAAGTATACCCATAGTATCTTTATGTTTACCAGATATTATTAAAATATATATTAGTAACTGAAAAGTATAGATGCCATATAACTTCTCATATATATTATCCCAATGATTAACCATTACGATATATTTTATAAAATCCAAACACATACGGGGCATTACTTTAACTTTCTTTTATTCATATTTCCATAATCCATATTAAATACATGCATGTACAAATCTATAGCTTCTGGGCATGCCCAAAGAGTAATGAAGCATTTGATTACTTATTTTATTGCACAATATTATTCTCTTTAAAACAAATGACTAAAGACATATAGTAAAACTAATAATCACCAAGATACATTTATGCAAAGTAACATCATAATTTCTCCCAGATTTATCTTTATCATTATTCATTATTTATCTGATAAAACTAGAAGAGATGCATCGTGGGAATTGCTAATCTTTTTCTTATGTCTTTATTTATTTGAAGGGGAATAATGTGTAGCTCTAGATTTGCAAATATATATATTTAAATAATATGCATGCATGGGAAAAAAAAGTTAAAAATAATGTCAAGTGTGATAAGAGTTTATAATAATACATATATTGATCTTTAACTGAATTTAAAATCTTTATTAGGGCTAATTTTTTTATAACAATCTCTAACATTGTTACATTTTTCTAAAGAATGGTAGGTAAATCATCATTGGAGTTGTATTTTTATGGATTCTAATTAAAAAAAAAACAATAAACTGTATTATCATTTGCTGATATGTAAACACCGAAGCTTATAAAAATTTATGAAGATCGGGTTGGGAATGACCAGTTCTATGTTCCTAGACTGTCTTTTAAACCTTCAAGGGCCAGTCTTACTGGCTCTCATTCTTCTCCCATGGCATAAAGCATTGATGCTGGGCAGCCCTTCTATAACTAGGCTGATTTATCTTATCTGAAGTAACCAGTGTAATCATATTACGTTCCTTCTCTATTCATTACTTAACCTAGATATCTCACTGCCATTTATTAACTAAATACTATTTTTATCTCAACTAGATTAAGCATTCCTTCTTAATCTGATTATTAAATATTTTTAAATAATGATTCTTTTACTAAATTAATTATAATCTTTCTGCCTTATTATCAATATTATTTATAGCTTACATGCACTGAAATGCAATAAAAAGGAAAAGCTATAATTGAATAATGATAATACAAAGACAGCTAAGTGCTTTCTATGTCCTCATAGTCATTGCATTGGAATGATCATGAAAAAATAGTAGTATATGTATAAGTAAAAATATATTCAAAGCTTATGCATCACATTGTATAACCTTCCGCATTCCTCCTTCTACTATCAGATTGGTAAACAATTCCAAGGATAGGCTTGACATTAATCAAACCTCAAACATCGCATACAAAATCATATGCCCCCAGGCTGGGTACAATACCATATATTACAGTGAATCTTGTACAGAGCCACAGACAAGCCTGAGTATAAGTCAATTTTCTTAGAGCACCAGAATATTACTGGCCTTACATTTGATTCCTTATCTACCACAATTGCTTGCATTGAGAGATACAACTCTACACGAAAGGTCGAAGAAGCTTGGCATATAGCTAATAACAACAATGCTATAGACTGAAAGGAATCATATTTCCCCCTTTTCTAAGGAATAAACTCCAATTTGTATAAACTTTGAATATATTTTTGCTTATATATATATAATACCATTATTTTCCATGACCATTATCATGTTATGACTATGAGACCTTAGTTTGCCCTTGTATTATCATTAGCTTTTTCTTTTTATTGTGTTTCAATGCACATAATGTAAATTACACTCGTCTAAGGAAAGTCTCCTATCTTTATGATACCTACTACAGTTAATGAAAAACTGAATTGGTTTCACATATACCTTAGAGTGATTTGAATTTAAAAGTGATTGCTGGATACATATAAACATTCCTTTCAACTATGAATCTCGAGCTTCGTTTATAAAAACAAAAACCAAAATCAGTCCGAGGATTAAAATTTAGATATTAATGAGAGAAATTTTATAGGTATCTGGTAAACATAGATTACACATGTTTATACAAAAAATGGAACAGGGGTAAAGAGCAGTTTCTATTATCATGGTATTTGGGCTGAAGATTTAGTAATTTATTATTGATATTTCTAATTACTGAAAGAAATTGCCTATAGTTAGTACTAAGATATACAATCACTGAACAGGTTTCAGATCTACATCAGATTAATTTAGAATCTTAAGTTTGGTAAAATGAAGTTAAAGGTGATTACTGGATTCATACCAGCCAGGAGCAGCTTGAAGATTTAAATAGTAGGGATAGGATTTTATGCTCAGTGATCCCAGAAATGGAGAACTCTTGTACTGTCACGAAGACTGGAAGTTTGGTGGTTTGTTGCTATTACATACATGTCAGTTTCATATAAATGTCATTGAGAAAAAGGTAATGTGAATCCTTTCATTGTTACAGTTTTCACATGTGGTTATCAACTATTCTAATAACAAGATTCAATGTACAGGGATTCAATAGATTGGTTCACACATTCTGGTAGCCAGAAAAAAAAAAGAACTACAAATAGAAAAATATCATACCACAAATATCATTTCAGAGGAAATAAAAGAAGATACTTTACTGATGAAAGCAATAAAAATAAGTAAAATAAAGGTGAAATATAGGATCTTTCCCAGAAAATCATTGATAAGATTAGAGATTCTTCTAATTTATCATGAATGTTTATCCAATCATTATCATGAGAAACTATTACATTCTCCATTCAGAATAAGTTCTTCATTAAAAAACTCCTCTGAGGAAAATATTTTCATTTTACATAGACCACAACCGGAAGCCCAAGCAAATCAAAAATTTTATAATAGTTATATAAAACAAAAATTTCCATATAGATGAAATACATCCCACAAAAACTGACTGCACAGTTGGAAAATGCAGTTTAATAAAAAAAATAAGATTAAAAAAAGATTTTTAAATAAATTTCATTTTCACCACATTCATCATCATAATCATTTACAACCATTACTGGTCAACCAAAAGAATGAAGACATCTCCAAATTCAATCCAACTTCTCCAATCTCCATCATCTCTTTTCCACACCACCCCAGTACACTTACTTATTTTATCCATTCATCTCACACATGGTCTCTTTCTAGGTCTTTTATAATCTCTGGGAATCTAGTTTGAGATTTCAACTACCTTAGAGATTATTAAATCATTGCCAAACAAAACTATTCATTCTTCACTCATCAAAAAAGTTTCACTATAATTCTTATTTTTATTTTCAAATAACATATACTATGTGAATTCCAAATATATTTTATTATGCAACATCTAAATATTAGAATTAGTAAATTTCTGTATTTATAAAAAACTTCATTTAATTAAAGAAGATTTGAACCCAGACTTTAAGTTCCCTTCAGCTATCCACCCATTTTATATAAGCCATACACTTGACCACATACATGTGAAAAAGATAAACGATCTCTAATGTGTTTCAGTTATATAAGATGGAGTAGATAGCTGAAAGGATATTGAAAGTCTGTGTTCAAATTCTCTCTAATTACATCTAAATTTCAGTATATACATTGTATTCAAAGAAAACTTCATTATAAACTTTGTTCATAATTTATTCATAATTATATCAGACATTTTGTTTTGATGATTTTGATTAAAATAGAATTACTTATACAATTTTTTATTTATTATTAAAATTTAATAATTAATTATTTTAATGATGAAGTGTTCGTTTGTTTCTATTTCTACAGTTTATATATTCCAAATGAATAATTTATCGTCATTATTAATAGAAAATATTGTACAAACTTATTTAACAATTCACTAGAAGCAGCTTTGATAAGCTATCTCTAACTATTTATAATATATATATATTTTTAAAAAAAGACCAATGTAAACATTGGATTTCCTATCTAGAAAAGAAAAAACTTATTATTTTTTGAAATGGCCAGTTTTGACTAATTAACAAAATCATTTGATTTGAAGAAATATTAGCACAGATGCAAATAACTCTTTTTATTACAGTTAGTTCTATTTTGTTAGATTGCTAAATATAACAATTTTATGATTAATGGGTCGCAATACCAGTACAAACAAATTTGTTGAGTCACAGTATAAAAAGATTGAGAAACAGTGATGTATTAAAACACCATATGATCACCATTTCATTGATATATATATATATAATACAGTTCATTAATTGTATTCTATTCCTTACAAAATGTTCAATAATTACTGCATTAAAATTAGCTATACTCACCTTAAAATTTTAAATATGCACAACATAATCTGTACAGTTTTATAACTAACTATGCTTAAACCCACCCACCCACCCCACACCCCGTTTCTTAAATGGAAACTAATTTAATTATTGATAATAATAAGATATTAATATTACTTTTATGAAATTATTTACATATATATTTTTGGTTAGTTTTTGTATATAATTTCTATATAATAATTATTGGAAAAGGTTTTTATATTATTATAATTTTAAATATTTGTAAATCACTATAGCAACAGGCTAATGTTATCTGAGAGCATTGCCAAACAAAGTTTATTACAATCTAATCATATACAGTATACCAGATTTTAGTATTATTCTATTAAATTAAATATTTGAAATACAGGCACTCTTCACATACATGGGGCCTAATATAGGGAAATTGAACTCGGATTTTCAAGCACCCTTCAACTATCCATACTATCTCATACCACTGATACACATGACCACATACATGTAGAAAAGATAAATATTCACCAATATAATAAATTTATACAATATATTACCATTTTAAACTTTTATTCACAATATATTGAATTTTATTATCTGTTTGTTATAATTTAATCATGTACAGCAGGGGTGGGAAAGTAGTGGCCCAGGAGCCACATGTGGCCTGCTAAGCGTTTTTATGCGGCCCACCAAGAGTCAGAAAATCTACTTTGAACTGAGATTTCCTTCCCATGCGCGACCAAAGATTCGGCTCATATTTTCCACTAGGATGGCCACGTCAATACACATGCATAGTTTAGATATGATGTGCAGTGCTTATTGATCTAGTTAATTTCAATTTTGTCTTTGCAACAGTATTTCCAACTTTAATGAAACCATGAGCCCTCTGAAAAAACATAAAATAGGTGGTGAATGTCATGTATTTAATAAAGAATGGACAAATATTTCTTTGGTAATACAGGGAATAAAGCAGGATGTTTATTGTGTCATGAAAAAAAGGTGCGGCCCTCCACTAACCATTTCCGCAAAGTGGCCCTCGCCATGGCCCTCCGCTTCCACAAAGTGCCCCCGAGCCAAAACAATTGCCCACCTCTGATGTACAGCATATACACCGTGAATTTGGTCTAAGAGTCAACAAGAAGTTGGTGATCTGGTCGATTATGATTGGCAAGCAAATTCCCGGCATATTTAAGGCTCCACCTCAGAAGTTCCTGAGTTTTCATCTAGCACCCCCCCCTTCATCTAAAATGAGGAAAGATATTGAAAATGATCTAATAATTAAGATAACAAAATTTATTGGATCATTGGAGAAGATTTGTCTTTGTTCGGGAAAATCGTGCTGATGAATGCTGTCATGCTTCCCAAGATCACATACTTCCTTGCGGGCTTCTCACCGACGAAAGCCTTTATAAGGTATGTCGAAACCCAATGTAGGAAGCAGTGTTGGAGGGGGGGAGCTCCTGTCATCAGCCTGTGCCTCCTACAGAAACCTAAACAGATGAATGGCTTAAGATTACACTCAGTTAAGATCTGTTTAATACAATGTTTTCATAATGTACTTACCAGATTATTTATAAAAAATCCAGATATGGAAGGGCCAATATTTCCAGAAGAAATAACTCCTACTAATAGGCCACCTCCCAAAAGTGGATGGCTTTGGATTCAAAAGCAAATTTCCATAGTATTTAACAATCTAAAAATGAAGCAGCCAGGAACAATGTTCAACAACAAACTAAACTACTGGAACACATATGATCTTATGAATCCAGAAGAAACTAAAATTGACAATATTCTTTCGATTGTGATATCGAGGTTGACCAAACGTCTAAAACTAGAACCGAGGTTTGTTGATTTTTTAATCAAGGTCAACCTCGGTGCCTTGCCTACTGCTGACTTCCTACATAGTAAAAGAAATTATAATCTGGACTCTACATGCGCACTATGTAGGCAAAGTGATGAGACAATGGACATATATTGGAACAATGTCAAATTTGGAATAGCATAAGAAACATTATTAAATCTCTCATTAAAAACAAAGACTCAGCTTGTGTAAATTTGATTAAAGCCTTCAAGAATGGACATTTTGAAATCATAAGATTGGCAACATTTATAAATTTTTGCATTTGGTCACTGAGAAATAAGATCATCTTCAAAAGTGGAGAAGAATATGACATGATTAAAATGTCTTTACACTTATAAAAAGAAATTAAAGAATTAGACCAAAAATTTTCTCAGAATTGGATGTTTAACCAGACCTGGTCCCTAATCAACCTAAAACAAAGTGTAGTACCGATGATGAAAAGAATATAAAGTTGTAAATTCACAGATACTAAGAAAATTTGAATGAACCATTTACCTAAAACATTTAGATAAACTTTATATGGAAGAGATCCAAAACTAGAAAATGCTATTATAAAATTATTCACTTAATTGATGATTAATAGGAAAGGGCTTTCATTTGATTAACGGATCAGTTTTAATCAATGACCCAATAAATATATCAAGACTGCTTTAATAATGCTTAATGGTAACCGATTTGTTTACTCTAAAGAATCTATGATATATTTCATATAATTTTCAGTCTTAACCTGCTTTTAAGTAATGTTTATAAATGTCATCCCTATATTGGATTGGCTAACCTCATGATCTATAAGTAAAGTGTATGGCTTTCATATATGGTTCAAAAAGACTAATCCCTCGAAATTGAAATGTTAAATTAATACACACAGAAACATTGGACGTGCTCTTCACTTGGTAAGATAAAGCTCTATAGACTAAATGGCTAAATATGTTTTTAATCATTGTCTACATGTTCATACATTAAACAAACTTACTAACACCGTCTTATATGTGATATACATGATCAGATTAATGTAAATCGGCCACAACTATGATTTCTGGAATGGGAAGTTATATGTCTTCAATTTCTGGTGATAACTAATGTCTCAATGCAATTGATATAACATTAATTGGTTATTCTATGTATACAAGCGTAACCTTTCATTTTGTTAACTGGTCTCCATTGAGTTTGATATGTAAAAGTCCTTTTTTTTTTTTTTGTTAATGATTCTTATGGTTTGTGAATAAATTTTCCTTTTGAAATTATAAATTTTAAGGTACTGCAATTTCTATTGTGAATAAAAATTCATAATGTACTACTATATTTTATTATTAGAAAACATTTTATCATAGTTCACTATTTTCAGTTAGTGATCTATTTTTTCAATGGTTATGATTCTACTAGAGGAAATAATGAGGATTTTAGATTTGTACTCGCAATTAATTAGTAAAATTTCTATTTGAAGAGTAATGTAGAGAAATAAAAAATAAAATGATAAGAACTAATGTTGTAACATATAGAGAGGAAATAAATAGTTTAATATTTGACTTGTTAATCTTGAAAAAGCATATGATAAAAAAAAAAAACCTGTATTATTTTGTTAGCTATATTATTATAAAAGCAAAAAAATTTATATTAAATGGACTTTTTGCAAGAGACGTAAGGAAAAATATAAGACAAAGGTAATGTATTTCTTCTGCTTTGTTTAAATATATTCTAGATGAGTTAAATAGTACAAAAACTCTGTCAGATAATGAAAATTATTCTTCATGTAAAAACTGTGATAAACAAAGTAGCAAAAATTCAAAAAACATTAACCACAAAACCTATTTGCCAAGCGCTTTCGGTACCAGGTACCAGAATCATGCCAACATATTGGTTCCATTCTGATATGTCACTACGATTCTGGTACACAGTCCTGAAAGTGCTTGGCAAATACGATGTTTTTTGAATTTTTGCTATTCTGTTTATCACAGTTTATAAGTGAAGAATAATTTAGATGAGTTTTTAAACAATGTTGTTTTGATATAATGGAAACATATTTGCTGATGTAACAATTATAGATAAGGAAGATGACTTCAACTAAATGTTATGAAGGCTTAATAGGACTTAAAAAATGTTTCTGATGAAAATAAATACAAATTAAAGTAATGAAAATGGATGATGAATAAAAGTAATAAGATCAAGTATTGTGATAGGAAGATATGAGAACTTTAAAAAGCTGTTTGATGGAAATAATAATAAGGAAATAAGATAAAACTGGAAAAAAGGATGCTTTTAAATAAGGTCTAAATTGATTCTCTGGTCTATTAAAATTAATATAAAAAAGGTTTGCTAAATATTTGAGGTATAACTTTATATGGATTTAAGACGAATAATTAGAAAAAAACATTAGGCTGGAGAAAGGAAAAATTGGAAAAAATAAAGTTATGAATATAGAAGTTTTGAAAATACTACATGTAAAGATTATTTTTTTAAAAAAATATATAAAAAAGAACTGGATTGGGCACATATTTAGAGACAATGGAATTATGAAAGATATATTAGGAGTGTGTAAGTTATGAACAAAAGATAAAAAAGATGGAGAAAATAGTCTGATTTGGTGTATGAAATCTCATGCTAATTAATACTAATATCATTTACTTTATTACTTTTACAATACTTCATATAATTACAATCCACTATTGACTGTTTCGATTGCCCCAGCAATCTTCTTCAAAACTTCTACTTATATTTTCAAATCTTAACTGCTAACTATTCAAACATTTTTAATACTGATGATTTTACATTATTAATTTGTGTCTGATCTACCCAAACTTTTTTTTTAAAAACAACGATTGCAGAACCATTGCTCTTTCAATTAATCTTGAACATTAAGTGTTGCAACAGTTTATGTTATTAAGAACTGAAAATAAAACAATGTCAAACTACCATTAAAATAATTAACTGTTGTGTAATAAAATTTCACTATTATATCCACTGACAATAGACTCTCAAAAAGTTGAAAAAAATATTTTCTAGCACATAGCATATCATGCACCTAAAATTTTGTTTTAGGGTCCAACAAGAATCAATTTATAATTATCAATATAAATATTTTTTATAGAATATATATTTTATTTTCACTAAAATTAGATAAAATAATATTTTTGCCACAATTTCATTTATATATTTAATTGAGATGTGCATTCTTGAAAGAATTAAGAAACTTAAGTGCAAATTTCGTTGAACATATTACTAAAAAAAATGATAATAGATGGACAGTTGAAATCTTAAACTGGATTCCAAGAGATTATGAAAAATCTAGAAAAAGACCACATGTGGGATGGATGGATGAAATAAGGAAGTGTGCTGAGGTGATGTGGGGGAGTCTAGAGATCGGAGATGGAATGAACTTGGAGAGACCATCCTACAATGAAATTGAAAATGATGATGATGATCACATTACATCTGTTCTAACCAAGAAACTTTAAGCAGTAGGATGTAAAAAAAAACAACAAGTGTTAAAGCATTGACAACGTTAATATTATTCCTTTACCATTTGCATTCACAACAAAGACTATACCGAGGAGCAAAAAGTACATTGCATTCAGGCACTGAATACTTTGGAACACTAATACTAAAGGCTTTCTATGGGTATATTATATATTTATATAATAAAATAACTAACAACACATAGAAATGTGTCTTTAACATTAATAATAATAATGATAAATATTAATTATGTAATAATTAAGGGACCAGCATAATATTAATTAAATCAGACAAATAAGAATTTGGAAACAAAATTCTGTCGAAGTGCTTAAAATTAAAAATACAAGTAGATTTTTTTTTTTTTTTTTCATAAGCCTAATATTATTATATCAGACTGTGGCAGTAATTAAATTAATTACTGACTTCAAAACTAAATGTAAAAAAAAATTCTTGAACATTCTAGATTAGCAATGTGATTATTCGAAAGAAGGAAACAAGTTTATAAATACAACAGCGACTAAACTCTCCACAGAGTAGCACCACTCAGTGCAAGCCAGAGTAATCAATGGATGCAAAAAGGTTGGTGCACAAAATCCTTATTTAGCACCTACTCATCCAATATCCCCAAACCAGTTTCTAGTTTGTGCCTTTCATCAGTGAGAAGCCATGGATATGAGAGCATTGCACCTAAATCTTAAGATCTAATGCAACTCTCCAGCAGCCACCTTTTACCTTATTAGATAACTCTAAAGCTTTTAGTCTAAAATGAAAACACAATAATGTTTTCAATTCAAGCCCATTACCTTTTATTGTCATATAGATCTGGACTTAGTTCAGTGTCCATATCCTATGGTGTCTTTGGTTCTTTAATAACCACTGTCACTATAATCCTATTGGGTAGGATTGGTATTAAATAACTAAACATCACATGATTACCATTTCTTTATGCTTATGCAAGCTGTTTACACAGAGTATAAACTTTCTACAGAGCAGTGCCATTCAGTGCAAGCCAGAGTAATCAAAAGATGCAAGAAAGATTTGTGTATAAAATCCCTATCTAGTGCCTACTCATCCAACATCCCCAGAGTACTTTCTAGCTTAGTTTGTAGCTTTCATCAGTAAGGAGCCTTGGATCTGAGAGCACTCCACCTAGATCTTAGGAGCAACCACCTTTTGCCTTATTAACTAACTATAAAGCTTTGAGTCTAACATGAAAACATGTGTTCAATTCAAGCTCATTAGCTTGTATAGTCATGTACATCTGAACTCTTTACAATTATACAAGTTAATGGGCTTGAATTGAAAACATTATTGTATTTTCATTTTAGACTCCAACCTTAATAGTTAGCTGATAAGGTAAAAGGTGTCTGCTAGAGGGTTGCATTAGATCCTAAAATCTAGGTGCAGTACTTTTAGATCCAAGGCTCCTCACTGATGAAAGCCACTAGCTAAAAACTAGTCTGGGGATATGGGATGAGTAGGGACTAGATAGGGATTTATGCATAAACCTTCTTGCATTCATTAATTACTCTGGCTTGCACTGTGTGGCACTACTGCATGGAGAGTTTACCTTCTGTGTAAACAGCTTGTGTAAGCATAAAGAAATGGTTATAAAGTGATATTTAGTGATTTAATACCAATCCTGCCTAATATGATTATGGTGACTGAGGTGATTAAAAACCAAAGGAGGTAAAAAGTATGGATGCTGAACTGAGTTCAGATCTATAACACTATACAAGCTAATGGGCTTGAATTGAAAACATTATTCATTTTAAACTCAAAGCTTTATAGTTAACTAATAAGATTAACGGTGGCTGCTGGAGGGTTGCATTAGATCCTTAAAATCTAGGTGCAATGCTCTCAGATCCAAGGCTCCTCACTAAGAAAAGCCACAAGCTAGAAAGTAGTCTGGGAGTATTTGGCTTGCATTGAGTAGTACTACTGTATGAAGAGTTTAGCCTTTGTGTAAACAGCTTGTGTAAGCATAAAAAAATGGTGATCATGTGATGTTTATAAATATAAACTGTCACAATGAAATCCAGACTTTGTTGTCAATCATTTGAGTTCCAATGAAGCAGTCAAAAGGAAAGGTGAGTGAAGGAGAAACCAGATGCCTCTGCAAATATGTAAGCAGATATACGGGGTTTTGTAAACATTGCCCCAGTCTTCATTATTATTTACGTAAGCTTAGGGAAAATGTTTGTAAACATGTATGTCGATATACTTTATATCTTTATCAGGTTTGACATGTATGTCGATATACTTTATATCTTTATCAGGTTCGATGAAGAAAACTACCATAAAATAAGTTCTGAGAGTTTTCGGTTGAAATCCTTTTAGTCATATAATTGCTGCATGTTGAATCTGCAGAATTTTATTAATGGCTGCAGGCTAGACTCAGCACTTATTAATCACATCAAAAACTTGTAAAAGATTTTTTAAAAATTAATAACAAGTAGTTGTATTCTATATAATAACTGCATATACATCATTTATTCAAAGTGATATAATGTATAGGGTATATGAGCACAGACTTTCGCATACCCCACCACTCCCCACTCTATCTCATAACACTGATACACTTGAACACATATATGTTGAAAAGATAAATAATCACCAATATACATATTTCATGCTAAACCAGCAATCATCAGTTGGTCCAGATTACCATCTCTACACATATATGCTATAAGTGCTCAGATATATATTAAGATAGCCAATCCTCGTACTTTAATGGACAGGCTTCAATCTACTCCACACTCCAACTCTTCAACCGCCCATCCAATTGAAAATCTGATATACTAAGAAATAAAAACATAGATAAGCGTTAAAAGTCGGATACTACAGAGCACAAAGATTTGCAATGCTATCAGAATTAATAGTTTAAATATAGATAAAAATAATTGCTATTTGAAACAATTTGGAATGATGAAATCTTGAAACATTTTATATTTAACATCCACATACTTATTTCAGATAGGGTTTAGATTTGATGAGAAAAAAGTAGATTTAATTTAAATATTTTCTTCACAAAAGATGAATTTTAATACATAAATATAAAAAATTAAAGTACAATTCTTACAGGAATAGGAAATTAAATCACATAGTATGATAATGTAGAAATAGATGAACAGTGTAAAAAGATAGAAGAAATGATATGAGAGATTAAAAATGTAGATATGTTACTGTTGGGAGACTGGAATGCTGCTGTAGAGAAAGAGAGGGAAAATTAGGTATTGTGGTATTGGAAAAATGAATGAAAGATATATTCGCTTGTGCAATTTTGTAAGAATTTTGTGGTTGCACACAACTGGTTTAAAAATTATCCAAGAAGATTATATACTTGGAGAGCTCCAAGTGATACTAAAAATATCAGATGATATATTAATACAGAATAGCTATAAGAATGCTATTAACTGTTCGCATTGCTATAAACTGATTGTAATAGTTATGGTAATTTAAAGTTAAATTTAAAAAGCATGAACAGAAGAAAAAGATATGTAAGATGGAATTTGAATAATTGAAGAAAAAAAATGGAGAGAAGGTGGTTTGGTTTATATGTGAAAATAAAGAAGATTGATAAAGATGAGAAATATAGGAATGATTCTGATAAACATTGTTGTAGGATTAAAGAGGGAATCTTAAAAATGGCAAAAAATGCAATAGAAACTATTCAATTACAGAAACCTAAATGACCATGGATAATAGAAAGTATGTTGAAAAAGATGGAAATACAAAGATGGAAAATATCAATTGTGGGGAAGCACAAATAGCATATACAAAAATTAATAATGAACTAAGGAGAGAAATAGATTTAGCAAAAAATAAAGTAATTAGAATAAGAATATAGCGAGATAGGAGTAGAAAGAAATGTTTAATAACTGAAATAATTGATAAGAATGGAAAGAGATTAACTGATAGAAATGATATATTGACAAGATGTCTGACAAGAAAATGAAGCAATTGACTATGAATGTGAATGAAGATGTTGAAGTAGATGAACAAAGTATCAATAGTGTGAGAGAAGAAAATATTAAATCAATTAAAGAAATGAAAAAGGGTAAAGCTATCAGTTTTAATACAATACCAATAAAAATTTTGAAAGAGATGAGAGAAATTACTATGAACAAAATTGATGACTTGTTCGATTTGATATACATTAGTGAAATTTAACCTAAAGATTACTTGATTACCATAATTGTCTCAATTGCTAAAAAGTAGAAGGCTGTTAGATGTGAAAAGAATAGGACAATAAATGTTATCTAATGCTTCAAAAATATCATTGAAAATCTTAATTCAAAGAATTTATGGAAAGATGGAATGCAATTTTGGGAGGAACCGTTTAGTTTTCAGAGGGAAAAGTACAAGAGATATTATTGGTAATGTTAGTATGAGTATAGAGAGATATAATGAAAAAGATAAAAGAATTGGTATATGTTTTATGGATTTGGAAAAGTATTTGATAGAATAATCTGGAATAACTTATAATCATCTTGAAACCTAAAAGAATATTTTGGAAAGGATATAGATTGATTTGTAATCTGTATACCAGTCAAAAAATGTGAAACAATGAGACTGAAGAAATTAATATAAAAAGAGAAATTAAACAAAGATGCTGTATGTCACCTGTGCTTTTTAATATTTATTTTAGAAGACAGCTTACATAAATATTTAAATAAGAGAAGGAACTAATATTGAAGTAGAATAATTAAATATGTAAAATTTGCAGATGGTACGGTTCTTATAACTGAGGGTGAAATGAATTTCCAAATTGGAGGAAAGATGTACGGAATATGGAATGAATATTAATGTTGAAAAAAACAAGTGTTTATGAATAAAAAGAAATGCAAAAATAGTACAAGTTGATATTTATGATAATATAGTTCTATAAATAAATGGATTTAAGGATTTGGATGGTTGGTTGAGCAAGAATAAAAAAAAGTGAAGATTAAATTAAAAAATAGCATTAGGAAAAGAGGCATTTGTTAAGAGAGAAAAAAATAGTGGACCTTTGAAGACAGATTTGAAAAAAGATTAATTAAGTGCTATGTATGGTTAGTATTGTTATACAGTCATGAAACACAGATGATGAGTAAAAAAAATTATAAACAGATTAAAGACCTCTGAAATATGATCGTGGAGAAAAAAGGAAAAAATCAGTTGGAGGAGTAAAGTAATAAATGAAGTTTTGTTAAGAGTAAATAAAAAAAGATAATTAATTAAGAAAATTAGTTATAGAAAGAGAAAGTAGATTGGATATATTAAGAAACAATAGTTTAATGAGAAATGTTTTGAAAGGGATGGTGAATAGATATAACAAGAAAGGACAAAAAAGATTGATCTTCCTTGATGATGTAAGACAGCGATGTATAATCCATCGGTCTCGACCCCTCATGGAATTGTATAAAAATTGCTGGAGGTTGCAAAATTTTTAAGAAATCCTCAGTTTTGGGTTTGAATTTTTTTTTTGGAAAAAATTTAATTTTTAAAAATAGATAAATTTTTTTTGTAACTATATGATTTGTTTCAAAAATTTCATTTCAAATTGTATGTGCTTAATACTAAAATATTAAGAAATATAAATTTGTATATTACTTGAAACAACAATTGTTTTATTATGAATATCCTTACATATTCTTACTAATAATTTAGGCATGGTAAAAACAAATAACTGGTCATGTCAAAATTTTATCTAAGAAAGGAATCACTAGTGTAAAAAAGTTCCACATCACTGACATAAGAGATATGTGGAATTGAAGATTTATGAACAGAACAGAATGGAGAAACGGATAAATTAGCTGTGTGACTGCTCCCTGGATCTATCCTTAGGACAGAATACTTGATTGATGGGTAGTATGATTGACTTTATTTCACTAATGTACAAATTTGACCAATCATTTTATAATAATTATTCCTATATTTATATTTGATTTCAAAAGGCTTAAAGGGCAGCAAATATTTCTAGCACTCAGGTGACAAATACTTTGATGCTGGTTTAGTACTCAATGTAAGACATCTAAAAATAATTCTTAAATTGATATTTTTAAGTGAATATAAGTACTTTCATCCTACTTTATTTAAATTACATCTTACATAGATCATTCTAGGATATCTTTCATAATTCCTTTCCCTTAAAAGGGTATTCAATCCAATTCCTCTTTATAATTATATCAAAAATAATGTTTTCATGTGTTATTTTCAACTCCTCTACATTGCTAATCATATCAACTTTATCCAAACTATATATACGCATTTATTTATATACAGATATATAAATAAAAGATGAAAAAATCTCCTTTTTATACTTTTATTAAAAGATAGAGGATTGTTTGGTAAATCTGTCACAAATGTGGAAATTTAGATAATGTTTCGTGTTCTTCTAAGATTCACTAAAATTAACAATTTGACTTTTGCTAAGTTTCAGTTTACAACACCTGGTTAAGAAAGATATTTTTAATTCACAAAAGAAAGAAATTTGTATGTCTGTTTTTTTGAAAACTAACTTGTCAAAATTGTCAAAATACTAGATATTTTGCTTAAACAATTTTGATTTGTTGTTTTTTTTTTAAAAAAAAAAAACTTCAGAGAAAAAAAAAATGATTTTGCAATTTTTTTTGTCATTTCGTTTTATTTTATTTTAAAGCATTGGGAGGAAATTTGAACTATTTTTTTTTTTTTTGTAGCAACTTTTCAGTGAAAAAAGAAAGTATATATAAGTAATGTATTCACTACCATTAGAATAACTTACGTCAATTAAAAGTTTCTTCCCCAGCTTACCATCTTCCAATCAGATGGCAGTGCTTAATTTCAAATTCTTAACTCCGTTAGAGTATCAAATTTAAAAACTTTTTCAAATCTTTCTTTTAACTTATGAAGTATATGCCTCTAGCTTGAAATATATGCAATAAGCTATTGCCAAATTGAATTTATTATATAGTTGAGATGTTTATCTTCTATGTCATTTTATATATCGAGTTACAGTTGATTACTTCTTGAGCAATTATTTGTAATATTATATATACTATATAAATAGCCAATCTCATTATATAAGACTGATATTGAGGACAAAACATACAAACAGTTGTTCTGTTCATTTAAATTTATCATCATCATCCATTTGTAAAGGCAATGTCTTGTTGTTACAGCCTCATTGTTCTACCTTCACCATTTCGTTCTATATCTGCATATGAAAAACATCTAATTTCACTATTCACATTTTTAAAATAAGATATTCTTGGCCAGCCATTCAACTTCTTTCTAAAATGTTGCCTTCCAAAATAATTTGTAAAAACCTATTATGTCTTAAAATATGATCTAGCAGCTTAATCTTTCTCATTTTTACAGTATTCAATAATATCCTTTCAATCCAAGTTCTCTTAATATTTGATCATTATTATTCTTTTCCCTTGTTCTACTTAATTTTTTCCAAAACCTTCTAATTTCTATTCTTTCAAATTTCTTTCTTTCTTGTTTCACCAAGGATGTCAATATATTACAAATGAAGGTTTTAACACATTTCATTCTATTTTTTATATTGATATTATTTTTATTTAATACTAAGGTTTTTTTGGTACTTACATATTAGACCCGCTGCCAGCGTTTTCAATGGCAGAATGCTATAGTTGTGCCATTTTAATGACATTCTTGCTGTCTCCCCCCCCCCACACACACACACCCCACTGGAGAAAGATATAGCAGACTGCCAAAACAAATGTGCAGTAGATCTAATATGTAAAATACCATTTTTCTCTTGGAAAATCATATTTTACTAACATTATTCTCTTTTTAATCTCCACAAGACAACCCTTGTCATGGCAAATCATACTCCCTAGATAAAATAATTCCTTAACTTGTTCTAAATGTATATTATTTATACACACAACACTACCATCATTCTATTCTTATTTAATTTATCTTTAATTTAAAAGACTTTATAAGCATATTCAACATCTTCAACATGTTATTCATTTATTTTTCTGAATTTGCAATTCATTCTGTATCATCTATACAAAGAATATGCTTACCATTAATTTTAATTTATTCTGTTTTCTTATATGTTCTCAATAAATAAATTGAATAAATAAGTGATGATGGATAGCCTTGCATCATGCCTCTTATGCCAGCATTAGTTTTACAACTATTTATAACTATTTCTGTGTTATGATTCTGGCGACAATCTGCCGAAAGCCAGCTCAGGGCTCTTTAAGTCTTACTTTGGTGTTAGGCTTACCTTTTCAGACTAACTTGAACAGTACAAGTTTTGTAGTATTTGATATTTATATAAAATTCAAAATTAACCACATACCTTTCCAATCTCTACAGTCTTCATTATTTTAAACAACAACCAATCCACTGTCAAAATCTTTCTTCAATTCAATAAAAGTCACAGAAGACTTTCTATTCATTTACAATCTTCTTTGCAAGATCACTCTTAATGGCAGTATTGCTTGTCTACTTCCTTTCCCAGGTCTAAAACGATATGATCATCATCCAAATTCTCTATCTTCTTTTGTATTCTATTTTCAATTATTAGGAGTAAAATTTTCAAGATATGATGAGATAATAGAATTATTATTCTATAATTTAAGCAATAATTTGCATTGTCTTTTTTTTTTTTTGAAAATGCAGAGTTTGTGTCATTATAAAATCAACTGGAATTATATCTTTTTCATATCATCTTGTTATCACATCAAATAATCTATTTTTAAGGATATCACTACAATTTTCTAAGATGAGTGTTTGAATCCCATCTATACCAGATTCCTTATTTAACTAACTGCATAATCGAATTCTTCTCTTATTATTACTGATCCTTCCTCATCCTCATTAACCATTTTTCTTCCTTTATATAACCTCTCATATTTATTGCTTTTTCTTTAAACAAATCTTCAATATACACTTTCCAGCAGTTACACACTTTCTTGATTTCAAAAAATATCTTTTCTTCCATAATTTTAACAATATTAATAAATGTTCTTTATAATTCATCATTTTGATTTTTTCATATATCTGTTTAATCTTTTCAACATATATGTTGCTTTCAATTTCTTGATTTATCATATTTGTCTACTTTTCAATTTGTTATTAATTTTTTAACTATTTTATATTGATCATAATCTTTATATCTAACAATTCGTTTTTTTTTTTCAATTAAATCCAATATCTCTTTCTGAGTTATCAATGGGTTCTTAAGTACTACTTAATCATAATTGTCTTTATACATAATTTAATATGCTTTCATTGAAATATCAATATCTATCATATGTTCATCATTAAATTTCTTAGCTATGTCAAGATCTTATAATTTATTTAAACATCATTTGTTTCAAGCAGGTATAGTTTTCTTCTTAAATTCAATATTACATTTTGCCAAAATAACCACATGATTATTATCCACATCAGCATCTGGGTAACCATGATTAGAGTGCCTGATTTCTATATGTCTGTTCACTATAATATACATTCCATGAATAACATCTTTTTTGTGACAGTATAAACTATACTGGTTTTGCACACAAAATTAATCAACTTGTTACCTTATGAACTTTTATTACCCAAACCAAATCTGTTTACACTTCTTGAATTCTTCAATTCAAAAATAAAAATTAATAACAATAAAATTAAATTTATATGAAATAAAAATTATAGGCAAAAATAAATTCCCTAGACAGCAATAATGCATGGAACTTTTTAAAGCTATACGGTTCAAAGAAAAGTATCTTTCTTCATAAATAAAGCTTTCATAGACTTCTTGGTAAGTTGTTTACAGTTAAGCAGCAATGAATATTATCAGAAATCTATAAAATACTCAATTAAATAACCTATTCAAAATTTAAGTCAATTTCTGACCAATTACTGTTATAAATTGCAATATGTGGTTATTTCCCTATTTCCCCTAATTAGCTATTCTACATCTAACAATCTGTCATAAACAATAATTAAAAACCATATCTAATTCCTATACTTGTAATAACAGATTCTAAATAAGTAAAAAATACCCAACATCCCCTAAAATTATCCTACTTAAAGCCTATAGAGAGACTGTGATATCCATGGCTTCTAAAAATTGGGGAAAAGAAAAAGAAAGCATGTGTATATAATAATATGGCCGTAAAATCTGAGAAATTAAAAAAAAATTACTGTGGCACTAACATATCATAAATATAGCAAGAAATAAAACATTGACTTTAGTGAATTTATGTTAGCACTCTGTACTATTTTTAAAATTAAAATATTTTTTGAAAAAAAAAAAGATATAAAGACCAATTGAAGATAGCAGTATCAAGGAAACCATTTTTGAATAAACATAAAAGATCACATATGTAACATAATACAAAAGCAATATCAAATCTAACATATGTATAAAATTGAAAAACTTTGATGCCAATATTACAAATGAAATTATTAAACTACATTGTATAAATAAAATTAGTGAATTAAATTAAACTATTATATAAATAAATTAAATATCACATTTTGTGCAGTATTTTGACTGGATTCTTATGTTTATTTACAAGGCATCTTTTTTAGCAAATGACAAACTTAGGCAACAATAAACAGCATTTCCTATTTATTAGCCCTTTATAATGAGATTGACTCTACACATTACCATTCACATTATTCATTTTCAATACAATCCAGCTATTCCCTAAATAGCATTTCACTGCTCAGAATCCAATTCAAAAGTTATGTCAGACAACTATGAAAACTCCTACATAATTAATTGTCCACTATCATTTCAATTTCATCAATCTTATGAGATTATTGAATGCCTTTATCTGCACTTTCACTCAAATATTTCATTTTTAAGTTCATACTGCACTATGTGTGTTTCAAATTTATAGTTTTTGAACTTTCTATGCTGTAAATATCTAAATTTCAAACATTGCATTTAGGTAGAAATTAAAATTTCACTATTACTAACAAATGAATACAATTCAATCCTTCTACAATATGTTTTTACCATTTCAATATTATTCATAGAAGGCTATTGTTCAAATTAATTTTTCTCACTTAATATTTCATTAATTCCCACTGCTTAAAAATACTTTCTCAACATTCCTTTATATTCTACATGGATTCAACTGCTCAATTTTCTTTGGCTTCTTCTTTTATATTATTCAAAATATAAAATTTTTTCTTCCCTTATAATATTCAGTATCTTTTACCTTGATCATCAACAGTATTCTGTCAAATGGACAGTCCAGAGAGTAGTCACATCAATTTATCTATTTTTCCATCCCCTTTTCTTCCTTGCCCAGCTCTTTAATTCCACATAACTCTTCCCATCTCTTACATCATCCAATAATGTCAATCTCTTCCATTCTTTCTTCTTACTTCCACTCAATACGTCCAATCCAGTTTCTGTTTCTCTTTCTGATTTCCTCAATCAATCTTCTTTTTTCATTTACACTTTTCAAAACTTCTTCATTTGTTATTTTATTCATCCAACTGATTTTTTCCCATTCTTCTCTATGTTTACATCTCAAAGGTTTCCAATTTGTTCCTAATTTTATTACTTATTTCACAACTTATACAGTAGTTCACTGCATTTAATTAATGTTTTTCTTAATTCTCTTCTCAAAAGTCCACAAAATATTTTCTTTCTCTTAATAAATGCCTCATTTGACAATGCTATTCTTATTTTAAATTCATTTTCACTTTTTCCATCCTCGCTTAACCAACTATCCAAATAGCTAAATCCTTTTACCTGTTGAACTATGTTATCACAGATTTCAATTTGCAATCTTTTTATACTGCTCCCTATCCAAAAACATTTAGTCTTCTCAGCATTAATCTTCTTTCCATATTCCATGCACTTCTTCCAATTTATTCAACATAATCTGAAGACACTTTTCATCCTCAGTTATAGGATCCATATACATTTTATTATTCTATCTCTAACATTTGCTCTTCCATAGTCTAAATAATTATTTAGCATATCTTCTAAATAAATACTAAAAACAATAGGTGACATACTGTACCTGGCCTAACTCCACTTTCTATCCTTCATTAGTCTCATTATTCACCAATTTAATTATCATTTGTTCAGTATACATATTCCAAATCAATCTTCTCTCTTTTCAAAATACTCTTTTATCTTTTAAGATGGTCATACGTTTATTCCAGACTACTCTATCAAATTCTTTTTCCAAATCCATAAAATATATACCAATTCCTTTATCTCTTTCCATATATCTCTCTGCAGTTGTTCTAACAACACTAATAGCATCTCTTGTACTTTTCCCTCGTTGAAAACCAAACTGTTCTTTTCCAATATAACGTAAATTGTTTGAGTTAAAATCCTCAATAGGTTCATCAGTTTTATAGATTCATCATTTTAAAAGATATACTCAATAATAAAAAAGCTTCCAATTCAAATAAATGTATTAAATATTACTTTTATTTTCAAGTCCATTTTCAATCCTTCTTTGTTTCTCTGGGCATAATGATAAATCAAATTTTAGAATTTACAATATCAGTATATATATCATGAAAAATAAAGGCAATTTAAATATTTCCTCAAATCTTTAACGCCATTAAGAAAAAAAATTAATACACTTTTCATAATGAATGAACCAAAAGCATAAATAAAATTCTCAAAATTTCTCATTCATTTATTCTTTTAAGTATCATTATCTAGATATCCAATGCACTCAATTATAATTCATCTGGGATTTGCATAAATTTATCTCTTGAATTTTGTTGTCTATAATTGGCATAAATTACATAAAAATGATACTAAACAATACATCTAGGATTGTGGATATGCTAATATGTGAAATAAAATATCCATTAGTATTTTAAAGGATTTCTGATTATCAATAATTAATCAATGAATATTTTCAAAGATTCTTAGTCTGAAAGGAATATATATTGAATTAATTTATAGCATACTTATTATTCAATTTTATTTCAGCTCAATAAAATAAATAGTATACATAGATGATGATGATGATGATGATGATGATTATTATTATTATTATTATTATTATTATTATTATTATTATTATCATTTTTTGTTGTTGATAGAATTAAAATATTTTAAAGCAAAAATTTGTAAACAATTGTCACTTGTCTGTAAAAAAAAATCTAAACCAGATTAGCAGCATAATGGGCAAATGCTCTATTACAGGGGTGTCCAACCTGTGGCACAAGGGCTATATGGCACCCAGAATGGTTATGAATATGGACCATTGCAAAATTGTAAACAGATTTAAAACATTGTGAGATTTTTTTTTTATTGTCACAATTCGATTAAAATAAACATGTATATGCTCTCAAATACAATATAAATATCCAACTAATTTTATGTTTCGCTCTTTTATTTTTATAATATAAAAATACATCGCTAATATTTTATTACCTGAATATATTCATTTTCTATATTAGTGATAACCAACTCGGAACCTGCTCGACAATTTTAAAAAACTCTTCACATGGGTTACTGATTAATTAAGGTAAGGACTTTTTTGCTTAGCAATTTTCGACAGTGTTTGTATATTTAAGATGTGATCCAAGAGAATTTTTTTTTTTTTTCCCAATGTGGTCCAGAGATTCCAAAAAATTGGACATCTCTACTCTAACAACTAAACCAAAAGCGATTTACTGCCGGAGAATAAATATGATCTTCTTTCATTAAATGAAATAATTTTTTAAGATTAAAATTTCTGGTTTACTTGATAACTTCACTGAAACTTATATAAAACATAATTAAAATAAATTCACATAATTCTGCTGCTGATAAAACAGTCATATTAATACTAAGAGAAAAGTAATCCTCAAATTAATAAATTATAAATTTGCAGAAGTTGAAACCTCAGCAGAGTAGACAACCCATATCAGTGATTAAATAGAGCCTGGTGAGTTTTATAGGACTTTAAGCAATTGTATAAAATTTGGGGGGAAATATAATTAATAACTATTAAAGAAAATAACTGTACAACAATCAAGTATTTAGATATAGAAGAGAATATAATAATAAAGAAAGTCAGAATATACTATTATTAACATGAATATCTTAATGTAAAATTTAAAAATTACTATGAAATTCAAAATAAGCAAGCAAAATAAAAGCCGCTAAATAGATGTATCTTTTTGTCATTTCAAAAAATGTGACAACTTTGGAATCAAAAATAGTATTTATATAGTAGTACTTTATTAATAAGATAATCCATATCAATGTATTATTTACATTATGAACATACAAGAAAAAGAAAAGAAAAAAAATGAGGCAAGGATAAAGGGGGCACTTTATTTTAATTATTTCATTTCATTTTAATTATAATGCTGCAATATTATGTTGATTCGTTAGCTAAAAAATAAAAACAGTTAATCTATTATTATTAATCGCTGAAATAATAATAATAATAATACTAACAGAAACAGCACATGACTGGAAGTTGATTTCCTTCTCTACGATTACAATTAAGTCAGCACTTAATATAATATTTACATTTATTCATGATTAATTGTGATAGAATATCTAAATTTGTATAATATAATTGTCAATGTGATAATCAGGAATATAATAGATTCAAATCCTGAGATAAGCATAACAGTAATGGTTGGATTATATAAGAACACGCATTGCGCATAAGTAAATTCACTTATGCTTTTAAACTATTACTGGCGGGTGAGTGCACGGAGATTTTAATACACATTTATAAACACCGCATGGCTAGAGGTTGATTTCCTTCTTTACAATTAAAAAGTTAATATACCATATATATATTTCTGATAAAAAACAATAATAATGGTAATGTTGCATATAAGTATATTTTAAAGTTTATATTAATTCCGCATTTAAGCTTTTACACTAATAAAGTAATACTGCATACTCTATTTTGGATCCAAAGTATCATGCAAGCTATAAGTTTTTCTTTTTCTTTCACCAAAATAAATTTTAGTTATAAATAATATCTATTATTTTAGCTTAAAATTAATTTTGAATTGGGTATTTTTTTTTCTTAAATTTGAAAAAATATGGCAAATATGGCTCAATTATGAAATTACATTAATTATTGTTTTTTTTTTTTTTAAAAAAAAAAAAAAAAGTTGCTAAAGTAATTGAATAATAAAAATAACTGGATTGTGTATTGTTCAGAAGTTTAGTAAGAAGTTTCAGTATCAGGAATGATCGTTGAAGTTGCAATCCCAAGTCAATCACTCCATTTCTGCATTAAACCACACAGGGCAAGTAATTGAGTAAAAGAATAATAGAAACGCAGAGAGATATAACTATAAAATCTTTGCTCCAATTAAGAAATTGTACTTGAATTATCATTTTCTAAGACAGACAAACAAGTATTGATATATTAAATAAAATTATTAAAGGTCGAGGATCCGCTAGTATGTCCATGACCATTCATCTGTCATTACATGTACAATCTAAAATTTCAAATATCTATTTAAACAAGTATTTCCAAAAAAATTTATCTTAATAAATGCTCCAATCACATCTTTTACAGTTCCTTCAATCATTGCTAGTCTCCTTATAATATATCCCTTAATGTTAGAACTATGGAACTCATTATTTTCCCATAATATGGTGAATTACCCTTTTACTTTATTCAATAATAGCAAAAGATTATATGAACTGTGTAATAATGAATAGTAAGACAAACTCCTGGCTTCAAAATAAATAAATAAACATTTTATTACTAGTTAAGAAAAATTAAAATCCAGAATGGTACATAAAACTTATTAATCACTAAAAATCAGGCTTCTATTATATAACATTCATGAAAACCACATAATAAAATTAGAATTGGATATCAATACACATTATATCAGAGCTTAATGTGATATATTGATATGTATATAATATTCTTCTCTACTTATTACTACAACCTATCATGGACTATATAATAATAATACCTATCAATAGAATATTTGGTTTTCACATATAAATGAAGTCAAATGTGTATACATAAAATACTATTCCATTACTCAATATTATAATATTTATAGTTGGAAAACATGACCTGAATTCTGATCATATCGATCTACCATAATCATTCACGTGTATTTACCTCTATTATCATTTTAACAAATACTTACAATGTCTGGGAATAAATATCACAAACAATGCTGAGAAATCATTATCAAATACATAAATAACTGAAAGGCATAAATCATTATTAAATTGATTACATATGTATTTCAAAATACATAAATCATTCTTGCAAATATTATGAATATTCATCATCATTAAATCTTTAGAAAGCTTTGAAATATCATTGTATAAATGATATACACTTATCGTATAAGATACAGAATCCAGTTTAAAATTTTTAACTTGTAAATTCAAACCTATTCCATGTTGGTTAATATTATACAAGCATATCCTTGCATTAGCTTTAATATGTTATCAACAAATCCCTACACTTTATATTCTTTGGTCCTAACATCACAATATTATATTTAATAAATATAAAAACATTATTACGACTATCTGTTTCAACTCTTTATTTTTATACTTGCACATTAATGCATTTAAGTTATTTCATAAGATTATCTAAATACTAATTCTCATTAATAAGATATTTAAAATTTCTTCATGAAGTACAAGTTCTTCCATATGTCTTAGCATCGGCCGGGGACGCGAACCCACACCCATATAACTACTTGCTTGCAAGGCAGGTGTGATGACCTCTCAGCTAACAATGCTTGACATGAAGTACAAGTTGCACAACAAAAATACTTATTTAGCCAGACTATATCTTTTTCTTTTTTTTTTTGAAAAAATGTCAATTTCTACTATTTAACACAAATTAAATTCTAAATTTCTTAGAATCATTTCAACAATAGAGACAAATATTGCAACAAAGAAAAATTAACTAAAAATTCTGCATAACTGATAACACAATACAATAGATACAATAAAATTTACTACTATTTTTCTTAAGTTTAATTGCCTCTCATAATTAATTCTAGTTTTAATTTATTTGTTAATTTTTATTCTAATTTATTTTATTTTATCTTTTAGATTTATTTTAATTTAGTATAAATTCCAAATGAATGAAGTAAATTTATCAATCTAAAAACAAAACAAAAAATATTTTACAAATTCTTTTCTTCTGTAACACTGCAATTCTATCGTGTTTTACCCATTCGTAAATATTTTGTTTTAAACTTTCAATACAAAGCTGAGTTTACTTTTGGCCTAGTCAGTCAAATTCATAACATTCAACTAGGCTGAAAGCATGCTTAGCTATATATTGAAAGTTTAAAACAAAATAATATTTTCCTTATACAGGTAAAATGTTTATGATAGAGAAAAAAAATTTTCTAAACAAATAAAAAAATCCTCCCTACAAAACTAAAAGTTAAATTTTTATATGTATTTTGTATAAGTGTGTGTAAATACACAAACATATTGCTAAAATTTACTTTTGGCATACAAAATCTTTTGTCAAGCATTTGTGGTCGAGAGGTCAGCGACGGCTGCTTTACAAGCAGTTGTCCCGGGTTAGCGGGTTCGCTTCCCGGCTGATGCTATGACACATGAGAAAAAAAAATCTTATTTGAAACAACATTTAGTCAGCCTTACTATTTGACTAGTTTTAATCTAACGTGCTATTATGTATCAAGCTGTTTTTTCCTTCACTGGCTATATAATAGCTATATGAAATACATATCTATATTTCAATATATTTGTATATAATACGCTTTACAACATTATATTTGACATTAAAAATATTATAAAGCATCACAGTAAGCATAATAATAAGCTGATTTTTAATAGTACTAAAAAATTCATCTTAAATACATATTTATCCATTCAGTAATTATCATACAATATAAATAGAATTGCATAAGTTTAATGTTTTTAAAATTTAAAAAAAAAATGTATGTATTAAATTTTTTTAAAAATAATAAAAATTATTATTATTATTTGGTCAATCCGTTTACAAAATAAACAATGAGCTAAATGTTTTTCATCCCGCATTTCCGAGCTATGTTATCAATACACAAACATGTATGCGAGAAGTGTAAAAAATATATATTAATATTGAAAGACTTAAGCTCAAATACATTCAAAATGATTTAAATGATAATTATTCTCATCACAATTTTTATTTTTTAAATCAGATCATAAAAATAGATTAATTAAAATAACTAGTAGAAGATGAGAATTAACTTTTAAACCAATGAATAAAATAAGATGTCAAAATACTTCTTAAAATCATAATATAAACTACAGACGGCTTTTTTTTTTCTGATTGGACATAACATAATACTATTTATTTAGTATACAACTACTCATATAAAGGGGGGAAAATGGTAGCAAGTAAATAAATATAAACTAAATATCAAACTTTTATATATTATTATTATTTAGAATTAAATTGAACAAGAGTTTAAAATATATGTGATTTTTGAAGACTCAAAAATTGTAACAATTTTTTTTTCATCAGTAATGTCATAAAAAATGGAAGTCAATGAAATCCATTATGCTGTTCTTTCTTATAAACTATAATAAAAATCATTTGCACCAGCTATTAAATATATATACTTATTAATAATAATTACATATAAAAAGATTTTTTCAGCAGATGATTTTGTGCCCTTTTCAAATGTTAAGCATCTATTTTAATGTTAATGTGATGTGATGTGATGTATTATGGCTTCTCCTTAAACGAAGTCAAGAATATCTCAGCAATTAAGCCCAGATAAACCTGTTGGCAATTTTCTTTTACATTCCCCACTCTAAATTTACCCATAATCTGCTCTATCCCATTTCCACAACATAATTTTTGTCAACTCTATAACCTTTATATCTAAATCCCCCTTATCTTTTCCCAAACCTAGCATAAAAACCAATAATTCACTTTCTGTATAATCACTCTTTTCATATTTATTTTTCCACAACTTCATTATATGTACCCTTTCTATTTTCAAACATTTACATTCAATTAACAAATGCCTAATATTTTCAATTCCTTCCTTACATAATTTACAAAATAAATCACCCATATTTTTCCATTTACATGTATATTCTTTTGTAGCTAAAGATCCCGGTTCGAGCTTTAAACAATAAACTACTTTCCTTACTATTATCATATATTAACTCACACCTAATATTCTGTTTATTTCTATATATATTTAAACTCTTTTTACTCTCCATACTATTTCTCCATCTCTCTAACTCCCTAGTCTTTATTAATAAATCTATTCTTTTATCCCATTCCTTACTACTATAACACTCAATAATCCTCTTAACACAATCATCCCATCTTTTGTACAAATATACTGATATAAATTCTTTATCCAAATCTTTTGCATAGATCGGAAGAGCACACTCTGAACTATCTTGTTACCTGCCCTTTACTCATAATCCAATTAAGTACTATTTTGGCTATTCTTTTATTATCCATAAACTGCAATCTACCCAACATTTTCATTTTACTTTTCATCTCTCATATGAAAACTTGACCATCCCATTTCTCCTTGAATTGCCTCCTTTGCTGTCCATACTTCTGCATCCAATGCATGTCTTCCTACTTCCCTTTGAGTTTTTTCTAAATAATCTAATATCTTTTTTACTAACATATAATGCATCATTACCATATGCTCTTCCTCTACTGCAACTCCTTTCCATATAATTCTAGCTACATCATATTTATTATATGAAAATACTGTTAATTTCTTTATCAATCCCTTTCTTTTCTTTGCTTCATTTATCAATTTTTTCTCCCATTCATCCAAATAATTTTTCTGATTACTTAAAATAATTCCCAAATAACTATATCTATTCACCACACTTAACTTAATATCTCCCAATAAAAATTCTACATCTTCTCTTTCCTCAGTATTAACCATCATTATATTTGATTTTTCTTCACTAAATTTAATCCCCATCTCTTTACCCACCCTTGCACATGTCCTCAACATAACTTCCATATCTTCTCTTTTTTCTGCACACAAAAATATATCATCTGCAAAAAAAAGATCTGACAAAATAAATACTCCCTTACTAATTAATGCAGACAGAACACCATCTAGTGTCCTGTAATGGAAGTAAAATAAAATAAACATCAATAAAATAGAATAAAACCTCCATATAGAGATCCAATATAACTTCAAAGAATTGATTATATAAAAACAAAATAATATACAGAATAAATCATCCATTATATAATTTTATATAAACTATTTTATATAATTTCTTATTCATTTTTAATTGACTAAGTTGTTAACTAAATTTAATAAAATTTCATAAATATTCATACCATTAATTAAATTATGTTTAATGTAATATATTTCTTATATTTGTTATCTTTTTGGATCTTTAATGTAATTTAAAAGTCCAAAAAGAAAACAAATTAAAACATATTACATTAAGCATAACTGAATTAATGGCATGAATATTTATAAAACTTCAGTAAATTTAGTTAACAATTTGGTCAATTGAAAATTATATAAAATAGTTTATACAAAGTTGTATAATGTATGATTTATTCTGTATATTGTTTTGTTATATAGTCAGTTCTTTGAAGTTATATTTATATACCTGTTATATGTGATTTTTATTATTTATTATAGTTTATCAATAATGGCAATGATAAAAGTTTTATTAATTACTAATAGCTTTGCATAATATATAAGTATTATGTTAAAACAGTTTTGTGAATAAAAATAAATAACAGAAATTCAATATTAGAAGGAAAATGCAAGTAAATGAACAGAGAGGAGTTATTAAATATTCTAACAACTTTTCAACTTTTTATCTAGATTAAAAAGTTTGATCTATTAAAAGATAACTTTTATTAGTAATATTATTTTTATTATGTAGAGATTTTATTCTTTGAGATACAAATTATAAAACTAATAAATGATATTCTCAAAGCTTTCTTTCCTTCTATAAAAATCAGTAGTCACTTGTTTTTAAGCCAACAGTTGATAAAATATTAATCTGTTTTCTCAATAAACTTGAAAAAAATAACATCACTAATGTACGTGTTTGATTGTACATTTACTTTCTATCACTATCAATGTTTTATAATTCTTTTAGATGATTAATTTCTGCTCTTCATACAGCACTATTTTTCATTATATATCGTAATTGTTTTAAGTTTCTTTTAATTTTAACTCTCAATGATATTTTAAATTATGTATTTATTTTTGAAAGTAAACTATATTACCAACTCTAACACTTTAACAATTTAATAAAATTATAATTTGATGAAGTTTTCTAATAAATAAATACTATTTTCAAACTTAAAACATATCAATTTTTTCAGCATTTTATGACAAATGTGATGAAGCAAAGCTATCTATGAAATTGTCATTTTAACATTTAACTTTCAAATTTTAGAATTTGTGAACCAATGTAAAAATAAACATGTTTAAAAGTATTTAAAAGTATCAAAAATCCCTTTTTTCTTATTTTTTTTTAAAGTAATGACTATTTTAACAGCGCTATTACATTTTTTTATATTCGCTGGTTCTAAGAATGTATATACTTTTATATTTACTGTATTCAAACAGAAGATATGTTATAAATTATATTTGTTGTAATTTTTTTTTAATTAAAGATGGTGGCTTAGGGACCATAGGAGTTATCTTTAACAATTTAATAAAATTATAATTTGATGGAGTTTTCTGATAAATACTATTTTCAAACTTAAATGTAATTGTAAAACAAAAAATAACAACAGCAATGCTATAATAGAAATAAATAGCATATGAACAAACAAATAAAAAAAAAAGTAAATGAGCAATTGCAACATATTTTAAAGTTTTTTCTAATGAAATGACAACATTAACCAGACATGATATGGCAAAACAAAAATACACTTTTGAACTTAGCACAACGAAATTGTGAAAATCCATCAATTTTGATTTTTATCTTAGAAAAAAAGTTTTTATTTGCAGGCTAGAGTAATCACACAAACATATAAAAATAGTACATAAATTAGAGAAAGTATATATGATCACTTCCTGTGTTCTTAATAAATTTAACACAGGAAGTGATCATCGATTAGTAAGATGTAAGTTACATGTTAATGTAAAACTAGAGAGACAAAAATTATTAAGAAAAACAATATTTACAGTTGATATTCCTAATCTTCAGAAACATTCTAATGAATTTAAATTAGAACTTACAAATAGGTTTCAAGTGTTAGGAGATTTTGAACATGATACAGATTTGAATGAAATTAATATGAAAATAACTGATACACTTTTAAAAACTGCAACAAACATAGCTGGTAGAAAAAAGCAGCAATTGACTAATAAAATTTCTACTGAGACTAGAGAATTTATGAAGAAAAGAAGGAATATGAAGATATACAAAAATGATGTATTAAAAAAAATTGAATATCTCGAATTTTGTAAAATGGTACGGAAAAGAGTTGAAAATGATATAAGAAAGTATAACTGTGAAATAGCAAGGAAAGCTGTAGAAGAAGATAAAAGTCTCAAAAATGTTACACAACATTTTGGTATTGGTAGGAAATTTATATCTGCAATAAGAAAAAAAGATGGAATTATTACTAAAAAGAGAGATGACATCATGAAATTGGTAGAAGATTTTTATCAAGAATTATATAATAATAAAGAACAAGTACCTCCTATATCTATTACATCTTCCGAATTGCCCAGAATCTTAAATGAAGAAGTGAGACATGCAATTAAGTGTATGAAGAAAGGAAAGGCTCCAGAAAATGATGGAATTATAATTGATATATTAAAAGAAGCAGGTGAAGAAATAGAAACAATTTTAGCAAAGTTATATACCAAATGTCTAAATGATAAAGATGTACCGGAAGATTGGAAGAATGCAGTAATAATATTAATATTTAAAAAAGGTGATAAAGAAGATATTAAAAATTACAGACCTATGAGCCTTTTATCAGTTTTATATAAAATTTTTACCAAGATAATTACAACTTGTCTACAGAGAACTTTGGATTTCCACTAACCAAGAGAACAAGCTGGATTTAAAAGTGGTTTTAGTACAATAGATCATATCCAGGTATTGAGAGAAGTCATAGAAAGGACAAACCAATATGAGTTGTCTTTATGTTTTGGATTTATAGATTATGAAAAGGCATTTGATTCTATACACATTTCTTCAGTGATTAAAGCATTGGATCATCAAGGTATAGATCCAGGATATTGTCATATTTTAAAGAATATTTATAAAAATGCAATAGCAACAATTAGATTACATAATGATACTGGAAAAATCAACATTGAGAAGGGTGTAAGACAAGGTGACTCCATATCTCCAAAACTCTTTACAGCAGTGCTGCAAGAAGTATTTTGTGGATTAAAATGGGAAACTAAAGGAGTGAAAGTAAATGGAGAGTATTTAAGTCATTTAGATTTCGCAGATGATGTAGTTGTTTTTGCAAATAATGCTTCAGAGCTGCAGGAAATGTTGCAGGAATTAACAGATGAAAGTAGAAAAGTAGGACTAAAGATAAATGTTAAAAAGACTAAAGTAATGTTTAATCGATTTGCTCAAAATATGAAAATAAAGATTGATTATGAAGAATTAGAAGAAGTTAACAGTTACAAATACCTTGGTCAGATTATTAATACAGATGGAAACATAATGGAGGAAATTAATCATAGAATTAAACTTGGTTGGAGTGCTTTTGGTAGAAATAACTTGATACTAAAAGAAAATATGCCTATGTGTTTGAAAAGGATGGTTTTTAACAAATGTGTTTTACCAGTTCTTACTTATGGATCTGAGACTTGGACACTTAATAGAAGAGCAATACAGAGACTTCAGACCACTCAAAGGAGTATGGAGAGGTGTATGTTGGGAGTAACAAGAAGAGATCGAAAACGCAATGTATGGATAAGACAACAAACAGGTGTTACTGACCTTATTGAAAAGATTGAAATGGAGTTGGGCTGGACATATTGCTAGAAGAGATGATAATAGATGGACAATTGAAATTTTAAACTGGATTCCAAGAGATTGTAAAAGACCCAGAAAGAGACCACATGTGAGATGGATGAATGAAATAAGAAAATGTGCAGGGGTGTTGTGGAGAAGAGAAGCTAAAGATCGGAGAAGATGGATTAAACTTGGAGAGACCTTCATCCTGCAGTGGATTGATAATGGTTGATGATGATGATGGTGATGATATATGTGAATAAAAATAATAAACTACAAAGAAATTGGTTTAACAAAGTATAAGAACTCAAAATTAATTATAACGTATACAAGTTACATGGATGCTGATATTCCTATGGTCCTTTTTAGTTAATAAATGACTACATTTAATACTGCATGTTTCTGGGGTATGCTTATGATACACATTGATCATAAATAATCATATATACATCAAAAAGTGAAATAAAACAAAATAAATACAAAGGTGAGACAATTATCTCTTCTCCAATTATATTAAAACTTCTGTTAGCCATCCTCATTATATTAAAGCTTCTGTTGGCTACACTCTTAACAGTGCTTTCCATATGAGGTTGTAAAGACCCCATTCACTGCATGCAATTTTGAATGTGATTGCGATGTGAAAAATAATGGTCACCCTATGTGATTTTCATGAAAGAAGAGTAGCAAGTGATTAATTTTTTATAGTCTGAGGATGTATCTGCTGCCAATATTTATTAAAAACTTTGGGCACAGTATAGAAAAATGTTTTGTCATGAAGTACACCTGAGTCTCATTTTACGCGGATTTATTTAACGTGATTTTGAAGTTACGCGATTCATGTTTCTTCGAAAGTCAAACTCCGATAATGCGCTATTACTTTAAATAATAAATTTTGCGCACTTACGACATATTGAAAGTAATAGCACATTATTGGAATTCAACTTTCATCTTAGTAATTTCAATATTTTCAGTGCTTTATAATAGTAAGATTTTATGCAATAATGAAATTAAAATCATGATTTCCACATTTTATGTATACCCACATTAAATTTTACAAGATTATAATGTAAATTTGTCCAAACATTGTGCGTGTTAATTTTGCATTTTAAATCACATTCTGTTTTTGCTTTTTAAAAAAGAACATAATCAATTATTAATCATTTAGTGTCCGAAAGTTTATTTTTAAAAGGTGAGTAATAGCAGTGTGCACAATTAAAATTGAAAATTAAAAAATTAAAGACAAAAATAAGAATTTAATTTTTAGTTGTTAGATTAATTACTAATTACATTGTCACCAGAAAACCATTAACACAACATGAGAGTGACATTGGCACTAGTTGTATTTCCTCTTGTGAAGAATCTGATTTTTTACCAGTTTGCAAACGAACCTGTTTATTGGCAAATAGCGATAATAATTAAAACGTGTATAAAAAATGTAAATTACTGTAAATTATGCCTAAAAATATATTGTTTTGAATAAAATTAAATATTATAGTTAAAAAAAGTTTGTCTTGTATCAATTTTTTTCAAATTTGAAATTTTTTATTAGTCATATTTTATTTCCTTATTTTTTTTTGCGCGAATTTTAAAGTAATTTTACGTTGGTGCTTTGCTTTTATGCGATTTTTGAAAAATCACAATCCGTATCCCCCCTTTTTCAAGGTAAGTTATGTCTATTTTTGCGTGATTTCTTCTGCGCATGTTTTCTGAGGAACCTATCTATCATGTAAAACGAGACCCAGGTGTATATATGAATGGTGAACTTCATGGAAAGTTGCATAAGTGTCAACCATGAAGAAGATTTATATGCACTCACACTACAATCAATGATAATATGGAGCATGCAATGAACTAATTTGGTGGATAGATAAGTGACAGTTGATAAAGTGACAAATCGATGATGACCCTGTCTATGCCTTGACTTTTGAAAAGTTTGTGAGAGATAGGTACTGAAACAACTCATCAAAAAGTGCAAACAAATGTGTTTGGACATCTACAAACAAAAGTTGGACAGATACTCTAAGGAAGGTGAAAGTTTATTAAAAAGCATCATTACTGGTGATGAGATATGAATTCATCACTACAAAACTGAGAGTAAATGGAAGAGTATGGAATGAAAATATCCTCAATTGCCAACTAAGAGAAAGTTCAAAAGTTGACCATCAACTGGAAAATTGATATGTACAGTTTTTGAGAACCATTATTGGTGCATTATAAAAAAAAAGATTCAACAACCAACAGTGCTCATTACAGTAGGATGCTAATTGAAGAACTAAATGTCTAAAATTTGGACAAAACACAGAAGACAGCTAATCCAAAGGTGCCGTCTTGTTGCAAGACAATATACTTGTTGCATGACAACACACTCACCAAAAATTTCATTTTGTGGTGAAGCTTTCTCATTATAGTCCTGATCTTGATCCATCAGACAAGAATGAAGATTCACATCTGATGAAAAATAATAGTGCATTTGTGGCTCTTGTTGATAGATGCACAAAGTGTATTGAAAAGCAGGGAGATTGTCAAAAAATGATAACTTGTCTTTTCTCAAAGTTGATTAAAATAAATTCTACAGCTAGAATATGGATAATTTTTGATTCACTCTTGTATATATCAAAACTCACACTATAATAAAAACAATAACCATTAAAAAATAAAATATTTCTCAAACAATTAAGGGTCCAAGTTTAACATATACCCAAACAAGAAAAATTGTGTTAGCTTTATCAACATTTATATTATATACTTTTATATGAAGATAACTCAAATTAATATGTAAAATTTGTGTACATATTAAATAACATTTAGGTATCTTCTTCAATAATTGATTTGGGGGTCATGATATTATAACTTCTAGTCAATCATATTCCATTTTAGTTAATGTCTTTCCAGTATTTCTTAATATTCACCAGAGACACAGTCCAGTTATTTTTTTAATTACTTGTCATATGCTGAAATGAATTTTTCAGCAAATTTTAATTCTTGAAACAAAGAATCTATAACTCCTCTAACATATATCATTTTATCAGCAATTTTGTGAATTTTAAAGCTTGCAATTTCATTATCCATATCTAAAAAGTGATAGATGGACTGACGGGCTTGATAAAGGTTTTTTAAATGTCTATCACCTACGTTTCCTTCTTTATCTCTCGGATAATGATTGTTTAAGAAGACTACCAGTCTAAATAGATACTGCCTAATCATCTATGATAGTCAAGATATACATACTTATAAGGACAATCTTGACCAAAATTTGCTGCTTCTCCAAAATTACTTTAGTGACATGGATGCAACAAAAATTTCAACCAGTTTTCTAGCTTAGCTTGGGTAACAAATAATTCCTTCAATAAGGGCTTGGATTGTTTGTATCTTTCCTCAGATTATGTAGCTTTTGATTAATTTATCCTGACTTTCGACCGGAATAAGTAAAATCGGTAAAAAATAAAAACTTGTCAAGATTTAACAAGCTAAAGTTCCTATATAAATAGCCTTTGACCAAATTCATCATGTTAACAATTACATAGCCCTCAAATTAGAATGAAGCAAGAGCAAGGTCTTGTGGGCTATTAAAACATATTGTTGTCAGGCTCGAAAAGACTAATATGATTTATCCAGATTCTATTATTTCATATCTTCATCCAGATGAATGTGGATGCAATTCAGAGATAATTCATTTTGGCAAATTGCTAGAGTTTTGCATGAAATTATAGGGCAATGCAATGCCCATATTGGACCGTAAAAATGGATATAACAACAGCAAATCATCAGAACATTATGTCTCTAAAAAAGTTAGACAACTAGAAAGTGTTGATTCTATTCTGGCCATGAGGGAAAACTTTTCTATGGGAATGTCTATCATCAAAATGTGCTGAATACAGCCAGAGGTGTAACTCCCGACATTCTTGAAATGTAACCTGTCATCAGCGAAATGAAGTCATGCTTCATAATTATTATTAACTAATAGACTAAAGATAATGATCATGTGAAGCCTACATTGGCCTGGTAATCTGAAAGAGTTACTCTGGTTGTTCGAAAGTTGCTCTGGTTTCCCGAAGTGAAAAATATACAACAGGAGTAATTCAAAGAGAGCCAATGGAATAAAAAAAATATTGATTTTCATGCCGGATACAAATCTATAGTTTTAGAAAAGTATCTGATCACTAAACTTACAAATTTATTAAATCTGCAGCAAGATTTTTTTTTTTTAAGTATATAGGCCTAACTTACTCTTTTCCTCATTATATTTGTAAAATAATAATTATTATTATTTATAAGTCGATTATATAATATATAAGGATTTGTCATTGTTTTTTATTGGAAATATGCATATAATGTTTAATAATAAAGTTAATTGTGTCAGCTAAATATAAAGCAGGTTAATTTGGATAATAAAAGCAAGATAAGCAGCGCTTATAAATCAGTCTTTCTCTTTATTTGAAAAAGTATGACAATATAACAATTTTCTGATACATCAGTTCAGGAATTGATATTTTATTAGGCTTGTATGTGCATAAAATTAAGTATTTTTATTATTACAAATAAGGAGAAATTTAAACCACATTTAACCAAATTGTTTTATATAGGGGGTTTGAACTCACTTTCACACGATCCTCAACCATCCACGTTATCTCATACTGCTGATACAATTGATCACATACATGTCGAAAAGATAAATAATCACCAATATAAGTATTTCGTGCTAAACCAGCACTCGTCAGTTGGTCCAGATTATCATCTCCACACATATGTACAAACAAAACTCAGCTTATATTAAGTTAGCCTATCATCATACTTTAATGGACAGACTTCAAACCACTCCACAACTCTTCAGTCATCCATTTTCATTGAAAATCTGATGATGGAATGCTCAAAGCCCACCTTAGTGCCAACGTTCTCATCATACCCATGTTGATCACAAGTCATTCTGATCCCTCATATACAGGACATAATCCATATACGAGGGAGTGCTTTAAGTCTAAGTTCAAACCCCTATATATTACATATATATAAGTGCAGGTATGAAAAAGCCTATACTGCAGAAAAAATTCATATTTCAAATTGTTTTAATAAATTACTTATTTTTGTTATTTAAAACTAAATTTAGTGTCTATATCATTGTTATTGAAATATGATCTCATTTTTACTGCGTATTTAATTAAACAGCTTGTTTATGTTTGTGAGCACACTTTTATTTAGAATATGTCAAAACATTAATAGTGAAGAAATTACGATATTACTTCATCACAAGTGACACTACAGAATTCTATGTAATATATATCCTAATTATAAATAAAACGATTAGATGACAAGAGTCTTAATCCAACCTTCTTACAGATGGTTGTAAAGTGATGATGATCAGGAAAAATAACCTGTGCTTTTTTTTTACAATTCTTCAATATTATTTAATTTATTTCTAATAGCACATTTTTTTTAGATATGTGGTTCACAATTATCATAGCAATAATCTATTGTTTAATAGAATAGAAATACCAATTGAAGGAGAGAGGTTTTTTATAACAATGGAAAAAAAATGTATCAAAAAACACATTATAATGTCAGCATTATTTATACTTATCATTTAGCTAACATAGAAAAAAAAAAAAAATAATAATAATAATAATAATAATAATAATAATAATAATAATAATAATAATAATAATAATAATAATAATAATAATAATAATAATAATAATAATAATAATAATAATAATAATAATAATAGGCCTTTAGTTAGACGAAGTAGATAAACGTTTCGAACAAAAGTATAAAAAAATACTGAATTGCCAAAAAACAGTTGCTTAAAACATCACTTGAAGATAATTAATATTCACACCTATCAGGGAAAACGGACTTTTTACTCACAAAGCTTTTAAGTAATTTATTGCTTATAACTTTTAATTTTTCTAAGCGCTATTCAGACGCTAGATATTGTCAATATGGCGTCCACATCAGAGTCCAAGATAAAGTTTGGTGCGAATCAGACTTCACGAATATATAGCAACATTAGAACACAGACAACATATGCGAACATAGCTGAATTTAATTTGCAAAACGCAAAACAAATCCCAAGATTTAGAAGGGCCAATCAGGATGACCTGAATGAAGTAAATGATATAAATATGAATCAATATGATGCCGATGTGCCTTTACAAAACGTTTGGTTAAAAGAAGAAGTGGAAGAGATAAATAGCAGATTTAATGAAACCATACCGAAAAAATTATTCATGTCATTTAAGAGATTTTTTTCAAATAAATCAATCGTCTTAGCAGCAACAGATAGAAATCTCTCTCTCTACAAGTTTTCAAAGGAAATACTATATAAAAAGTTATCTAACAACAAAATGTGGAGCTCAGTTTCAACCATAGGAGAGGATACTAACTCAAGATATCTGGCGGTAGAATTCATTAATGAAACGCAATGTACAGATTTTCAAGAAAAAATTAATACTTTAGAAAATTATGTTCTTGTGATTGTAGATAGAGAGATGCAAAACTATCACACTGGCATTATTAAAAATACCTATTTTGGGTATAATATACATGATTTCACAAAATTAATGAAACCCTTTGGGCAACCGATATACATGAAGCCAATATATCGCTCAGACATGCCTACACTAGTTTATTCAAACAGCTTTTATTTCAAGATCAAAATGAATGAAGGCATAAGATCTGAAGACATACCAAGCATAATAATGGATCAGGAAGCAATACTGACTATACAAATTAAAGGGCTTAGGCCACAATGTTTTGTGTGTGGAAGTAGAGATCACCTGGCAATAGACTGTGGAAGAAAGCACAACAGCAATGACCAGTCAACAGCTAAAACAGAGCAAATATTAATTAAAAAATACTCAACAGAGCAACTGGAAGATCAAGCAAGCCCAGACAAGAAGATAGAAAATCCCAAATACCCAGAGACTGGCCGAGAAATAGATGACATGCAAAAAAATTAAAAAAAATGGGCAGAAATGACAGGTAAAGAATATACAAAGGAAGGAACAGAAAATCAGACAAGGCCAGATAAGAAGAGAAAATATGCCAAACATGAAGAGTGTGACCAAGAGATGGGTGACATGCAAAAAAATTATAAACAAATAGATGACATACAAAGAAATATGAAGCAAAGTTTGCTGAAAGTTGCTGATCAGTCAGTACTATCACAGCTGTTTGAGGCAGACAAACTAACCACTGAAAAAGAAGGCAAAAGAATTGAAGTCACTCCAAAACAGATAAAGCCACATCAAAAAAAACAATCAAAAAAAGGAAATCAAGATAACAATCAAAGACCGGAATCTGAGACTGGAATAGAAGATACACCTGATGAACACCAAAGATCAAAAATAGATAGAGACAGTATGCAAAAAAATAATAAAAAATGTGGAGAAATAAACCAACCGGATGAAGAAGATATAATCGAAGCCACAGAAAATAAAACAAGCACAGACAAGAAACTAAAACACACCAAACGCATTGAGGGCAACCCAGAACTAGATGATGTAAAAGGGAAAAATAAGGAACTGGATGGCAGACAACATAATAAACAAAGTAAGCAAAAAACAGATAAAGAAGATACAATGGAAGCGATGGAAAACAAGAACATAAAACGCATCAAACACATTGAGGCCGACCATGAACTAGTTGGTTTAAAAGTGGAAAATAAGCCACTGGACAACATACAAGATAATAATAATCAAAGTAAGCTTAAAATGGCACTCCAGGAAAGGCCATCTCAGCTCTATGAGCAAGAGAGATTAAACAATGAAAAAGAGGATAAGAGAATCACAGCAAAGGTAAGCCATATGAAATGTGACCAACAAAATCAGTCAAAGAGTGTGAATAAGGACTACATGCAAATTATGGCACTTGAGACTGAAACTGAAGATGTAACTCATGTAGATAGAAGATGCAAAATTTCAACCAAAGTCATACCATGGCCAACAATTATTAAGAAAACATGTGCTGAAATGATGGAGGCTATTACTCCAGATCTGCCTACCGAAAAAGAAATCCACACTGAAGATAGGCGCAAACCAAGGCATCCACCAAAACAAGATAGAAGATATAAAAAGGTGAGAATTGAACAAGAGAATCCTCACAGTGAGCAGGAAATATATAATTGGGCTGTAGCAGTGGATGAAGAGAGTGGCCTGGTGTTTCAAGATGCAGTGGAAATCGGGGAAGAAAAGTAGGAAGACATGAATTCCTAAACTCAAAAAAAAAAAATTATTAATAAAACTTAAAATTGCTGTTTTAAATGTCAGAGGACTTAATGCAATCAATAAAAATTTCAAAGTCACAAATTGGATAAATCAAATCCGAGCCCATATAACAGGATTATTAGAAACAAAGATATATGCAGGCTCAGCAATAAATCCAGCTACCTGCCTGAGGGGCCAGGGCTTCTCTGCATGTTCCAGAGATTCATCCTCCCCTTCTACAGGAACTGGAATAGTAATTGCTCAAGATTGCCCTTTTGAAAATTTCAAAATACTTTACATTGATTCAAACCTTCTAATAATAACACTGACTCAAAAATAATTACAATGAATATAGTGCTTATATATATGCCAGTAGAAAAGCAAAAGATAGAATCTATAATTTATAATATAAATTCAATTCTTGCCATGAATGCAAGCCCCACTGTTCTGATTGGGGACTACAACTCATCTTATGAAGAACCTATACAGAAATTACTCCTATTGGACAATAATGTGATTAATTAACATTCCTAAAGTAGATATACTCGTGTAAAATTACCCATATAGATATGTACGTTTTAAAAAATGAATATGGTAGCACTTGAAATTGAACTGACAATAATAAGATTCAATATGTATCTTGCTATGGCATTGTAATACTATGTAACTAAAAGAATCAATAAAGTTTACTATTGAATAATAATAATAATAATAATAATAATAATAATAATAATAATAATAATAATAATAATAATAATAATAATAATAATAATAATAATAATAATAATAATAATAATAATAATAATAATAATAATAATAATAATAATAATAATAATAATAATAATAATAATAATAATAATAATAATAATAATAATAATAATAATAATAATAATAATAATAATAATAATAATAATAATAATAATAATAATAATAATAATAATAATAATAATAATAATAATAATAATAATAATAATAATAATAATAATAATAATAATAATAATAATAATAATAATAATAATAATAATAATAATAATAATAATAATAATAATAATAATAATAATAATAATAATAATAATAATAATAATAATAATAATAATAATAATAATAATAATAATAATAATTCAATTTCAATTTCAATTTCAATTTATTCTATGAAATAAAACAAAGTACATCACAAATATTTAAAAACTCCAAACAAGAAAAATCTTGTGTGTGGAATTTACATGTAAAAATAAATTAAATAAAAATACAATCAAAAACTCAAAAGAACAGTTTAGGAAATAAATAAAATTAATTAAATAAATAAAATAAATGCCAAAATTAATACATACTACATAACCATTGACACAAATATTTTTTGAATGATATATAAGAAATATTATTCAGATCAATTGAACATTCATATACAAATTTATTAAACAACTTTGACCCAGAATAAACATATTGTCTTCTACTAGACGCTCTTCCGATCTGGTAAAGGTAATTGAAATTTATTAGAAAGACGAGTATTTAGAACATAAACTCTAGAATTCAGAAAAGGTTTAGCACAAAAAATATCAAAAATAACTCTATATTGATATAAGTGATTTACATCAAATAAACCAAATGCAATATAAATATCTCGAACAGAAGAGGAACGAGATCTACCAAAAATAATGCGCAAAGTATAATTTTGCAAAACACGCAAAGAAGATAAAATATGTGGAGAAGCATTACCCCAAATAATGATATTGTAAGATAAAATACTCTGATAACAGGCAATGTAAATAAAAATCAGAGCAGACCTAGGAAGAAATTTAACTAAATAATAAAACATATAGTTTAAATTACGTAACCGTTGACAAAGATAGGTAATGTGATTTGTCCAGGACAATCTGGAGTCAATATATATTCCCAAATAACAATAATTATCTACCAAAGGAATATTCTCACAAGTACATATACTATTATAATGCAAAATATACTTACAGCAAATTTTAATCTTAAGAGAAAAAAAAGTACGCTTGTAAGAAAAAAGAATAGTTTTTGTTTTATCTAAATTGACCAACAATGAATTATATGCCAACCATTTACCAATTGAGTCCAAATCCTCATTCACTAATTTTTCAAGATTATAAGAAACAGCATTGCAAGATAAAGCAATATCATCAGCAAAACCAAAAATCTTAGAATGTAACTTCAATGAAAATAAATCATTAATATAAATTAAAAACAATAGAGGACCAAGTACTGAACCTTGCGGAACTCCAGAATTAATTAAGACAACATCACTGATAGTACCATAAATATTAGTAAACTGTTTCCTATCATTTAAATAACTCTCCAACCAACTACCAATAGATCCATGAAAACCATACAAGTAGCAACGCTTAATCAAAATATTATGATTAACAGAATCAAATGCTTTAGATAAATCAAGATAAATAGCCAATGTTTTAAGTTCCTGATCCAATGAAGATGTTAAATACTGAACATGATGAATAATATAATAATAATAATAATAATAATAATAATAATAATAATAATAATAATAATAATAATAATAATAATAATAATAATAATTCAATTCAATTCATTTATTTAAGTGCTAAACAACAGCATAAAGCCAATTACAGCTTGCACATACAATAAAAGTGAAAATAAAACATATAACATAAAATGAAAATATAAATGTATACATAATAAAGTAAAATTTAAAAGACAAAATCAAACTTCACATTTCAGTTTAACAAGATTACAAAATTTCTTATAATCAATGTCACACAGATTAAGGTTACTCCCAATTTGATTATATAAAGAGGGTAACCTAAATAAAGGAGAAAATTTAAGAATATTAGAACGGCATGTTTGAATCTGATATACACAAGTAGACCTAGTATCATAACTCAAAGACCTAACTGAGATAGTTGAAACTATATCTGATAAAATAACCTGTTTATTAACAATTTTATAAAAATATTTCAAATTCCTATACTTTCGTCTAGATGAAAGATTAATCATTTTACCCTCCCAAGAAACATATTTGAAAAACTTCTTTGAAATAGACTGCAACAAGTTACATCCTTGCAAAGAACTAGGGTTCCAAATTATTGAACCATATTCAATAATAGGAAGAACCAATGAAAAAAACAATTTCCATTTAGTATCATTACTGAACTGATAACCATGTCTAAGAATGGCACCCATAACCTTAAAAGCTTTACCAACAATCATTTCAAGATGAGGAATAAAAGATCCATTACAAGAAAACATAATTCCAAGATCTTTTTAGCATTTAACTGAAATAATTTTATGAGAATTGATATAATAATAAAACTGTAAAACTTCAGATTTTTTGGAATAAGACATAAAGGAACATTTATCAAAATTAACTGTCATATTATTTGACTGACACCAAGCACTAAAGTTATCAATATCCTTCTGAAGGAGAACACAATAATAATAATAATAATAATAATAATAATAATAATAATAATAATAATAATAATAATAATAATAATAATAATAATAATAATAATAATAATAATAATAATAATAATAATAATAATAATAATAATAATAATAATAATAATAATAATAATAATAATAATAATAATAATAATAATAATAATAATAATAATAATAATAATAATAATAATAATAATAATAATAATAATAATAATAATAATAATAATAATAATAATAATAATAATAATAATAATAATAATAATAATAATAATAATAATAATAATAATAATAATAATAATAATAATAATAATAATAATAATAATAATAATAATAATAATAATAATAATAATAATAATAATAATAATAATAATAATAATAATAATAATAATAATAATAATAATAATAATAATTAACTATTGCATCTTAACTATTTCTATTTACATATATAAGAATTTTGCAAAACAAAAGCAAATCAAAAATTACAAAACTATATGATTAAACAAAAAAAATCTGAATAAAAAATATAAATATAATGAGCATGTCAGATAGTTAAAAAAATATGTAAAATCACAAAGAGAAAAATAATATTTAAAATGGATGCCTACAAATTGATAGTTAAACAAAAAAAATGCACAGTACGATTAAAAAAGAAGTGCTGTGAACAATAGACTTGGACAAACCAAAGTATTTGAATGAATTAAAAATGTATGTCACCAGTACCATCGGTATCAAGTACTATTGAACAACTGAAAGTTGAGAATCTTAAAAATGAATTCTTCGATTTTAAAAATTCATCCAAGTATTTTTAATTGCTAGCTTTTCTATTCGACATAAACTTATCTATTACACCCAAGGTTTCTTCCTACGTTACTTAAAGTCACTTGAGATTCACTTTAATTCTTCAATTATCCATGTACTTTTATCTCTTCTAGCACATGGTACAGGGCTTAATAATATCTATTTGCTCTATTATTTGTGCATTTCGTTTTTAATTCTTTCTTGCTGATCCAAAACTGCATTTCTTTCTATACTTCGCTGTGAGATCTGCAATTACCACATTCCTCTTTTATTAAATTTTCAATTCTAAGATTCAAAAAATACTATTGAAAAAACACATTTATTAAAGACTTTCCAGATATATACATATGCTAACTTTTATTACTAAGTTATTTCTAATAAGACAATCCATTCAGGTTCTATTACTGATTTCATATCTTATGCTTAAATTCATTTTAATAATTGTAACAAAGGTAATTTATAATTATCTGCTTTTAAATCATTATCAATTTTTATTTTCCCTCTTTTTTAAGAAAAAAAAATCCCGTGACTATATATTCTTTTAAATTCATATAAATAAAGATACAATGAAAGACAAATAACCCCCATGATGCATTTTGTGCTGAACCAGCATTCATCAGTAGGTTTTACTTTTTTCATTTCATCTGATTATTCCTGCATATTTTTGTAGCTATGAAGCATTGGAGAAATGAAATTATCTTCTCATACACTCTTACGTATGTTCCTCTTAATTACTGTCACCATATTGTCCAGTCATTATTGTTGCATTATAGTGAATATTTTTCAGAATTTTCTAATATTCTAAGTCTATGGCTTGATGCACAAAAACTTTAATTCTGTAGAAGTATTTATAGATCAATTATTATGTTGATAACCTATAAATCCAATGCAGAATGGCAAAATATATTCAATGTTTCTTTCTTAATACATGGATAAGATCTATTATGTTACAGAAATTTTTAAATCCATGATTTGCAATGATGTAAGAACATATCTTATATAGATCTAATAGAAGATTAGTATGTCCTATTTCAGTAATACCTTCCTTTTTTTTTTACCATATCCCAGCTGTTTTCATTAACCATCTGGAATATCCTTAACAATAAAGTATTATGTGGAAAACTTGGTAAATAATTTTTCTATTCCTTCAACTGCTTTTTAAAGAGCTACAATGATCAATTATTCTTCACAGATTTAAGTGCTTGTCTCAGTTCTTCAATATGAATATGTGATACCAAATGTTGTAGTTATTGTACGGACTACTTTTTTTTTCTTCTATTTCTTATTAGTATATTTTTGATGTTTTGTTTGCTTTTAATAGCTTTATTGTTTTGTTTTTTCTATTGAATACTAAAATAACTTTCTTTCAAATACTCCAATGATGCTATATATTTTTAAGATTTTTCTTTCCTTCTTTAGTATCGCATTTCGTAGTTAGATTTCCTTATAATATTATAACTATTTTCCAAACAATTTTACAGAATTTCACATATTATTCAATTATCCTAAATTGATCTTAAATTATTTTCATATTCTTTCTTTCTTGCAAACATCGTCTTGATCTCTGCTTTTTTGTTTCCTTTACCTGTCATAGCTGTTTTTAATAATATTGATCTCATTCATATTTGTATATTTTTTAATATTTTCAAGTTTTAGCTATTTTAGTGATGTATTTTTAAAGTTACGAATATCGACTATTATTATCGTTTTCCTTAATAGATTTTCTCTAGTTTTGTATTAAAACATTGTACATTTCAATGAATAAGGATCACTTATGATAGAGAATATATTAAGCATATTACAATCTTGAAAAAATGTTTTGTTAATCGAAATATAAAATCCTGTTTTGTTGTTATTTAGATATTTTTATGGTTGGTTCCATTTTCAATTTCTCTCTGAAAAAAATCATAATGTAGAGTTCTTCTGTCCTAGAAATTTCACAAAACTATAATCTCTTTCATTTCTGATTCGATATCTACGACACTTTCATCTTTCAAATAATTTCCATTTGTTGGATGTTGGATCCATTCAATAACATTTTGTACATTTATATCAAAGTCACCCATTTCTTTATAAGTACAAAGAAGATATTGATTCAAAATTTGAATTATATACATTATATATGTTCCAATAAATAAATAAGTTTGCAACTCTATACTACAAACTTCATAATGGTATTCTTGCACTTTTATTTATAACAAATCCAGTTTACCATTCATATTTCCAATATTTCTGTCATTATAGTGATGAATACGTCCACTTTTCAAATCAATTATTTCCTATTTTTATTTATAGCATCACAAAGTCTATTATAATTCCCTTTAATATATGATAGTTTTTTCAATTCATACAATATTTCTTCAATTAAAAGTGGCAAACATATGTAGGTTGCCATTATAAAGTTATTACCAAATGACAGTCTAAGTCAGAAATCTAAGGTTTTTAATAAGCTTTGCCAGCAATCACAATCAGTTGCATTGATAAATTAATTTTATAACCCCCCAAAACCCAATGTCATAACCTCCCACTATACATATTTCGTGCTGAACCAGCACTCATCAATTGGGCCAGATCATTATCGCCCCACATAGGTATAATCAGTGCTCAGTTTATATTAAGAAAGCACATCTTCCATACTTTAATGGACAGGCTTCAATCTTCTTCACACACAAACTCTTCAGCCATCCAAAGCTCTTGTTGATGCCAATATTACTCTCATAGCTATGTTGACTTTAAGTCACTCTGACTTCTCAGATATAGGACCTTAATATGTCCATTGGGCAGAATAAAGGCTGAATATGTAATATTTAAATACAAATATCATGTTTATATTGAACTTAATGTAATTTAGAAGGGATTTAAACTCACACTTTCATGCTCTCTACAGCTATCCACTCTATTTTATATAATGAATACATCTGACGCCATACATGAGAAAAAGATAAATGACCTCCAATATACATATTTCGTGCTGAACCAGCACTTATTAGTTGGTTCAGATTATCATCTCCCACACACATATATATATATTCAGTGCACAATTTATATCTAGAAAGCAAATCTTCATACTTTAATGGACAGGCTTCAATCTTCTTCACTCTCCAACTCTTCAACCATTCATATCATTGAAAATCTGATGATACAAACTTTTTTTGTCCATTAAAGTATAAAGATTTGCTTTTTTAATATAAAGTGAACACTGATTATATATGTGTGTGTGTGTGTAGGAGTTGATGATCTAAACCAACTGATAAGTTATGATTTGGCACAAAATATATACATTGGAAATCATTTAACTTTTTCATATTATGTAGTCGTGTGTATCAGTTATATAAGATGGAGTGGATAGCTGTAGAGATCTTGAAAGTTTGAGTTCAAATCCCTTCTAAATTACATTAAGTTCAGTACAGACAACATACAGTATTTAAATATTCCATGAACATTCATAGATAGAATGGACATTGTAATCCATTTTGCTATATTTCCTTTTTTTAAGTTCAACCCATGTTCCTATTTTGATAAAGATTAAGTATTGATATTTATTATAAATTAATATTAATTCATTACCTATAGCATGACGTTACCTGATTATAGTTTTAAAAAATGTTAATAATATTATTTCCTATCTAATCCAACATTTCCCATCACCGATGAAACATAAGGTAAATAAAAAAACAAGTTTACATCTAAATAAATATTTGCAAAATTTTATTGCAGTATTACACACAAAAAGTAACGATTATTGAATTAAATGAGTTTGATGCAGATATCCCTTTTCAATATATAAATATGTATTAATGAATTACTATATTAAAAATAATAATAAAATTAAAATATAAATAAATTTGAATTAGATGTGATGTATGGATAATAAAATATATTTTTTAAATCACTGAAATAAACATTGATATTTAGTTGTGCTTATATATTGGACTATTCCCATAATCTAATATTAAGTATTGAATGCCTTTAGAAAAATTTAACTTTATTTAAATTTTTCAATTACATTCAATTGATAGTAATAGCACACAGGTTAGTGTACGCAAGTTTTGCGAGGTATTAGTCTCCTCTCTTCTTCAGATGTTGCCGGCTTGATAAGTGGCAGAGTACTATCACCTGAAGAAGAGAATAATACCAGTCAAAACTTGTGTATGCTAATCATACTGATATGATTTACAATTAAACTTAATGATTTTTTAAAAACAACCATGGAATTTGCATTATAATGGTGTAATCATAATAAAATGTTTATTGCACATTAATCGACTACTTCTTTAGTATCATAACTTAGCAGCAATCTTTGTGGAATAAGGCTCTACGCTCATTGTCAAAACACATTGAAAAATCACATTAATCATTTAACAATTTCTGGATTTCAACTTAATAACTGCTATGATACAAATTTTCTATAGGAGACAAAGAATGTTTTAGAATCTATGAAACAATATTATAGGATTGGAAATCACTTGAAAGATGAAATGCCAGTGGATAAATCAGAAATAAAATACAAGTAGATACATAGTTGAAAATAAGAATAAGACTTTTACTAATTCTCTGATCAAAAGAGGATTACTTTTTAAATCTTGGTCAAAAATTTTGTCAGAGGAACTTACACCAACTTTTCTTTTGTGAATTGATATTTTGTATACATCAATTCTTTCTAAAATGAATTATATAATCTCCAGTTATCACAACATCAAAATTAAACCGTTTTTTATCTAGCCATTATGTTCAAGCTCTATGCTTTATGATTTGACATATCACTCAAACATTTTAAGCGGTTTGTCAAGATATTCATTAGAACTGTGTTTGGTTGAACTAATACTTCTATAAGTTCATTCATAAAGAAAATGGTGGGAGTTTCATTTTTGAAATTTTGTCATTCCATAACATAAGCTTGTATTTAAAGAACAAGATTTTTTTTCACTAATATCAATCAACTGTTGTATTATTTCCATATTTTGTATCGCAATTCATTTTGATGAAATGTAGAAAAGGTCTCAATAAGAGATGTAAGCTGAGTTGATAATTAAACAATTATAAATATAGTTGTTTGTTTCAATTTCATTTAGATTGATTATTATATTAAGTATATATCTATAACAACATTGTGAACAAATAATTTTTATATTGGATATTTGACCATTGTATATATATAATTAAGAAGTATGAGTTTTAAAACAAGGCTTTATCAGCAAACCTTTTGGCTAATAAACATAGTCTTTTGTTTCAAAGTCAATGATCTTCCATACAAAGTGTCATCAAAAAAAGAAAGTATTTTCGCTCACAAAAATAAATGATTTTTCCTAAGTCTGGCATTCAAATTTAATTTTGAAACACAGAATTCAAAATAAGTATGAATATAACATTCAAGATATAATGAAGTTGTTGAACTGAAGCCAAATTGTATGACATTATTGGCCAAACTTTCTTGGTTCAAAACATAACGTATGATAAGAACTGTGGGTTTACGCCTACATTTCTTCAGAATCCACCTACATTCTCCATGAATAAGAGAACACTTCCATCTATGTAGTAACATATAATTAGTTCACTCAAGCTCATGCATTGAGAAGAACTGACATTAAGTCATAAAATTCTGAATTCTTTGTAGTGATTGTTAATGATTCCCACACATAAAAGAAATTCCTCCACAATTTCTGCCAAGAAGTTAATCGTAAAGTTTTCAACATTAACAGATTTATTAACTGGAGAAAAAATTTCTCAGCCTTATTGAACACAAAAATAAGTACTCTGAAAATTATATATATATACTTCTTCCAAATATGACAACAATCTGGATCTATAACACGATTGTCCAAAGCTTTAATCACTATGGATACATTTACAGAATCAAATGCATTTTCATAATCTACAAATCCAAAGCATTATGACAACTTAATATTGATTGGCCCTTTCTATAATTTCTCTTAATATGTGAATATGATACAATGTGCTAAAGTGCTTTTAAATCCAGTGTATTCTTTAGATCGATTTGACTCCAAAGTTTGCTATAAACAAGTTGTAATTGTCTTGGTATATAGAACTTAGAAAAAACTGATACATTTGTAATTCCTAATATCTTCTTTATTCCTTTTCTTAAATATCAATATTAGTACTTCCTTTTTGTGGGTTTCATTTTTATCATTTAGACATTTGGTATATAATTTTGCCAACAATTTTTCTATTTCTTCACTTGCTTTTTTTAAGATGTCAATAATAATTCTTGAAACTCTCCCCTTCCTTATAGATTTAATTGCATGTCTCAACTATTCATTTATAATGCTTGGCAATTCAGAAGCTGAAATAATTGTAGTAGTAATTTAGTTTTCTTGTTCATTACTATGTATTTCTTTCTAAAAAATTTCCACACAATTCACAATATTGTCCCTCTTTTAATTATGGTTCCATCTTTTCTTCTTATTGTTGAAATAACTTTTCTTCCAACACTAGATGTTGTTTTACACTTCTAAAACTTTTATTAACTTCTATAGCTTTCCTTGCCAATTTACAATTTTTTATTTTCATTCATCATTATTATCTCTTTTTAGTATCATTTTTCAGAACTTCAGATATTCAATTCTTCATAATGGATCATTTTAAAATATTTTCATATTCATTCTTTTCTTTATTCTCATTTCAGTTTCTGTATCAGTTATCTTTGTGGCAGTTCTTAGTAGAATATCATTATCTTACTTATTTATCTCAGTTAGGTTTGAATCATTTTCAAAGGCTATAAGTACTTTTAAATGATTAGCAAGTTCTAATTTAAATTTGTTGGGATGTTTTTAAAGATTCAATGGTATCTTTTTAAATAATTTTCATCTCTCTAGTTTTGTATTAATATGTATTTTATAATTGACTAATCAATGATCACTTCGTAAGTTGAATCTATTAAGAATATTACAATCTTAAAAATATATTTTCTATTAGTCACAATATAACTCAATTCTGCTGTATCTTCATTTAGACGTTTCCTTATCTATTTAGCATTTTTCTCAATTAAAAAATTAATAATATCAAATTTTTATTTTCCTGTAAATTTGACAAGTTTGTGTTCTTTCTCATTTCTGTCTCCATAGCCAAATTTACCTGTATTATATTCATCTGTCAATTGTTTTCCATTTCTAGCATTAAAATCTCCCATGGCAATTTTAAAATATTTGCTATGATCAAAAGCATTTTGTACATTTATATAAAAATCCATAACTTCTTCATTACAATAAGAATGTGAAAGCATAAACTTAAATTATTTATATTTGACATCAACCATTAAATTGAATAATTAATATTTGAACTCTGTCTAATATATCATCAATCTTCAAAATATTATTCTTCCATTTTTTATTTATAATAAATCCCATTCACTAAGTGCTTCTATATTATCCATGCCTTTACAGTAAAGTGCATATCTGCTTTCAAATCATTTGTCTCTTCCTTTTCTTCTAAGTTCCCAAAGTATAACATATGCCCCATTTAATACTAGAGGATTTATTCCAATTCATGTAATCTTTGTTCTTTTGAAAATGATCTGAAGTTGTAGATAGGTAAATAAAAAGATTATTATCGAATAATAGCCTGGATCTGCATTCTTAACATTTTCTTCCTTTGGCCGCCAAATCCTGCCCTGACATGACTTTTCAGCCTCTTGGAAAAAAGAGTCACAATTTAGTTTAGTCCGTCATGATTATAAATATTTAAAAAATAATCATTCTGCACATCAGAAAAACTCAACTGATATTTCAATTAAAAACTATCAGACAAGTGAGAAAAAACATGGAGCTTATTTGTATTAAAATCAGAGGTTAAAAAACTAATAAATTCACCATGTTGACTTATCATAAATAATCCCATAGTAATAATAATAATAGTTGCAATGAAGAGACTCATTTCAGATAATAGCAAACTCCTTTCTGCCCACTGGAAAAATTATTTCCAATGATTAACAACCCAGTCCAGTCTTATCTTTATTTTTTTTTCGCAGAATGACATAAAGACTGAACAAAATGGTACATTTCCATATACTGTGCATTCTATTCCTTTTATTTTCAAAAAAAAAAAAAAATAGCTACTTTCAATCGAATTAAGATGAACTGTGATTATATGACAATTCTTTTTATTTTCTTTAATGGTTTATTCGACAACATTTGAAAATATTACACACATTAATGAAAGTATTCAATTATTCCAACTCAATTAATGCAAATTTTAAAATGTCAGATTTGTATGTAAGTTATATGCAATAATAAACTATTTAAATAAAGTCAATTGTATTTGAAACCTACAAACAGTTATTCTTCTATCATATATCGTTTAGTGATAGAGCAAGCACTTACAATAACAATGCAAAATTATGGGCTTGAGAAGCTCCTCTAAATAAATTGACATTTATTCTAGTAGAGAATATAAAAAGATCAAAATCCCAACATGTGATTGGAAAGAAGTACATAATATAGTGCTAAAAACATGAAAATTTACAAGTTCTTTTTTTTTAAAGGTAGCCATTACCTCACATCACAAATTATTGTAACAATGCACTAAAAGCAACATATGCGCTTGAAAAATGGTATTTGGAACAAATGGAAGTAATATTTTAATCATCTTTTGAATAAAGATACAAAAATTAAGATTTTATTCAATTCATCTATTCCTTTAGATTTCAACAAAGATATCTAAATGGAGTCTAAACGGCTTTTTCTAATCATGAAAATGGAAAAGCAGCAGCTCTTGACGAGATACCGGGAAAAGTTGAATATGGTGGTATTGTGGTAGCTTAAAAATATTGGAATTTTATATGGACTCATAAAGTTGTGCCACCTAATCTTAGACTTTAAAAATAAACAGACAAGACAGTATAGAGTAATTGTATCCACTACAGAAAAGGTACTTTGAAGGAATTTGTCAAGTAAATTGTTTCCCATTACAGAGGAATGGTAGGCATGATTCTTATTGCCAAACAAATGCAAGAAAAATGTTGGAAACAAAAAATGATTCATATATATATAGTGCTTACAATGATATACTCACAATGTTTGATTCGATCAATCAAACAGGTTTATGGCATTGGTTTAAATTAGTTAATTGTCTACCAAAGTTTATTTTTATTATACAGCTTTGGAATGATGGAATGAGATGTTGTTTTATTTCTACAGATAAAAATCTGAAGCATTTAAAATAAAAACTGGTGTTAAATAAGGCCGTGTATTTGCTTCAACATTGTTTTCAACTTTTATGACAGCAGATGTCTTAATGAATCATAAATCAAGATGCAATGTAGGTCTGAGGGTGGAATTTTTAATTTGAATCAATAAAAAGCAAAACACTTGATCTTCTTGGATTTTTGATATGCTGATGTTTGTTCTATTTTTAGTAGTTCAAAAGATGTTCCAGAATATAATTAATGTTTTAAGTGCACCGATACATTTTATTTTAATAATTTTCAAAAGCTCAAATTCTTTAAGTAATGGAAGAAAAATTCTCACAATTTTTGGCTTACATTGTTATCACTTGAGAATGTAAGCAACTTTAATTATCTTAATAGCTTTATAATTGCAAAGTTGGATATAAATGTTGAGATGCAGTACAAATGCCGATGTGCTGCTTCCATTTTTAATGATCTAAAAGAGAGTATTTATTGCAGAGAGAAAACTACTGCAATAATATTAGCTATATAGAGAGCTGTTACTTTACGTAATTTATTGTATGGAAGTGAAATCTAAACATTCTATCAATATAAAATAACGGCATTAGAAAAGTTGAAAGAATATTTTGTAAAATTTTAAAAATAAAATGGTAAGATCATAAGACATATCAATATGTTCTTCAACTTTCTGGATATGAGACTGCAGAATCCATGATGAATAGAACAATACAAGACTTCCCAAAAGAGTGTTTAATAGTGAACATAGGCATGGTTTTTCTGGAAGATGTAAACCCTGATATACTATAAGGATTATGCCATTTCCAACCTTCTTATGTCATTTCCAACCTTCTTATACACTTAATAATACTATTTTTTTTTTACACCAAAACTTTACTCTTACACTTTCAACTGTCCTACAGTCGTCATCAGAGTTATAATATCCAAATATATAATCATACAATTAATACATTTTATACACATATTTATATACATAATCAAAAACATACATCTTAACCTGACCATTATAAATAATCATTTTCTATTTTATTATTCTACTTTTAATTAATTTTATTTTTTTATTTATATTATTTTATTATTAAATTATTCTAAAGCTATTATAATTTTAAAACTGTAATCTTTAAACTCTACAACTTAACCTATCATTTTATTATCTTCTTTTTACTTATATTTTCTTAATTCAAAATTGTAAGATTAAAGTTTTAGTGTAAAAAATAGTATTGTTAAGTGCATAGGAAGGTTAAAAATGGTATGATAGGTAAATATAGAAATCAATACATAATGAAAGAAGAAAGAAAAAGAAAATTGTATTACTGTAAGGATTACCTCAAAGATATTTTAGTGAAGTGAAATGTTAATTGTTTTCATTGAGAACTTATGGCGGAAAATAGAATGCATTACCAATTAAATATGGCATTGAAGTACTTTGTAAAAAGTTCTCTGCAAAAGAAATTATAAGAAATAGTATGCGAAATTTCAAATAAACAGAAAAATGAACTAACATGTTTTATAAATGAACATATTTGTAATTCAAAGTGTTTTAAATATTCATATCAAGATTCATGTTGAATCTTTTTTTTTTTCTCATGGAGTTGGAATGGCTACCTTTGTTTTTGAATGGTCCCTGCTATTACTTCTGATGTTGGTAATTCATTACAAAATCTCTCAGATCTTATGAGATCCTAATATCAACCATGATCTGTAATATATTTTAAAAACCTGCCAGGAATCAAAAGATCTATTTCTGTTTTTAGTTAAGAGAAAACTCCTATTTGATATTTCTTAACACACATAAAATTAAATTTAAAAACAAGTAACATTAAAACTAAAATATTTATTTTGAATGGTTATCTATCCTATGACCCTGAAATATGCTGCTAATCTATGTTTTTATGTAACTTCAATTAAGATTCATAAATAAATTGTACTAAGGGTTTGGCAAACTACAACAGACAATGGGCAAGACTTATCACTTCATAAGAATATCCTAAGAGCCTTATCTCAATCAGTCTTGATGTAGAAAACTTAACATATATACTTTATCATTTTGTGACATTCAGTTCTAATACTTTCAAAATATGCAGTTTATAGCTTTATTTTATTTTATTTGCTAATACACACAAACAGGGATAAATTGATACGCACTAATTCCTAGAAGTCAAAGAAAGCAGACCAATCATTCTTTTCAAACAGTTTACTTTAAGATAATGAAACACACCTGGACTTCCTATAGCCTCTAAGACATAAAAATAACATTTAAAAATATTAAGTATACTACACTGTGATCAAATCAATTCTAGTTTCTTGAACTTGAAAGATTTGAAGAGATTTTAGTGGTTATATAAATAAATAAATCAAACTATGACCAACCACAAAAAAAAAAGGGGGGGGGATAAAGATTTTCACTAATAATCTAGTAATTTGTAAAATAATTAATAATAATAAAAACTATTAATAATGAAAGTTTTGAATTAATGTTTTATATATGGAACTTGATTACAGTTCGTTTATTATTCACAGCACATCACATTAAACTAGTGAATAACCTTTCAAGTCAAACTACTAATATTATTATTATTATTATTATTTTAAAAAAAAGCTTGTCAAATGGATACCCCCTAATCTTGAGACTAAAAAATAAATAAATTAACATTAGCATCTCATTTTTAATTCTTAACTTGAGAATATTCGGCTTCATTCAACTTTATGCTAAATAAAAAGAAACAGGGTGTGAGGATTTCAAAAGTTGACAGATTGTAACCCAAGCGGTGATATTATCAGAACTCTTCAAATGTCATTTCAGTTAATGATAATGAGGATACAAAATGAAATAAAGTTTCATGTAACCTTGAATGAATAAATGACATAGTAGGACTCCTTAATACATTTTTTAAAAAAAGGATAACTCTCCATAACTGATCCTAATAAGAAAAAAAAAGAAGTCCAAATCTATAAACAATCAAGCAATTAAAAAAAAGAAAAGAAAACAGAGCTAGTAATAATATAAATAATAATCATATCTTTAGTATTCTCAAGTTTCAATTAAGATAATTCTAAAAGAAGAATAAAAATTAATTCCGTAAAAATACTGAATTAACTCATTTATTCGCTTAATATTTCAGTATTATATATATATTCCTATGATTTTTAATCACTTGATATGAATTAAAAGGATTTAACAAATACTTTGATGGGAGCGCTTTTAGTAGAAATAACTTAATATTAAAAGAAAATATGCCTATGAATTTGAAAAAGTTTTTAGTAAATGTGTTTTACCAGTTTTTATTTATGGATCTAAGACTTGGACACTTAAAAGAAGAACAATAGACACTTCAGACCATTCAGTGAAATATAAAGATGATGTTATGAGTAACAAGAAGAGATCAAAAATAAAATACATGGGTGAGAGAACGAACAGGTGTTACTGACATCACTAAAACAATTGAGACTGAAGTTGTGTTGGATATATTGCTAGAAGAGATAGCAATAGATGAACAGTTGAATTCTTAAATTGGATTCCAAAAGATTGTAAAAGACCTAGAACGTGACCACATGTAAGATGGATAGATGAAATAAGGAAATATACTGGAGTGGTGTGAAGAAGAGAAGTTAAAGATCGGAGAAGATGGATTGAACTTGGTGAGACACTCATCCAGCAGTGGATCGATAAGGGTTGAAAAGTATGATGCTGACGATATTTCTATAAAATATCAAAAAACTGATTTGAATATGAAATCTCACCAAATTTTTTCTCTTATTTTAAATCGAATAGAATTCTACTACAATTTTTATATACAAAAAAATTCCATAAATAAATAAAGATTATACATAATTATAGAATTTTCACTTTATTTTTCAAAACTATATTTGTAATCTAATGAAAAAATATAATATGATAAAAAATATTTTTTGGTTATTTTTTTATATTCATTACAGGCATGTATCTATGCAAAAATAAATCGAAAAACAAATCGTAAAGAACATGTTTTGTACATTCTTATTTATTTTTGAATTAATTCAGTTTTTCAGTAACAGACATTGATAATTATCACATTACAATACAATAACCCATTTTCAATAGAAATTAATCTTTCTCAGCTCATTTTGTTCTCTGCAAATGTCTTCATTTTTAATCTTGAAAATGTTTCTTCAATACTAGCTGTTGTACAAAGAATTACAGAGATTTATCACATCATCAAATGTTCAAATAACAATATGATAAACTTGGAATTTGGATTTCAGTATTAATGCCATAAAAACTATCATATATCCAGTTGCTCACGATATATGACTTAAAAAGAAACCCAAGAGATATGATGAACACTAGCTTCATTCATTAGATCAAACTAAAATCCAGGGATCTTCAGATTTAAATGAATCAGCTGCTACTTTGTTAACCATAGCAGAGCAACAGTAAATGTTATAAGTGTTTGGGCAGCAGCTAACATTGCTCAGAGAAAGAGAGAAAATGTATTATTTCATACCCGTATAATATATGCAATGTCAGTACTTTATTATTTTATAGCACAAAACAAGCAAAAATTGTATCTACAAATATTGATGTCTGAAATATATATTTTGTATTATGATATCATCATCATCAACCATTATCAATCGACTACAGGATGAAGGTCTCTCCATGTTCAATCCATCTCCGATCTCTAGCCTCTCTTCTCCATGTCACCCTTGCATACTTTCTTATTTCATCCATCCATCTCACATGTGGTCTCTTTCTGGATCTTTTACAATCTCTTGGAATCCAGTTTAAAATTTCAATTGTCCATCTATTATCACCTCTTCTAGAAATATGTCCAGCACAACTCCACTTCAGTTTTTTAATTCTTTCAATGATATCAGTAACACCTGCTTTGTTCTCTTCCCATGTATTGCATTTTTGATCTCTTCTTGTTACTCCTAACATGCATCTTTCCATACTTCTTAGAATGGTCTGAAGTCTCTACATTGCTCATATTTAATACCACAGAGAATAATGAACTCAATTGGAGATATATTTATAGTCACAGGTGTTGAATAATAAAATTGGTTAATTTAATGTCATTTTCATTATATATATTAATAAGTATTATTAATTAATTGTCCTTTATGCATTGCACTTATGACGTTTAAAAACCATATATATTATAACAATCGGAAGTAAGTGGAGATCGAATCTAACCGCAAAAATAATATATCCAACTACCAGGCGCCATCTAGGCATTTAAACCTAGAAAAATTTATAAAGTAGGAAGATACGCGCTGTTAAGATTCCACTATTCCGATCGTTAGCCCAAGTCACTAGCTCAGCGGAGACGCAGAGATAAAAATCTATATCTTAATTTATATCTTAAATATCAATAAATAAAAGCCACTGCCAGAAATTCACACATAAAAATATTTATTTATGCACAAATAAAATAACATTTAAATTTTGAGGAATAAGTTTAACATTTTAGATTTTTATATTAACTTTTAATTTACATTTAACTAAGTTTCAATGAGTTTAATATTTTATTTAGATAGTCAAGTATGAATAGACTACATAGATCTGCATTTGAAAAGAAAATATTCTTCCCTGATTTAACCTTAGGCAACAAATTTCGCAATCAACTGGCGCCAATCCATCTGATACATTCATGTATTCAATGTAGCATGATACGACAACACAAAATACTATACTGTCGGGAATGGACATCTGAACAGTAAGTAGAATTAGAGAAGACATTGACTCTCCACCAACAGGGATGTTACATCTGTTGGCAAGTAGAACAATAAACAAAAAACTCCATAGGAATGGACTGCGGTCTTCTGCCGACTTACAAACCCATCCATAGGCAAACAGAAGGTGTGTGGCGTATATATGCAATCCTGCCCGTAGCAGACCTCATACTACATCTACTAATTACACAAATATATCCAATCCATTGAGCCAATTCAACCACGAAATGAATAACCTAAGATTACCCTCCCTTAATATAACTTTACAAAACTATATAGCCATTCACGCCCGACTTAAATTTAACATTTAAATACGTTCGCACAGATTATTTTTATAAATTTGCTTTAAAATGTTGAGTACAGATCAGCTGCACAGATTCCACGGTCAAAAACATTCCAAATTCAACACAACCGATCAAAATACAAAGTCATCGATAAACGTCACTTGCATAGGGAATATACAAATCCCATTAGCATTCATCGTAAGATGCTTGCAGTGATATCGTTGACATATATTCTAATCGAATGTGAAAACCACAACATAATCAACCGCTAACGAATCTATGCAACGTCTATACCCAACTTAAATGTAATGCATTTAATAATTTCTACAATAAATATTACTACAAATAAAAATAATAAAATGGAAATGATTTTAGCAAAACTTAACTATATAAATTTAAACAATCAATTATTAATTTGAAAATCAAATAAGAGTTCATTTTAAAATTTAAATTAGCTGAATCTTTAAAAAAAATCACTGACGAAAGTTCTTAATTACTTTTTTTGGTTGTTGTTAATTTGTAAAGTTCATAGCTCACGGTAGAAGAGTCCAGGTTTCTGCTTTTAATTCCCGCGACGCCTCCATTGGAAGATAATGTTCTGGAGATGGCAATAGCTGGTTCAAGGTATCACAGTCTTTTCATTTTTCCTTTTTAAATAGAGAGTGTGGTATGTGCGTCCTACCACCTCTCAAACACACAACGCTGGAACTCCCGAAAAAACTGTATTTCCCTTTTTATATTAATCCACACAGATTCAATCAACAAAACATCACTAATCCAAATTTTCGTTCGGGTCCGGGCTGAGGCTTGGTGCTTCCATTGGTCAAGCTAAAATCTCTTTATTCTCTTATCTAATTTACTCTCTGACTTTTTAATTAGACAGCTTTTGGATAATTAATAAACAATCATTTCCATTTACAGATTACAGGAATTAATTAATACCTGTTTTTATTTTTACTTACGTTATTTCTTTTTTAAACTATTTTTATATTTAAATCTTTTTTTATAAAAAAAATACATTCAAATACCTTTTTTTATTTATTAAAAAAAAATATTTTTAAAGTTTAGCATCTGTGCGAATATATATACGTTTAACAAACATTTTAATTTTAGCGTTTAGTTTTTTTACTTTTATTTGCGAACTTTTAAGTTTTTATTTTAAATTAATGTAACGACATATTTATATATCGTTACAATATATATATATATACCATAAAAGTGTAAGAAGGCATTTGTCAAATAATAAAATCTGACCAGAACTAATCAACTCCCAAAGTGTGGGTATTCTTGAATAAGAAGTTTATATTTTAGAGTATGTGCTGCAGAAAATATTTAGAAAAATTAAATTTCAATAAAATATATTTGTTTTTAAATATTTATTTATTACTTGGAAAAAAAAAAAAGTTTAAAGAGATAACTAATATATTATTAATAAAATACATGCAGGCAAAAACAAACATCAGTTTTAACAAAGCAAAAACCACTTTTCAACTCACAGCAAGCATCCATCTTTGCAATCATTCAGTATTTTCACTTTAATTCTAATAAGTATTGTGACATTTAATTGTCCAGTAATAGTGACAATTCAGTAAATTCACTTTGGACATTATTTGTTTATAAAAGGAATTTATTTTTCTGTAATAATTTGTCAAATATAAACACCATCCATCAGTAGTAGCAACTTATGGGTTTGGCCATTCTAATCCCAGCAAAATACAGCTCAAAGAGAAAAATTAACTATGAGTTTTGCATTAACTATCAAACCTCTTATGAACCACAATTATATATCTAGAAATATCTTGTATTGATCTCAAAATCTACTTGCATGATATCTTGCAATACCACCTTTTCATTTCTTTTGTAACAAACTTTTCTTTCTGATAAAAAATCAATAATATTCTAATGTAAGAAATTAAACTTTTTAGAATGTCTCAAAGATAATTCTTTCTGAAGTAGATGGGATTTGTCTACCATCAATTAGTTTTTAAAAAACTTCTATTCAAATTGCATTAAATGTCCATTCCATCAAAAAAGCGTTTTCACAATAGTAGATTCATCAATATTACCACCATCAACAAATCAAAGAGCATGCTGGTTGATCTTTCAGTCTTTCCATCAATTTTCCGGAATATCCTTAAATGAAATTTTCCAACATGTTAAGATAATAAAGGATCCATGCCTAATTTCCATACAAAAATTTTTCCAGAAAAACCAATTATATAGACAACTAATTTCTTTTACCATTAAATTGAATTAATCTATCATTTTAATCTGTTAAATGTAGCACTAGCCAGTCCAAATGATAGATTCCCTTTTACAATCACTAATCATAAGTTTATTCTGGTGTTCGGAAAAAATATAATGGTTCTTCCAATCATAAGTCATGCTTTCATTTATACCATGTCCAATTCTTATGTTTGTGATATTATAATATTCACATCAGAAATGAAAAACAACAAAAGAATTTATTGAAACCTGTAGAAGTTGTCAACAATAGTACAGTTTAAATAAAAATACATCAAAAATTTACTTTTAAAAATAGAAAAAACAGCTGCCATCTTTGGAAGGCTTATTTAAAGTTTACGATTGTTATTAATAGCATATGAGCATTCCACACTGATCTTTTTACTTCACATCATCACTATAAATTTTCAACTATTATTGATCCAATACAGAATGAATATCTCCCCAATGCCTAATCTCTCATTTCCACAACACATCAGCAAACTTTTTTATTTCACCTGTGACGACATGTGTAGTCTTTTCCAGATCTTTTACCATCTATTGGAATCCAATTTAAAATTTCAATTGTCCATCTCTCTTCTACAATATGATCATTCTAGTTCAATTTCAATCTCTTTTAATTCTTTTAACGATATCAACAATACTTTTTTTATTCTCTCAATCACATATTTCATTTTCGATCTATTATTATTATTCCTAACACATATCTCTCCAAACTTCATTGAAATATCTGAAGTCTCAGGCCCATAAGTAAGAATAAGTAAAACACATATTTTAAAAATCTTCCTTTCCAAACACATAAATATATTTCCTTTTAATATTAAGTTATTTCTATCAAAAGCATTCCATTCAGGTTTAATTCTATGATTAATTTCATCCACTGTGTTTCCATCTGTATTAATATTCTGAACAATACATTGATAATTCTTAACTTTTTCTAATCCACGATTATCAATCTTTATTTTTTTCTGGGAAAATTCATTGAACATAATTTAATATAGACATATTTTCATATCCAATTTGAACAAAAGACAAAGAAAGTAAACTGTTTCTAGCAAAACAGCTAAGCAGTTATTAAAGGTATGTGGTTTAATTGAAATTTATGCAATATTCTTCAAAAATACAGTAAGCAATAAATTTATCATTTAACCTTTGTCTAATTAATAGAATACTGTGAAAATAATATTTTGCAAGCACTTACAATACGTTTTTATCAAGTGATCACCCATTATAATACAAAAACTGATAAAACCAGAAAGATTTGGAAATAAAAAATGTTCTAATTATTGAAGTCAATCTGTATTGAAGGTTATTTGAAAAAATATATATACTTCTTCATTTGATAATTGGGGTGACTAACTCTCAAGTTACTTAATGGTGATCAAATCAAGCACTCGACAATATTTTAGAAGTATCCCATCATATAATCTTTTTCAAAGTACTTCCAGAGAAATATAGTCTGCTGGATAGCCTTTTTGCTGATAAAAATCATGGTGATGCTATTTTCAGCATGAAAGATTGTCCTTAGGTCTTGATCCTAATCTTTCTGTATTTTTTTATTAATCCTTCCTATTATTGCTTCAGGGGTTTAATTAATATAAAACATAGATATGGAGAACAATGATTGCACACATTAACTACTCATAGATAAAAAATAAATAAATGAATAAGGTGAGTTAACAAATTAACAACATATTCAATGATTCAAATAAAATAAAGAAATCAATAACTATACCACAATTATATATATGGACGTTAAGTGATTTTAATGCATAGGTTAATCAGATACTCCCTTCTAATTCAACACTTATTTTTAATTTTACTTTATTTCATTAGTAATCACTAACATCCATGGAATTATTTTCATTGAATTACAGATATGACAATATCTAATTAATGCTTTAGTCATCCATCTCACAACTTAAATGTGAACATAGAGAAAAATATATATATATTTCTATATACAAAAATCTTGATTCATTCTCACAAAAACAGACAATACTTTCCCTAAAGAGAAAAAAAGACCATTTTTAAGCTGGAAGGTCCTTTATTATGCACAATAAGTTCCACTTTCCCAACAGTTTTCCTTGTGTGGAGATGCTTTCTTTACAACGGGGAATCAAAGTGACTTAACACATCATTTGATACAGCAGATAACACACTGCAATTTAAAGTTCCAAACTATGTTTTAGCCAGCATTCACTGTTTTTTATATTTTTTCTGGAGGTTCTTTGTATGTGTTTTTAAAATCTAAAATAGTTAGTAGTTCTACGAATTCTTATTATTCCCCAGCATTCATTAAGGATGGCATATTATAATCTATAGTTTAATAATCTGTTCTTTTAGTAAAGTAAAAGCTGTAAGAGATGTCAACTTTTGAGGATTGGCAGTATAAAAATTGAATATAGATTTCTATGGATACCTTTCTTGAAATACTCACTCGATGCACGATAACATTCTGCAATCTTTGTTCTAAAATCTGTACAGAAATGCATGATAATAATTTCTGAAAGTTTGAAATTTAATCTCTGATGAATACTTTCTGTCTTTTGCTGCATCATAGAGATAATTGCCACCTTTTCTTCTTCCCTTAATATATACCATGAAAACAGTTCTCCAAACTCTCTAAGTGCATTAATGGACTTTCTTCCACATTGCCCTTAAATGTCCTAACTTGTATGCGTTTTCTACAATTTGATGAGTTATTTTTCTTATATACAATACAGGATTGGTTTATTCCTTTCTGGTTTATATAATCAAGATCCTTTATTGTATCATAACATATTGCCATTATAATCCAGGTTGATCTCTAGATATGCCCTCTTTCATATCAAATTCAAATTCTACATGTTAATTTGGTCTTGTCTCTATAGCATTTATTTGACTTTCCATTACTTTTAATATCAGATCTTGGTTTTTGGAATCTTTATTCCAAGTGTTCATTGAGTTAAATGGTGTGCTCTTCAAAACTATCTCCCACATCTTTCTTTGAAACTCCTCATATGTTTGATTATTTCCACTTTAAGTTACTGTTCTTTTTCTTCCATTACAGTCTTGGTAGTAATTGTGATTTTTTCAGTTATTATATTTCATCATTCAAATATTTCTTTAACCTTATGTCATTAAACATATATATATTTTTCTTGCATTGGGACCATGGTTTTTCTTACATATGTCTCTGCTATGATCTTTTTAACTTGGTAACTCTTTTTCCCATTTTGGCTATTCTTGTTTTCCTTACCTGTACTTCCTCTTCATAAACTTTCTTTTTACTATCTCCTTCATTTCTTTTTGATGTTATTTTTTATTTCCTGTTGACTATCTTTCATTTGCTTTTCAATATTCTTTTCCACTTGCAATTGATTATCTTTCATTTTTTTAATATTATTTTCCATTTGCTGATTCCTTTTCTCTATTGCTCAACAAACTATTTCTACCATGAAGGCCTATTCTCTTTGTTCTTGGGCCTCTTTTTCTGAAATCACCTTCTGATGCTCATCTTGTCTTATTGTCATATCAGGTTTGTTAAGTTCACTGCAAAAATGTTCTTTCTCCAGTAAACTTTCATGCTTTGGAATCATATTCCCTTGCTCTGTACTGACAGAATTGAATTCTTTGATTATTTTTCTTTAATGTGCTCTGTGAATTTCAGTTATGTGCTCTACTCTATAAACAAAGATTCCTCCTTAGACTGACCAGCAACCTCAAAGAATGTCTTTATGATTTCATCATCTGACCCATTTAATATATATACATTTTTTAAAATAATTACTTTCAAGATTAGTATATTTGAACATGATTTAATAAAATATATATATATTATGTAATAGTCAGCTTTGAAGAGTCTGAGATAATTATAACACCAGAGAACACTATTAGATTAACAAACCAGATTATTATTATTCTGAGTAAATACTCCAGATATCACTTCTAGGCACATACTATCACTACTAGTACACTTTAATCTATTTTCCAATTCAGACTTCAGTTATAAATGAGACTCAAAAACTTGTTGTTGTTTTTTGTCTTGCAAACAGTTTTATACATACAAACTTTAAAAATATTATCTAATTCACCATTTCCTTTATTTTGCTGTAATATCCCCTATATTTACAATTAGGCTCCAGGTTTAAGAGTGCTTGGTATTTCAAATCTTACATATTAAGCTTGCATTCTGCCCATCCCTCTATGTATTTAAATGGAGACTGTCCTATACATAAGGGGTCAAAGTGACTTCAAGTCAACATGGGTATGACAACAATATTGGCATAAACATGGAATGGAATTTGGGGATTCTATCATCAGATTTTCAATGATATGGATGGCTGAAGAGTTGGAGGTTAGAGAAAGTTGAAGCCTGTCCATTAAAGTGTAAGGATTTGCTATCTTAATATAAACTGAGCACTGATTATATATAAGTATGGGAGATGGTAATCTGGATCAAATGATGAATGCTGATTTAGCATAAAATACGTATATTAGTGATTATTTATCTTTTCTGCATGTGTGTGGTCATGTGTATCAGTAGTATGAGATAGTGTGAATAGTGAAGTGGCTTGAAGGTCTGATTTCAGATCCCCTATATTTGTAAAATCTTATATAAATGCAATCTATACACTTTACTTTGAATACTTTTTAGCATCTTTTATTGTACATAAAAGCATACACAATCTTACGTTTCGACTGTTCTGCAGTCTTCTTCAGAGCCACTTTTACTTTAATTTTTTAAAAGCAAAAGCATGTTTTCATTAAAATAAAATTAAACCAATACACTTGGGTCTTGTTTTATGTGGTAGATAGGTTCTGCAGAAAACTCGAATTAAAAAAATTGCACAAAAATAGATTTAACTTTCCTTAAAATATGGGGGATACATTCTATAATTTTCAGAAGTCGCATAAAAGCAAAGCAACAAGGAAAAATTACTTTAAAATTCGCATAAAAAAAATAAGGAAATATAGTATGACTAATAAAAAATTTCAAATATGTGAAAAAAATTGATACAAGAAACTTTTTTTATTAACTACAATATTTAATTTTACATAAATATTACCAAAACACTTTTCTTTATTTTGCTGTAATATCCTATAAATACAATTTATCCAAACCACTTCAAGCACTTTTTAGCAAAACTCTTTATTTGTACATATATACATACACCTATGTTTCGACTGCACATTTTATTTTATATTAATTGTTTTATTTAAGTTTGATTATTTATTTCAGTTTTATTAGTTTTCTTAATATATTTTATGTTGTTTTTAGTTTTTTATTGTTTACATTTTTTTATTTAGTTATGTATTTTGTTTTATTTTGTTCATTATATCATAGCTCTAAAGAAGACTGCAGGACAATCGAAACGTACAAATAAAGAGTTTTGCTAAAAAAGTGTTTGAAGTGGTTTGGATAAATTGTATTTAATTTTACACTTTTTCATACATATTTTAATCATTATCACTATTTGACAATATGCCGTTCGTTTGTTAATTGGTCAGAAATCAGATTCGTCCCAAGAGGAAGTACAACTTGTGCCATTGTCAGTCTTCTGCTGTGTTAATGGTTTTCTGATGACAATGTAATCGATGATGAAACTTTGAGATGATGATTTTACTAAATGTTTATAAAGCTCGTGATATGCAGACATATAACTCTTTAGCTCTGGTTGGAATTTAAGGTGTTCATTGCAGCAAACTCTTTCAGATTTCAGCATTTTCTGTCATTTTTCTTTGTCTCAGACATCAACGTAAAATCTATGATTAAATGATTTTTACTTTGTCTTCATTTGATAGATATTTTTTTTGATACTGAAATAAATTTTAAATGTTCACATTTTGTTTCTATATTAAAAAAAATGAGATCGCAATCAAAACAAAAAGATTTATACGTTATCATTTCTAGAAAGATTATTTTCAGTTTACAAAATCTTTGTTAGGTCTGATTATTTTTGAAAATCTAAAAGAGTATTTATTTCTGTTATATCTAACAAAATATGTTTCAAAAGTTTAAAATTTTTGAATATTTATTGTGATATTTTTATATTCACAAGTATAAATCTATTATTATTTACTCATAAGTAAGATTCTAAATAGCTTTAGGCCATATTCACATTAGTTGCTAATATAGCGTTATATTTTTGAAAAAAAAAAAAAATTTCAAGTCAAAATAAGTTATTAATAATTTAAATTTCTTGATATCTAATAAATATAGTGAAATATGAACTTCTTTATAAGAAACATGAATCATATAACTTCAAAATCGCATTTAAAAAATCCGCATAAAACGAGACCCAGGTGTATTAATAGATTAATAAACATATATCTAACTACAACATAAATTAAGATACAAATAATCACATTCTTCTAATTACATTACTTCATTTAGTGAGATAAACGAAAGCTTGGTTTAAATATATATATTTTTTTATATTTTGAGACCAGATATTAAACCTATTTGATACCTTTAAAATACTTCTTTCTAGAAATGAACTATTGAACTTATATATTCATTAGTATCACTACAACTTATGAGTTGTCATTATTAACGAGTAAATCTGATTATCCATAACAATAGACCTTAAATTATCTTATCTTATTCTTGATTTCTAACTAATCATTCAGATAATTTAATTTATTCAATTTGATCTATTTTTCAATTTAGCTTTAAATTTTTATACTATGGTAACTACACTGGCTTCAGATACTTTGGATTGTGTATTGACCCTTTACCCATAACTATATTAAGTGTTGTACATAACATGCTAAATTCTATCATCGATAAAGAGAACAACTAGTGTCCAATAACATAAAGCAAACAGCCTATTGTCCAATAATCCAATCAGCTATCTACATAAGGAAAACTTATATATAAAAAACACTTCTACCAACTTTTCATTATTATAAGTAAGTGGATAAGATATAGATTCTGATCATAACACACAAAATAAGAATACATATATTTCTTATATTTATCCAATAGTCATGGGAAGCACAAATGATTCCAGAAAGAAAGCATTTTACATAAAAAATATATCAAATAAATTACCATCCACAAATATATCCCCAGCACAATAATGTTAAAGAAGAATCAAAGACTGATATTTCACTTCTTTAAAACTTCTAAACAGTAACTCCAATTGCAATTTATTAGTACATATAAACTAAATACATATGACAAAACCCTTATTTAACATTCAACAATAGGATGAATTCATGCCTGAAATATTATTGATTGTAAATACAAATAATCGTATGCATATGCAGCTTAGTTTCAATATTGATATATATGTAATATTATAATTCGATGTCTGTATTTCTTCAAATCAATATACATAATCTTATAACTGAATATTTATAAACACTGTAATTAGATATATGTAGAATATATGTGGATAAAATTTTTCAAGTTCTACTTTATATATATCTAATTACTGTATTTATAAATATTGAATTATAAGATTACATGTATTGTGCTTAAATTTCAATTTTCCGTATTCTATACCAAGATAAAATTTTCCAAAATTATAAACTATGAAATAAAAATGCATAAAAAAGAAAAATAAATGCAACAATAAGCATTACAATCTATAGATCTAATTGACACATTTTCATGCACAACCATGAGTTTATAAAAATCTGATTAACGTAAGACACAGGTATATATAAGCCTGTGTATTTCAACTATTCCATATTAGAGATGTCTGCCTATCCCTTGTTTATGTATTTAATGCATTATGTCCTATACATGAGGGGTCAGATTGACCTTTGGGTCAACATGGGTGTGACAACAATCTCGGCCTAAGGTTGGCCTTTGAGCTTTCCATCATAAGATTTTCAATTGGATGGATGGTTGAAGAGTTGTAGTGTGGAGTACATTGAAGCCTGTCCATTAAAGTAGGAGGATTTGCTATCTTAATATATATCTGAGCACTTGTAGCATATATGTGTAGAGATGGTAATCTGGACCAACTGATGATTGCTGGTTTAGCATGAAATACGTATATTGATGATTATTTATCTTTTCAACATATATGTGTTTAAGTGTATCAGTATTATTAGATGGAGTGGAGAGTGGTGGGTCATGTGAAAGTCTGTGCTCATACCCTAATATTACATATATATAGACACAGGTATAAATAAGCCTGTCTTTCAGTTATTACATTATAGAGATGTCTGCCCATCCTTGCATGTATTTAATGGATTATGTCCTGTACATGTGGGGTTCAGATTGACCTTAGGTCAACATGGGTGTGACAAGAATCTCGGCCTCAGGGTGGCCTTTGAGCATTCCATCATCAGATTTTCAATTGGATGGACGGTTGAAGAGTTGTAGTGTGGAGTAGATTGAAGCCTGTCCATTAAAGTATGAGGATTGTCTATCTTAATATATATCTGAGCACTTATAGTATATATGTGTGTAGAGATGATAATCTGGACCAACTGATGATTGCTGGTTTAGCATGAAATACGTATATTGGTGATTATTTATCTTTTCAACATATATGTGTTTAAGTGTATCAGTGTTATGAGATAGTGTGGAGAGTGATGGGTCATGTGAAAGTCTGTGCTCATACCCTGTCTATTACATATATAGACACAGGTATATATAAGCCTGTGTATTTCATCTATAAAGCTATTATATAATTTGTTCTTTAGATTTTTATTTTTTATCACTAAGCCCCTTTGAAGTGACTATTAATATTGTACCCTCAAATTAGTATTTAAGAATAGTGAGTTTCTTTCATTAATATACCCCTTAATCGAAAATCTCTTCATTTTGGAAATCTTTTTTTAAAAACAAAATAATGAAGAATAAGTATTAAATAATAATAATAATAAGAAGAAAACCTTTATCAAGTTAAAAAAAGTTTAAATTAATTTATATGGTTTTGCTTTCTGAAACTGGCTCTCCTGTCACACTCTAATAATACAATATATATATATATATATCATTAATAAACATATATATAACACACATATATAACAAATTTCTGTAAACAACTCATATAATCAAAGAGCCAAATTTATAGGCTAAAATTGTTCTGATAATAAGAATACTAAACTCTTCATAAAGCAGTCCCATCAAGAGCAAGTCTTCATAATCAATGGATGCAGGAAGGTTTGTGCATAAAATCCCTATCTAGTGCCCACTCATCCAACATCTCCAGACTAGTTTCTAGCTTGTGACTTTCATCCATTGATTACAAAGGCCTGTAACCTGGTGGCACTACTATAAAGAGAGGTTAATATTCTTATTAACAATATGTGTAAGTATATAAAATGGTGATCATGTGGTGAAAAAATTTTTTGTTTATTTTTCAAATACATTGTTGGTGTACTGTGGAAAAATACTAGAATTGTTTTTTTTATTTCTGCCCATTTTCCTTCTTTCTTTCTTTAGACTTTATAAATATTGTAAATAGAAGCTTTTTCATGCAAAATTGTGTTTTCTTGAATTTTTATTAAACATTTGTAGATTAATGAAGTGCAACAAATATACTGAAATCAGTTACTCATGATTTAAGACAAAAGTTATGGTGATAAAACAAATTTTACATTAACAAAACAGTTTTCATAGCAAATTGAATAAAATTAATCTGGTCAACATAATATAGTTAAATAAGATAAAAATCAACAGATAAAAATTAATATTTTTAAATTTATTTTAAGATTTCAAGTAATTACAAATACAAAGAAAATGAAATTGCATTATATATAATCTAATAAAAAAATATTAATCTATCAAGATATAAAAATAAAAACAAATATAGAAAATATTTTAGATTGGAATTAAACTCTCTGAGGAGTGCCAAAGCACGAAACCGTGGTCAGGGGTTTGGGGGAGGGGGTTCCTGACAGAGATATTTTAAATGCTTTCTCTGGCTAAGCATTTATCACAAAGCTTGTTGAGGAAGCTCAAGAGAATAGGGTCAAGTGATCTATGACTCTTTATTTCAAATAATATACATTTGAATTAAATTTTATATATATATATATTTTTAAGAAAAAAGATAGACAAATTATTTGTATAATTGCTGTTTGTAATATCAAACTTATTAGTAACATGAACATGTCTGGTGTTGCACAAAATCCCGACAAGGTAAAATCCCCAAAATGTAAAATGTTAACAAATTAAAAATTTACACTATGCTAGTTTCATTGTGAAATTATTTGTATAAAACTTGATTTTTAATTAACTTTCCAAATAAAAAATATGTTTTAAAAGATTGATTTTAAATAGAAATACTTTCTTTTGTATGTATGAAGAATAAACTGTTATTAAAATACTTAAAATGTTCAATACCACAAAGATAATCCATTAAAACTCTATTTATCATTCTAATTGCCATTGTCATGTTTATAATAAAAATGAAAGATAAGTATTTACTTCAAAATTATGGAGCTTATTAATTTTGCTGAGTTATCTTCTGGAATGCTTATATGATGAATGTCTATACTTACATACATAAAGTATGTATTAGCGTGTAAATTTCCTATTGCTAAAACTGTTTTCATAAATTGAAATTTTTACATTTCTTCAAAGTATTCTTTTATATAATAATTTCTTAATTGAAGTTTTATTAATACATATGTGGATATCATTAGTAACTGCAGTTTATTCTTCATTTTGAAATTATAAATTGCATTTTTTTTTAAATTTAGTTTCACTCCATAATTTTGAATATTCAGTATATTGTATAATTACTGTTAACCTCCGTTTTTTATCTAATTTTTAAATTAAATTTTATTGACAAATCAAAAAATTTTGTTCCACCTACAAAAACAAAAAAATTTCTATAGAAATAAAATAACGTATCTATATCAAAAGAAGTTCATCCAAAATTTTATGAAAACATAGTCTCTAAAAATTGATAGGTAATTGTTTGTGAAAACTGATCTGACAGCAGTTTTTTATCATGAAATAAGTAGTGACTTATAGATTTGTATGATTTTCTTAATATAGTTTTACCTCTTTTTCAGAACCCTAATCAGATAATCATCTTTACTTTTCTGAACATAGCCTCTTTGGTTTGAACAGGAGGCTTCTATCGATTATTTTTATATAACATCACATTCAATAATAATCCACGAATTCATCACACATCTATGTGAATATTAAGTCATAATCAGTAAAACTCTTTTTTTCTTTTTTGCACATGAAAACTAGCATCTACAAAGCCATTCTAATGAGAATATTGGCTGTCAGTCCAGGAGAAACCTTAGATAACTAGCCAAACAAATTAAAGGCTTAACTTCATAGGAGGTTTGCAAACGTTATAATAAAAATTTGACGACTTGGCTTCTTTAGCCATCATAATGGAAGTAAAGATAGACTAAAATTTACATTTTTTCCCAGTTCTATTTATACTATGCTTGTTTTCCAAAGAAACATTAATTAAAATTCTTTCATAAAACAGTTCTACTACCTCTGTAAATTACAGTGTGGATTATTCTAATCTTTTTAAACTAATTCATATATTTTATAGTCAACGTTTCTCTTACAAAACTTAACTAAAATAAGTAAACAATGGTCTTTCCATTAACAATAATCCAATTTACAAATGCTGTTATTAATTTAACCAGATTAATCTGTTCTGTCTCTATTGTTTCAATTCATTTTTCTAAATCTTAAATATATATATTATTTTACAAAATAAAGGAGATAACTAAAATAAAATTTACTAAAATTTTTAGTAATTTTTGTGTAATTTTTGAATGTTTTATGAACATGTACACACACACATATATTATACACACACAATACACAACATATATATATATATTTATTAATGTTACTAAAATTTTAACTAATAATATAATCCCTAATTTTATAATTAATGATCAATTCTCTTTCTTGATTTACATGAAAGTCATAGATCTAAAGAAAACTAACTCCAGTTTATATAAACTATACTTTCCATGACTAATTTTTTTCTCTACCCTCACGAAATATTCATTTCAGTACAGATGTTGCTAATTTTTTACTTTAAACCCTGTAAAATCTACCAACACCTTTTATAGAGAGACTCTCAAAGAATTCATGTATCCAGACCAAATACCCAAGTAAAACATCCATGGATCCACTGTTCCAAAATACCATGTACTGATATCAACCACTTTCCGCAAACTGTAAGTTTCCACCAAATGATTATTTACAGTTCTTGCTACCTACTAATATATTTAAAAATACAGATATATAAAAATAATGATACTAATAACATTCATAATATTTCACTCTTTTCCATGTTTAAAGCAAATATCTATGTTAAAAGCTTATATTACAAATCATTGTCTTAATTTTTTGATTACGTTCTTAAGTATTATTTCTAATTTAAATCCCCAAAAAAATGTTTTTTTTCATCCCTATATGCAGTAAAAAAATTTTATAATTAAATTTTTGCTTTATCTTATCTGTATTAACTTCATATTAATTTTATTAGCAAGCCAATGTATTCTATAGTAAATAGTTATGGTCATTTTTGCTTTCTAAGGGCCTACTTCTAAGTTCAGACTACCAATGGGATTCATAGATAGTATATAAGAATAATAAAATGGTTTTCGGATACAAGCCTTAATAATGATTAACCAATAAAAAATGCCCAAACACGACTACATTAGGCTATCTTACACCACATGCTAAGAATTGTTTCTGATACAAAATTTGTTCCGTCTCCCTTTTTTTTTAACTGTCTTCAATCAATTCTGTTCGAGTAAGACCCAGCCATTATGAGCATCTCATGTCATGAATCATGTCTCTATGCTGTGATACTGGGGTTGTTTTATGGTCCAATCACATTACCATCCTTTAACTATATACGCAGCAATTCGAATTCCAATTCCCTTTTTCGTTTTTTTTTTGCTCAAGCCTTTGAGAATTAAAATCAAAATGGGAACAATTTTAGTAAACAAGAATTTTAATTAGCATTTTTACTTGAGGCAGTACAATCACTAATGTATCAAGTTAAAATTGGATTTAAACAGAGAGTTTTAGCTTAGCTATGATTGTATGTGTAAGAAATCCTATTTAAGATTCCACCTGCCTATCCCAAAAGCGGAAGGGACCTAATGGCCTGAATCACAAATTATCAATGAGGCTGTAGAAATAAATATATTATCAGTAGCAGCGGTAAAATATAAAATAGTGGTAAAACTAAAGATGCTTTTTTTCTAAATTTAGGTGGATCAAACATCGAAACTTTGATACAAACTCTTCAAGAGGTGAAGAGAGGACAGCACTGGTGGTTAAAATACTGTAAAGATTTAAGATCAATATTGTTGTTCTTAATAAAGCTTGTCAATCAGAGTAAAGAAGGTTAATAAACATGTAGACAGATGCAAGTTTTTTGTGCCTTCTGAAAGGGGAGGTCAGCCAGTGAAAGAAGAATATCCTCTAAACTTCTCAAGATATTAACAACATAGCTTGCTTAATGTTACCTGTACTCATTTTATTAGTGCATATATTTCAGCATTAGATTCAGACAATTCAGAAATAGATTTATATTCCCCGCTGGCTAGCATGAATTTTTCTTCTTGGAGACTTGGTAAAAACAACAGAATGTGGCCAAAAGGTATTGGAAATAATGGTATTGCTGCAATAATCCCAAAGGGTCTGATGTTATTGAATTTTTGCACATCATATGGAACGATTATTGTTTAGACAAATGAATCACCATAAGAGAATATGGATGCATCCATACTTATGTTAACAGTTAAAAAGCAGCATTAGTATATTCCAAGAATAAAATGGTAGTCGCATTAAAAATAGGCCTCATTTCAATCATATTTGTAAAACAAATGTGATACTCATTCGTTAAAAACATATACTATTTGATTTAAATTTCAGCAACTATTAAATATCAAAACTGCTAACTTGGACTATGATATTTGTTGTCAGGTAAATGGAAGAAAACTGTCAGAGAAAATCGAAAAGTTCATTTTCTTGGGTTCTCAATTTATAATGTGCTGTTGTTTGTGTTATTTTTGCCAATTCAAGATATTGAGATACTGGAAATCTCTTTGTGTTCTGACAGCCAATCAGATGCTGTAATGGCTGTCCGAATGACGATCAAACCGTAAACACATGACAAAGACTTTACGAGAAAAGGGCGGCCACCCTTTTCTCTACTTTTCTTTCTATATATCTAAGCCAGTCGAAAGAGATTTCCAGTATCTCAATTTATTTCAGTTTCAACTATCTGCGCTTCGCAAATTAAAATATTAATTCAAGATATTCTACAGAATGTATTTATGGTTTGAATGTAACATATAAAGATTTGGTTTAATAATTAATATTCAAAAACCTCAACTCCTTTATCAGACATATTTATGGAAGAAAAATCTTGGAACAACTTTTAACTTGGATAGAATAGTGGATCTGCTGTTGTTAATAAAAAAAAAAAAAACAAGTACTTTTCACAGTATAACAAATACTGTGTCTAAATTATCTCTACATATATATAGTTGAAATTTTACCTAAGTTATTATATGGAAATGAAACTCAGACATCTTATCAATGTAATATAAAGGTATTAGAAAAACATCATTTAAGGATGTTCCATAAAATTTTTAAAATATAATGGCAAAATCATAAGACCATTAAATATACTTGCTTGATGTAATACCATAGCTTCCACTATTGTAAAATCACACCATCATTGGATTGGACATGTGAAATGAATAATACAAGACTTCCTAAAAAAAACATTTCATAGTAGATTTGAGATTGGATTTCATGGGCAGGATAGACAACATTTATGTTACAAAGAACATCACAAAGATATTCTAAAGAAGTGTAATGCTGACTTTCATTAGGTGGATTTGGTTGATGATAGAATACATTGGAAAGCTGCAATTAAATATGGTGAAAGAAAAAATTGCTACATAAGTAGTTAAAAGATAGTATCACAAAATTTCAAATAAACAATATAATGGAACAGCAAATTCTGTAGATGGATACATTTGTGATTTACGAATTGATTTATAAAATCATAGCAAAACTAATCTTTAATAGACTATTATTATTATTCTTGCCACTTTATTTTTTTTTCCCGCAATACATATTTGCAAATGGCTTCTGATGATGATGATGATGATTCAATTCTACAGTTCTTTCAAAAAATTGCTCTTTCAATTATGCTGCATCCTCAAAAAGACATCTTTAGCCAATCATCTAAATCACACTGGAAAAAAAAATCCAAATTCTCCACTTCGTTTTAATTGCATAGGGGAGAATAAAAACATTTTAATCTGATATTTATGACCATAAAATAGTCAAAAGGCTGAAGTGAAAGAGAAACTATTAATTACATACATCATTATTTCAACATTATTCTCACAAAGGAAACATATCTCAATTACTAAAAATCACATTTTGTTCAGACAGATATTCGTGATAAATGTTGTACGTCAATTTTGCAGTTATCTATTTCTTTGGTAACTTTTAATAGTATAAAATATACATTTTTAGATAATCTAATATCTAATAAATTTGATCTATTTGTGCTATTATTCATATTATTATAAATTAAGAATAGCACAAACATGGCTCATAGGCCATATATGGTCTTTCAAGAAAATTTGTTAGATGAGCTTTAAAATTAATTTTGTTTCTTTTATTTTTGGAAGTTTTATTTAATGTTAACAAAATGTGAATTTGCATATTTTTCTCAAGTGTTTCCTAATTCATTTATCATCATCACTTTTGAAGTCTCTCCAAATTTAATCCAGTTTTTCTGATCTTTAGACTATCTTTTTCATATCATACCAGCAAACTTTATTTCATTCATCCATCACACTTGTAGTCACTTTCTAAATCTTTTACAATCTCTCGGGATCCAGATTAAGATTTCAACTACTATCATCTCTTCTAGAAATATGTCCACTTCAGCTCCATTCTCTTCATCCTTTCAATGATGTCTATAATACCTGATTATTCTCTATATATTTTGTTTTTGATCCCCTCTTGTAATTAGCATATATCTCTCCATACTTCATTGAATAGTCAGATGTCTGGGTATTGCCCTTTTGTTCAACTGACCAAGTCTCGGATCTGTAAGTAAAAACTGGTAAAAACACATTCATAAAAAAACCTTTTCCTTTTCAAACAGTCATATTTCCTTTTAGAATTGTTATGTCTATCACTCCAACCAAACTTAATTCTATGATTATTATGTTTCCATCTGTATTAATTACCTGGTCTAGATATTTGTAGTTGTTAACTTATTCAAATTCATCATTATCAATCTTTATATTCTTTTTTTGAGAAAATCCATTAAACATTAAACGAAGACTTTTTAACATTTGTTTTTAGTACTACTTTTTTAAATTTCATTTGATAACTATTATAACATTTTTAAAGTTCTGAAATATTGTTTGCAATAGCAACCACAACATCTGAAAAATCTAGATGACTTAAACAATCTCCATTTATTTTTAATCTCTTAGAGTTTCCTATTTTAATCTATAAAATACTTTTTTTTAAACTGCTGTAAAAAGTTTTGGAAATATGAAGTCAGCCTATAACACACCCCCATCTCAGTATTAATTTTCTAGTATAACTGTAATTTAACCATGGTTGTTGCATTTTGATAAAATATTCTTATGACAGTATCCTGGGTCTATATCTGGATGATCCAATGTTTTAACCACTGAAGAAATGCTTTTAGAATCAAATCCCTTTTCATAATCCACAAATCCAAAACATAATGGTAAATCATATTCATTGGTTCTTTCTGTAATTTCTCTAATACTTGGATGTGATCCACTGTGCTAAAATCACTTTTAAATCCAGCTTGTTCTTTTTGTTGATTGAAATCCAAAGTTTGCTGTAGATGAGTTGTAATTATTTTGATAAAATTTTTGTATAGAATAGATAAAAGATTAATAGGTCTGTAATTTCTATTTTCTTCTTCATCACATTTTTTAAATATTAATATTATTACCAGATTCTTACAATAATCTGGTACTTAATCATTTAGATATTTGATATATAAGCTTTTCTATTTCTTCACCTGCTTCTTTGAAGATATCAATTATAATTCTGTCATTATCTAGAATTTTCCCTTCTTCATAGATTTAATTGCATGTCTCACTTCTTCATGTAGAATGCTGGGCAATTCATAAAAAATATTAATTGTAGGGGATATTTTGTTTTCTTGTTCCACATATTTCATGATATTCCTCTTTTTAGTAATAATTCCATTTTTTCTTCTTATTGCAGCTCTTATTTTATACTTTTGGATGTTTTATTCTCTTCTACAATTTTCCTTACTAATCCACAATTATATATTTTTATTTCATTATTAACTCTTTTCTATATTGTTTTATAAAACTTGAGATATTCAATTCTTCTTACTAGATCATTTTTATAAATTTTCATATTCCTTCTTTTCATCATACATTGACTTATCTCAATAGAAAACTTACTGGTAACTTGTTACTTTTTTATACCCATTAGCTTTGTTGCAGTTCTTAATAGGATATCAGTTAATTTCCTATTAATTTCACTCAAATTTGAATAAACATTCTAAAATGATTTTCAAGTTCTACTTTAAATTCATTGGAATATTTCTGAAGATTATAAAAATCAATTTTGAATACTGTTTCTCTTAATAATTTTTGTGTCTCTAGTTTTGCATTAACATGAATCTAACATCACTAATCGATGATTACTTCTTGTGTTGAATTTATTAAAACCATTATAATTTTGAAATACACATTTTTGGTTAGTCAAAATATAATCCATTTCTGTTATAATTTCATTTTGAATGCTTCTATGTTCATTGTTGTTTATCATTTTTTTCAAAGAAAAAATTCATAATATATAGTTTTTCTTTTTCTGCAGATTTCATAAGTCTGTACCCTCTCTCGTTTCTATCACCATAACTAAATTTATCCATAGCACTTTTTTATCTTTCAATCATTTACCAATTCTAGCATTAAAACCTTCTGTAACAATTTTAAAATCATTTTTGGTCGAATCAATAGCCTTTTGTACATCCATATAAAAATTCTCCTCTTCTTCATCACAATGAAAACTTGTTGGGACATAAACTTGAATTATTTGCTCTTAATGTCTTTCATTAAATTCAATAACTGATCTTGCCACTCTGTCTGATATATCGTCAATCTCCACAACATTGTTCTTCCATTTTTTATTTATAATGAATCCCATTCTACTTGTGCTTCCAATATTTGTGCCTTTGTAGTAAAATATATGTTCACTTTTTAAATCATATCTTTTCACCTTTTCTTCTAACTTCACAAAGTCCAACAAGGTTCCATTTAATATTAGACATTTCTTCCAAGTCATACAATCTTCCTTCACTTGAAAATGATCTACAATTGTATATATCTAAATAAAAGATTATCATCAGATGGTAGACAAGATCTGTAATCAGGGAATTCTTAGCACGTTCTGCCTTCAGTCGCCAACTGCTGCCTTGGCGGACAACTTTACAGCCTCATGGGAATATGAGCCATAATTTAGTTTTATCTATCATAATTATAAATATCTATATCTATTTCGTCTTCAAGAAAACTAAACTGATATTTCAGTTAAGGACCTAACAGGCAACTGAGAAGAAAGACTCAGGTATTTCTTGATCTTAAAGCCAAAGGTAACAAGCTAATAAACTCACCCCACTGGCTGACATGTATTGATAAGTAGTCTATCCATGTACGTATACTACATAAATAATCTTATAGTAATGATAGCGACAACAAGAAAAACATATGGAGTGGATATTAAGAATTTGCCCTGCTCGGTTCCTTTAAAGCCAAAGAGGAATCAAAGGATCTCCTTTCAGTTAATAGCAAACTCCTTTCTACATCCCCAAATTCATTACAAATATTATATAAGCTCAATATAGTTTTTTTGAAAACATTTGTTAAGTATACATATGCATAGTGTGTGTGTGGGGGGGGGGGGATTTTTGATTATTGAAACTAATACAAATTAAAACTACTTCCAGGAAAGCATTTCATTTCATAAATTTTATATGTATATGTGATTCTCAATACAGTACAGTATTTATATAAAATTTTTGAAACAAAATGTGTATATAACATTAAAAATTTATGTATATAATACTTATTCATGTTTTGTGCTCTTAAACTAAAGAAACTTTGGCTATCCTTATTATATATCAATATTCATTATTTGAAAGAAAAAAAAATTAACATTTTATACCGTTCATTTATTCCCATTTTTAACATTATGCAAAATTTGAAAATATCACAAACATTTTTATAAATTGAGTACGTAATATTTACTAATGCTGTAACCTCAAGAATATGCGCATAAAAATGCGATGGTAGGCACCTCTACAGGTCTTAACCACAAGCTTACATTTTGGAAGAAAAGAGAGGAACCCTTCTTTACTTCAAACTACTTTCTATATAAATAGGTGAAGCTGAAGTGGTTATATCTGAGAGCGTGAAGCTATTCAATACTTCACTGATTAAGTCCACATTTCTTATTACACATTATTACTCGCGAAATCTTATGATTTACAACGAGTCAATGGAAAGATCTTATAGTTAGAAATCTATTACGATAATTTAAAGTTGTAATTATAAATTGAGTACATAAATGCATATCACATGTTCTGAATCATTATGTTTAATAGATTTGCCCCAAATCAACATATGTATAAAGTATGATCATTTCCATTAAATGTCTTAAAAATCGTTTCATTTTAATAGTATTGTTAGCCAATTTGCATTAGATATAAATAAAAATTTAATCATTGCCTTAACTGGTGCATTAACAATCTCAAATTGGTTGTCAAATATAATTTCTAGGTTACACGTGACATTAGTTTAAATTTTACTTTTTCTATTATAATTTTATCAATTTATGAATTACTTTTAAAAATGGCTTTAAATAACAAACCCAGAAGCTATTCTAATAAAATGCTGATGTAAGTTTCCACCCAATACTATAGTGAACCATTTTTATAGGATATACAACTGCTAATTATTTTATGATTAATAGACTTTATTAACGGCATTGTTCATTTAATGAGCTTATTTTTAAGCCCAGAATTTTACATGAAATAGAAATACAAATATTTATATATACATACAATTACCTTCAACGACATATTGGCTGCCTGTCGATAGAAACGAATCACTTAGACTCGCATCTCCTGCTTCTTGTGGATCCATCCTTGATCTGGAGGAGAAAAAAAAATCAAAATGATATAAATCAGACAAAATAATTTACTTATGATAAATAAAGTATACAAGTATTTTGAAATATACAAAGCAAAAATAAAATTTGGCAAAAATTAGATTATAATAGTTGTTAAGTGTCATTTATGAAATCTCATGCTAAGATATAAACAATGAGGATTGCCAATTCCTCAACAAGCTTTGTGATAAATGCTTAGCTAGAGAAAGCATTTAAAATATCTGTCAGGACCCCCCCTAAACCTCTGACCATTGTTTCGTGCTCTGGCAATCCTTAGAGAGGTGCTCCTCTCTGAGGAGTGCCAGAGCACGAAACCATGGTCAGAGGTTTGGGGGGGGGGTCCTGACAGAGATATTTTGAATGCCTTCTCTAGCTAAGCATTTATCACAAAGCTTGTTAAGGAATTGGCAATCCTCATTGTTTATAACAAGCTTAAGAGTATAGGGTCATGTGATCTATGACTCTTATCCTCATGCTAAGATAGTTCAAAATTATTATAAACCTTTAAAAATTTGTAATATTTTTAATGAATGTAAGAAAATTGTATTGTCAAACAAATTGATATTTAAAAAAAATAAAGGAGAGAATGAACATACTAAATAAAAATATGAAAATAGATCGATAATAATAGTAATTCCAGCAGAAATAAGACTCCTTTTTTTCTCTCTTTTAAGATCTATTTGGATTATCAAGTGTTACAAAATTTGAAAGTTTGTTTTATATTTATTTTCATATATCTACAGTATTATTATTCTAACTGCATAAAATAAAAAAAGATTTTTGAGGAAAAAAAAAAGTTTTGCAATAACGTACAAAAAAGTCCATATACATCACATCTCCAAGTCCATATACATCACATCTCCAAGTCTCTTTACTTAACTTCTCGCAATGCTGACATGACTAATTTTTATTGCATAATTTCCGTATCTTAAATTGCGACTTACAATTACATTTTTTTAAATTTAATTATAAAAAAATTATAATATTAAAGAGCCAATGCAAATTTAGAATTTTTATGCTATTCAAAAAGGACATTTTTCAAATATGATGCATATCAAAATTTAAAAAGATTATGTTGAAGCTGTCCAGTCATAAAAGCAGGATAAAAATACAATCTGCTGTGGATAGTATCATGAAAAAGGATAAAATGCAGTAGGCAAATAGGAATTTTACTGCTCTTAAGAAAGTGACAAAATAGCAAGAAAATTAGCAGATATAAACGAATAATTTAGATATGTAAATAATAAAAATTGGCAACTAAACAAATACAAGCTGCAAAAATGCAAGAGCAAATATAAGAAAGGCATCTAATATGTTGTATTTCATACTGAATAAAAAAAATATTCAATATACCCCAACACTTCAAGCCCTTTATCACCAATTAAATCAGCAGTTGGATGTATTTCATAGAACTATAGTCCAATGCATATGCACATCTATGTAAGCTTAAAATTGCCATCAATGTATAACATGATGACAAGAGTTGTTTGAAAACAAACAGCGGCTGGTATTCAAAAACTGGTACAAGCTAGCAGCAACTTGGGTAAATTTTCTTACTTATTACCAGACAACGATAAAGACAAATGACAAAACATTCATTAGGTTGTAGCAATTACAACCAATATCCCTACCCCAAATCAAATTATAAACTACAGATTAGCAGATAAAGATCTGAGTTCTCAACAGCATTTTTATGACTTTTACTGACTACAAGATACTGGAGAAATACGGAATACAATAGTGGCTGAAGTATTCTATGTTTGTGGTTCAAACAGTGAGTTATGATTTTGACTAGCACCAAGAATCATGAAGACCATTTCTGGAAATATAACGTTTGATTCAGCCATTACATGCCATCCATCAATTAAGATAGCTGGGCATATTTTTTACATATTGATGATTTAACAAGTACAATGAAAAATATATTATGCAGCCATTTTCCAGGAGAATGCACCACCAATTTCCAATCCCACCAAAGTGATTAAGATGTTTCTTTGGTTAGCTTGATCTAAAAAGCATTTTTTAAAAAACATGAAACTAGATCCCTTTAATATCCTACAATATTGTAGAATTATAAAAACAAGTAAATGTTCAAGCATATTCCAGGACTTTTTCCCCAGAGTAAACCCCTCTCTATGCTACATTTCACATCTGAATGTAATTTACTCTATAATGTCAAAAAAGATAACTCTGTATTCCCACACATCTAATGTAATGCATTGTTATAATAATTTGATATAATTATCTAAGTATGCAGTTTTAGGTTACTAGAAAGTTTAAACTAAACTCCATTATTCCATTAGATAGGAGAAAAACATAAGTTTGAGTATTTCACTGAAAAAGCTAATAATTCTAATACAACTTTTCATTATTATAAATACATCTAGAAAAGTACATAATAAACCAAATAAAAATAGAAAATGTTATCACTATTTAATTTCTAAAAAATAAGCATAAATTTTAATAGATTTCCATTTAATTCAATATAGACTCTCTTCATATATATGCACAAATCTTTAATAAGAAAAGCAATCATTTATAATAAAGGAGAAAAATCATTAACAAAAAAAATCTTACAAATATATGTTCGATAATGAAAAAAATTATATTTGCAAAATTTATAATATATTGTATAATAATTTAAAATACTTCTCCCAAAAAATTAATAGCATATATAAGCGATTTAACCCGCTGAAGAAGAAGCCGTCAGTAGTAATCAAAAACAATTAAATCAAATTAATCTAGGGCTAGTACTTTCGAGGTTTTCCCTCATATTCATGGCCAAAATAGATTATAAACCATTGCTGTAATCTTATTAAATAATAATGTATGCAAATGCTATTTCAAGAAAATGGACAAATTAATTTGCATACGCATTTGTATATATTATTATTAAGTAACATCACAGCAATGGTTTATAACCTATTTTGGCCATGAATATGAGGGAAAACCTCGAAAGTACTAGACCTAGATTAATTTGATTTAATTGTTTTTGGTTACTACTGACAGCTTCTTCAGCGGGTTAAATAGCTTATATATGCTAATATATTGTATAATTTACTTTGTTCAAGAAGAATACACCATATATTAGGAGATATTAAATTCATCAATCATAAGTTTCAATTAGTTCAAAGTCTGTAGGTAAGTTATTTTATGCAATTATATATAAATTATCAGGAATTTTTTTAAATACTAAAATAACTAAGCATATATATATGCAAACACACATGTACAAAAGAGACAGTTGACGTTTCGCTAATGCCAAAGTGAGTGAGTTCACTAAATAAACAGACTCATAAGATATTTTCATTGTAGCTAAATCATTTACAAATTTACAAAAATATTTGATAAAAGGGAATTTCTTAATACTTGCTTCCGGCAATTTTAAGAGCTCATTTGAAGATCATAAACTTCGTTTAATGTGATTTCCAAAAAAATATTTACTCATTTGATTATTTTTATTTTTGTTACTATTATAAACAAATAGAGGAAATGCATTTTTTAAAAAAACTAACAAAGCAAGACATTAATTTTCTTTTTTTGAAAATATATATAAACAATTTCTTTTTTTAAATATACACTGTATTTTTCTAATAATCTTCATTTGAAAATATAGAATATAAATCCGTAGTTTTATATATAAAACAATTTAAGTCTCCTCCATTCTTTAAATCATATTTTATCTTTTGAAACTTTAATAAAAACAAAATGATTTATTTAATCTAAATAATATATGCAAAACATTTAAAAGATTTAATAAATGGAAAAGACAATCTATCTACAGGATGGAAGTTAGATGCCTATCTAAAAAAAAAAAAAGAAGAAATCCAAGCCAATAAAAATCCAAAACACTACATTCTGTAAAAGAGTCCCTCAATTTTCAAACTATTTATCTTACGAACAATATAAAATATTTGATGGTTGTAAACATCCTGTTTTATTTATATTTAAAACAATTCAGTATATATGCCACTCTCACATTAATCATACTATTAACCGATTTAAATTACTACTGATATCCTTTTAAAGCATTATATCTTCAAATGGGTTAAATAATTTAAATTGCTTTTCCAACAAACTAAATGTGATCAAGCAAAACCTTAAGGTTCATACTATTTTAAGTCATAAAAAATAAATTTCTTAAAACATTAAATAATTTCACAATTTATTTCAATAATTGAATTAAATACAGGATGTCCATATTTCCACAGGGCCTAACTAGTAGATATGGCCAAAAAACAAAAACTTCATAGGAAATTACTGTATATTTCAATCTGAAATAAAAAAAATCACATTTACATTGCTAACAGTATTCACATTTCATAATATAAACAAAAGATAATTGTTTGTATACATATATTATCCATCAAAACAAAATCACAAATTGAAATCACTTATTACTAATATAAATATTTGAAAACCAGGCACTCTTCACAAACCTGGGAGCTTTAATTGTAAGTATAGGGATTTGAACTCAGATTTTCAAGCACCCTTCAACTATCCACACTATCTCATACAATTGATACACATGACTACATGTGTGTGTTCATGTGTATCAGTTGTAAGACAGTGTGGATAGTTGAAGGGTGCTTGAAAATCTGAGTTCAAATCCCTATACTTATTATTAGTAATATATGAAAATAATGGGGAGCCCCTTGCATTATGGGAAAATTACTGATTAACCAATCAAAAAACTAATTATAAAATATTAAAATGAATAAATATTAACTTAAAATAAATATATAAATTAAATATAAAGTTAAAATTAAAAATTAAATAATAAAAAAAGGAAAACTTAAAATGAATGTTAAAAAAACTGGAATAATTAAATGTCCCGAAAAAATTTGTCAGGACACCTGGACAAATCAGGAAAAACTGGGATGTGTGGACATCCTGTTAGTTTGAATAAGTTATGAAAATAAAATGTTATACTCAAAAAGTGTTCAAATAATATAACTTACATTAACATGACATAATTTAATTACTATCACAAAACTCAATATAAATAAATTGAAAAATAAAATTAGATATTTTTTAGCATCATCTTCTCTTACATCAGGGGTGAGCAAATAGCGGCCCGAGGGCCACATGCAGCCCACTAAGAGTTTCTATGCGGCCCACCAAGACAATCAGAAAAATCCGCCTTGAACTGAGATTTCATTCCTATGTACGACTGAAGATTCATCTTATATTTTCCATTAGGATGGCCATGTCAATACACATGTCCAGTGTACATACGATGTGCAGTGCTTTTCCAGTTGATCTGGTTAATTTCAATTTTGTCTTTGCATTAGCAAATATAACATTTCCAACTTTAGTGAAACCATGAACCCTCAGAAAAAATATAAAATCGGTGATGAATGTCGTGTGTTTAATGAAGAATGGACAAACAAATATTTCTTTGGTAATACAGGAAATAAAGCAGTGTTTATTGTGTCATGAAAAAAGGTGTGCCCCTCTGCTAATCTTTGCTTCCACAAAGTGGCCCCGATGTGGCCCTCCACCAACCTCTGCGGCCTCTGAGCCAAAGCAGTTGCCCACCCCTGCCTTACACCATTAAACATTTTTCTGTTTGGACACTAATTTAATCTAAAAAATGTAGCAGTTTGAATATTAATTTATATGCTTAAGTATGAAAAAAAATCATACTTTAACTGTCAAATCAGAATAAAATTATTAAAGGCAAACAACTCAAGTACATTGAAATAATCAGAATATTTTCAAATCGCTAAAATAATTATAGGTATGTAGTTTAACCTGATTTATTCTTTAATAAAATTATAAATACTTTTCTAAATCATTAAGAGCCTGCAAAAGTTATATGGACCAATGAACCTTTTTTTTAATAATAAAAAAAATTGTTTTGCCAAGTCTTCAAAATCACTTTAAATAATTTGCAAATAAATATTAAGTCAATACAGCAATATGCTTAATAAAACTAATCTTTCTTGAATTAAGGACTCCATTGCTTATAATTTGTCTTTCATTTAAGTATCTCTAATCAATGCTATAATTAGTTAGAAAGTAAATATCCTACTGAATTCATCAGATGGGGACAGATTCTGTGGTTTCTTTGTCTTTTTTCTAGAAGCAATATTACACACCAAATCTCTGAACTTCTTATATCTCTAAGATTGTTTACTAAAGTTCAAAAATAATTTTATTAGCTTACAGATAAAATAAACACCACAAAATGTAATATAAATGTCTGCAACTTAATTTGACAAAGGATATATCTCAAAAATTGGATGCTATAAACAATTATAAATAGGATAACAAACAATGGTAAACTAATATCAAATTTGGTTGATGTAAAAATTCACTCTAGTCTCTGTTCAATGAATAGATTCAATAAAAGTACAAACAAGAGAAGAGAATATTGACTAAATGGTATATACCAGATAACTATACAATATTTAAAGGTTCTGCAATCAAATCAATCATACAAACGCAAGCTGACAAATCAGTACGAGTTTAAATGTCCAACAATAGATAATTAAGTATAGTATGGTTGTAGGACTAACAAAGAAGTAATTAAAACAATATCATCATCATTACAAATGTAAGCATTCTATAATTATTTTTACAAAAAGACAGACAAAATTTAAGCTCAGTATAAAAATTATGCCAATCACAATAAAAATTCATGTGATAATAATATATTTCACTTCAATGATCAATAATTTACAGGTCATAAATATGGAATTCAGTGCTGAAGACAACCATTTGGTTCAATAGTATTATAGTAAGTGTAGGCCAAATGGATTAAAAGTTTCTCGCAAAATATTAATAGTAAATTGCTGACTCAGAATTAATTGAAATACTAATCTTGAACAATGTTTGGCAAACATCAAAAAACAAAAATATTCCAGGTAAATCTTCCCTGAAGCCCTGAAGTAAACCTCCCAAAAGATGACAATTCAGAGTCAATTAATCAGCTTTAAAACAAAACCTAGAACACGAACACAATAGGCAGGTAGAAAAACATAGTCGAAACATAAATGGAGATCAATATAATCGTAATAGTCCAAATTAAGTACCATACCAAACAATTAAAAGTAGTGGTCCATTGAGATAACTACTATCATAAGTTGCAACCAATCACAACCAGTTGTCTAAAACATGTTTAGCATTATCGGAGCATAAAAACAAAATATGCCTACTCAAGAAACCATTTGTTCTAATTATAAATAAAGAATTATATGCTCACCATTGGTTTTTTGAAAGTCAATTTTAAAAATGAAAAGCTAAATGATATAATCTGAAAATAAGGCATCTAATAATCCATATCAATTATGAAAAAACAGTTCAAATTATACTTCCAGCATTCAAACAATTAATAAAAGTATTTAAAATGATAACCAAGATGGTTGATTAATAAATAAGCCAATAAAATGTGAAAATCTTCACAGGTATATTGAGAAATAAAATATAAAACTATTACCATCAATACTATCCAATTAAATTTTATCCTTACTTAAAATTTCTTTATGGACAAGAGTTTACTGGGTCATAAGTTATTAAAAATTCAAAAATATATAACCTGAGATCATTACAATGTCAAATTCACTAATAATACTTGAAACATTTAACTACATTTTTGACATTTTAGAAATATTATTATAAAAAATCACAAGGAAAAGAATTTTAGTAAATATAAAAAGCTCTTTATATTTCCCTTCTTTCATTAGTAAAGGCAGTCGTTAATGTAATAATAAACACAAAAGAATAATTGTTATTTGTAAATATTTTTCTAATTATGTTTACAAACAGAAACCTAAAATATCTTTTAAAAATTTATGTCAAGCTCTGTATAACTAATAATTATCAACAAAAAAATAGGAATGCATCTGATTATGGTGATAGTTTGGAGATGTTGACAAAAATTTAACTAACTTGTATCCATAATCCAATGATAAAAGTAAAACCTCTTCTCATTCCTTCATTAATAAGCATTTCAAACTCTAACATTAGAAATAGTCATATCATCTGACAATATCCTTAAATGACAAAAATCAACACTCTTGTACTAAAGTTAGAGAAATTTAGGCAACCCTTTAAAATCATGGAAGCAAATACTTAAATAAATTTGCACCTCTATACCCAACCCAATAAAACAAGTAGTAAGTAATTAAAATCATTTCAATAAACTTCTATGCAAGTTCTAAATTTGATAGAGCTGAGAAAATGAGCTCAACAAAACTGAGATTGTTCTACATTTTTCGAGTGAGTATCAATTAAAAATGCATATTTTTTAAATACATTGAATTACAAAAAGTGAACAGACATAAATAAGACTATTTAGTATAGAATTAATAATCTGAATCTTTGTTTTAATACATGAATAAAAATAAACAAAAGTATCTTCTTTAGAATCCTTTTAATAATTAAAGTATCATTTGTTTATCGGTTAGTAGATAAAGGATTAATCGGTTAGTAGATAAAGGATTAATCACTAAACTCAAAAACTTTGCCAACTTCTCTAAGAAAATAAAAGACAACAGCATAATGATAGCTGTTTATTTAAATAACAGACTTATTCAAGACTTTTTTCCTCAAAAACTTATAAATATAACATAAAATCTTTAAAAAATACTTAACCGTCAAGCGTTTTTGGCCGAGTGGTTAGCACAGCTGCCTTACAAGCAGTTGTCCCGGGGTTCGCTTCCCGGCCGATGCTTTGACACTTTAAAAAAAAAAAATGCTTATCTGATGTACACAATAAAAAAAAGAAGCTAGGACGTAATTATTAAATATTATTCTTTATAAAAATAGTCATATTGACAAATAAAATGAATATGAAATTGCATTAATAATAATAAAATGAAATATGAAATATTATTTATGACTCGTGAATCAAATTATTAATTTTACATTTGACATTTTCCCAGAATATAATAATCAATTTTATCTTTTATCAAAGGCACTTTTAATCACAATCCAAATCATAAGTATAGACTCTTCACCACTGTTCAAAATTTTTATGCAATATTGTAATTTTTAAAATATTTATTTAATTTTTTTTTTTCGCAATTAATAAATAATTTTTTTTTCAAGCAAATAATATAAACAGAAACTCTCTAGTAATTAATAATTTGTTTAAATATACTTTATAAGTAAAGATTACGAAATATTTCACTTTGAAACTCGTTCATCCCTTCTTGATCCAATTTATTTTTTTATAACTGTCCAAAATTTCAAACTATAACTTAACTGATATTTTTTTTTTTTTTTTTACATAGATAAAAACATCTAACAATTTAGATAATGTGCGGAAAAAAGTATGGGACATTGAAGCCTTACAATGTAGCAAAACATCGTTTTTCTGATTTAAGTTTCATCACCATCATCAACCATCATCAATCCACTACAGGATGAAGGCTCTCCAAGTTCAATCCACCTTCTCCGATCTTTAGCATCTCTTCTCCATTACCCCCGCACACTTTCTTGTTTCATCCATCCATCTCACATGTGGTTTCTTTCTGTGAGATGGATGAATGAAATGAGAAAGTGTTTTAATATTTCAAAAGTTTAATTTATTTTTCAATTATTTGTTATTAATTATTTTTGTTTGCATTTGCAAAAAATGGTGCATTAATAACTTATCAAATACAAAAGAAAAAGTTACTTTGTAAAAAATTACTTATTACCATATTGTAAATGTAGATTTGAACTCAGACTTTCAAGAATCCTTCAACTATCGACACTATATCATACCACTGATACACATGACCACACACATGTAGAAAAGATAAATAATCACCAATATATGTATTTCGTGCTGAACCAGCACTCATCAATTGGTCCAGATTATTATCTCCCACATATATATATAATCAGTGCTCAGTTTTATATTAAGGTAGCAAACCCTCATATTTTAATGGACAGGTTTCAATCTACTCCAACCCCCAACTCTTCAGCCATCCATACCATCGAAAGGGACACAGCCGGCTGTGTCCTTTTAAAGTGCTCAGCCACACTTGCATTATTGTTTAAATATATAAAGAATTTTAAAAAGGCCGCGTCGTGTGTTTATGAGTCTTTAGCGCACACCATACTTATATAATATTTAACAGCTCGCTTATTTCAACTTTGTAATTAATAAAATTATTTTCTTTAAAAAGAACTCTTTTTTAAAAAGTGAAAAAAAAATTTTTTTTTCATATAAATCAATTACTTTAGTATTAATAAATCAAAAAATTAATATACCCATTCATCTGTTTATTTTAAATAGTAGATAATGAGATATTATTTTATATAGCGCTATGCTACTAAGCCTAAATAATGTAAATTTTTGCTGGTAAAAGATTTTTTTTTATTTTTCATACTGTTAAAGTGAATTATTTAATTTTAAATGTTAATATTTTTAGATGAATAATTTATACATATAAGACAATACTAGTTTTTATTGTTAAAATTTATTATGTTATCAAGATATAATATAATGCAAGGTATTAAATGTTTTTTTTTTCTTCTTTTTTTCCCATGTGTCATAGCATCGGCCGAGAGGCGAACCCACAACCATCTGCAACCAACTACTTGCTTGCAAGGCGGCTACACTAACCTCTCGGCTAACAACGCTTGACTTAAATGTTTTCTTTAACTGTTTCCGAGCAACATCATATTGAATTTTTTATGCATCTATTGAAATGCAATTTTCACAATAACTTTTTTAAAAAATATTCTATAAAACTACATCCCATAAAAAATAATAATAATAAAATATGGTAATTATTAAAAAAAAAATAATAATAAAGAATTTAAATATTACCAAATTCAAAGTAGAGTGGATAAACTGCATTTATATAAGAATTTAAATATTTTTAATACTTTAAAATTAATCTACATCTAATTATGAAATGGATGATGTACAAAAGTAATTACCAGTCATTACTAATAAAAGGTTTTTATAAGGATGGGAATCTTTCAAAGACCCATGATGTAAAAAGAAGTCTTATTTTTCTCTAACAAAGAAATATTTTTGTTATAATTTGTTTTCAAATATTTAATAATGACATTGATAAATAAGAAAACCAAAATAAGATATTACCTGAATTTGAACAATTTTTATGTACACGACCATACCTACAGATATACGTATAAATATTGAGAGCAAAAACAGACATGTAGTTCATATTATATATACAAATATAAAAACGGTATTAAGAGCAAAGCTTTAATAACATTAGCAATACTGCAGTACTTAGCAGTTCATATTACTATTTGATCTATTTCTTTAACAAACTAATATTTTAAAAAGAACGAATCAATGCAGCATCTCTTCTTTGGTTGTATGATATTAAATAAATGCAGAGAAATACTCCCAACATCCTATAAACAAAGGATTTTTAGCCTGAATGAATGCCTGAAAATTGGAATCTTTGGAGTAATTAGACTGTCAATCATGATGAACTATAAAGTCTGGACAATGATATGCCATCTGATATTTGGGAAGAATAACGGTAATTTACATAATGAACTTTTGTGCAAGATCAAGGCTGACAAAAAGAGGGATCACATGATTTCACTGGAAAGAATCTATAATGATACCTGGAAGCTTGTGGTGTTGCCAGAATAGTTTGCGTCGGGGCTGGGGGTTTCCTTAATGATTTGTCCAAAAAGTCACTCGACATAAGCCACTAAGATGGCTTTAGCCATGTTAGGTGTGCTCATTTCGGGCAAGTGAGAACCAAAGAATCAGCTCTCCTATAATGGTCATAAGGCTGAGGAATGTGTTTTGTTTCCCTGCCCATGTACCAAACTCTCAATTTCAAGAAGAATGACAAGACTGTTGAAGAGTGCATGTTCCTCAAACTGACCGAATGCTCATCATGATTCAAGACAATTTAGTTGTTTTTTCCCTTTGTAACTACTTTACTATCTTTTCTTTGTATTCATAGTCAATAAATTTACTTAAAAAAAACAACTAATATTTTAAAATATGACTAATATCATAATGACAATTTCAATGATTTTTTTGTAATTAAAAGTTGTTTAGTATGAAAATAATTGATTTCAATATATGTTTTAAATAATAATTAAACTTATATATTTTTAACCTCATTATTCAATTTATTTAATATTTAAATACATTTATAGTAATTAGAATTTAAGCTAAATATAATTAGAAGGGATTTGAACCCAGACTTTCAAGCTCACTTCAAACATCCACTCCATCTTGTATATACAACTGATACACATGACCACATACATATGAAAAAGATAAATGATCTCCAATATAGGTATTTCATGCTGAACCAGCACTCATCTGTTGGTCCGGATCATCATCTCCCTCATATTTATAATCAGTGTTTGGCTTATATTAAGATAGCAAATCTTCAAACTTTAATGAACAGGCTTCAATCTTTTCCACTCTTCAACTCTTAAGCCATCCATATCATTGAAAATCTGGTGATGATGGTCATGTGTATTAGTTGTATAACATGAAGCAGATGACTAAAGTGAGCTTGAAAATCTGGACCCCCTCTAACTAATCAATTTATTGTAAAAGTCTTCAGCATTAATGGATATTTTTTCTCTAAATATAAAATAAAATTAAAAAATGTACAAAAATTTCAATAAAAAAATTAGCTATAACACTGGGTCACTATGATAAAAATTACAGGAAATTATCTACAAGATATAAAACATGCATGTATAGAGCGTAAGATTGTTTTTCCTAGACTTCTGCGATGACGATTAAAAAAAATTGATTATTTCCTGGTGATGAAACTCAGAGTGGAAAAAAGCTATCTCTATCATAATTTATCATATATATACCAAATCACCCCCAATGTGTAAAATAAATGTTTAGAGTCCACATCTCAAAACAGCTAATTCAAAATATCACTTTGAATTAGTGAAGCAGGTAATAATTGAATTAGCCATTTTGAGATGCTAATTCTAAAACGTTTATTTCGTAGAGGGCATAACTGAAAATTGCTTAACATTGGGGGTGATTTGATATTTGATTATTTATTTCAGAAAGTGATTTGCACTTAAAATATTTTCATATATATATATTAATAATATCACAACCAAGGCTAAAGATTCAATCCTTCTGGAGGCTAATGGAGTTTATAAAATTTCATTTGGCATTTGTAAAGCTTCTTATGTAGATATGAGCAATTGTCACATCAGTACCAGAAGAGATGAACATACTAATGCAGTTAAGCAACACTCATCATCAGCCCTCTAATTACACGTTATGGATTCAGATTTCTCTAATACCAGAACCCTATCCAGATGTGACACTCTCTACCAATGTAAAATCAGTGAGATACTAAAAAGACCAAACTGTATCAACAAACAAAATGACACATGCATGGAAAATATTAGGCATCTTCTATTTGAATGTAAATGCTTACAATCAGAAAGGGTACAAATAATGAAGATCTAGAAGAATAAATATAAAGTAAGTGAATATACAGAAATTGGGTTCTTGGTTTTTATGCTGGGTTTGGAAAAAGATAAGGGAAATATAGATATAAAGGCCATGGAGTGGATAAAGATAATGTTGTGAAAATAAGATAGAGCTTAATAGAAAATATGGGAAAAACTTAAGAATATAGAAATGGAAAGGGAAAGTAAGGTGGCATAGTGGTTGAGATTCCTGACTTCAATAAAGGAGAAGCCACATCACATCACTAAGAAAAATCAAAGTTAAGAAAAATAAATAAAAACAATCCTAAAAATAATATATTAAGCAGCCAAACCAATGCATAATTTTTATTTATTTATTTTGATTACACCTAAGACAGAAATCTAATAAACAAAGTCAATGCTTTTCATAGATTTTTTACAAATGTTATGCAATTATTATATAAAAATAGTCGACAGTCAAGCGTTGGTGGCCGAGTGGTCAGCACAGCGACCTTACAAGCAGTTGTCCCGGGTTTGCGGGTTCGCTTCCCAGCCAATGTTTTGACACATGATAAAAAAAATAGCCGACATAATCTTATAATAAAGGAATATATAATAATATAATACTAAAGAAATAACAATAAAAACATATTTTAAAAATAATGAAAAAATATATAACAAATCAAAATCATAAATTGTATACATATAAAAAAATAATTAATAGAATATAAAATAAAACCAATACTATAAATTTTAAATGTACGATAGATACTTTTTTAGTTTTTTTTGAACAATGGCATACTTTTTATATTCAACATATATGGTGGTAATTTATTAAACATTCTTGGAATATATACATTTCTCATTCTACTTACATATTTATTCCTATATCTAAATGAAATATGTTTATATCTAAGGGAACTACTATGCTTAGATGTTTTATAGTGCTTATGTGAATTATTAAAATACTGTCTCTTAATAACAATCTAAAAGCAAATAAATCATTATTTTTATCCTCAATATGCGATGTACTCTTTATTAGACTTATAATTTTACTTTGGAATATTTTTAACCATTTTAAATTTAATATGCTTGAAAAACCATATAGTAATTCCATATCGTAAGAGACTCACATAATGCCCTATAAATTATCAATATACTTCTGAGAGAAAAAAAAGATACTCTATAAAACATTAAGTAAAAATGTCTGAACCTTTGTAAAAGTTGATTAATGTGATCTAATTATAATATACTATTATCAATGATAATACCAAGATATTTAATCTTTTCAATCTTCTCAATTTATATGCAAGAATCGTAACACTGAAATTACAATTGCTGTAATGGGTGAGAAGATCAAAAATTTCTCTTTTTAAATGAGATGAACATAATAGCATAACTTTTGTCTTATTTTTATTAATAAAACAGGCAAAACTTTCCATATAGTAGTGCCACTCAGTGCAAGCCAGAGTAATCAGTGGACATCAAAATGTATGGGTACTGAACTGAGTTCAGACCTATATGACTATATAAACTAGAGCTTGAATTGAAAATATTGTGTTTTCAATTTTAAACTCAGTTTCGTAGTTAAGTAGAGATAAAAGGTGATTGCTAGAGGGTTGTACTAGATCCTACGATTTAGGTGCAGCGCTCTCAGATCCAAGGCTCCTCACTGAAGAAAGCCACAAGCTAGAAACTAGTCTGGGGATATTGGATGAATAGGCACTAGATAGGGATTTTATGCACAAGCCTTCTGGCATCCACTGATTACTCCGGCTTGCACTGAGTGGCACTACTGTATAGAAAGTTTTGCCTGTTTAACAATAGTTATGAGCAAGCATAAGAAATGATGATCATGTGACTTTTATTAATAATTTTTTTAACAGATCAATTAAGAATATTATTATAGTTATTTGGAAGATTTTTGAAAGCAATTTCTAGATTTAAACTTATACTAATTAAAATAATATAATCTGCATACTGGTAAATTAATTTTTTACTACAGATTTCATCAACATTCTTAATATATATTAAAAATAATAAAAGATTCAAAATAGAACGCTGAGAAACTCCATATTCCATTAAATGTTTATAACCGAAAGCTTCATTAATTTTAATAGTAGTTCTTCAGTAAATCCCAAATCTTGCCATGAATTTCATATTTTTTGAGACACAAGAAAAGTAATTCAAAATCAATAAGATCAAAAGCATTTTTAAAATCCATAAAGATAACATAAACATATTTTTTATCATTTAAGGCAAGATTTACAGAATCAGCAAAGTCCTTTAAGAAAGTAGTAGTAGTCTTATCTTCCAAAAATTCATGTGATTCTGAAAACAATTTTTTTAAAAAAAAAAAAAATCTTTGAGAGTGTTACATAAATATTTCTCAATTATTTTAGATATAGAAGAAAGAATGGTTATAGGTCTGTAATTATTAGTCATTTTTAACAAATTTTTACAAATGGGTGAAATCTAGCAACTTTTAATATGCCAGGAAATTTATTTTGAAGAATAACTGTATTAATAATGAAGAGTAATATATCATTTGATACATACAAATCATTCTTCCAATCAGACATTATCATACCATTATTACCCGACTTATTTTCCATTTCATTTGCTTCCTATTTATTGCGCAGTTATCGATATTAGGAACAAAAAATTGCTTCCATATATTTATTACAGTCCTTTGTTCTCTTGTTCATTGAATTAATAGATTCAGGGATAATAGAATACTTATTCTGCCCAATATTACTATTAAATAAATTCTTATCGACTTGATTATTGATTTGATTATAAAAATCCAAAAGTAATAGATTTAATCAATAAGAAAATAATAGATAGCGGTAATTGCCTTCAATACTAACAACCCACAAAAGATGAAATTAGCAATGAAGCCAGATACAACTCCGTAAGAAGCCAAATACAACTCCGTAAAAAATTAAATTACAAAAATAAGTTGTATCAAGAATATGAATGACAATTTAATAATCACAATACAGATAAAGTTTAATGCAAGCAATCCATAAGAAATTAAAATTCCAACAAAGCCTCCTTTCAGCAAAAAGAATATTAATTAAAACCATCAAAATTAAACATTTTTAGTGTTGATGATGAATGCAAATCCATAAGATATGATTGTAAAAAGTCATTTAATCTATAAAAAAGTAACTGATGGTAGTAAATCTATAAAAAATTAAATTCCAAAAAGCGATCCGTTTCTAGGAAAAATGAAAAACGTTGGTGCCATAAAAAGTGATGCAAAAATGTTAGTGATTTAACAAACACAATAGTAAAAATAAACCACAAAATGCATAAAAAATAAATGTGAGTTAAAGTGAGCAATCCAGAAGAAATGAAATTCCTAATACCTATCCATACCCAGGAAATGTTGATGTCATAAAAAGTACACATATGAAAATGTACGTTTATGGCAATATATTTAGTAAAACCATATATATTTTAGCATTTCAATGCTCTCTTCATGGCATATTATTTGGCAATAAAAATCTTTCATCAATATTTTAATAGAAATAATACAAATAAAGAAAAATATTTGCTGACTGAAAAACATTGAAGCTATGTTAACCAATATGTGATTAAGTATTGTCAGGAGTTTTAATGTTAGAGCACCATTGATGCATTGTGAAAATAGTAAAACATGACTTAACCAGAATTTTAATAAATGTATATTTTTGCTTGTGAACATAATATATGCCCATATTTCATTTTCTCCCTAAACTGATGGCTTTTTGGAATTCAATTCTTTATGGATTTGCACTTGAAGTCATCATTAAAATGTTATTTAGTTCCACGTTTATTATTACATTTTGCCTGTGCGCTTTTTATTCACTTTTCCCCGCAAAGCAATAGCTTTTTGGAATTATTTTCTTTTGGATGTATTGTTGTCAATTACTTTCTTAAGAATTACAAGGTTTATTTTTTGTAATTTCATTTATGAATTTATCATTTGGTTTTAAAACATTAAAATTTTAATTGAACATAGACTTTTACATTTTAACTTCTTACAGATTCCTTGTAATGAACATATTTATAATAATCTATAATGTGCTTGTTAAGTTGTTACTTATATTCATTTTCTGAATTGTTTTTGTAATTTAATTTCTTATGGATTTACATTTAGTCTCACCACTAATTTTATTTCTTAAGAGATTATTTGTATTGACTACAAATATTTCCAACTAATTTTTTATATGAAGCAAATGTATTAATTTTATAGCCTTTACAATTATTGCACATTGATTTGTTTTGGAGAAGTGTTTTCAAATCATATGACACTATTTTCATGTTTTTATTTTGTTTTGATTTTTTTTGTGTGCAACATATCAAACTTATTGATTAACTTCATATTGATTATTGGCATGTGGGTCTATCTAATGGGTACACTATAAATTCCAATATCAACTTTCCACCCTTGTTTTATTATCTAATCAAGAATAGCTAGAACATCTATCTTCTGGTGAATGTGGATGATCGGTTGGACTAATTATAGGTCAGATACCTGAAAAAAATATTCTAAGCTGACTAGAACTTGAAAATTTTTAGTAGTTGAACTAGCCTGAATTTGAACCCAGGTCATAAGCATCGCAAGTAGATGCATTATGATTGCATCACAAATTTATATTCTAGCACGTTTGCGTGTGTGGCGCAATTGTCCTCAAAGCTGTAAAGTGTTGTTACAAAATAGATAAATAAAAACTAACGAGCTGAGAGCTTTCGAAGGATCTTACCTTCATAATCATAGCTTGGCTGCTATTACGGTTAACGACATGCAAATATGCTAATTATGCTAGACATTCCATTTCTTCGATAAAGCATAGTACATGTCCTTCCTGTTTATGGCATCTTTGTCTCTTGAGATGAAGAAGGCCTCTTTAATTTTTCTTTTAATGTCATGTCTTTCTCCACACATGATTCTGGGATTGTCTGGAATACACTCGTTAGTGAAATGACAATAGAGCTCTCAATGATCCTCTATCTATTCAGTTTTCTTTCAGCACCAGAACATAATTAGCAGATTTGCATATTGTTAACCATATTAGCAGCCAAGCTATGATTATGAAGGCAAGATCCTTCGAAAGCGCTCAGCTCGTTCATTTTTATTTTTTTTCATTTTTCATAAATTTATGTATTCTATTGTATATACTTTTATTGATTTTTAAATTAATGAATATTTTTTTATGTTATTTTTTATTTCACATGTTTATGACACATATTGGATATTACTTATTACTGCTTAATATTTATTTCATTTTCTAATAATAATTTCATTTTCTATGTAAGTACACAGATCACAAAGTAATTCTGAAGTTTTGCAATACAAACTTGAACCGTTCAATACACAACAGAGACACTATCTCAAAACATGTTCAGATCTTCATGTTAAATAGAGTAATTCAGGAGTGCAGAAAGGAATTACCCCATGAAACCAAGACAAGAGACACATTTTTTAACAATGCCACCATACCCCTGCACATAACAGACAAATGTAATAGATTGAGTAGAAATTTGGAAACCAAGTTCAACCACAAGTTTCATTTCTTGGCCAACAAGCAAAATATTCACACACAGCAACACAACCAAGAAAGCTATATAAATCTAACTAATCTTCCTATACGGAAAACTGTCAACGCTGTCCTGGCAAAAGATCCCAGATTCGTCAGTAACAGATGGAATCTTCCAAAAATGAAACTCAGTAGATGTGGAAGCTAGCTTAGCTATCCACCCCCATAAAGATCACTATATAACTAGAATTGCCAAGTGTGTTCAACAAAAAGTCATACACCCACGAGATGATATATGGAAGCAGAAACTAATAACAGCAAAGAGATTCCTCACACATAACATCACATGCACGCATGAGGATAAAGGAAATAGATTCATCATCATGACTACTTAGGACTATAGAGCCAAGATTCAGCAATGAATCGAGAAGTTAAAATTCATTAAAGTACCTATTCTCAATTTTAAAATGAACAAAGACAAGTTCATATCATCTGTTCTCAGACCACATAGTGGCAAAGCATTCTCCAAGGCAGACTATCACAAAATGTACCCTTTGGCCAAAAGACCTCCCAGAATGTTCTCTAATGCCAAAATGCATAAAGAAGGCATGCCACTGAGCTTAATGATGGACTTTGGAGTGGTGCATTATCACAACACAGCCAAGATGGTCAATGCATGGCTCACCCAAACCATAGGCTTTGGTGCTCATGCAATCATCTTTTGATTTCATGCAAAAAAATTGAGAAAGTCACACCCACATACAACACAAGCATGGCAGTAATGGATATAGCAGAAGTTCCATTGATAGACCCAAATCCATAATCATTGTAAAGAAAGAATGAACAAGGCATGGAATGCTCCAGCAAAGCATACAATTTGTAGTGGCATTCCTGCAATTGCTAGGCAAAAACATTTATGCTATGTTTGACCAACAATGGTAGCACACTGGAAATGGTTGGTCGATGGGCCTTCCTATGAGCGGAACTATAGCCAGCATCATCCTCAATACATATGAGCAGATCATCATCCTCAGACATTTGTCCACAGACCTCGTATTGTACATTCGCTATGTTGATATTTTCATAACTGTATCCCTTGAAACCATAGAAGACATGAAGATAGACTTAACCACTGCCATGAGTCTGATTATAAACACAATATACCAAGATGCTTGTAACTCTGTCAAATACCTAAACTTGAAAGTGCATATGGAACCCAATGCTTCCACTATAAAATGCTAATCAAGCCAATACACACAAGAGGCCACATCCATCATCAATGAAACACTCCCAGCACTTACAAACTGGCTGTCCTAAGGGCATTTCTCTACAGAAATGCCAACTTGTGCCGCTTCGAAGCTGATAGAAATGCTACAATTGAAACGAGCGGACTTGTTAAAGGCGAAATATAACAGAAAAAACATAGACAACATAATCAGAACCTTCAAACACCAACTTAAACCAGCGAACACACAGAGCTGATCTCGAATCCTTCTGCCATATATAAGGAACATACATAAGAATTTATATACAATTTTTCATGATAAGTTCAGCTTATGCTATTGCACTCCTCCCAATTAACAATATTAAAGATCAGCTACCCCCAATACACATACAGCAAGCAGTATATAATATAGCATGTCCTTACGACGAGTGCCGCGCATCATATTATGGGGAAATGAAGGCAATTTTACACACAAGGCTCTCACAGCACACATATGCTTGTAATAAGCACAAACAGACCCCTCACACACATCCATGTTCATGCAACATATCACTTTCATGGGCCAGCCCTGTATTCCAGATAACCCTAGAGTCATATGCAGGGAGTACCATGACTTAAAGAGAAAGATTAAACAGGCCTACTTCATTAACTTGGACTGTAATTCGATGAACAAATGAGACATGTGTTACACAATATCCAAAAAATGGCAAACGTAATTTGCATACACTTTGCATTTCACAGCAATGGTCTTACTTCACAGTTCATTTAGCACACAGCTTTGATGATGAAGGTATTCCTTCGAAAATACTAAGCTAATAAACTCAATATCCATTGTATTTATTTATTGTATTTCATTTATTTGTTTACTATACACTCATAATTTTATTTGTGTGAAATATATATTGCATATATATTACTCATTACAAACACGGACACAAAGCAATTATTTATTAATTACAATAATTTATTATTTGGATAAATTTTTGTTACATATATTTTTTATTATATTTATATATATCTTGTAGGCATAGGGACTACAAAGAATAAATGTACAACTAGATTAAAACAACATGTAAATGATTCTATTTATTTGGACTATTTTCATCATTAAATATTAAGTATTGAACGTCTTTAGTAACTTTATTTAAATTTCCAAATTACATTCAACTATTAATAATAGCACACAGGTTAGTATATGTACACAATGTTTCAGGAGGTATGTTGCTGATTTGACCAGTGACAGTACTAGCACAGGAATCGAATCTGGACCATTAGATTCATGTTTTGAAAATTTTAAAGTAATGCTCTAACCAACTGACTCATCCTGCCAAAGGTGACAGTCAGTAGAAATTTCATATGCTTATCTATAAGGTTCCTCCTGATTTCTTCACCTTTTCCTAAGAGCACAGTTATTTTGTGATTTCCATACATTATATATAGTCACACTAGGTTGACTTATGGGGTTATTCACCATTGTCATGTGAGCAGCTTCTTTGAATTTTCTTTTTTGTACCATTTCCTCTCCAATATTTTTGTATTTTCCTAATTGAACATATGTTTAATGGTATATATACCATCTGATACCTTAAACACATCTGTTTTCTCTCTTCTAATTATCAGTACGTGCTCTTGCAGTCATTTTTCAATGAAGCGACTGATGATATCAATATGCATCTTTCCACATTCATATGGCATTTATTTCATAGATGCAGCTTTTTCTTTTTAGTATTTCAAGTTTAGGCTTTGTAGATGTTAGAATTCCTTGTAGGTTTGTATCACTCTGGAAAGCTGTTCTGATGTTATACTGATTGCAGATTTTCCTTAATTTATCTTCTATTTTTGGTATGTCTGAACTTTTTTTATTCATTTGGTGGTTCTTTTTGTTGCCTATTTAAGGTTTTCTTAATGACAACTGATCATTGGTTTCTGAAATTCGCTCTAGTTCATAGTGATGGTATAATTCGATGTTTTGTATTTCTGGTGTGATTGGATGTATGTGCTTAATATTTTCCTGTATATATGGGTTTTCTATAAACTGTAGTTTTGATTTTGCCATGAGAAAGTTGTCATAAGAACATCTAAGAATGTCCATTTTTGTTCTTGTTCAGATTCTACTTGAATTTGTTTGAAGGAGATATGTTGTTGATGGGTTCCCAGAAAGTTTGTAGCAGAACTTCACCATGTGGTCATACAACAAATGTACCATCAACATATTGAAGCCAAACATCAGGTGGATATGGAGTAGTTTTTATGGATGTTGTTTCAAGTTCTTTCGTGTAAATATTGCTAATCAGGAGTGACACTGGTGAGCCCATAGCCAGCTCTTGATTTGGTTGGAAGAATTCTGTCTTGCATTGAAATATGTTGTTATACAGAATGTTAATAGCTCCATTGCACATCAATAGGAAGAGCTGTTCTGGTTTGTAAGCTATTATCACCATTTAATCTTTTTCATAACAATAGACAATGCTTCTCCACATAGCACATTTGTGAATAAACTTTCAATGTCAAAGCTTACTAATACATCAGTTCTTTCAATTTTTATGTTCTTGATTAATTCTACAAAGTGTCTAGAATCCCTGACAAAAACTGGGTCTTGCATGCCAAAAGGGTAAGAACTTTGATAAGAAATTTCTTGAACTAACAATAGGTGTTAATGGAACATGATCCTTATAGATTTTAGGTAGACCATGAAGATGAGGAATTTTGCACTGAAATATGATGTTAGTTTATTTTTTTCTTAATCACTGAAGTACTTGTGATGCTTTCTGAGTAATGTTTATGGCTTAGCTTCTGTTCTCAGTATCGGATTTTTTGCCATTATTCTGTATTAGTCTGCTCTGGGGAGTTCTTGAATCTTATTGTCATAATCCATTGTGTCAGCAGGGAGAATGATTATAGATTTATCCACTTTGAGATTTAATTGCTTTCCTCTCGTCGTAGGATATGATTGACTTCAACTTTTGTTGCCTCACAAGTGTAGAAGAAAACTCAAAGAAACTGCTTACATAACTATGGCAAATAACTCTATAAATCAACATAATGAGACTATACATAATGTTTGAAAACTACTAATCCAACTTTGCCCTTAGGTGGAGAAATCAGGAGGAAACTCATAAATAAGTATATAAAATTTCTACTGACTGTTGCCTTTGGCATGATGGCTCAGCTGGTTAGGGTGTTACCTTAAAATTCAATATTCAAGAATTTAAGGCTCCAGGTTTGATTTCCATGCTAGTATTGTCACTGGTTAAGCAAGCAATACCTGATGTTGAGAGGACAATAATACCTCTCGAAACATTGTGTGCATATAGTAACATGTGTGCTATTACTAATAGTTGAATGTAATTTGGAAATTTAAATAAAGTTAAATTTTCCTAAAAACATTCAATACTTAATATTAGATAATGAAAATAGTTCAACAAATAAACATATAATTAAAATACAGTCACCACAAACTTTCAGAAAAACAACATATAAATGATATTTTTTAAAAAAAACGATTGTATATAAACATTTAACGAAAAACAACATAGATTTTAATACTAAACCGTTAAATATTTTAATAACAACAATAAGAAAAAAAAATGTCTAAAAAACATAAATCAACCATCTCACGCTAAAAAATTTTAAAAATTTTAAACTAATTTCGTTTATAAAATAAAAACATGATTATTGTAAAAAAAAAAAAAGGAAAACTTTTTTTATATATAAATACAAAAATCCTAATAATCAATTTAATGACAAAACAAAAATGAAAAACAAGACTTAAAATTATTTTGGAATTTGATTACATTTGTGAGATTCTAAAAGAAACATCTGGTTTTTAATGTTATAAAAGAATCTTTTCCCCCTCTTTTTTATAATTTGTTCTAATTTTTCCTGTTTGTTTTCAATAGATTATAAAAATGTGCATATATATTGAATATTAAAATAAAAATTCATATAACATTACAATACTAGCCAAAATAAACTAAACATTATTAAAATTCTTCTATACCACCTATATAAACTTTCTTCTTCTTCTTCCTTTTCCTATGTATTGATTTCTACTTTAATATATCATACCATTTACAACTTTCTTAAACCCTTTATCAATACTCTTTGATGTTTTGATATAAATAAAAATATTGATAAAGGGTTTAAGAAAGTTGTAAATGGTATGACACCTATATATACCAAACAAAATAACCTTCCCATTATTCATTTCAAAACCCAACTTCCTTTAACATCAAAGAACGTCTTCATGAGATTGATGACCTCAGATTCAAAATATTTTATCATCAAAATTTCTTTTTAAAAAAAAAAGAGTAAAAAACTGATGATAAAATATTTTGATTCAGATGCCAATATCATGAAGACATCCTTTGATGTTAAAGGAAGTCGGGTTTTGAAATGAATGATGAGAAGGCTATTTTGTTTGGAATATATAGGTGATATATTTAGTCGAATTTCACATGAAAAGGTCTATTTGTTAATAGATGAAACCATGATTGTGAAAGAATTTTAGTAAAGTTTAGTTTTTTAGCTGGTATTGTAATGTTATATGAATTTGTATTCTATTTATTATTACTAGTATAGCATTAGGCAATATTTATTTTTTATACTGAATTTATACACAATACATGTATAAGTACTTTTTCTTGAAAGCCAAATATTATGATCTAAATGTTATTTATAAAAATTGAGATTATTTCGATTCAGAAACAGAAGCTGTATATTTTATTTTATATTATTGACATTGAATCCCCCCTCTCTCCAAAAAAGCAAGTAAAATCGTGTACAGATTTTCTGAAACAATAAAAAAAATTATAACACCAAAGATTTGAGTTTGAAACAAATAGTTTAATTAGCAAACCTAATTGCAGAAAACCCAGATTCAAGAAATTTTATTCACTGTGAAAATTGACTTTCAAGGTAATATTGATAACTTTATGTTTATAAATAAACCACACCATTAAAGTTAAGGATATTATAAGTTTGAACTGTAATATCATATAGCATTGATTTTTTTTTAAAAAAATATCTTGCAGACCATGGGCAAGTATATAAGCATTCCAATTTCTATAATATAAAATTATGTGCCTCTAAACTTCCAATTTAAAAATAAATTCATATTTTTATAATAAACGGGCAAAAAAAAATTAAATGCAATACAGTATATGAGAATTAACATTAAAAGAATATCTCAAAAGATTTATAAATTCATTGATACCTGCATAAGCCAGTGTCACACCATTCACATCTATAGAATTAAATCTGCTAATATAATATGTATATTTTCTAACGTGTTACCACAATTTCTAATTTTTTTCAAGAAGTATAATAACTACTCTTTCTTAGTGCATTGCCAAATGTATACCATATAATACTAAATCATCCATGCAATTTACTACTGTCACACAATGTTTTATTTACCACCCACTTTACAGTTTCGATTGCCTCAGCAACCTTCTTCAGAACTTTTATATCTCCTAACTTCAGACTGCTAAAAAGGGTGGTAAATAAAGCATTGTGTAAAAGTAGTAAAGTGCATGGATGATTTAGTATTATAAGGTAATTTCTAATTTTTTTAGCGTAAACACATTCTCTGTTTGTCACCTCACAAAGTAATCATACTAGCTGTTAAACATTGTTATTGAATCTCAGCCATCTCACATAACCAAAAAAAAGAAAAAGATATCAAAGCCTAAAGATATCTCAATCATTATTTTACGATAATAAAAAATTATTCAACATCAAACTCAACCACCAAAACCCTCAACAAAGGTTTTTTATTGGAGATTATTTTTGTTATGGTTTATTTATAATCAACAAACAGTCAGTTAATTCTTAAAAGCATGCAATCAGAGGGAAAATATAAGAATTTGTTTTCTTTGTTCACAATTACATAGTAAAACAAGTACATGCGTATAAAATGCGATAGCAGGGACCTCTACAGGTCTTAAACCACAAGCTTACTCTTTGGAAGAAAAGAGTAAGCTTGTGGTTTAAGACCTGTAGAGGTCCCTACTATCGCAATTTATACGCATGTGCTTGAGGCTACAGCCTTAATGAATATTACTTATGTAATCAATGTGCGTTTAAATAAATTTATAATAGTAAAACAAATCGTAAAAGTAATCATAAAATTCCTTAAGGTGCTTATAGAATAAGACTTTTTTTAAATCATTAATTAAAATCTGTTAAACATGATCATTTGTGATGATGAGAGAATAGCTATTGTTTAGAGTGTGGCCTTAGAATTCAATATTCAAGAATCTAAAGGTGTAAGTTTTATTCCTATGCTAATATTGTCACTGGACAAGCCAGCAACACCTGACAAAAAGTGAAGAATAATGCCACTCAAAATGTTGTGCACCTCTATTGTCTATTTATGCATTTTTATTAACAGTTTGTATTTGAAAAAGTTTAAAATTTTCTAGACCATCAACATTTAATGATATCTGATGGAAAATTCCAACCTATTATCACAGTTAAGCTTTTTACTTAAAAAGTTCTAATTCACAGTAAATACAATAGATTTCTCCAATGTTATATCCAAGAAACGTAATACAACTAAAAAAAATTTCATTTAAACAAATAAAGCAAAGAAAATAACCCTACCTCATTTTATGTCAATTTTTGAGAAAACACCCAAATTAATTGCTCTTCATACTGTGATGAACATTACTAATATCTATTCTTTAAAAAAAAAAATTAATCCCTTTCACATTTAAGATAGCAGATATAATTGATCATATAAAATGAAAGCTACTAATTATTAGCATAGGTTCCCTTTCTTCAAATACAATAACACTCAGAAATATTGAAATCCAAATATTTGTCACCTTCAGTTTATATTAGTGATTTTCAACCAGGATGTTGGGGCACAGTAGCAACTTTCTCCATACAATATTGCCACCTAGTGCAAGCCATAGTAATTAACAGATGCTAGAAGATTAGTACATCAAAATCCTTTTTTAGTGACCATTCATTCAATATCCTCTGACTATTTCTAGTTTGTGGCTTTCATCAGTGAGGAACTTTGGATTTGAGAGCACTGCACCTAGATCTTTGGACCTACTGTATCTCTCCACCAGCCATCTTTTACCTTTTTAGATAACTATAAAGCTATGCACCCAACACAAAAACCCAATAATGTTCAATCAAAAGTAATTTGCTTGTATAGTCATATAACTTTGAAACTTGGTTCAGTATTTATATATTTTGGTATCTTTGATTTTTTTAATAACCATAGTCACCAACATCCTTTGGCTATGATTAATATCAAACCATTATAACAGCACATGACCACCATAGCTTTATAGTTCACTAAAAGGGTAAAAGGTGGCTACTGGAAGGATGCATTGGATTCAAAGTATAATAATTATACAGTATTTTATCCCACAGAAATTATGCACAAATATTACTGCTCGTCATGTATTTAACAAATTGACAATGATAAGTTCAAAAATACAATCCATATTGCTTTTAAATATGTCTATTGATTGAAAGGTCTATTTGTTAATAGATAAAATCATGGTTATTGGAGAATTTTAATAATTTTTTATTTTTTGGCTAGTATTGTAGTGTTGTTATATAAATTTCTGTTTTACATATATATGTAATATATATATATATTGCTTTTTACTTTGAGATAGTATTTTACAGATATTTTTAAATATTTAATTTCTTACATTTATAGTTCATATTTTTTCACTGCATATAACTGTGTACAAATATCCAAGAACACAAAGTATTAAAATACTGAGATATGCAATTGAATAGTTGATAGCGAAATTTTCAAGTAAACATTTATATATCTAAAAGAAATCAAAGATTTTGGAAAATAATAGGCTGATTTAATTTTTAAATAAACTAATTTATAAATATTATTTTATAAACGAATATACCCAAACATAAAGATAACCTTTTAATAAAGTAAGATAAATTTTGAAATTATTGCTAAAAGGATAGTATATATCAAAGATTTCAATTTCCATCCATTTAAAAATGTAATTTTATCCAGAGTAGTTTGTAATTGTATAGCAGTGAAGAAAAGGGATAGCATCAATAATTTTTTTTAACCAAATAAGTTGAGATTTGATCTTCTTAATTCTAAAATTTATCACCATGATTCATTTTACCCCTATTCATTCCTACTTTTTCATTACATTACTTCACCTCCCCATGTCATCCATATAATACTTCTTGGTTTATCTTTCCTAACAGTTCCTTTCTCATTCACTATTTGACAGAATGATCCATCCTATTCACTTCTCTTTTGTTTATAAAAGTATTCAAACTTTTTTTCCTTCACTTTATTCTAAATCTTCTGCGATATTTTTTCAATACATGCAATCTTCAGCATTAGTCCTCAATATCATTATGGTTATAGTAAATTCTTTATTTTTGCTTCTTATTACTCATTTTCTGAATTATAAAATATCATTCTCTACTGCTTCAGTTGATTTACTTAAGATATTGGTTTTTTCACCAATTCTGGAGATCATATTCCTATTTTTCTTCCATCTAATGTTATCAAAACTACAAGATAGCAAAAGTTTTCATTTTGTTTACATCTTCTCTTTCCAAACAAAAACTCATTTTTCTTTTCCTGTATGCTTATCATAATTTTTTTTTTCTATTTAACTTCATTTGAAATAGAGGCTTGAGGGATTCCATCATTGGTTTTCAACGAAATGGAGTTAAATTGTTGGAAGGGTGAGAAAATTGAAGCCTATCCATCAAAGTTTAAAGAATTGTCACCTTAATATAAGATGAGCATTGATTGTATATATGTGTGGGAGATTATGATCTGATCCACCTCATGAGTGCTGGTTCTGCACAAAATATGGATATTGAAGATCATTTATCTTTTTCACATGTGTGTGGCCATGTGTATTGATTGTGTGAGATGGAGTGGAGGATGAATATAGACTAAAAATCCTAAGTTCAAAGCCTCTATTTTCTATAGTAAATAGTAAACATTAAGTATACTGAATGAATAGGTTAATTTTTAACTTCATTTGATAATTATGTATTGAATATAAGTTTAACATTTTTTCTGCTCTTGTAAATTTGTTAACTTTCTATCACAATAGCAATATCAATCTGCAAGCAATATTATACTGAATATTTTTCCATTTACTTTTATTCCTTTCAGACCCATGTCTATATATTTTCATAGCAACATTATAAATATATAGGGTATATGAACACAGACTTTCACACAGCCCACCACTCTCCACTGATACACCCGAACACATATATGTCGAAAAGATAAATAATCACCAATATACACATTTCATGCTAAACCAGCAATCATCAGTTGGTCCAGATTACCATCTCTACACATATATACCGTAAATGCTCAGATATATATTAAGATAGTCAATCTTCATACTTCAATGGACAGGCTTCAATCTACTCCTCACTCCAACTCTTCAACCATCCATCCAATTGAAAATCTGATGATGGAATGCTCAAAGGCCACCCTGAGTCAAGATCAATCTGACCCCTCATGTACAGGACATAATAGGACACCCTGAGGCTGAGATTTTTGTCACACCCATTTGATCTAATGTCAATCTGACCCCTCATGTACAGGACATAATCCATTTAATACATATACAAGGGATGGACAGATATCTCTACTATGTAATAATTGAAACACATATATTATATATATGGACACAGGTATATAATAAGCCTGTGTTTCAGTTACTAAATATATAAAGTAGTAAACCATAACACAGTTACACCCAATTTGGTAAACTAGCCTCTTTTTATGAATTTTCAGTATCTGTATCTGTAATTGATCACTATAGAGTTATATTTTTCTATTTCGTACAATAATACATTGGTTAGAACTGCATTTAAGATATTTACTTATTGTACACATGTTCAAAAATCCATAGGTATATGAATAAACAATGAAAAATAAATAATCAACTTTGGTACAACATTTCATATTGAGTAATAATTCTGATTATAAATCACACTATCAAGTCTAAAATACACCTGAAATTTATATATATATCATTTTTAATCCTTAACAAATGGTCAAACATAAATTCAATAATAAAGAAAATATTTATTTTTATATAGTTGTTTTATTTCAATTGTGTTGGAATCATTTATATATCACTTTTAAATATATGATTTAGCCAGCTGATAATTTATCCATTTCCTTACAATATACTTATAAATTTTGCTATCTTTTAATAAAATATATATATCATATGACTAAATGCTTGGATGATCGTGTAATGTCCGAGCACCCAATAGATAGGTTGAAATAATCAATCCATGGACCTCTCAAGTTCACCACTGCAAGACAAATATTCATATAATTCGTTTATTAGGTGATGTTTAGGCAAACAAATGGCATTTTAAACATATGTTCCATTAAGTTGTCTAGCTAGATGTTGTTGTTTTTTTAATTTACACAACTGAGAATAGATTCAGGCAAGTCCAGTCCTTGAGCCCACTAAACTGCACAATACATAAAATATATAAAGCATAAAGCTGCAACAGATTTTATCCTTTTAACTGTACCTTTTCTCATTTGACTGATTTCACCTTATGGCATTACTAATTTTTGCAATTCTTCAATTATAATTTTTATATTACCTGGGTTTGCTTCTATATTAATATTTATATTGCAGTTCCCTTGCAATATTTTTTATTGTTCTTAGAATGTAGCCCATCATCTCTATCTTTGATGCATATGTGGTATATAGTTATATAGGCTTTTGCATAATTTCCTTGCACAGTTCGGCCGATTTCTGGTTGTGCACAATACATATCTTTTTAAGAATCTACATTTTTTCATATTATCTCTACCATTTTTTGTTTTCTTTTACAACTCAGAATATTTATTAGTTTCTTCTAATTTATTTTGAAATAAAAAAAATTTAATCACTTTTAGTTTTTTAATTTTTCAGATACTTTTAAGAGTTTTGAAAAATATGCATAACACAGGTACAAATTTAGCTTTTTGCATATACTTTTAAATGTATAATGATATATTAATGAGCATGCTAATAGCTCTTAAGAAGCTTTTCTGGATATCCCTATCTTCAGACCAGTTTCTAGCTCTGGCTATAATCAGTGAGGCACTAGAACATTCAGGTATTAGATTAAAAATACCAGCTCAAGCCCCAGCATTTATCTAATAGTTACCTATTAAGTAAAAAATCTGAAATTTTCAGACATCCATGTCTTCAAATCCAGCTAACTAACTTAAATAGCCATATGGGACTGAACTAAGTTCAGATATACCATATATTAATAATAGCTTTAGCAATATAAAATCACCAAACCTCAAAAGCAAAACAATAATTGCAAGAAAATCAAAAGTCATAAATCACATGACTTAATTTAATAAGCTTGTACTACTAATGTTATATAATGAATGTGCTAATGGCTCCTAACAAGCTTTTCTGAATATACCCATCCTCAGATTTTCTACTTAATAGTTGACTATTAGATAAAAGCTGGTGCTTGACCTGGTGTTTTTAATCTAATACTTGAATATCCTAGCGCCTCACTGAAGACAGCCAGAGCTAGAAACCGGTCTGATAGGGATATTCAGAAAAGTTTGTATAAAGCTATTACCAAGCTCATTATATAACATTTGTAGTACAAGCTTATTAAATTAAGTCATGTGATATATTTTATTTCCTTGCAAAGGTATAATGAAAATAGAGGAATATTTTTTGAATATTATTATGAAAAGTTATCTAAAAAAATTAGTTTTTAATTAGCCATCAATTAAAAATTCATTTTGTATTTATAACTGTTAAGTTTTATTTCATACCTTATTTATGTTATAATTCTTGTCATTTTTCTTTCTTAAATTTATTGAATTTCTTCAGCTGCAGAGAAAAAAAAAATTGAATGTTACATTGAAGTTATTCCCCATGAAAGTTATCAGTCCTTTAAAAATTAAAATTCCATTTATGACATATCCATTATATAAAAACCTAAAGTGCTTTATGAGACTAGCTAAGTCTTGAGGTTTTAGAAAAAATATATATTAGCACATTAAATACTTAATCCTTAAAAATGACATTCTCTGACAATTTATTGTCCAAAAAAACATTTATATAAAATGATTGATCAATTGCATTTAAAAAAAAACCAAAATTCCAAATCATATATATATATATGTGGGTACTGTTTAAGATAATTTATAAGAAATGAATAATGTGGGACTAGATTTCTCATAGTCAAAATAAGAGTCATAGATCACATGACCCTACTAGTGTCTGAACTTAACCTAGCACCTCTCTGAGGAGTGCCAGAGCACGAAACCATGGTCAGAGGTTTGGGGGGGGGGGGTTTCCTGACAGAGATATTTTAAATGCTTTCTCTAGCTAAGCATTTATCACAAAGCTTGTTGAGGAATTGGCAATCCTCATTGTTTATTGATTTCTCATACTTTCACAATGTTTGCCTTGGCTATCAAATTCAGGCTAAAAACTCAAAAGATATCTACTATATACATATATATGCAACTATTTTAAATTTAAATTACAATATAAGAAAAAAAAATTTTAACTAATATATAAAAGTATGAAGACGGGGGGTGGTAAGAATTACTTTTTTACTTTTGCTTTCAGAGGATAACCAATAAACAATGCACCACACCTTAATATTCCACATATACTAGCATGTTAATTAACATTTTAAACACAATTCCTTAATCACTATTATCAGTACCATAACATACACATATTTTTATATACACAGGTAAATGGATAATATTATACATACATTTATTTATTCAGAAGTACACTATGGTTAATGCATTTACATGCCATACCAAGACTTAAATTTGAATTCAGCTGGCCCATGGAAATGTTGACTCACGGCATCACACTGTTTTGGTAAATTGAGGTTTAGCTATTCTTTAGATGATAAAATAAAAAAAAAACATACACTTTTATTAGCATTTTGGTAGCCTGGTGAATAGTTTTTTCCTTACAGTGGGTTATTTAAGAGCTGTTTTACCATTGAACTACATTCAAAAACCAATATAATGAAAAACATTTACGACTGAAATGTAAATCAAACTTTTTTTATTTTTCATTCTATTTCTCTTAGGCATCAATCCAAGAATTTCTGCACAACAATAATTTAACTACAGAATCAATTATTCAAAAGATGGGTGTATATGTAAATACAGTCAATAAGAAAAAAAACGTCTTCAGATCTGAGTACAATTTTTTTGATTTTAACTCAATGAAAATTAAAAAATAAAAAACCTTTTATAAGCGAAACAAAAATGCTGTATATGACAATATATACATAATAATAATAAATCAAAATATTCATAAAAACGTAATTATTTGTATTTTAAATTATTTTTTTCAATATCCGATTTATGCCCCTCCCAAACTTTTTTTTTTTTTTTTTTTAGTGGTGATTAAATTATTTGTAGACTTTTTGCTCTCCGAAGTAAATTAATACCATATTAAAACTCTGGGCAAATGATGTAAATTTTTAATTATGGATATATAATTATGCTCACGTTATTTCAATTGGTTTTCCAGTAACCTTTAGTTTTAGAAAAAAATAAACAATTTACATATTTATGTTATATTTATAATTTCTTTCCTATCTTAATAATTCTAAATTTGTTACATGTGAATTATTTGCTATTTCTTGTCATAACACATTAACAATTTTAAAAAATAAATTAATTAAATAATATACCAAAACTACAAAAAAGAAAAATGTAATGGCTAGTTGCTTGGGAGGTCATGTGCATTAAAACATCATAAGTGATAGGTTGTGCTTTGATCTGGGATCTTCGGTCGCAAATCCATGACTCTACCATTATAACAAACTATATAAGGCAATCACCTTAGCTGAAATTTTTGAAGAAGTTTCATATATAGAAACTCAACTAACTTTAAATTATACTTGCCACGTCTCAATTATTACACTGTAATAATAGGAATGAACATTTAAATCAATCAAGAATTTTATGAAGGGAAATAACTTTTAAATTTAAATTGATAAGATAATATTAACTAATTAATAATTTTTATTCGTGATTCATTAGACTAGAGATTATCCACTTAATGAATAATATTTCCTAGTGTAATTTTCACTACACCACTCTCACGCTTTTAACACCTTGCAGAGAGATGGAATCATAAGTATATGACCAAAAAATGTAAAAAAAAAAAGACGTATGATCCCAAAGGTATACATTTCATGCTGAACTAGCACTCATCAGTTACTCCAGATCACAATCTCTTACATATATCTTTATAATTGTTTAGTATACATAGATAGCCAATTATTACAGTTTAATTGATGTGTCAACCCACCCCCTCACAACTTTGACACAAACCACTTGATGAAAGTATATTAATAATTTTTATTAGTCATTCATTAGACTAGAGATTATCCACTTAATGAATAATATTTCTGTAGTGTAATTTTTACTCTGACGCAAGGTAGGGACTGGTTTCTATCAGCTTTTAATGCCTTATGTGAGAGTAGCTTATGAAAATTACTCTACAGAAATATTAATTAATAATGATTTTAATAACCACATAAATATTTCCAAATATAACAAACAAATATCAATTTAATTTTAAAGGGTGACACTACTAAAAAAACATTCATTTTGCTGACATCTACAATAAATGTTAGATTATTTATTAATCATTTAATTAGGTTATCAATTATTTAAATTTCAATCTTAGATATAAACTTTAAACTCAATTAAAGATTTAAAACAACTCTTATTAAATCACAGCATAAATAGTATTCATTTAACATCTATTTTTCCTGATTAAAATGATTACTCAACACACAAATTTCCAAATTTAATACACTCATAAAACATATAATGCCAAATGTTTTAAGAGTTAAATTTATAAGGGTTGTGGTGTATTGAATAACAAATAAATTTATTAGCATAATGCTAGGCAAACGGACTTATTACAAATAAAAAATCAGTTTTAAACTATACTTGCTACACCTTCCAGCACTTCAGAAAATAATTACAATTATCTTTTCTTTTCTTTTTTTTTACTATTTTCTTGTAGTTATTACCTGTAGTATGGACAAATATAAAATTAATTGAATTTCTATTTGTAATAAGTCTATCTCCTAGCATTAAGCATGTAATTGTTAATATACAAGATATATATTAATATTTTAAATAAGCCCAAATATAAATCACAGCTATTAAATATGTAATACTAAGAATATAAACGTATTCATGGAGCAATTATTACTATTTATGAATGTGAAGATCGATAAAATGATCACCCTTTTGCTTGACTAATAAATTAGCAGGATAAACATCACATGACCACCACCTCTTATGCCTGTGTGTAACTGTTGTGCTCTCAAATCCAAGGCTTTTCATTGATGAAGGCCACAGCCAGAAACTGGTATGGGGATATTGGATGAGTAGGCACTAGATGGGGATTTTATGTACAAGCCTTCTGGCATCCATTGATTACTCTAGCTTGCTGTGTGGTAATACGTATAGTGAGTTTTGCCTGTTTTAAATTAGCAGGATATGAGAAAGTAGCTTTGTTTCGAAGTTTGTCAAAAAATTATCCTTTAGGAATCTGACTTACTTCACGAATAAGATTATATATTTATAAAATTCAAATGGAAATAAATTCCACCAAAAGTTATGGACCAAAAAAACATTCATAAAGCAGCAAATGATAACGAATAGAGTAAATCCATTTATTGTTTAGGCTTTCGCTTATTATAAACTTTTGTTCACTGACATTGCTGGAAATAAAAAATAGAAATTATATATTAGTCTATTTAAATGTAGCATAATGATTTTGAAATTGCTATGGCACAAACACAAGTCAGAGATAGAGCCACACTTCTTAATAATCTCTCTATGTAACAATTAAATATCAGTTTCTAAATGTAAGGCATAGCTTAATGTCTATAAAATTCAAGCAAAAGTAAACTAACTCCCCCGTAAGCTGTAGATAAATAACACTCGTATGTCAGTAAAGAATTGAGTGAATTCACTTATTCTTTAAGCTTTCGCAGCAATATCAATGAATGAAGGCTTGTTATGATTGATAAAGTAATGGATAGAAGGGCACAATCTAGTCTTCATCGTTTACTGATATATGAGTGTTATATATCCATAGCTACTAAGAGACTTATTTTACTATCATTTAAATTATATATATATTAAATTATGCACATTTGAAGTTTATATATATACAGTATATGTAATAAAAACAGGTTTTGAAGAACACACCATATGAAAGTCTTCAACAACAGAAAAACGTTTTCACAGTTAGATTAAAATGAAGATTTTGTAAATCTTTAAAAGACAATTATTCTATGAGTAACATTAATACATTAATACAAGCAAAGATTATATTCTGTTAAAAATTAAATAATTTGCTGAGTATTACTTCCTACTTGGGGGGGGGGGTCATAATCATAGAACTTCAGCTTGTCACTTCATCATGCCTCCTTCCCTGGTCAAAAGCAAGACTCAGCAAATTATTTATTTGTCTAACAGAATGTAATCTTTTTTTGTATTGGCATATTAACATTATTCACAGAATTACATAGTTAAAGAAAAGGAGGAAAATTATAGTTACTCCAATTATTAAAAATTTTTGAAAGAAGTTAATGTCTAATGTTTTAAATAAAATCTCATTTATTCTTTTCAGATCCAATATATCCTTAAGAGATATTAGGATGATTTCTAAAATAATCAAGAAAACATATGTGCTAAAGTGTTTTATTCACTGTTTATTGTTATCTGAATTTTGACCCAAAAAAATAATGTAAAGACTATACACACAGTCATTATTTTAGAAATTGTCACAACAGATCTCAGAGATAATCAGTCTAAAAGTGAATAAATATGACAAGCTGAAAACTTCGGCAGATAATTTTTTTGTGGATTACCATTTTTTTTTCAGATCTAGATCTATTTTATTCTGACCGTGAAAAATTCTCCATGTCATTAAAAATGTCTATATAATATACCTCAAAGCTGTTATAATTTTATGTTTTAACCGTGAAAAAGCTTCACTATATACGGTATACGTTAACATATACATATTTGGTTGAAAGAATAAAAGGGTACCAATTTTATATAGAATTCAATAAAACATGTATAAACATAATAAATAATTATTTCATTTTCTATTTTGATTAGTTCGGAGACTATGGATGCAGTTTTGACTATTTTTAATGTTTTCATAATGGTGACTTTGATAAAGTCACTACTGTATAGTGATTTTAACAAAATCTGAAGTTACCATATGTTATTGTAGGACGTAGGTGATGAAAATTTAATAAAAAAAACTTAACAAATTTTACTACCGTAGTGCATTCTCGATAAAACTAAATGATCAAATTCCTCATGACTATGCAGAATAAATTTTCTTCCAAAAAATAAATTACCCTAACTGATACACTACCACCCAAATACAATTCCTTTAAAGGGTTAATCAGTTGCATAGCAAAATAGTCACTTATGGAACAATCTGTTTATTCTGGTGAAAGTAAATATAGCAAATACATCTGAATTTCTTAACAATCCTTAGTCATTGTTTACATTTTCCTGAATTTCGTAACAATCCTTAGTCATTGTTTACATTTTCCAAGAGCAATGTAATTAAATAATTTAAATTTTGGCATCTTGAACCAAACTTGGATTTCCTAATTAAAATCAATCTAGAAACACTCCTTGAGGATGGAATTGGTTCCTAATGTTATAGAGAAGAGGAAACTACTAACTCAGTGTTCAGATCTACAAACATATTCATCCTTATTAGCATATCACCAACCAATTCTCCCATAAACAGAAGTCTCTTTCCTAATATTAGAATAACATTTTTATTTTTCACTTTGTGATTTTCAAGATGTCATTTCTGCTTTAATCTGATATCTTAAAAGCTATCTCTTTTTTAACAGTACACTAATGTAAATTAAAATTAAAGATCAAACTCCTGAATTCTGCTGACACTGTTGCGGCTAAACGGAGCTTAGTATTACAACAGAGACAGCTGAGTGCTGAAATCCTTAAAGCAATATAAATATATTTAAAAATATTAAACTGATAGTCCATAACTCTTTTTTTAAAATTGTATGATATACCATAGTTTATTTGTCAACAGTAGAATTATTATATAATCCAATCCTAAACCCAAATGTAATCATTGTTATCATTAATCAATTTACTTTTAAAACTAATAGTTATAGTAGTACCAGTGATAAAAGCAATAGCAGTGTCAATAATAGTAGTACTAGTAATAGTAGTAGTAATTATTCAAAATTTATTAAGTGCACTTCACTACTTCCACTTTAATTGAAATATATATGTTAGTATCAATCATTAAAAACCAGACAACAGTTAGACAACACCAATATCAAGAGGAATCAACAATTTCACACCATTGCCATGACAACCTCCTTGCAAACCTATTTAACCTTGAGCATTATTACACTTATTATTTATGTTAGTATTAATACAATATTAGTAATTATAAAATTACATTATATACAAGGGAAAAAAAATACATAAAATACATAAATTATTTTCAATAACAATTCAATTCTTTTCTGGTAGCCGTAATAAAACAATTACAAAAATAGCAATATTAAAAATTTTTTTGGTTAAACATTTTTCGCAATCTATTAATAAAATATTTAATATTAAATATATATGTTTCTCTTAACAAGCGAATAGGCATTTTTAATTCTATCTTAGATAAACATCCACTGATATCAATTTTTGCATCAACTAATTTTTTTAACACTATTATATCTTTAAATATTCTTCCAACAGTTAATAATTTTTTCCACATTGTGAATTCTGGATTCACTAGATACTAATCTAAATTCCATATTCTAACAATGGAACAATACGAAAACAGAATAACATGTATTTAATATAAATGGGATTTTTTTCATATATCTATTTACATACTATCTATTTATAAGCTTTATTTGTAATAAGTTTTATATGTACATGAAAAATAAAGTTTATAAAACGTAATTTCTAAATCAGAAAGATCCTCTTTATATGTAATAGAATGTTTCTCAATCTTATAATAATATATGGATCTGTCTGTTTTATTAGTGTAATTTACATTTATCTTCAACTTATTAAATTTACACCAATCATTAAATTTTTTTTTTTCCTCATATATCATAGCATCGGCCGGGAGGCGAACACACAACCGTCTGCAACCAACTACTTGCTTGCAAGGCAGCTGCGATGGCCTCTCGGCTAATAATGCTTGACCATCATTTTGTAGTTCAGTGTGATCTCATAAATATCAATTCTTTTAAATAATTTACAATCATATAATAATATATGGATCTGTATGTTTTATTAGTGTAATTACTTATTTTGATTACATTTACAGTCACCTTATTAAATCTACGCCAATTATTAAAATATTCAATATCATTGTGTAGTTGAAGATGATCTCATAAATGCAAATTCTTTTAAGTAATTTACAATAATCAGAATACGATTAAGGCAAGATCCTTTGAAAGTGCTCAGCTAGTTTATTATTTTTAGTTATCTATTTTATATTAAAAGCTTTTGGGAACAGTTGCGCCACACACGCACTCGTGCTTGATTAATAATCAGAATATTAACTGATACACATGACCACATACATGTGAAAAAAACAAATCTCTATATGTATTTCATGCTCAATTAGCATTCATCAGTTGGTGTAGCTCACCATCTCCCTCATATTAATGGCAGTTGAGGAGGGTTAAGGAATTAACAGAAATACTTCTGCAGATTGAAAGACTATATATATAATAGTTAATTACTATTATATTTTTTACTTTTATTGTTATATATATATAATCAGTGTCTGTTTATATTAAGATAGCAAATCTTCAAATTTTAATGAATAGGCTTTAAAATCCTCTCCACTCTCCAACTCTTCAGTCATCCATATTGAAAATCTGATTGTCTGAATGCTCAAAGCCTTTGTTGATGCCAATATTAACCAATTTTCAATAATATGGATGGCTGAAGAGTTGGAAGATGGAGAAGATTGAAACCTGTCCATTAAAGTTGGAAAATTTGCTATCTTAATATAAAGTGAGCACTGATTATATGTATATATGGTGGAAGATGTTGATCTGAACCAACTGATAAGTGCTGGTTCACTACGAAATACATATATTGGAGATCATTTATCTTCAATATATATATATATATACAACAAACCGCACACAAACTTCTTTATAAATCTTGATTTATCATATGAACTATTACAATGTACAAAAATATACTCCAATGTTTTGACTATATTCTTTTAGTCTTTATCAATGAACTTAAAACTCTTCTAGCAAACAATTTTTTAATCATTTATTTTGTGTATCGGACATATAGATGAGTAGATAACAGAAGAGAGCTTGAAAGTCTGTGTTCAAGTGCTCTCTAATTAATATAAAATTCAGTATATACATTATACTTGTATTCAAATAATCAGCATATATACCTATCATGAGGTAGTCTATTACATGCTTGTGGCATGGCAATGATGACAGCATTAATAAAAATCTTAATATCATGTTTCTCCAAAGCTCTCACCATTTGACCTCGTGACTATCTAATATCTGTTCAAATTTGAATTATGACAAAAAAATTAAAATCTTGTAAAATTTAATTTAAATGTTTATGAGAAAACAATGGCAAAGAATCATAAGCAATGACAAAATACTTTATAGAGCATGATCTCAGAAGTAACGCTGCAAGATTCTTTTGAATTAGTAAACTTCATCAGACTTAGGAGACAATACCATTTAACAAAACTTCATTCAAGTCATAACCATATAAAACATTAAAAATATATATAAAAAAACTGAATATATGTATGCTATACATTTAGTTGACTGCATAAAAGCAGATTCAACAACTAGACAATGAAACACTACAATCAAATAATAACATTTGATCATTATTATTATACTTTATCATTAACTGCCAACTTCTTAACAATTTGCATGCCTTAATTTAAGAATTACATCTTAAAATCATAATGTGGCCTTTATATTATTAAGATAAACATGATTTTTTAACTTCTGCAGAGGAAAATTTTTCTTTCTAAAATACTTCATCTTGTCTAATTGTAACCCTCCAATATATTCTAATCTCTGCTATACCTTCCCAATGGAAACAATCAACACTGCACTTCCTTGGAATGTCTTCGAGATAATCTATGTAAAGTAGATGGGATCTACCTTTCCCACAAGAACTATGCTCAAATTCACCATTAAACACCCTTTTAGCAAGTCTTGCAGTTTTCATTCATTTTATATGCCCAATCCACCGAAGGTGAGATGTTACAATAATGAATTTTATATGAGGTTTGAACTCAGACTTTCACATGAGCCTCAACCATCCATGCTATCTCATACCACTGATATACTTGATCACACACATGCCAAAAAAAAAACCCATTAATATTTGTATTTCATGTTAAACCAGTACTCAGCAGTTGGTCTAGATTATCATCGCCATACATATATACAATCAATGCTCAGCTTATATTAAGATAGCCAATCTTCATACTTTAATAGACAGGCTTCAAATCACTCCACCCCACAACTCTTCAGCTGTCCATTTCATTGAAAATCTGCTAATGGAATGCTCAAGCCCACCTTAGTCTTTTCTATCCATGTTGACCACAAGTCAGTCTGACCCCTCATGTACAGGACATAAACCATTTACACACATATACAAGGGATGGGAAGACCTTAAAGCACTATATTTTGAAAAAAAATTTTTTTTCTATTTTCAAGATATAGTGCTTTAAGGTCTGCCCATTCCTTGTATATGTATGTAAATAGATTGTCCTGTACATGAGGGGTCAGAGTGACTTGTGGTCAACATGGGTAGGATGAGAAGGTTGGCACTAAAGGGGGTTTTGAGTGTTCCATCATCAGATTTTCAATGAAATGTATGGCTGAAGAGTTGTGTGGTGGAGTGGTTTGAAGCCTGTCCATTAAAGTATGAAGATTGGCTATCTTAATATAAGCTGAGCTTTGATTGTATATATGTGTGGTGATAATCCGGATCAACTGATGAGTGCTGGTTTAGCACAAAGTACGTATATTGATGATTATTTATCTTTTCAACATGTATGTGATCTTAAGTGTATCAGCGGTACGATAGCGTGGATGGTTGAGGGTCGTGTGAAAGTCTGAGTTCAAACCCCCTATATATTACATATAGAAGTGCAGGTATGGAAAAGCTTGTACTGTAAGAAAAAAAATCATATTTTTAAGATAATGAATTTTATAGCATCATATACAGCAAGTTGAAGAGCATATTGATTGGTTTTATGATGTTGCCATTGTATTTTAAATTTTTTTACAGAGCATCCGTAAATGAAACTTTTTTAAGATGTTTGTAATGCATTAATAGGATGTCCAAGACTCACTTCCATATAATAAATTAAAATAACAGTTCTATATATACCTAACTTGAATAGAATAATTATTTCCCTATAATGAAGTACTCTATTTTTCATTTGTTAACAGCAGCAGCCCATTGGAGTCTGTGCTATACCTTAACATCCAAATCCATTACACTACTTATAAAACTACCAAGATATTAAAAATGGTTTATATCTTCAAGTTCATAAACATCAAAGCTAAAAGTTGCTGAGGAGGATTTTTCTTTCTTTGTGCTTGAAAAAGAATTTGATTTTTAAAAAATATTAATTATTAAACCAGTCTTTAAATGTTATGCTCAAAACATCAAGAAGGTTCTGTAAATCATCCTTTGAATCTTCAAAAATTGCACATTATCAGCATACTGTAAATTTAGGACCCAAAAAGATTAAGTCCTTGTTTTTTGCTTTTAATTGATTCAAATTAAAAATTGCACAATCAAACCAATACTACATTTTGATTCCTGTTTCATTAAGCCACTTACAAACATTTTCAAAGACGATAGTCATAAAATTGAAAACAATACTGGAACAAGTATATGTTGTTGTTGTTTAAAACTAGTTTAATCTCATATGTCTCAGATTTTTAACCTGTAATAATAATGCCTTTAACCATTCCACCATGTAGAAGCTGTATTATATGAATACATTTTGGTTGACAATCAACTAATTGCAGACAATTCCACAGATATGATTAACTGAATCAAATGCCTTGATCAAATCAATAAAAGCAATACATAAATCACTTTTTTCCCAAAACTTTTCTTATATTTGCCTGGCAACAAAAGCAATTTAACAATCCTAAAATGTATTTTCATAACTTTCCTGGAAATGATCATTATATCAATATTTGATTAAGTTTATATACATACTTATTAAATATAGTATCTTATGTGTGAATAAAAAGATGGATTCATATAAAATGGTAACTATTTCTCTATTCTCCATCATCAACAAATCTGAAATCTGACTTGAAATATAACATGTTAAAATTCTGTTGCAATAAATTTAGCTTTAGAAATTAAATCTCAGAACAGTCTTTTATTGTCTCAGTCTATAAAAACTCAAATGATTTATATTCTGTAAAAAAAAAAATTGATCAAACAAAAAAGTGGGCTAGATGCCAATTTAAAGGCAATGGATTAAAAGGTGGGAAGAAGAGTGCATGTGCATTTTTGACAATATTAATTTATAATTTCACATGATCACTATTTCTTATGCTTGCTCTTAACTGTTATTAAAACAGGCAAAACTCTCTATACGTATTGCCACTCAGTACAAGCCAGAGTAATCAATGGATGTCAAAAGACTTGTGCATAAAATCCCCATCTAGTGCCTACTCATCCAATATCCCCAGACTAGTTTCTGGTTTGTGGCCTTCATCAGTGAGGAGCCTTGGATCTGAGAGCACTGCAGCTAGATCTTAGGATCTAATGCAACCCTCCAGCTGCCACCTTTTATCTCTACTTAACTACAAAACTATGAGACTTAAATTGAAAACACTATAACATTTTCAATCCAAGCTCATCAGCTTATACAGTCATATAGGTCTGAACTCAGTTCAGTGCATATACATTTTGGTGTCTCAATTTAAGTCTCATAGTTTTGTAGTTAAGTAGAGATAAAAGGTGGCTGCTGGAGGGTTGTATTAGATCCTAAGATCTAGCTGCAGTGCTCTCAGATCCAAGGCTCCTCCTCACTGACGAAGGCCACAAGCCAGAAACTAGTCTGGAAATATTGGATGAGTAGACACTAGATGGGGATTTTATGTACAAGTCTTCTGGCATCCATTGATTACCCTGGCTTGCACTGAATGGCAATACTTATAGAGAGTTTTGCCTGTTTTAATAATAGTTTATAATTTATTATATTTGATCATTTACAAAATTCACCTATAAAATGTTACTTATATTCAAAAAAAAAAAAAAGTTAAAATTCATTTTCTAAAATATTATAACTTATAATAAATATTAGCTTGTAGTTTGTTTTTTTTTTTGTAAATAATTTTCAAATACATAAATAGATTTTAAAAATATATTTAAATAAAAGGCTAAACTTTAGAAAGCTGTAAAGTTAGCTTTGTTTATCAACAACAAAATTCCACTTTCATGTTTTTGAAAAACATTATTGATAAGCAATAGATTTGAGATAAGGTAAATTATGTAAATATTTCAATGAATTTATCAATATAAAAATATTTTCTATGAGTTATTTTAAAAAATGTAACCAATTTTCGTTAGCAAAATTATAGAATTCTAGCAGCGGTTCTAAAACATTGAAAGGTTGTGAACTTTCTTATAAAAGATCTATTATGGCCCATCTATTTTAGCCTGTTACTTTTTAGTCATTAATTAAATAATTAACAAAAATAATAAGTGCCTTTTAATTTGTTCTTTTTAAATTTTTATTAATATAAATTATTGCATTTGTTTATAATTTTAATATAGTGACACAGATAATGCCATATCTTTCATGGTTAACTATGTAGCTTTACACATGAGGCGAAACTGGTTAACAGTAATTATGAAGTTGGATAATAAAAAGTAATATTGTAATTCTTTTATTAAAAGGGATTATTAAAAAAAATTATAATATTTAAAAATAATAATGTAATAGGTAAGTAATTATTTGAAGTCATTTGATTTTCCTATTATCTTAAGCCATTTGAATTTTTATATTGATTTATCTTCTCCGACTTGCAGTTTCTACATGAATTTGGCCAAATACGACTGCAAATGCTGCCATGTTTCTGTATTCGATTTCTGAAGCCATTGGATTTTCAACGCAGACTGCCAATTTAAAATACACACTTTTTTTTTTCATATATCAAATGCGTTGACCAGGGAGTGAAACCGGGCAAGCTGCTTGGATATTCTACATGAAGATTTATACAAAAATAATAGTTAACTAAAAGTTGAGAAATATTGCTAAGTAAACAAATATTAATTCATTTAAGTTTTTTTCATTAAATAATTTATTCTGCTTCCTATCCACATTTAAAAATGAATTTATTCACTCTGCCTCCTACTGAAAGAAGTTGTGGCATTCTTGCAAAAAAAAAGGAATACTACCAGCTAGAATGCTGTGTCAAAGATCATCATGAAATAAGTCAATATGTCACTACAATTAAGTCGATCCTGATACTGAAGTCCACACTCAGATGGCATTGAGCAAATATGGGGATCCACTAAATGGCGAAATAAATGACACAGAGGAACAACACAGCAGCATTTGAAGTTGTATTTGGCTGAATTCATTTTGAGACTGGACGTTGAAGACAACAATGTATTCCATTCACTTTTGGATGCAATTAAAATTTTGTGGTCTCAGGAATCTAAATTATAGATATTTTGCCTATATATTTTTTAAAAAAAGATATAAAAATAAAATAAAATGCCCCCCAATAACTGTAAAGTATTTTACAATAAAGAATAAAATAATGTCGCTAATTTTTCTTATCAGAAAATAAGATTTAAAGTTAGAAAAAAAAAAAAGGTACTTGAGATGAAATTTTTGTTGATATGTGTGTTTATAATATAATTAAGATAAATTAAGGAAAAATTAAGTTTAATTAAAGCATCTACATTTTGGTTTAAAGTGAAAAATAAGGAGATTAAAAGATTACGATTTATTTTAATTTTAAGACTGCATTTTTGTGTTTGGAGACAAGAATAAGAAATGGTGATCATGTGATGTTTGAAGGTTTAAAAAGAAAGCAAGTAGTAATTAAATAATCTACCATAGTTTTTATTACAAAAACTTGATTAAGTAGATAATTATAGAGTATAAAATGTTTTCTTTTAATTAAATAGTAATTAAGATATCTCTGCTTAAGAAAAACAAAGAAATCGCTAAACTTATGGAAAACAAAGAGGTCAATGAGAATGTATATAAGTGTGAAGTTCTTTAGAAATTCTCTCTGAACTCTTAGCTCTCAGAGCTATTGCTACTCACTCTAAAGCTGTATGCTACTGAAGCCAACAATGTTTAGTGGGTAAGAAGTTGAAAAAGCCGCTAACTGCCTGAAGTCTACCTTGAATCCCATATTTCTTAACTAGAAATGCTATTTTAATGACATTCCAATTAACAGTGTGACCAGAAAAATATGATAAAATAGCAAATACTGATGCAGTGACTTTCAATAATCAAAATTGTAAACCAAAGGAGGAAAAATTAAATCCTATCAAGAAAGCGTGTACGAGACATTTTACTTTTGCTTTGGACAACAAAAAAAAGGAATAAAAATAAATATATGTATATGCATTTGAGGGGAATTGATGTATTAACTATGAAGCATCACAAGTTGCTGAAAGGATTCCTGCAAAGATATGTTCATTCATGATTATATATGTGAGACTAGAGATCGGATGTGGATTGAACTTGGAGAGACCTTCATCCCGCAGTGTATTGATAATGGTTAACGATAGTGATGATATGAATTTTTTTTTTTTTAAATTATAGACATATTAAGAACATTATTTTTTGATGACCTCTGAATATATATATATATCTTTTCTACTTAACATGGGTAGGATGACAACCTTGGGACTAACGTGGGCTCTGGACATTCCATCAGATTTTCAATGAAATGAAAGGCTGACGAGTTGTGGGTTGGAGTACTTTGAAGCCTGTCCCTTAAAGTATGAAGATTGGCTATCTTAATATAAAGCTGAACACTGATTGCATATATGTGTGGAGATGGTAATCTGGACCAACTGATGAGTGCTGATTTAGCATGAAATATGTATATTGGTGATTATTTATCTTTTCAACATGTGTGTGATCAGGTGGGTCAGCAATATGAGATGGCATGGAGAGCTGAGGGGCATGTAAAAGTCTGAGTTCGAATCTCACATACATTAGTTGTATATTATATATAATGCTATATTTATAACGTAAATTGATTGTATAGTAAAATGATTTTTTCTTTTAAACTGAATTAAAAGAAGCAACTTAAATTGCAGTTTAATTATCTTAACAAATCATTTTTAATTTGTTTTAGGAATATAGAAAAACCAAGATTCGCTCCTTTTATGTAATTAGTTTTAAAAATTAGTTTGGATTGAAAATATATTTAATTTAAAAAAAAAAAAATTCCTTTCAAATATACCGATATATTTTAAAAAAATCTAAGTCTTATTTAAATAAAAGATATTCTAAGATGTTGGATTATTATCCAATAATGGATTAGATAGTTGACTATTTCATTGAATTAGGTTCATAATTTTTAAAAAAAAAAAAGTCTGTAGATCTCAAAAAAGACGATTTCTTTGAATTGGTGTTAGTTTAAGGTCACGTGAAATCGTGGTACTTTAGACCTCGCCCTTCATATCTCACAATACCCTTGAAAAAAACAATACATATATATATATTTAATCGATTTACTTTCTAATTATTAATTGTATGGTTAAGTTTCTGTTTATTCATTAATTAATGATATGAAAGTGAATGTAATTCAAAAGAATTAAATTAAGACAATAGTGTATGTTAAACTTACAGCATTTAATTTTTAATGGTGCTACATTCAAATACAAAATTTTTAAAAAAATGTTTCTTCATAAAATAACACGTAAAAGCAATACATGTTCTATCTTATATATAAAATACCTGTTTGTCCATAACGCTGTGACATCATATTCAAGTTAAACATTTCTTTATTAGAAGGCATATTTTTCAAGAATTCTTCCACCATTTTTAAAAAATTTTTGTAATACTTTCGTTTTTGGAACCAACAGATAACAATGGCCTTTCCGGCTGGGTTCATTTCTCACTTTTTTTTTATATAATCTTAAAATTATTTACATTAAAACTTTAAAAACAATTGTTAAAACAAGCAATTCATTTTCTTAATACTTTTATTTTTGTAACATTTCTGAAAAAAAATATGTCAAGGATTGTTCTGCCATTATTTAAAATATTTTCATAATGCTTTCGTTTTTGAAACCAACAGGTAACGATGGCGCCTTTCAGTCCAGATACATTTCTCACTGTTATTTATATATATTAAATTGTTTGTCTAATTTACATTAAATCTTTAAAAAAATTTTGTTAAATCAACCAATTAAAAAAAAAAAAAAGATGACCTTTCATAGGATGGATATGTCTGGTGGTTTTATAAATATAAAATTGAAATGTGGTGATGAAAGATATCTAGTGAAATGAAAACTGTATGCACATACGCCTGTATAGCTTCTGGGAAGGATCAAGACAACTTGGTTATCACAGCCTAAAGGAAAAATACTCTCGAATGTCGCAACATGACTTTATTTCAAAAACAATTTGTTCTATGAATCCGACACCTTACTAAGCATGTCTTGATCACAACCAGAACATTCTTTTCTACACCACATCACTGCACTGAACATACAAAGGAAAACTTTTGTTGCATACTTAAAACATTCATAATACAAATGCTGCATCAAATTTGCTTATATTCATCTGAAAAATTGACATTTTTAATTTTTTCATCTCAAGATACCTCTAGGAAGTGTTTGTGGTACTCTAGGGTGCAATGAAACCCCTGTTGGAAATTGTTGGCCTAAGGAGTAGATAGTGTAGTTTTGTATATGTTTACCAAAATGTACACTGGAAGTCTCTTTGGTAGACTAACTTTATTTTAGATATATATATGTGAGATCTATAAAGCTAATTGAATAAATGGGTTATATTTATAGGTCAACAACTTGAAAGTTATATTCTTGATGTATTAAAAGCATGGGGTATTTTTTAATGGCGAGTAGTAATTGATCATGTGGTGATTACAAAGTTAACATTTTAATGTTGACCAGCAATAAACCTTGGGCATTTTAGAGGACTCATAATTATTAACATCTGTCCTGTATTTGCCTTTCCACATGTACTTATGAAACATCAATTTAAAAAAAAATTAGAGTTGAGACTATTATAGAAATAACATTGCTGGTTGTTTAAATTTCATTAAATTGTAGATAAAAATAAGATCAATTTAAATTTTAAAAAAATTAATTTTAAGAGCATTAATAATCATTTATTGATTATGAATATTTCCTAATGAAGGTATGTTTCATTGTAAATAAAAAAAAGTTGTACTAATAATTATGGTATTAAAAATCTGTAAATCATCAAAAATGGAAATTAATTAAATCTGTAAATTATTATTTTTTATTTATAAATATCAAAAATGGAAATTCATGAAGTCCTTTATGCTGTTTTTTTTTTTCATATATATTATAATAAATAACAAAAATATCGTATACGTTTTAAAGGATTTTATTGTATTAAATGATTCAATGTTACATCATTTTTTTATTATAAATCATAGTTCGGAAGCAATAAAACCTGAAATAGTCTTACAATTAATAATATATAGAATTACCATCTATATTACATATTTAATATTGAAATACGATGTATATACTTAACCTAGATGTAATTAAAGGGGATTTAAACCCAGTCTTTCAAGCTTCCCACAATCATCCATTCTATCCAACATAACTGATACACATGACCATATACAAGTGAAAAACATAAATGACCTCCAGTATATATATTTCATTATCTCCCATATATATATATATATATCCAGTGACACACAGGCAAAACTCTCCATATAAGTAGCTCTACCTAGTGCAAGCCAGAATAATCAATGGATGCAGAAAAGTTTGTGCATAAAATCCCTATCTAGAGCCTACTCATCCAATATCCCCAGACTAGTTTCTGGCTTCTGGCCTTCATCAGTGAGGAGCCTTGGATCTGAGAGCACTACACCTAGATCTTAGGATCTAATGCAACCCTCCAGCAGCCACCTTTTATCTTATAAGCTAACTATAAAGCTTTGACTCCAAAATGAAAACAAAATAATGTTTTCAGTTCAAGCTCATTAGCTTGTATAGTCATATAGATCTGAACTCAGTTCAGCATTCATACTTTTTGGTGTCTGAGTATTTGAAATAATTATTGAAATATATATTAAAGATAATAATAAAAATATTAAAATAGACTGTAATCAATTAGATGACATATGTTTTAAAAATGTTATATTTGTATACAATGAAAGACATTATAAACAATCAAAAGATTTAAGTATGGGGAATTGTTTAAGTAGATTACTGGCATCGTTATATATGAATTTTTTTGAACAAAGATTTTTCATTGAAACAAAATGCAAACCTATATTTTATGTGAGATATGTTGATGACTATTTTTAATGTTAATGATAGGAAATCTGAATATTTTTTAAAATATATTAATTTATTTGATGAAAATATTACATTAACAATGGATAAATAAATAAATAATTCAATTAATTATATGGATGTTAAGATTAAAAAGTCATAAAGAATTATAGGATAAATATTGAGTCAAGTATATTTAGGAAGAGTACTTTTTATGGGTTATTAAGTAATTGGAAATCCGATATAGAATATGTACATAAAATAAATATTGTTAATAATAGAGTAATAAGAGGAATAAATTTGTGTTTAGGAGAAAAGTTATTTAAGGAAGAAATAAATAAGAGAAGAGGCAATGAAAAAAACAATTATCCAAGTAAAATTATTAATAAATTATGTGGAAAGAAAAATATTGAAAAAATAAAAAGAAATTTGAATAAAAAGAAAGATAAGAAGATTATATATAGCAGTTATAATGTATCAAAAAAAAATTTTTTTTAAGATTAAAAAGATTATGAACAATATAAATAAGAAGTATAGAAGGGATTGTAATTTATTTTTGAAATCCCGTATAGAAAAAAAAATTAATTTAGAAAATGTGATAAAAGAAACAAAAAATAGAAATGTCGAAAATATGAATGGGATTTATAGGATTGAGTGTTTAGATTGTAAAAGAAATAATAGGAATCTATTATATATATGTATAACAAAGAATAAATTAAAGACAAGATTAAAACAACATTTGAATGAAAGAATTTGAACATATAAATATTAAGATAAGAATGTTAGAAAAACTAAAATTATATAAAGGAAGAATTCTAAAAGAAAGTTTATATATAAAGAGAAAACAATCTGTCTTAAACAGGATGAATTATATAATAGATTAAAAATTTTAAAAAGGTATTGTTTTAACGTAATTGGTTAAGAATATAAAAAGGACAATTGGTATTTATATATATATAAAGAAATGCATATGTAAAGGGAAAAAGTTAGAAGAGAATAAAGAAGTAACTAAATGTAGATTATATAATGTAATATATATGCAAAAAAGATGTATTGATAGATGAAAGGGAAATGTTATTATTTTTTATGATAAGAGTATATACATTTTTATATATTAATTTTATTTGTAATAATAATGTCAAAAATATGTAATTTTATAGATCCTTGAAAATGACTACAGGAAAAAGTAGTCGAAACATTGGCTTTAAAGATGTGAATATGTATGTATGGTTGATGAGAAGAAATAAAGTTTTTTTTTAAAAAAAGGAGAGTATATAATTTGATTGGATTCAATGAAAAGAATATTATAGTTTATAAGACATATATTTTAAAGAAAAAAGATTTCTTATGGTTATTAAAAAGTTTGTTAATAGCTATGATAATAAGTTAAATATATATATTTATAAATATTTACTGACAATGACATCTAGAATTTTTTTTAACTACAATTATTTTTCTTTTCCCTCTTCTCTTATAACTATTATATGCATATATAGATTTTAAAAAAATATATATGGCTTTATTGCTTGGGAGTTCATAAAAATTTGAGCATCAGAATTGATCCTGGAACCTCCTGATTCCAAATGCTCTACCAATTGCACCAAACCATGCAAGGTTATATAGTAATAAAATATATATATATTTAATGCACTTATAACTATACTGACAAACTAATGATGTTTTTTATTATTTACAATTTACAATAGCATTTATCATTAATAGATTAGTATAAAATGTTTTCTTTATAATTACATATATCATTAAAAACCAGTCTACACTTAGACAATTCCAATAACAATCAACAATTTCAAACAGTTGTCAAGGCAACCTCCTAACAATAAAGGTGGAATCCCATCTTTATTAATGGTGTAATATACTTATATAGACATTAAAGATTGCAACTTGACCACAAAGATTGAAATTATTGAAATAAAGAAGTTTAAATAAACCTCTATATATAGTTTATATACCCATCTCTCTATACATGAAATACATTTATTTTTTTTTGCTGATTACACTCAACATGAGATGGCTTTCATTATATACATTCTTCCAATATATATTCAACAAAAAAAGTGTAGACGGCTTCAAACATTTTATGTTAATGAGTTTTGGCCATTTACATATTTTATAAATAAATGTGAAATCTCATTCTCAAATACTCTCATCCATTATTAGCAACACAATAACATTTATTATTATCTTAGTGAATAATATTACTGTAATTTTCATTACACTGCAAGGTAGGAAGTGGTTTCTATCCGATTTTAATATCTTGTGGAGGGGTGTAAACCAAAGACATGCAAAAAATATGTGATCCCCATGAAGCAATTTTGTGCTAAACCAGCACTCATTAGTTGGCCCAGATCACAATCTCTTACATATATCTTTATCATTGTTCAGTATATATAGATAGCCAATTATTATAGTTTAATTGATAGTTATCAAACTTACTGCCCTTACAACTTTGACACAAATTACTTTCAGTATATTAATATTTTTTATTCCTCATTCATTAGACTAGAGATATATTCTTAGGAGGATAATCTCTAGTCTAATGAATGACTAATAAAAATTATTAATACATTTGTTATCACTTAAGATCAATTTTAATTTTGGCACTTTGTTTTTGCTATTAATTTTATTCACAAATTAGAATTATTCAAATTTAGTGAATATTTAATATTTTGTGCTAAATATCTCATAAATTATTTTATTTGTGAATGCTTGGTTATATACTAATCACACCAAACATTTCATGTTGCAAATACTACTCTAGCTGCTTCATAAAAATATCCTGTATCAAACATATATATTTATAATTATTGAAGCATCTAATGTTAAATTTTAATATCCCCTTACTTATGACAATGCTATTATAACATAATCCTTTATAAAAAACATACGATAGAAAAATATTATTGATGTTTAGCTGCATTTTGTTTGTGTTAAGACTACACAATTTCTACTTATTAATATTTTTCCCAATTCTTTTATACACACCCAACCCCCAATCAGCATATTTATCACTTCTTTAAAATTATATCTATATATAATCCTATACATAACATTTTCTCTGCCTTATATTTATCTTTCCTAGTCTCAATGTGCAATGTCCAAATTCTAGTACTTTTAGAACGTGATCCAATTTTTAACTTCGTAAGCATAAAAATTCTCTTCGCTGACTTCTTTTCCCTTAATGTAACATTTTAAAATATATGAAAATTTTATTGGATGCATCTTAATTATACAAGGAGTTATTAATATTTATGATGCAATTCTAAATATGAGATCTGTGAATTGCATTAAAGAAGATGGCAAGAAATAGTAACTATCACCAATAATAAACAAATGTTTTATCTCTAATCATAGTACTCTATTGCCTAGTTACTCTATCTGAATTTGAGAAGAAACAACATACATATTTATCTATAATAACATAGGCCAATTTACATGAAACATCAGAGACAATGTCCATTACAAAAAGTATGGACTAAGTACTGATACTGAAGACAGTGACCCAGAAGTTCCATGATAAATACAAACTATGGCTAACGTATCTTACTACACATTCCGAGCAATCAAAATCAGTTTCTGATTTTCCTTTCTTGATTATTTACTCTCTATGTGATTTCATATGATTTTAAGAAGGGAACGGTCATGTTGAAGATTATGGGAACTATAAGGTAATAATGATTTCCTACATGATAAAGATTATAAAAAGTTGAAACGGTTATAAAAAAAATTCCACCTCCAAAGTTTTCAGTATATAACTGCTTTATAGATTGATTTCCCTTTATATTTGATTTTGATCTTAAACTTTTATTTATAACTTTTCCCTTATAAAAAAGTGTATTTACTACTTTAATTCCGATAATCTCAAATATCATTTTTAAAAAGTGGTATGGAAACATTCTGCTTCCATTCATTAGGTATCTTTATTGCATTCAGAATTTGAATAAAAAGATTTATGACTTTATGAAAGTACTATACCTTTATCTTTCTTATTACATTGCCAAATCCATATAATATTAATATCATCTATGTTCTTTATTACTTTTTACAATGCATTTTTACAACCCATTATTGATGGTTTTGATTGCTCCAGCAATCTTCTTCAGAACTTCTGTAGAAACACTAAATATTACATGATCACCATTTCATATGCTTGCTCAAGCTGTTAAAACAGACAAAACTCTCCATAACAGTAGTGCCACTCCAAGCAAGCCATTGATTACTCTGCATCCACTGATTACTCTGGCTTGCACTGAGTGGCACTACTGTTATGGAGAGTATTGCCTGTTTTAACTTCTGAAGAAGATTGCTGGGGCAATCGAAACCATCAATAGTGAGTTGTAAAAAGTAATAAAGAGCATAGGTGCTGTTAATATTATATTAGATTTATGACTTCATTTATTTCAATATATTCTAGTTGCTATTAGGAAGTCAACTGAAATTTAATTTGCGCTTAACCTATAGTTCTTTTCATATTTATTAGTATAACTTGTTTCTCAGTTATTATTTTTAAATATAGTTCTTTCTCATTAAAATAATTTTTAGAATACTTTACCTATTTGTTTATACATTTTTAAAAGGTGACAGGTTATAATTTACTGTATTTTGATCCCATAAATAAGATTTCAGGGTTTTTCTTTACATTATTTTTGCTAGAAGATAAATATATTTTTATTGCAACATCTAATAAGCTGTATGGTACCTGAGGAAAGAGCAAGCCTTTGTTTTCATTTACTTTGTTGTTACCACTGTCATAATTTTCTAACAAAGTTTTGCTTGTCAAAACTTTAATGCATATTTTAATTGCTTTTTCTTTAAGTTGCAACCATTCAAATATTATCAACTCCCCCCCTCCCTTCCTATGCTAATTCTGACAATTTTTCAATCTGTTTAAATTTTTTGTAAATGTTATTGTAATATTTAAACAGCATTCCACTGAATAATGCTATTTCTTTGGCATTTTAATTTTAATATTAGTTATTAAGATTTGATGGTGTATTTGATAGTATTTTTTCCCATCTGGTGTATCAAAATAAAATTGGTAGCACTTTTTTTAAAAAAATATTACAAAATGTTTTGCCTTCTTTTAAAGATAAATATTTGTTATTTAAAAAATAATAGATAATTTTTTTATATTAAATGCTTTTATTGACTGTGCACTAAAAAGAAATAATTGTTTCTTCAACCACAATTTGAGTTTTTAGATTTAACTTGAAATAAAGGGGAAAGGGGATCCAGAAATTAATTAAGTCAATCCCTATTTTTTATAACCAGGGATTGAGTTAATTTCTGGACACCCCCCCCCAGGCTTTTATTTCAAGTTAAATCTAAAACTCCAATTGTAGTTGAAGAAACAATTATTTTTATTTCTTTTTAGTGCATTGTCAATAAAACCATTTAATATTAAAAAAAATGTATCTATTATTTTTAAGTTTTAGTATTGGCACATTTATCATACTTTAAATTGACCAGACACTTATAGTTGATATATGTATCACAACATATTTCCGCTATAAGTTAAAACATATTATTATTATTACATAATAATACATATACATTAAGAATTTAAAAGTTTTTAAAATATTATTAAAATTAAAGAAAAAAAATTAAACTGCTTTCTTGTGATCATTATTTAAACCAAAAGAAAATTCTAAAGATAATTGTTAACTGAAAAATGTGAAATTATTGAATATTTTTCATATTTTCCCCACTCTCTGTTCCGTATCTATCAAACTAGTTGAAATACTGAAAAGACAAGTGTTTTAAATGGATTAGGGTGATATAACTTAGTTATATATCAATTTTCAAGTAATTCTATTGAATTTAAATATATTAAACCTGGATTTTACAATTTCATTCTCACTTTAAAAAGATCAAAAGTTAACAAACAAACCAACAGATTTTCCACAATCAATAAAAGCATTTAAAGAAGTGATGGCTTTTGGCTTCCCTGTTGGTGAACTTTTCAGAACTCCTTATTCTGCTTTTCACAAACATATAAATAACAAATGAGTCAATTTTCTTTAAATATAGCACTGCATTTTGTTAAATATGTAAGTATTAGGATAGATGATGACTAAAATTGTGTTAAGTAATAGAAGATTTAGGCTGTTCAATTAGCATGTATTTTGTAGTTCTTAATATTAAGAGATGGGTCAGGTTCAACTTCAATGGAGATAATTCCTTTAATACTGCTCAACACATATCCTTTTTCATTTATCTCTACTAAGCAAAAGTGGAAAAAAAAAACTATTTAATAAAAAATAAGTTATCAACTATCTAGAAAGAGAATCTATTACTCATAAAATTATAAGTATTGATTTATCCACAGCAATCCTCAGGACAATGTTTATGCTGCTCTTGCCTAACTATTGTTTTAATTTCCAAAAATCTAATCACTTTATTATTATTTTTTTTATATTTTGCAATGAATGGAATTAAGAATTAAAAATATTTCTGGAACATTATTGCTATAGAAAAAAAAATCCGATTCTTTTATCCCCGTACACAAGTTCACTTGTTCTTCAAATAAATGTTCTCCAATAATATCTTAGGCAAAGATTTTCAGGCAACCTTGCCTTCTCCAACTATTCTTAATACTGAGCCTTTACATTTTCCTTTAAACTATCAAATCCAGTTCTACCCAAGTACAAAGTATTACTGCAGAAATGCGAAATGATGAATCTTTCCCTAAATAAAAATGCCACCCAGTAACAAACAATTCATTCTCCATTAGAACGATTTATCTGTACTGTTAAATTTATTGCCTATTAACTTTCTACAGACAAAAAAACCCAATAACATCAGACAATATCAAACATAATACCAATTTAATGAAACATAAAATTTATAGGAAAAGACAAAATGAATTTGCAAACTTACAAATTGCTTATGCAATGCATACATTGCAAATAATTGCATAAAATATTAACAAAAATAATAATTTTAACACTTTATGAGGCGATATATATGTATATTCAAGCTCCAGGCTACATTTACATGGAACTTCAACTATATCTGTTAATCACAGAAAGGATTTACCAAGTATCACAAGATCCTGACAATGCTTATGCATTCCTATACCAATGAAAAAAATCTCAAACTTCTTTCTTGCTTCAATGTGGCATAAATCTTAGACCAATAGCATTCACTGATTATCTGATAATAAACTTCTTTCTTGCTTCAATGTGGCATAAATCTTAGACCAATAGCATTCACTGATTATCTGACATTCAACCAACTACTCAAATATAGACTTCAATATCATGACAAGTTAGTTTAAAAAGAAATGTTTTATAAAATGTCTGATTTACATTGAATCATCTTTCTATCCTCGTTAAAGCAACTCACTTCTATATCTCTATTCCTAAACTTTGACCTATTTGACATGGCTCAAAATTCAATAATCAATACATGTACAAATCTTACTCTCTATCCACAATCCAATTTTTCTTGCATCATTGGCTGATAAAGAACTTGAGTCTTTTAACATTAATTACTAAATCAAAATCTTTGTAAGTTGCATTCAAAACATTAAGTACATTCTGCAGATCACCTTTTGAATGTGAACTGGCAAAAATAGCATAATCATTTTCTCACTATATGTCAAAAATCCAAAAACATGACCTTTTTTATTTTTAATCAATTAAATGAAATCAAAAATTCCACTATCAAATCTTATTTCATCTTTATTTCTGATTCATTAAGCTGCTTATAAACAGTTTCAAAGGTCACAGTCACAAAAGCAGAAAACAGCTAGAGCAAATACACATTCCTATTTATCATTCTATCATATAAAATATAATATAAACTTTAGTGGGTAACCAACTAATTTCAAACAATGCTATAGATCTGTTTGATTAATCGAGTCAAATGATTTGATTAAATCAATAAAAGCACTGTATAAATTATTTTTTGTTCCACTTTTCTCACATTTAGCTGGGAACAAAAAACCATGTCTATACATTCATCTGTAATTGGAATCTTTCTATTCAACAAAATTTTTGAATGTGCCTCTACGATAATATATTTTTTTCATGTGTCAAATGCGTTGACCGGGAAGCGAACATGAGCCAGCTGCTTGGAAGGCGGCTATGCTAACCACTAGGCTACAATCTAATTTATTCTTTATTTTTAAAAATTAGAACAATAAAATAATTAAGCTCAAGAAATACAACTTTCTTTTGAGTCCATATATTCTAAAAAAATTCCAATACTTTTAAAGATGACATATTATCACAATATTTAGAGTATTTCATCAGGACCTGCAGCCTTTCCATTTTTAAGATTATAAAGAGCTGCTTTGACTTCATTAATCTGGATATGTTTGTCCAAATCTAAATGAATAGACAAAATGGATACATTGTTAAAAATCATCAGCAATATTCAAAAGATGATCAAAATACTATCTCCATCTGTTCAAAATATCATTGTCATTATGTAATGGAGTACCCTTGCTAAATTTAATAGGATTTGATACTATTTTTTCTGGTCTAAATATTACTTTCAATGTGTCAACAAAAGCTCAAAAGTAACCACTGTTCAGCAAATATCTATATCTTCACAGTTTAAATACACCAATCATTTTAAAGCTTTCTGTCAGTCAATGATCTTCTACATTTAAATTTCTGCATTTATTACAAGACTCCACATCTAATTTATTATTCTGTTAAACAGAAAATATCATATTTCCTTTAAATCAAGTCATTAATAGATCATTAATGAGAAAACCTGTTATGATTTTTCTTTTTATTTTAATACCAGTATAGTATATATCCTGAAGCTAATAGTAATGTGGTCATATGTGGTTGTTGTATAAGATTGAGTGGATGACTGAAGAGTTCCTTCTTTTTAATAAATACAAGGATAGATTTACTTGTATCCATAACATACTCCTTAAAAAGACTTTTATACCTCAATAAAGACAATCCTGAATGTCAAATTAGCAATTTTAGTGTTTAATTGATATAGCACAAATAATAAATGCTACTAAAAAACTTAAAACAATATGATTAGAATAAAACCTAATACAACTCCCATTTTAAACTTTGAGCGTACTAATCTATGATTCATTCAATAATCCGAGTTGTTCATTTAATATGATCTCTTGTATTCTCATTCCTAACTACAAAATAATCTACTAAATGTCATTGTTTTGAGAATGGATGCATTCATGTTACTTTCTAATAATTTTTCTGCTTGAACAAAGTGTTTGTGATAGCAAATTCATGAGTTGTGCAAATTTAATAACAAAACATTTGAATTTACAGCACTAATACCACTATTTTACAACTTCCAATCAAAATCTAAACCTCCAAAGAGAAAAATTTGATCTTTTAATAGCATTGCTATAACAACCCTATTATACAACAAATAATAAACTAATAAAGTGAGTATAAATACCATTGCACAAGCCTTTCCTTGAAACAACCAGGAATTACAGCAAATATGACACCATGCATTATCACAGAGGCAGAACTCTCCATGCATTAACCTTTCATTGATTTATCTGCTCTTCAAAAAAAAAACTGTGGCCATCTACATGTTCTATTAAGCATCCTTTCTCTGGAAGATGAGCTTAACTAAAAACAGTTATAATATAGGGGATTTAAACACAGACTTTTAAGCTTTCTTCAGCCAACCACTCTTTCTCATACAACTGATACACATGATCGCACATGTGAAAAAGATAAGTGATCTCCAATATATGTATTTCATGCTGAACTAGTATTTCATCAGTTGGTGCAGATCATCATTTCCCACACACATATATATAATATAATCAGTGCTTGGTTTATATTAAGATCTATGAGATAGTGAAAAGAGCTTGAAAGTCTGTGTTCAAATCCCTTATATTACAGCTAGATTCCGGGTATGTAAAATATACTTGTATTTAAACTATTAAAAGCAGTTATATTGATCTTATATCTCGATAGCTCCTTAACTATTAAAAGTTTTGAAGAATTTATAGCAAATAAAGTTTACGCATTGTATGTACCTAAAATAAACTAATAGTACTTTATATTTCATGCCTATCACTGTCCCTTGCTTTATCATTACTATTCACTATACTTGTATCAATTATTGAAAACCTCAAAGCATGACAACCTAGTCATACTCTGTGAGTCAGGCAATTTTTAGACATTTCGTAAGTTCCTTCTACTTAAAACAGGAAAAACTCACTATACATATCATGTGATGTTTATTTCCATCTACTTACATGGTAGATAGGGCAATCCCTACATAGAACCGCCTAAATTCTTTACCCAACTGATGGTTCTGATCTAAATCCAATTCAAAACTGTCAAAATTAATCATTGTACTATATGAAGAAAATCATACTGCTACATTACTAACTCTATCCCCACCAGTGTTTTCTTAAATCTCAAGTGTTTGAGCTAAAAACAAATTATAAAAGAAAAACTGCTGCTGGAGTTAAAGGATGAAAATGTATTTGTCCAAACACCCAATCCCATTATCAGTTATTATAAGATGATCAATAGTATGAGAAGCTCATGATGAGGATGCCCTACATTATCTTAAATAACTAAAGCAGCAAACAAAAGAGGAGGGTCACTATTGGTATCAGAAACAGTATATAGCATTTGATGCACCAACATTCTGTACTATAAGGCAGGAAATACTCTTCCCTGAGATCTGTTCATTCATTATTCACAGTTACGCCTAATACCTAGAGTCATTTCACAATTCGCTATCCATGGAGCACAGCACTCAAGACATCACAATCATTAAAAACAACTTTAAAATGCCCAAATGAACTATCATTTAAAGCAAATCATATAAACTTAACCTATAATAAAAATCCCCCCACCCCTCAACCCCCAGTATAAACGTCATCCCAAATTGGCAAACTTCATTACATAAAAACTGAAATATCAGTTATGGAAATTTCTACAGTAATGTAAATCTTTTTTTTTTAAAAAAAAAAACTTTTTATCACATTAATTTAACTGCGAATGTCTGCATAAACAAAATAAATCTCTTCTGCTGCATCCAATAGCAAAATTTATTATTTCTTTAGGATTAAAAGTTGTCGTGAATTTCTTTATAATTTTACGATATTCACTATCAATATTGCATTGGAGGAGTGAGGTGATCAATTACCTAAATTAATGTTATATATATATTAATTACCTACATTATTTGTCTAATATTTGATAAAATTTCCTTCCTTTCTTTAGTATATCATTTAGGGGATATTTGTATCTACAAAGTTAATTTTCAATAATTATGGAATCTGATATTCTTTTCAGTCCTAACTTTTTTTATATATAATTTTATCTATAATGATGTCTATCCTGTTTTTATGTTACTTCCATTGTATATGAAATTTATATTCATTGACAAGTTTCATTTTATTTTTTTGCATGCATGCAATGTTAATTTGACATTTATAAATTCACTTCTATTGACTCTACTGGTCATATTTCAAACCTCCATGAAGTGTACTCAAACATAATTTGAAATGACTGTTTTGTTTTGATTGAATTGGGTTTTTTTTAGCCAATACCACTCTTAATACAGTAAAATCTCACTAATTTTGCTACAAAAACTAAATCATTTAGCACTAAAAATATCTTTCATTGTTTTTACATACCAACAACCTATATGACAATTTCCTTGTTTTCAAAGACCTAAAAACAAAATTTGCAGTTATTTATCTCAATAATACTCAGGTTTCAAAACAAACTTTTATTACAGTTTAGTTCTTTTCTTTACAAAATATTATTCAAGATAATTCAAAAACCTTTATCAATTCTTGTATTTTTATATTGGACTATTTCCATCATCTAATATGATTATTGAATGTCTTTAGAAAAAATTAACTTTATTTAAATATTCCAAATACATTTAACTGTTAGTAATAGCACATCAAACAAGTTTGTATATGCATGTTTCGAGAAGTATTATTCTCCCCTCTTCTTCAGGTATTGTTACTGGCCTGACTAGTGACAGTACTAGTAATAATTTCTATTTCGTCAACTTTGAATATGCTTTTTTTTATTTAGTAAATAGCAATATATTTTCCCACAATAAAAGCATAATTGTTGTGAAAATTAATATGCATTATTGACTAATTTTAAATTCTTTTAAATATTAGAATAATTTTTTTTCCAAAATTTTAAATAGAATTCTTATTCTCTGAACATGTATGTTTTATTTTATTGCTACAGACTTATGTCAACTATTTCACATCATATTATATCTTTATCTATCTTCATGTTTGAATATAAATCATTCCAATATTTCCCTCAAATATTAATTTGTAACATTTATATCCTCATTGACATTTGTTTTTTGTTTGGTTTTTTTTTTTTTTCAATAATTTTATAAAACCAAATTTTCTTTTCTGCTTTAAATGTTCATTCTTTTATATACCAAATCAAATAAATCTTTCGTTTGTGACATTTCTCTTTCATTTCACCTTAAACAATGTCCAACGCATTATAGTGAAATAGTAGATAGAAAGAAATTGAGAATTAAAAGTCCCTAGATTAAAACTCAATCTATCATTTCTGATGCTTAAACATCACCTATGAGAAAGAAATTATTCAATTACTCAAATGCCTGGTCAAATTTTATATTGTGGTTGGTGTTTTAGTTTATTTAATTTTTATCATTCCTATTCACTTTAATAATTTACTGCTGGATATTCTTCTATAAAATTAATAATGGCATTGGGTTTTGAATAAAGATGGCTATCAAGAATATTGAAAAATCTTTTAGCTTCAGCATAAATTTAAAAAATAATATAATTTTTGAGAGAACAGTAATACAATAGTATTTAGTGAGAGTTTAAAGTTCCAATTATTACATAACCAATTCTAAAAAAAAATTCTAAATTCCCTTATACATATATAATTTACAAGTCATTACTGAAAGTTGATGTGTCTTTACTATTAAAATCAAACATTTTGTAAATATCTTCTCTAACAATTCTTCAACTTCTCTACAGTCATTTTATTTCCTATTCCTGCTATTCAATTTTTTTTCTATTTCCACAATTGAGAAAACTGCCAACAGTAATCCACTTCACATCATTCTAATCATGAAACATCTATAATCAATAAGATACCAGATTATGCTAGCAAAGAGATTTGAAGCAATTCTGACTACTGGAGATCAATAATTGCCATTTGAGAAATATTTTGTACTCTTATTTTGCTATATAGATAGAAGAGTCCTTGGATTCAAAACATAATATTTGTTAATTTCAAGATACTGTCTGAAAGTGCATAATAGGAGTAAAAAGTTGTTGCTGACTAAAATAATAGAGCAAAAAGTATTCTCTGTTAAAAGGGCCAGTAGAAAAGCACTAATCCAGAGATCTGATTTGGCAGTAATGATTATTTATGTTTACATAAATAGTTTAGAGAGCTAAATGATGCTAGATTACTACCATCAGATGCATATTAAATATTAAGTTAGAGGCAACATATGCCACTGTGTTTTGCAAGTTATAATTATTTAGTTGACTAAAATCACTTGATTAGAACCTGCGACTGCTAAGACTTAAGCATCATCAAGTATTTAAACGTATTTTCAAAATACTCTTCCCGATATTTGAAGTAATTAAAAAAAAACAGCAATTTATTCATCTAATATGGAATACATATATATTATAAATAAATACAGCTTCTATAGAAGTTACTTTACAACAAATATATTTTTAAAAGAAACTTCCTTTGGAAGCATCTTGTGATTCTCCACAGTGTTATATATATTGTAACAGGTGCAATGCTCTGTCAAATTATGACATAACTTTTTTACTTAAAAAAAAAATGTATTATAGAGTGGATAAGGACCAAGATCACATATTTGTAATTAATTTCCAGTCATACTAGCATCTCATAGTAATCAAATAATATTTAAATAATCAGAAACCAGTAATTATTTCTTTTGATGCTCCAACCTACAGCTCATATTTGTGGATCTTAAATTACCTAACAATATGGATGCCTTTTCCTTTGAGTGTGAATGGGGGTGGGTAGTTAAGTTATATTTATGCATGCACTTACACCTTTGGAGTTATTTTAAAGAGAAAGTAATTAACCCTTTACACATGTATTGTACTGTTATATTAAATCAATGTTTTTGTTGAATGTTATGAAATTCTTGATCCAAGGCACAAGTTGAGCCTTTGAAAAGATACCTAAATTCAATTATATAAGATAATCTTAAATATTTTGGAATAAGAATGAAAATTTTTATATTATTCACTTTACTTCCATATTAAAAGATGTTAGAATTAATGCAATAAACTAAAAAGATTGTTTCAAACTATAATTTTAAATAGAATGTAATCAACTCTTTACCCATGGGTCATAGTTACATTAAATCAACATTTTTGTTGAATGTTAGGGAACTTCTCTTCCAGAGTCTTTGAAGAGAGCAGAAATAGGCCAATCTTAAGTATCTTGGAATAAGAGATAATAATAGTATAAATATCCCATTATTTTATAATGTTACAAAATGTTTTTTTTTCCACCTCAAAATAAATTATTTAAAGAAAATGTTTTAGTATTATTTCTTATCAAACTTTATATATATATTTAAAAAAAAACAATAATATAATCAAACTGTGAACCTTGCATGTATAATTAGTACAACAAGCTTTAAAAGAGATGAATATTTAATTAGCATCGTGTTCTAAAATATATTACTTTTTTTTTTAAGGGTAGAAAAATGTCAGAACATTTTACAGGTTTTAAAGTCTTTTATTTTTAAACTTTCATTTTTATGAAACCTGAACTTCTAATATTTCTTTACTGATATTAGTAACATTCAAAGTGCATTGTTAATTTTTAAAAATCCTTTGAATTCATTCTCACAGAGGTAGGAAACCCATCATTAGTATTGTTTTTTCTTCTATAGACTATGCTTGTAAAATCATCAGATATAAAATGGATACCGCAATTAAAAAGCAGATAAATGTGTAATTAAATAGTAACTGATATATAACCAATTTTAAAAGAAAGAAAAAATATCAATGAGATTTATGTGAGTTATTGCGAATTTATTTAAATTAAAAGAAAACATGTTAGTATCTCATGCTTGGAATAAAATTTTAAATCCAAATTAAATATTAAACCTTTTTAAAAAAGTAATGGAATGTTTTGTTGATGTTTTTTTTTTTAAAAAAAAAAAAGGTGAAAGTACTGTGAACATTATACTTCCGAAATGAATTGTTCCAGTAATAACTAGGTATAGTGAAAATTTATTATTCTAATGTTAATTAATCATTATCTAATTAAAGATGCATGTCAAGAAATATATTTTTAAATAAGCAGAGAAGTTTAACTTAAATCTATTTTTCTTGGTTCTTTTATATAATTCTGTAACATAATAATTAATTATAAGTATTTGCTTTATAGTAAATAATAATAATACAAGGCAATAAAAGAAAATATAATGACATTATTTTTTTTTTACTATTACTTGAATTATAGTAAAAAGATAAAAGTTAAAAGCATATGTAATATAAGGTTAGGATATATATTAACTATTATCAAATTAATCTCTTTAATTAATAATTTATGAATGTGTATTCAAACTAAGTTCAAGGATTTAATTGTTTATTTATGCTAAGAGACCAGAATATATTAATGGTATTAGTTCTAGTGTTTAAAGGTCAAATATTATGAAGCTCTATAACTAGACATACAATTATAGAACTATTTTATCAATTATGGATTATTTTAGATCTAGTGTCTGAAACTATCCTAGCGCCTCTCTGAGGAGTGCCAAAGCACGAAACCGTTGGTCAGGGATTTGAGTGTGGTTTCTGATAGAGATATTTTAAATGCTTTCTCTTGCTAAGCATTTATCACAAAGCTTGTTGGGCAATTAGCAAAGCTCTGTTTATATTTTACAAGTTTAAAAAAAGAAGTGGGGTCATGTGATATATGACTATTTTTTATGGATTATATGTTATCTTTTTTAATCAAGTGAATTATCTATCCATTAAAATATTTTGCACTTAAAAATAAATTAAGTCTGTAGTTTATCTTTACTGTATGCTCAAGCATTTTCATAATTTTGTAAACAAAGTATTTAATCTTTCATCTTAATTGTATCTCATACATAATACTATCTAATATAGTTCAAAGATTGAGACATCCGAGCTAGATCATACTAAGAAAAAGTAGAATCATCTCTAGTTTTTCCAATTTTACTTGCTGAACAGGCAAAAGTATCTTAATTAGCATTCATGTACTTTAGAATTAAAAAAATTTGGATATAGAATTTAAAGACACCTGACTACTAATATTTACATAGTAGCACATTCATTAAATAAGTTCATAGTTGTTAACCTAATATAGGATCATTAAGCATCTCTTAAAACACTATGTGCATGACCTGATTCTGGGAACATGCATTATATCCTAATGACCAGAAATCCAAAAAAGAAATTCTCTTTTTTTTTCTTTAATTTGAATATTGTTGATTATTCCCAATAATGATTATATTACTAATATTGACATATCTCAGTGGAGTTGTAAAAAAGGTTGATACTATGAGCTATATGATTGTTTATTCAGCTATGACCATAGTTGGACCATACGATTACATCATTTTAGTAATAAGGTTAGGGGTAATGATTTTATAAAAATAATGCCTGATTTAGAGTTGCTCCAATAGTGTATGAAAAGATCCGTGGTCAATATAACCAGAGGCATCTCCTATAATTATTGTATCATAATATAGTTGATATAGAGACCTCATCTGAAATATAATTAAGTAGTGATTAATCATTACATCTACCAAAATGGTTTTACAACAGGGACGTAAATCCATTCCACTATAATGTGTGTGTGTGTGTATATTCCACTTTTATTGTTAAAAGAAGAGTTGCCTTGATAACAGTTTTAAATTGTTGAATGTTATTGATAATGGGATTGTCTAAGTGTTGACTGTTTTTTAATGATATATATATATATATATGTATGCTGGATTACTGTATGACCATTAAACCAATAGTAAAAAGTTATATTCCATATAAATCAAGAGTGCCAATGTCATATAAAATGGCAGGTTTGAAGTCTTTCTTATTTAGAAATAATAGTCTTTGCAAATATTTATTGGATAAAGGCAAAAATATTGAAATATATTCGAATGAATTGTTAAATGTTGGTTACAATTATAATCATAAGCACTTGAGAAGTTTGCACTCTCTCAATTTAATTTTCAATACCGGCTGTGCTTTATAAAAATATTATTTACATATATTGCTGCAAAGTTATAACATTGAAAAACTACTGCGTAGTAAATCGAAAAATTTCACGCTGTATGTTTATAATTTGAACTCAGTCAATTAAGGGTGATGATATTTAAGATTCACGCTCTCAGATATAAGTACTTTGGACTGGCTTGGATATATAGAAAGACAAGTAAAGAAGAGAGTGGGAACCACTCTTTTCTTGTTAAATTCCCCGTCCCAGTGCTTAAGATCTGATTGGTTACTAATAGTCACAAGCGCTTGAGAAGTTTGCACTCTCTCAATTTAATATAATGTTATTAAAAATTTTAATATGAGATATAAGAATAAAAATTTTAATAATAATATTGATCCTCCTGTTAATAAAAAAGTATGGATACCAATACCATACATTTCGAATGATCAAGTAAATTTTATAAGGAAGATTTATAAAGGTATATGTGATATTGCATTTTACACATCTCCTACGTTAAACAAATTAATAAATAATTCTAAAGATAAAATCTTATTTATAAATAAAAATTGTATCATTAATAATGGATAAGTAGGTGTGGTAGTGGATATATAGGTGAATCGAGATATACATTGGAAAAAAGAACTAAAGAGCATTTGCTGTTGTTAAAGAGTTCAGAAATGGAATCAAAATTGCAAAGTAGATAATAAGGTTTCAGAATCCATTTTTCACGACCATAATAATTCATATATTTATGGTTTAAACTACAATTACAACAACGTTAGCATCCATTTTTCACAACCATAATAATTCAAGTATTTATGGTTTAACTTCAATTACAGCAACATTAAAATATTGCAAATTGAAAAAAATAACAACAAATGAAAAATAAAAGAAGCTATGCTAATATACAAATACAAACATGACTTAATTAACAGGTAAACAACAAACGTTAAGATCACAGAATTGTGGGAAGGTTAGCCTTTCAAAGTGTTAGTTGACAAAGACTACAAGGATAGTTGAAAGCGCTACTAAGTGGATAAAATTTTTAAAATATCTGATTACTGTATTTATAAATATTCAATTATATAATTACGTATATTGCTTTGAAGAAGTACAGACATCGAATTATAATATTATAACATATATATGAACATATGTTCAAACATTTATTAAATAACTTATTTAGGTATTATTTATTTAGTCAAAAAAACAACTCAACAACATAATACATTATATTTAAACAAATATTTATAAGCAATTAAAACAACAAAGTTTTTAAAAGGGGGGGGGGGGAGGGCATGACCAGGTAATTTACCATGCTGTGAACAAATACAAAGATTATACTTTAATGGCTAGAATAAATATTTCACTCTTAAATCACATGATTTCTTGTGTCAACGTTGTCAAATATATCATAAGCACTACCCACTTTTGATCAACCAGAATATATAATGATATGATGTTTACACTTCTACTTAGCAAGTAATGGGTTAAGATGTGTGCTAATATGCAGCTGAAGAGAAGTTTATTTTTTAAAATTGAAATATCAAAATAATGCTGAGCACTTTAGAGTTACGCTATTCTCACAATCATGGCTGAGTTTAGTTATATCTACAATATTATCACAACAATTAAATTGCAAATAAAAAGCAGTTCAACGATGATAATAAACCATCATGTTCGCAAATACAATCATATTTCTGGAATTAAGCTTTTTATACAAAGTCTACACAATCTTAGCAGCATGAAGCTTGTCCAATAGAATAGTGCAGCACTCTGCTCTTTGCTCAACATCCATTTGTGAAAAAAATATATTTTTTTTTGTTTTTAATGTATTATTCATCAAATTAAATAAAACTATTTATTATAATAAAAAAAATTATTTTCTAGTAGTTGAATATTTTGCATATAAATTTTTACAACTATTCACATTCAAATTTAAAACCTCAGAATATTTGAGATGAAATTTGTGCACATTAAAAATTGTTCACAAGATTTTTGTGTTTATGAAGGTAACATTTTTAAAATGGCAAGTAAAATTTAGTTAAACAATCATGCGAAATTAAGATTTCATCTTTCATTTTTTCTTTCTACTTTAATTAACTGTAAACACTTTCTAACAAATTTGTCATGAAATTCAATGAATGCGTATTTTCAAAAAATATATTGCACACCATTGAAAAGTCAATGAAATGATATCAACATCATTTAAAATGTGGTCTGCCAATACTATTAGACTGACAACCATCTGGATAACCTCAAAATGTTGCATTACTATGCTATATGGTCAATGATACCTAACTTGTATAAAATTTCAAAAAAAAACTCGTTCAATAGAAGTATGTTAAAATCAATTACAAGATTTGACCCAAATAAATAAATGAACAAACAGAATTTCTAAGTTAAATAAACTACTTAATTAATAATTAACCTAATAAATACTTTATTTAAAAATTTTCCATGAATATAATTGTGCATAAAAAAGTTTAAGGGTTACTTTTAGCCATTACAAATGATTAGATACCATCTCATTGTTTAGCTCCAAAATTATTTACACTTGTTCAAAATAAATCAGATAATAATTTCATGAATTCATCGTTATACAAGTTATATATTGAACGATTTACATATATATGGTTCAAGTCTGTTGACATTGAGTAAGATTTAAAAGATAAAAAAAAAATTAGAAATGGTCAATAAATACTATTTAGTTTTTTTTTCATGTAATTTTTTTTTTTTAAATATGTACAATGAGAGTTGTCTGTATATGATATTATCTATTTAATTAAAGTTAAAATTGGAGGGAATATAAATGCATACAGATTGTTTATCCAGATAAATAAAAAAAAATCCAAATGCAAGAGATTACAATCAAAGTTTTAACGCTAATTAAAGATGGTGGAAAGAATTTATAAAAAAGAGAACTTTGTAACAAAAAAAAAAAAAAGAAAATAAATGTACAAAATTATCAACTTGTACTTTGATAACAAAAGATAAAGTATGCGCAGAAATCTAAAAAACTGACCTAAGATTATAAAAGGGGCAGAAAAACTGCAAACAGGGGATTTTTGCTAAGGGTTTTGTGCACCCTGGATGGGTGAGAGGGATTGTGGCTCCCTTGTCTCTCAACCGTAATAAAAATTCAGGAATATTCATTTGCTGAACCAATGCATCAGGTGGGAATAGAAACCGGAGCATTTTACGAACACCTCTCATCATAGAAAGGTCACTACAAAAGCTTTGCATCTAGCCATACATTGCAACTGACCAAAATGTGACAAAAGAAATCAGTTAACTTCCAATGAGCTCGGGATCCCAAGAAATACATGTATACTACAACAATCTTCAGTCTACACAAACCTACCAGTAAGCTACTAATATTCATACCCTGATTTATGACTAATTAAAGGTTTGCAAAGTAATTTTAACTATGAAACTTCTAATACCAATATGGACATTCACCTAGAAGAAGCTTAAGTGTAAAAGGAACTGTTTTAGTTATTTGATTAATATTATCTGGATTGGCATGTGTATGTTCTTTCCAATTTTATTAATAATTTATCATTAAATATTTTAATCGGTTCTAATAAAATATTTAGCATTAATATAACACTTCTGTTGTACGTTCTTCATTTTAGTTATTAGAATTTATTATGTATAAATTACCTTTGCCAATATGCTTGTTAATCTTTAAAAAATATTAATTTTAGTTCTTTACTGCAAATCTGCTCAATGAACATTAGTGAATCTACAGTCTGGTGCCCTCATAAATAAATTAAAACTAACTCCACCGAAAATTCGAGCTGCAAAAAATTATTAGGTCAGTTAATCAGGAAATATAATTATTCTTTTTATAGTTTGATTAACTGGTACTTTATAGTGTGCAATAAAAGACAAATCAAAATGTAAAATGTTACATTATATATAAAGATTGCCTTATTGATAATTATAAAACTTTGATAAATATTAATCAGGATATATATTTATTGATTGTAGTAATTTTTGACAATGCAATTGCATCTATATTTCATATTATTTACTTGTGACCAATAGTAAAAGTCAAGAGAACATACAGATATAGGTGCATCTGCTCTTCACCTAAGAATTTGTCTATTTTGCAAGTAGACAAAATTAATAAATGGAAATAAAAACTGAAAAATTCTTTTTTTAAAATTTCCCATTTTGATCACACTCAGATGAAAAAGATATCAGTTTTGACGAATCCTCACTCACCCACACAATAAATTAGGAAAAGAAATTGTTTTAATAAATTCTACCATAATGTGTCGGAATGTTCCATATTGCAAAATTCATCTGGATCTACAATGATAGCATCTTCGAATCAGTAAAGCTGCAACAAAAGGGATATTTATCTGCAGAATAAAGAGCTTTAAAATACAACAACTTTTACTTCAATTTGGAACTGCATTTTAATTCTAATTTTTTAAAAAAATCTCAACTGAAAGCAGTAGATTGAATAAGTTGTTTAAAACAGTGTTCTTCAACCCTTGGTCTGCGGACCGGTGCCGGGCTGCAGAAGTTTTTTACCGGTCCGCAGTAGACTGGCAGGAAAGTTTGTAATAATAAAATAATAAGAGTTTAAACTTTTAATTAATATAAACAATTTTTAATTATTTTTTCATCTCATTTTTACCCAATTAAAAAAAAAAAAGAAACAGAATGAAAACAAAATCTAATCAATCATACATAAATTAATTTGTTTTTCTAGTTATCACAGATGTTTATGGGGGGAGGGGATAGAATTAAACTTTTTATTACTTTTCTAAAAAAAATCAAAATTAAAAAAAAAAGTTTTTTATTATACAAACTCCATATATAATATATATAACTTCATCCAAGGCTAAGCAGTTTACATCTTTAATAAAATTTATCTATAGACTTCTGCCAGTCCGCGAAACCTTATCCTTATTTTTGCCGGTCCGCGAAACCTTATCTTTATTTTTACCGGTCCGCAGGTGTGAAAAGATTGAAGACCACTGGTTTAAAAGATCTCTTGCAAATTTTAATACTTGATCATAAAAATTCTAAAAGGTTTTAAAAAAATTTCAAACAACATAAAATCGTAAGTGCTATTATAAATGTTATATATATTTAAAAAAATTTACTAGTAGTAAAAAAAAAAATAACATTTTCTTATATAAGTCCAATTGAAGTGGGAGGGATGTGGCAAAGTAAGAAGTGGAGAGGTGAAGTTATTCTATTTAGGTGGTGTTAGATCAATTAATGGAGATGGCATTGCAGTTGGAAAGAGAATTTGGAGTAGTGTGGCAAAGATTGATTGTATTGATGATAGGCTGATCATTAGAATAAATGCAAATCCTAGAGATTTGGTAATCATACAAGTTTACTTCCAGACTATTAGTCATGATGATATTGAAATTGATGAAATATATGAAAAGATAGGGAAAATTATCCAATGTGAAGGGGGGAAATACATGTATATTGATATTGGGTGACTGGAATGCTGTTGTGGGAAAAGGAAGGGAAAATTGTTGGAAATTATGATATTGGAAAAAGAAATGAAAGAGATAGCCGGCTTGTACAATTTTGGAAAGAAAATGGGTTTGTGATTGAAACACTTGTTTTAAAAACCATATAAGAAGATTATGTACATGGAAAGCTCCAGGTGATAAAGAACATTATCAAATTGATTATATATTGTTCATGATAGATACAAGAATGTTGTTAAAGGTTTGCATTCTTTGCCTGGTGCTGATATAAACTCAATACAAATAACAAACACAATACAAATACATGAATACAAGTTCTGAAAAAGATTTCTGGGGCAATCGAAACTGTCAATAGCGGTTTGTAAAAAGCATTGTATGATATTAATATTATATGGATTTGGCAAAGCAATAAAAAAGATAAAGTTGGATGAATAAAATAATAAATGAAGAAGTTTTGAAAAGAGTTAATGAAAAAAGAAGATTGAGGAAATCAGAGAAAGAAAGAGAAACTGAACTGGACATGTATTAAAAAGAAATTATACTTTAATGAAAGATGTTTTGAAGGGAATGGTAAATGGAAGTAAGAAGAAAGGATGAAAAGATTGACAATAGTGGATGATATAAGAGATGGGAAGAGTTACATGGATTTAAAGAGCTGAGCAATGAAGAGAATGGAATAGAAAAATGGATAAATTGTTGATGTGATCACTCTATGGATTTGTCCATTTGACGGAATACTGTTGATGATGATAAGTCCAATATTATAAATACATTGTAATACTTTCAATTGTTTTTATTACCTTCAAGTTTTTTACTGTTCTTGAATCGTATTTTGCATTTTTTATTAATTTATTGCTTTCCCAATATTTTGTTCATATTATAGATGATTAACAAGGATGTTTATACACTTTAACGTATCATATATATGACATGTATGTGCATACATATATTTATGCTTATAAATATATCAAATAATCTCAATTTTTTTAAATTCATATAAATAAAGATACAATAAAAGACAAATGACCCCCAAGATGCATTTCGTACTGAACCAGCACTCATCAATTGGTCTTTAATTGAGTTTTAAAGTTTATGTCTGGGTTAGAAACAATCTCCAGTTTAAGTAAATGATTAATAATCGTCATTACTATATTTATCTAAAGTGGATAGTGTCAAAGATGTGGGTTGAGTTAATTTGACACTTGTAATTCAAAATGTAATTATATATTTATGTCTAAAAAATAGAAGTTATTAAATTACATACAATATTTTAATTTTTAAGACATAAACACTAATAAAAGGAACGAACATATACATGTCAGTATATATATATCTTTGCTAAACGTCATATAATATGGTTAAAACTGTATTAGATTAAAAATGACATAAAATTTGATTCAAACAATAAAAAAAAATTATGAGTTATAAAAATAAATGTGTTACATTAATAAAAGTGAATCTTAATTGAAAAGTAAGATATATATACTTACATTAAAACACAACAAGAATTAATTATACTTTATTATCTGTAAATTTTGAAAAGGATAAGAATTGTTTTGATTTGCTATAGAATGAAAAGAATTACCTCAATTTACTAATTTTCCTTTTTCCAAGAGTTATGGTAAAAATTTAAAATGTAAACCTTCCAATTATTGATTATAAATAATATATCACCATTGTCAACAATTATCAATCCACTGCAGTCTCCAAGTTCAATTCACTATCTCTGATCTCTAGTCTCTCTTCTCCATATCAATTCTGCATACTTCCTTATTTCATCCATCCATCTGACCTATGGTCTCTTTCTGGGTCTTTTACAATCTCTTGGAATCCAGTTTAAAGATTTAAATTGTCCATCTATTGTTATTTCTTCTACCAATACGTTCTACCAATACGTCCAGTTCAACTCCACTTCAGTCTTTTAATTCTTTAAGTTTCAATTAATAACTTTATTAGAAGATTTAAATTCACTGGTTGATGAAATCCAGGCAGAAAAACTAGACACTAGTGGTATGCTAATTAACCAAATAACATTCCAATCACTATGATGTGCAGGATAGCAGGGTCATAAAAATTCTTAACTACAGCTCCAATTATAATTGCAGGGACTGTTATCAGAGTATGTGAGCTGTGAATAAAGTCTGTGTCTGACATTTTTATCAGATATTTTCAGCTTCTTTTTTATGTTTGTGTTCCACTCTTCAAATTATTTACAAATAATAGTTGTTTTGGTCATTTTTGTTGTCATTGTACTTAAAATGTGAGTGGATTTTACTACATTACTCTGCCTTTCTACATTCTCTAGAAGAAACTGAATGTGCATTGCAGCTGATAATACACTTATTAAATTAGGTCATGTGACATCTGCTTGATTTTTTTTTTGTACTTTTATTTTTTACTATTAAGGCTTTAGTGATTTTATATTCCTAAAGCTATTAATATATAGTGTATCTGAAGTTAGTTCAGTCCCATATGGCTATTTAAGTTAGATAGCTGGATTGGAAGACATATGGATGTCTGAAATTTTCAGATTTTCTACTTAATAGTTATACATTAAAGTGCTGGGCTTGTCCTGGTATTTTTAATCTAATGCTTGGATATCCTGGCACCTCACTGATGACGCCAGTAGCAGAAATCGATCTGGGATTGGGGATATTCTCAAAGCTTGTTAAGAGATTATTTTGCAAGCTCTATATATAACTTATTGCTGATCTTAATGTTAGCATTTCTAATAAACTGTACATCAAATTTTTTTCAATGACTGACTCAAAATATTTTACTTTTTCCTGCAGATTAATAAAAATTAAGAGAACAAAGTTGGGTAATCAAGGTAATATTTTGTGCTACGAACTTCATTTATCAGTACTAATACAAAATAAAAGCTTCTCTCCGAAATGGAAGTTTGCCCATATTTCTATAATTTGTACATTTTTTTTTTTTTTTGTAATTTGTACATTTATTTTTATTTCGGATCAAAATTGTAAAAATAATTTATATACACACATTTATTTCTGTTATTTAATTAATAAAAATTGTAGTGAGTTTTATTCAAATTTTGGGAAGCTAATATATTATAGATTCTCTTCTGATAGGCTTAATATGAAAAATTTATTGTTAATAAATACTCTTAAACATATCTAAGATTTATTTTCAGTAAAAAATAATAATAATAATAATAATTAGTTATTTATATGTTTTTAAAATTAAAAATTATTATTTTTTATTCTAAGCATATGTAGATATTTAATGAATCTGTAGACATATACTACAAGTATTAGCGATATATGCAAGTGCAGACATATTTTTAAGAATTTTATTAATACGCATGAACATAAACAATATCATAAAAATATATATACACTGCATAATGAGATTTGTTTAACTAAAGATAATAAACTTTGGCACAGTTACGGGTAATCAATTTTGCATTTTTAATTCTTAATATGTATAACCATATTGTAACGGAATAAAGTATGGATGAATGAGAGATGCATATTCATCACCACACTGCCACCTATGTAATAATAAGAAAAAAGCTATTGTTTTACGTAAAATCCAGGTCCTACACTAGGTTCTCAATGATTAGGATGATGGCAATCAAATCACATAGTTCCATTTTGAAAGACCACATTGAAGAACCCTAAAAAACATGAGCTACATTTCTTGATCATCAATTCATAACAATCTATAAAGATCAGAGTAAGAATTAGTTTCATTTATAACCAGGATAGACCAACTAGGTTCCTAGAGTACCATTTCTATTATGGAAGACTACATATGTTGTAATACCCTCAAGTCATATTATCTTAAGTTCCTTCCCCATTACATTCTGACATATTCCCATTCTAGAGCATAGAGCACAATCATGACAAGGAATATAAATCACACTTCACTTACATCAAACAAAAAAATGAGAGGTTACGTCAACAATATAAAGAAATGCCTCGAAATAATCTATGTGCAAGATGCAAGAGATCTGTTGCACAACACAATGTTTTAGTGTTCAAAACATGATATTTTTATTTCTATTTAGAAATCTCTTACTATGGAAGTGATATATTTTCTTCTTCTTCTTACTAGTTCCATTATAATTTATGTAAGGCATTTTCAGATTTATAACCAAATGGAAAAAAAATTATCATTCTAAATAAATAGTAACGAAATCAAGTCATACATCACATGACTTAATTTAATAAGCTTGTATTTACAAGTGTAAATACAATGAGCATGCTAATAGCTCTAAGCAAGCTTTTTTTTCCTGATAAATGCTGCAAGAGAAAGCATTTAAAATCTCTATTTAGAATTATCCTTATCCCCAAACTAGTTTCGAACCGATAGTTCTCGTCAGTGAGGCACTAGGACATTCAGACACTAGATCCAAAATACAAACTCAAGCCTAGCATTTATCAAATATTTAACTCTTAAATAGAAAATCTGAAATTTTCAGACATCTATGTCTTCAAATCCGGCTATCTAACTCAAATAGCTATAAGGAGGGGGGGGAGCCTATTTAGAGCTATTAGAAGGCTCATTATATTTGCATTCTAAATAAAAAGAGTTTAATAATTTATATAAATGTAAAGATTCAACAAATTGTTTCATTAATGATAAAACCTTAGTACTATTTGATAATTTTATATTTATATTATTCCATTCTCATTCTTGTTAATAGACAATATAATAAACACAAAAAAAATCAAATAAACTACGAACTTCCCAATTCAAAATTCTGTATATATGTTTTAAAATGATAAAGAATGGATAGACATTTTTCAAAATTATGGGTAAAAGATCTCAAAAATGTATTTTCTTTAGAGCAGATCATGTTACCTGTCAGAAAAACTTTACTAACAACTGAGCAAAATGTTATTTTATTTTTTGAGATTACTCCTAATCCAAATAAGCTGTAATTTTATATGGGCTTACATATTAAAAAATGTATACATAATTTTGTATCTGTACGAAAGTCAAAACTAGTTGCAAAATGGCTTCAGCTAAGATTATAGCATTTTACATTTGTGATATACTCGTACAGTATTAAAAATTTACTAAGTTCCATAAACAAATAAAATGCAAATTGCAACATGAAAAATGATATAAAGGGTTAATATTAACTAGCATTTAGTCTTCTCTGAATTTCATTGGCATAAATGTGTGTAACGGTACTTTAAATAACTTAAGTGTATGCAAGATCTTTTTCCATTCTCAAAGTGTACACAGGTATGCTATGTGTTAATGTATTACTGTTTTATATATACAACCTGCTTATTTATATGTGGATCATAAATGGGACTAATCATAATAATAACAAAAACTAAATGGCATAAAAGTAACATAATTTTCTGATGGGAAGTAGAACTTCAAAAAAATAGAAAAGTTGATTGAAGAGCAGTTATAAAAACCACGCTCAAATAAAATTAAAAATCAGCGATATTTACAGAACTCAAGAATATTCACAATTTAAGTTAAATAATAGGAATCTAAACTGGAAATGACCTTAAACAGCCATAGCATTATTAAAAAAATAGGAGCTCAAACAAAAATCTTTATGGAAATGGATCAACTTCCTATTAGCACATAAAAATACAAAATGAGAATAAAATATATTATGTGCTCATCTTGACCAGATGACTAGAAGATGAATATGTTCATAATATAAGACTATAAATATTTTACATAAAGATATTTAAACCTAAATTGTAAAACAAAAATTCCCAAAAATATAAAGCCATTGAATATTCGCAGAGTCTAGAGAGAAGGAGAATGAGAAAGAGTTGAATGAAATATATCAAGAAGATAATAATGATAAAATAGGTAAGTTAAAAAAATTACTAGAACAAAATACATTTTAGAATCACAATGAACACAAAATCCCCAATTTTTAAGAAAAGGAAAAAATAAAGCACTACAATAATAGAGAAAAGTACTAAAAAGATAAAACAGAAAGAAAAAAATTTATATAAATGCCAACAAATATGGGCACAGAGTTAAAATGTTGCCATATAATTAAGTTATCGATAAAACTAATAGATATAACTAAAGGGATAATGCTATATTTGCCTTTAAGATATCAGAATGTTAAGAATACAAAAGAATAATCTATACAGATAATATAGACAAGGACAGAATATTTGAATAAAATAATTCTATGAATAATTCTAATGGTATGACATTAGAATAGAGTCATGTATTACATGTAATAAGTAATCAGAAAGTAATAAGTAATGAATTTGTACATATTATTTAGCTATTATAAGAGTAAATGAAAAAGAATGTTGAAAGCAAGTAAAATCTGAGATCCTATTAAACATAGCTTCAGATGTAAGAATAACGGGCTTATAAAACAACTATTGTGACATTATTATTAGCCGAGAATTAAAGTTCTGGTACAACAAATAAGACTGCAGAAAGGAATTTGCTATTAACAAAATAGAGATTCTTTGATTTCTCCACAAAAACCTTAAAGAAATGGAGCAAGGGTATTTACTAATGTCCACTCCATACACTCTTTCCAACGCAGCTACCATTACTATGTGATTATTTACATAATAAATGAAAACGAATTCTTTACTCACATCAGCCAATGGAAAGAATTTGCTGGCTTTTATTCTGAATTTAAGATTTAAAAAATAACATGGCTATCCTTCTCAAATGTCTGCTATTTTCAATTAAAACTTCACTTCAATCTTCATAAAGGTGGGATAAATGGTCGCATGTATTTCAGGGCTGATTCTCTTTCATATTAATCATATTAGACAAAACTAAATTATGGTTCTAATTCTCAGGAGGTATAAAATCATCAACTAAGGCGGTGAATGGATAACCATGTGTAGGAAGTGCTAAGAATAGCCTGACTGCACACTTAGATTGCAGTTTGATAACCTTTCATTTAGTTATCTATTATTGTAGAGTTGTAATTATATTTTATTGAAAGCACAGGAAGTATATGTAAATACTTAAACAGGCTTTAACCTGTAACAAATGCGCATTGTAAATCACTTTAAAGAAAAGGAAGACTGTATGAATTTAAAAAAAACCTGTTTACTATTAAGTGGGCATCGATAGATTATGTGAAGTTATGATTAATTCCAAAATGAACATTTTTTACTATAAAAGCATGAATATTGGAAACACAAATGGAATGGAATGTATTATAAATTGATGATATATCAAATAAAGTAGTCTTGCGTTGTTAGCCGAGAGGTATCGCAGCCGCCATGCAAGCAAGTAGTTGGTTGCAGACGGTTGTGGGTTCGCGTCCTGGCCGATGCTATGACACATGGAAAAAAAAAAAAAAAGTAGCAAAACATTATTTAACTTAATGGAAAATATCAAATGTGCATAACTGGGGTTATGCCATCAAGTTCTCATGCTAATGAAGAAATATGGGATTTTTATTTAGAAGTATGGTACTTTAAGTAGACTAAACATTTTAAAATTGCCATAGCAGATTTTAATGCTAGAATTGGAAAGCTATTTGAAGTGCGCTGTGTAAAATAGACTTGTGGAATTTACGGGGGGGGGGGGGTTGTATAGAGTACTACAAATTATTTTTTTTTAAAAAAAACCCAAAGCAGAAATAAAATAAAAACATTCAAATGAAGAAGATTCACAGAATTGGATTATATTTAGACTAATATATACATTACAACATTGTAATGTACTTAATAGATTCAACACAGGAAGAGATCATCGATTAATGAGATACTAGAGATAAATTAATGCAAAAGAGTCAAAAGCTATTGAGAATAATAATTGTAATCGATATTCCTATCCTTCAGAGACACTCCAGTGGATTTAAATCAGAATTTGCAAATCACTTTATATTATTATTAATATATTTCAAAGATAATTCAGACTTGAATGAGATCAATAAAAAAAATAACTAAAACTCTACTAAGAAATGCGACATGGATAACAGATATAAAAAAAATGGCAATACACCAAATAGACATGTACAAAAAAAAAAAAAAAGAATATGAAAATATTTATTGAATATCTAAAATTTTATAAAATGATAAATAATAAAAATATAAGAAAATATAAATAAGAAAAATGTAACACAAGATTTACATACTGGATGCAAAACAATCAATTACAGGTGTATAAGTGGATAAATTAATGGAATTATTAATAACATCTTAAACGACATAAGTGTAAAAAGAGAAATTATTGGAAGAACTCGATACCAAATGCCTAAATAGTAAACAAGTATCAAATGACTGAAAGAATGCAGTAATGATATTGATATTTAAGCAAAATAAAAAAGGAGGTATTAAAAATTAAAGACCAATCAATCTTTTATCACTTCTATATAAGATTTTTACTAAAATCATGAAGAGAAATTATAGAAAGTGTATACGAGTATGAATTGGCAAACATTTGACTCTATAAACATTTACATCGGAGGTATTCAATCATAGAAAAAGCAGAGTTGTCTTGGGATCACACGTTAAATACATGAAAATTAATGAAATCAGGTGAGCCCAAAAAGTCATGATATCAATCACAGATAAGCAAAAAAATCGCATAATAATCCTAATTATAAAGTAGTCCGTTTCAAAATCTTTTAAAATCGCCTAGAAAGTTCCAAGTCTTTGTAAAAGTAAAAGACAAAAGGATAACATAAAACTAATGAAATATTTGACATCATGTTTGAGATTATACTTAAATTTATTTGAGTCACAATGCTACACATAATCATAAAAAAATTTCATAATGTTTTAAATATATTAATCATTTCGTATTGGGTCACATTCATAACCGTGGCCACAGGTAGGACATCTCTGATTTACGTAATTAATGGTTTGGAACATCAAAAAAAGGGTTTATCAAATCATGAAAAAATATTTATCAAAAAGCAGCAATGATGGTTATACTAAAAAAATTAATAATAATATGGGTGTGCGACAGGAACATTACATACCTCCTAAACTTTCCACAACAGCTTTATGGGAAATATCTGTGATTTAATTAAAACAGGAAGCAAAAAAAATAAAAAAGAAATTAAAATTATTTACATCATCCAGATTTTATATATGGTGTAATTGTTTTTGCAAATCATATTACAGAATTTCACAAAATGTTTATCAAATAAAAGCAAAAAAAACTCTATAAATATTAAAAAAACTAACGTAGTGTTTAATGATTTTCATATAAAAAGAAAGATTTGATAATAAGATTATTAATATAAATGGTAATATAATGGATCAAATTAATTATAAAATTAAACTTTGATGGAATACTTTTGGTAGAAATAACTTACTACTAAAAGAGAATATAAACCATCAAACATCACATAATCATCATTCTTTATGCTTACACAAGCTGTTTTTCACATAGGCAAAACTCTCCATATAATAACACCACTCAGTGCAAGCCAGAGTAATCAATAGATGCAGGAAGGTTTGTGCATAAAATCCCTATCTAGTGCCTACTCATTCAATATCGCCAGACTACTTTCTAGCTTGTGGCTTATAGGGATTTTATGCACAAACCTTCTTGCATTCATTGATTACTCTGCCTTGCACTGAATGGTGCTACTGTATGGAAAATTTTGCCTCTGTGATAAAAAGAATATACTTATATGTTTGGAAAGGTTTTTGACAGATGCTTTACCAATTCTTTATATTTGGATTTTGTCAGAAAAAAAAAAGCAACATCAGACTACACTATAATGTAGAGAGATGTATAATAGCAGGGATCAGAAATAAAATACATGGGTCAGAAAATAATTAGATATACTTGACTTAAGTTAAAAAAATAAGATTGAAATGAAGCAGTAGTGGACATGGTGCTTAAATGTTTAAATGTTGCTGCATCTTAAGAAATTGTAAGATTTAGAATCTGTGAATGAGATAAATGGATAAAAAAATTTTCTGGAGTGATATGGAGAATTATGGATGAAGAACTGGCTACGATCTTTATCCTGTACTATAACGTTTCTCAAAATGTGGTGATATGCATCTCCCGTGAGTGTTTGAAAGAACTTTATTGGATACTTTGCAATTTTCAGTTATGCATTATTTACAAGTGAATCATTATTTTTTTACAAAATAACTATTTTAAACATATATACTTCTCAATAAATTATATATATATGTATGAGTTTCTCCATTCAAATTGTAATAAGAGTAGTTTCCAAAGTGACCAGTGATCACTCATACATCTTCATTCAGCTTTGTATATGAATGTAATAGCTAAACATGTGCAACAGCTTAATGCTGTTTAGCTATTACAGTTTATAAAACATTGCGCTATATAAAATAATTGATTTATTTGTATATGAATGTAAAATCTAAGCTTGCAACAATGTCAAGAACATAAGACAGCAATTGATAAAAAAAAACAATTATATGAATGATAGATGTAACTAAGACATTTAAGCAGATATTAATGTGCTTCATTAATCGATCACATTACAAATTTCTTATCAGTTAAAATAATAATTAATAGGAGTTTGAACTATATTTAAAGTGATATAAAAGTTTTAATAAAGTATGGAAATTATAATGCCTATAATAAACTTAATTTTTTTAGTTTTCAAATTGTTAAATATTGATCATTGATCAAAGATTGGATTTATAAAATGCACAAGAGACCGATGCAGTAGGTAAATATTGTTGGATCAAGAAAATATTAAGATTGTATCTGAATCAAATTAAATATAAGGTTATGTTGTCTGCTATCTCATATCTGGAACTAGGATAAAATGAAAAAATACTTTATAAGTACAATATGGATTACTTAAAATATGAACTTTCATGGATGAGATATAAAGAGGAACCTATTTTTTTTATGTTATTTGTGATGAAACTTTAACGGCATTATGAAATTACCATTTTGAATTAAAATTCTCTATCACTATAAAAGAATAATAATTGTCTTCCCCTTACAGAGAAATAAAGTCTGATATAGACAAAATTTGAAAAGCAAATGACTGATCAAAAAAAAAAAAATATGAAAAATTGAGATTATAGAGAAATAGACTAACTATAAAAATTATTTTAAAAAAAATGATTGTAACATTTCCATGTGATAATAACCTTGATTCATTTCTCATTTTGCCTTCTGATAAGATATACGTAGAAAAGGAAATAGAGTGAAAATAAGTATTAACTAGAAAAAATAGTTCTTTTTTTTTTCATTGTGAGGTCACTCATGAAGTTGAAAATGACACATCCTTTGGAAAAATGATAAGTCCAACTATTGCAACCATTGTGCAAAACATTAAAATGGAACCTTGTTGAAGTATGAGTCAGACAAATGGAAAATCAAACAATTGTATGGGAGTAGAAAAAAATCATACAGATATAGCTCTAAATTTATTTAGACCATTAATTGCACTAAAAGAAAAAAAAGATTAAGCTCCATAGCAACCTGATTTCATATGAGTAGAATGAATTAATGACACATAAAGACCATATAAAGTTAAGATTCACAACATGAGAAAGAAGTACAAGAGAAAGCTCATAATTCAAAAATTTGATGAATGGATGAGATTGGAAGGAAACACAATTTAGAAGGATTCACGATAAGATAAAATAGAAAGCATTTGTCATATTTATTTTTAATGACAAACAAAAAGCACAAAATAAAAACAATATCAGATATATTAGTCAAATGATTGTTTTTCCAGTTGATTAATATATAGATATGGGAGACGTTTATAGGAATATTCTTGATGACGAATTTCCATTTTTTTATTATATTATTTGATGGTAAATAATTACTTTCTATTGACAGACAAAACAATTAGTGAAAGTGGAGAATAACAACTACTGTCATATGTTAATGGCATTAATCATCTGTATCTATTGGTTATTACTGAAATGGAATATGGTATTAATAAGAAAGCTTATAAAAAAGAGATACTGATAAGCCAAAATTATCAATTTGATAATATTATATTTTATTTTGGTAAGTCAAAATTATCCACTTAGTATATTTTATCAAATTTATGAACGCACAGTAAACAGTTTGGCTTAGATTAATTTTAAATACCACTTATTACAAATACTAGTTATTCTTCTATCATTTTACCATGTCAAAATTTTACTGAATCGTTCTACCTTTCAAATGATGTTGCCCATATTCCTCAGCTTCAAATAGTTGTTCATGTGGTAATTGACCAGTCAACAAATAAATTTAATACTCTTTTTGTAAAACTTTTTTTTTAGAGGAGAGGATAGCTGATCGGTTAAAAAAAAAAGTTAAATTGGATAATATTCCTCAATTCTCTCCACTAGTTTGAATTAATTTGATTACTATTTTTACTGAATATTTACATAATGAATTTTGTTGATAAATTATCTGCAGAGTTAATGGTGGTAAATTAAGAAAATAATAAGTAAGTTATGGAAATAGTTGTATTTTTATATTGGACTATTTCCATCATCTAATATGAGTATTGAATGTCTTTAGAAAAATTTAACTGTATTTAAATATTCCAAATACATTCAACTGTTATATACACATTTCGAGAGGTATTATTCTCCCCTCTTCTTCAGCTGTTGCTGGCCTGACAAGTGACAGTTCTAGCATGGGATTCGAACCTGGACCCTTAGATTCTTGAGTATTGAATTTTAAGGTAATACTCTAACCAACTGAGCCATCCTGCCAAAGGCAACAGTCTGTAACAATTTCATAAAATTATCTATATAATAAGGTATTTATTTATATAGCGCTATGTTAATAAATTCTAATTGTAAATTAGCGATCAGGCTAATGCACTTTACAGATTTTAAACTATATGTAAATGAATACTTGTGTTTGAGAATGAGAGTATTCATTTACGTATAGTTTAAAATGTGTAAAGCACGTGTGTATTAGCCTGATCGTTAATATGCTTATCTATAAAATTCCTCCTTATTTCTCTACTAAAAATTCAATACTCAAGAATCTAAGGGTCCAGGTTCAAATCCCATGCTAGTACTGTCACTAGTCATGCCAGAAACACCTGAAGAGGGGAGAATTAAATACATTAGTATTTTAAATTAATAGAAAACATAAATACTATTACTATTTTCTTTGTAAACTTTTTCTTTAAAGTAATTAATAAAACGTTTCTCATCAGCTAATTTTAAGTCATTACCTTCTTTAATAAGATACCTCAGTAATTATTTAAATAAAATCATTAGTAAAAAATGAAATTATGTAATCATGTGAAAATGCATAGGGAAGTTCAAGTAAAAATGCACTGGAAAATTGTCTAAAATCATTGTTGTAGAATCCCAAATATTATGATGAGAAAGAGTCGATAAATTTAAGTGTTATTTGGTCATTCAAAAAAGTAATGAACTATTAGACTTTCTTTTTATAATTAATTGTATGTGATTTATAGTAAACAGGTTCTAATTATATCGATTTTTATAATAATAAAAAATTTACATTCTAGGTAAAGGACTTTAGTCTTAAATTTTCTATGTTTCTAACCTGAAAATTCATTCCATAAGAAAAATAATACTAATTTCCATCACTAAGAATTGCCTAAAGATTAGGATTTATCCAAGTTCACGCCAGTTCTATATATATATAAATAATTATATGTGTGTGTGTTTATTATTAAATGATTTATTTCCTGTATTTTCCCAATGTCAGGTGTAAAAAAGATAAAGCCAACCATAGGCTTATTTTCTCTACTAATAATGAAAACTACACTGTATTACTATCATTTTATTTTTTTTTTTTATGGAACTCTGATATTTATCTAACCAAAACCACATTAACCTGACTTTGCAACTAGTGGGAATAGTAAACATCCATTTCCTAATCACTACTAAATGATAATTTCGGTTGGTTATAAGCTCCCTATATGGGAAATATATATATATATCTTGAACCTGATTGGGGCTTGAAAAATGTCAAGGTTTATATGGACTGGATTTGATCCCTATGCCTTATACATGGGAAGTAGCTGTAAGACTTACATTTAGGTGTGCAGAAGATCTTTGTACAAACAGATTACATGTATAGTGAATTTATTATTATTAATAGACATTACATACATTTATATAATATTATCATTATACAATGACAAATTAAACAACCACATTTTTCTTTTAAAAGATATATGTTCTCCAACATTATAAATAGATGTATAAACTTTTTATTTCTTTCCAAAAACTTTATTTCCATATATTAATTAATGAACGTATAAATAAATGCACATATAATGGATTTGATGTGATACTGTTCATATAGAAAGAGATTTTGTATTTAGAGTATTATGTAAAGCATGTATTTTTTAAAACAGGCAAAACTCTCTATATGTATTGCCACTCACTCAGTGCACTGTGTGGCAATACGTATAGAGAGTTTTGCCTGTTTTAATAACAAACTCGTTAAGAGTAAGCATAAGAAATGATGATCATGTGATGTTTATTGGCTATATATTTTTATTGTAGATCCTTGAAAATGATTGTAATGATGAAAAAAAAAAAACAGTTGAAACATTGGAAGGTGGATAATATATGAATTTATATATATGTTCATTAGTTAATATATGGAAATAAAGTTTTTGAAAAGAAATGTTTATACATTTATTTATAATTTATATATATATAATGCTCTCAGATCCAAAGCTCCTCACTGACGAAGGCCACAAGCCAGAAATTAGTCTGGGGATATTGGATGAGTAGGCATTAGATAGGGATTTTATATAAAGTATATAAATTGTCTGTTTACATATAATAAAAATAAAAACACCAGCACATATGTTATCAGCAAAATCAATATTAGTAAAATTATAAAGACAACTGCTAAATGACTTTAGTTCTCTGATGGACATTACTATTATACGAGTAAAAATCTTGGACAACACTACACTAAACCAATGTTTGCAGAAAGTGAATGAGAATCTAAAAGTGAGTTTTTAGGATTTATTGAAATCACTGAAACTGAAAATAATTTTTCTGGAAAATTTTGTAAGGATAAAAAAAAAAATTAAAAGTGATAGACATCCCAATCTATTAAAAGTTAAACTTATGATGATTCTGGCAAAGATACTGCTTGTAGCAGACAAGATGATATTGAAAATGGGTCATAAAAAAGGTAAAGGCTTGAAAAACATGATCAGGGTCAGCCTACAATTGTTGTGTCTCCACTTCAGAAAGGTCACAGAGGATTTGTTATTGAATACCTGTATTTGAATCGAGTGATGTTGTGTCTTCACTTCAGAAAGTCACAGAGGATTTGTTATTGAATACCTGTATTTGAATCAAGTGACGTTGTGTCTTCACTTCAGAAAGGTCACAGAGGATTTGTTATTGAATACCTGTATTTGAATCAAGTGACGTTGTGTCTTCACTTCAGAAAGGTCACAGAGGATTTGTTATTGAATACCTGTATTTGAATCAAGTGACGTTGTGTCTTCACTTCAGAAAGGTCACAGAGGATTTGTTATTGAATACCTGTATTTGAATCGAGTGACGTTGTGTCTTCACTTCAGAAAGGTCACAGAGGATTTGTTATTGAATACCTGTATTTGAATCGAGTGACATTGTAAGTCAAAATCTGAAGTAATAAAAGCTATGTTGTTTGGATGCCAAAATGTGGGAAAATATTAACAGCAAGTGATCTAAAACTTTGGTTGAAAGAAGGGCCTAAAAACTGATAATCGATAGTGAAACACAATTTTGTAGAAAAGCAATATTAGAGGAAGTCTTAAAGTATAAACATGTGATTGACAGCTTAGAGCCAGAAAAGATGAGAAGAGCATGGACAAAGTCTAATCCATTTGAAACCAGAAGAGAAGCATTTTTTCTAAACCGGGCAGCCATGAAAATGGCAAATATAGATGCAGTTTTTGATTGTGATGTTTATTTCTCCAAAAACTGAAAGTGGTTAAAAAATAACTATGCTATATAAATAAATATGGATTTATATTTGTTCTACCAATATTATATGAAAAATCTGAAGATCTTATATCTCTTAAAGGGTGCTTGTACTATTCATGATTTAATGTTTTTTACACCCAATATTTCTTATTTTCAAATGTAAATTTACACCTAACAAACTGAATATATTATTTAGTACATAGATAAAAACATGAGCATATGTATCAAATTATTTATGGGCTTGTCATTGTTAACAAAAATTCCATATTTTACAATTTTATAGTTTATTATTTCAAGATCATTTTGTTATAAGTCACATATTGAGTTTAGTAAGTTTATTTAATACCATTTCATATAATACAGTTATCATAAAATTAAAATAAATATAATCTATTACATTATTTCTATGTAAATAAAATGGAAAAAAGTTATACCATAACAAATATCATTTTATTTAATACAAAATAAATTATTACGGCTAAATTTTCTCTTCTTAATATAACATTTACAATAATAAGCATGGTATACTAAGGGGAACAACAAAAACTTTTTTATGATAAATAATATTTGCTGTATAATCTGTTTTGAATTATATATTAAACATAAATTTTAAACACATCCAAGTATACATAAACACAGTATTTTAAGGTAATCTTGAAGTTTTGGCAAAAGGCAGACAGATCACATTTACTTTACATCTTTTCACTTAGGTCAATTCACGTAGTTTCCTAAATGCTACATATTTTGTATATGTAAAAATTTGGCCTACGTATATACATGCTTTTTCATTTAGATATTTGCAGTTAATATACAGATTGTATATTAGTATTTTCAAATTCTAATATTGGACTATTTTATCAGCTTTTATGTATTAATATACCAAGATATTCATAGTTTCAAGATAAGACCATAATATTATCAGTGATAATAAATAAAAGGAATGTCATAAATACATATAATTCCATTAGTCACAATCTGTAGCAGATCCATCTAATAAATATAGTGATTTAATATTCGTATGGCTTTTTGTTAAAGATCTTTACTTTGGTCATAAAACAATTTGAAAGCTTTTAATTTTTTACTATTTTTTCAAGTACAATTTTATTCAAGATTGCTTATTTTCATCTTTCTTAGATACATAATGGTATACCTAAAAAAGATATAGGAATAGGTTAATACTTAACATTGTTTATAATCAAATAGCTAATTTATTCAGCGGAATAACTTCTAGCATTTTAAAAATTTTCTAATTATTGCAACAATACGTTTTACATGATCATTATTACTGTATAGAAAGTTTTACCTGTTTGAATACATTTTACATTGAATGTTTGGGAATTATATACACATCATCTGTCATATTTGACCCTAAGTGTGAAATGAATTGTGCTATTTCTATTTCTTAATTAGCAAGTTTATGTATAAAACAAAGAGCAGGTATGCTAGTGCAGTGGTCTTCAACCTTTTCACACCTGCGGACCGGCAAAAGTCTACGAATAAATTTTCTTAAAAGATTTAAACTGCTTAGCCCTAGATGAGCATAATTGTTATAACTGACCAAAACCACACATTAGTTATTGTGTATTGTAATGGTGTTGCTTACCTTCATATGCTGAACACTTTCTCGAGTTGCACAGTCTTACTGCTACAAAAACAGTACAATAATAGTCATTCTCATTAATGTGCCTGCGTTGCTACGTTTATTATTTCACCTGAATGTTGGGAAATATCACAGCTAGTGTAATTACATGACAATGATTATGTTAAATGTAATATCTGTATTTAATGTTAAATATACAAGATGAAGTTATATATATATGGAGTTTGTATAACAAAAAACTTTTTTTTTTAAATTTTGAATTTTTTTAGAAATATAATAAAAAATTTAATTCTACCCCCCCCCCCCCATAAACATCTGTGATAACTAGAAAAACAAATTAATTTATATATGATTGACTAGATTTTGTTTTCGTTGTTTCTTTTTTTTTTTAATTGGGTAAAAATGATATTAAAATAACACTAGACTGCATTAGTTGTTCACTCTTGAAGTCACCTGAGGACCACCCGTAAAGCCACTGGGAAATTTGAGCTGAAAAGTTGTTTTGGCAAAGTGTCATATAGCTTCATTTGACAAAATTTCGGAACATACTATACACAAAGGCCATGGTAATAGTTCAGTCAGGAGAAACTATGAAACCAAGTTTTAAATACTCCTTACTGTAATTTCTAATAAAATGACTTTTGTTTTTTCCTGCACATTCTGAAGTATCGACATATCTCTTTTTCCTCGTTTCTTCAAGAGTTGAAACACTAGTACTTGGCATACTTTCAGTATCAGCATCACTTTTTACTGGAATATTATCCTTGTCTCTTCTTAAGAAGGCCAAAAGCTTTTGCTGTTTGACTTTTTTTATCTCTATTTTGTGAAGTCTACAATTTCAAAAAGAAATGTCACACACAAAATAAAAAGATGATACAAATGCAATAAAAAATTTTGCTATACGTGACGAATAAATGAGCTGACGCAATACAGAAATGCCTACTAAGTATAGAAATTGACGTGTAAGGAGTGGTGCAATTATCATGAGATTGACGCTTTGTCTTTTAAAGATTACATTTTCAGATAAATTCCTTCCATTATTATTTAGTAATTATAGTATTATCTAATAATTTAAATAAAATTTTGATTTATAATTAATTTTATTTAAACAGTTGCGATGAAAAAATAAATAAAAATTGTTTATATTAATTAAAAATTTAAAATCTTATTTTGTTATTACAAACTTTCCTGCCAGTTTAGCACGAACCAAGAAAACTTCTGTGGCCTGGCACTGGTCCGTGGACCAAGGGTTGAAGACCACTGTGCTAGTGGAAAGCCTTAAAAATTATTTTATGTTCTTAAAACAATTTTTATATAGAATTTTTTACTTATAACGTTTTAGATGTGTTCTTTATATACTTATTGTAGCAATATTTCCTTCAATGTTTTAATTAAACACGACTAATTTACAAAATCAAATACAAACCTGAAATTTATTTATTGCAAGATTTCCCGTTCTCTTTAACTTTCTTTTTATATACGATAACCTAACAAAATATATTACTCAATGGATTACTTTTCTATATTTCACTGTTACTGCTGCAATCTCAGATTACATTTTCATTAATTATTCTTGCAAAAATTTTATCTGTAACTTCTATAGTAATATACACTACACTATTTAATTTTATATATTGCTAGACAGAATCTTTAATACAATTATAATTGCTTACCTCAGACAGATAATCAGTTCCCTACACATTATACTGTAAGTCTTCGTGGGTTGCATGCAGACATACGGCAATTATTTATATATGATGAAAGGTAAGAAGTCATCTATTAAGATATTGTTTGGCTTTTTTTTCCAATGTCATTCTTGACAATATATTTATCCCATGCTTCTGGATATATACCCTCATAAATTAATAAATTGTTTTTAACTGTCACAAATTTTAATAATGTATAGTAATACATTTTATCTCTCTCATTTATTATTGATGTTATCTTTGTTTCTAACTATTTCTTCATAATTATATGATAGTTATAAGTTTTTCAAGTATGGCAGCCATTTCCTAATCCTTATCGTGGAACTATTTTGCTACTTTATCTCTGTAATTCACTTCTATAGATTTCATATAAGTTTAGATTGTGCTCTACACTATGTCAAAGTATCTAGTATTTTCGCATTTCTAGAAAATATTTTTGTTTTACTTGATCATGTGTCACACTCATTTGTATTTGATCCAATTTACATCATGCAATATAAGAAGTGATGTTATAATATTTGCGTAATTTTCTGGTTAGTCTTTAACATCTGATCACAGGTTAAGATAAAATCATAAAGACAATGCAAATTTTTGGCAACTATACAGGATGTTGCATATATAGATGGTCAAAAAATGCTCTTATGCTGTAATCATTGAAGATAATTTGGTGTTTATATTAAAAAAGATATAGCAAGTCAAAAATCTTACGAGGTAAAATAAGATTTGGTGAAATGTATTCCTGAGAAGCGATAAAACTTCTAATTATAAATATATCCATTACAATGTTTACTGACTTCTGTATAAATATTCAGTGTTTTATGAATTGCTAGGTTGTCTTTTATGTTGGCTAATGAATATATGCAAATGTAAAAGATAGCGTAATCTAATTTTCTTGAATTTTGTTATTACTTATGATTGCCCTTCACTGTGTTTCTCTATAGAATATTACCGATTTACTTTTGTTTTTATAAAAATATATGCTGTACAAATTCAAGAGATGCAAATATCAAATTTCTTTTTCCCTTTACAATTCATCTCTTTGATAGCAAATATTGCTATTTTTGCTGTCACATTATTAATTTCATGATTATTCCCAGTCACTTTGTTGACATAATGTCTTTATCTGGAGCTTACACTTAGTGACTGAATTTTAAGCTTTTGAAATGCATCCATTACTTTCCATTGTGCCACTTTATATTTAATATGCTACAAAGCTATACTTTATGTATGTTTGTTTTTATTACCTAATATTTATCATGCCTTAAGCTTTAGATTTCTCAACTAAGATTCCGACTTATTTCATTCTGAGCATTGTTTTTTGTTAATGCTTGGCATTTTCTGTTACCGTGTTTTTATCTTCATTTTCAATATAAAGTTTGTTCAGCTCATATGATCTAAATTTTTGATTGTTTGTAAATTATTTTAGTAATTACAAGTAATAATCTCCTTTACTAAAATAATTCTTTGGATATTTCTCATTTTTCTTTCACCACCTATGCCCCTCAATAAAATATTACAGAAGGAATTCAAACTCGGATTCAGAACCTCTCCAAACACAAATAGGCTCATCAACAATGCCAAAGACAAAAGAAATATAGAAGAAACCCCCCATGTCATTTATAAAATTGTGTGCCCGCAGACAGGATGTGATTCGGTATATTATGGGGAAACTCGGGCCACAGTGATCAATAGACTGGCTCAGCATAGATATATATATACAAAAGCTACAACTAAAGCAGAGGGCAGCTCAGTATTTGCTGATCATCAGCAGGAGCAAAGCCATAGATTTGAGCCACCTAAAGCCGACATCGTATGCACAGAGAGGAACGATGTCAAGAGGAAGATCAAAGAGGCATGTTACATCACCAGCGATGCCATGTCAATCAACAGAAAAGACACGTGCTTCGCAGTCTCGAAAAGGTGGATGTTGTAATTTGCATGCATTTGCATAGAATCAACAGCCTGTAAAAAGGACTATGATTATGGAGCTGTAAGGGCTCCGAAAGCGCTAAGTCCACAAAATAGAAGCTTACTAATAATAAACTTATAGTTTCACCTCAGTTATTAATTTTAGCTTATCAGTAATATAAACTTTAGTAATTAATAGTAATGTGTAAGCTAGAATCATTTGATATTTATTGTTACATTAAATTATTCGTTCAATTTTCTTATACTTAAATTTACAGATTTAGATTCTTTAAGATTGTTATAGGCATTTTATTTGCTACAATTTTATGTGGCAGGTATGCATATTTTTCCCCTTTTTCTGTTTCAGTGTACTTTTCAAAAATTCAATAAAATCCAGATATGGCACATTCAAACTAAATTCTCTCTTCGTCTATTTCAGCTAATCAATTTACTGGTTACCGAAAATTTCTTATTAAAATGATTGTGGTAGGGTTTTTTTTTATATATATATTCTTTCTTCGAATGTTTTTATTATATTTTTTATCATTTCTCTTTGAGTTTACATATAACATCAAAAAACATAAAAATAAGTGCTTAGAAAGGAGAGGTATTTAACCATACCTAGAAGATACTGCAATTTAAACATAATAGAAGATCAAATCTTGATAGTACATATGGCCATCTTGTCCATCAAATCTATTGTTCAGCAAATAATATTTTATTCTTACATACTTCCCTTAATTTTTTTTTTTTTTAAATTTGACAATAAGGGTTTACTCAATTCAATTTATTGTGGGAATTATGGACCAAAATTATTGGAAATAATGTTAGTGACTCGGTGATTCAAATCATCTGTTAAAATTGAATTTTGAACACATGAACTAATAATAGTCACAAAAAATTAGCTGAGACCGAAAAATCACTATAAAGAAATTTGAATGCATCCATACATATAACAATATTATATTGAAGACTAAATTATAAGTAGAAATCAGAATGTGAAATAAGATAATCTTACAAAAGTAATTATAAACATAGATTGGATAGATTATAGATTAGTATGCATAAAATTAAAATAAAAGCAGAGTCTATTCTAAATATAACAATAGAAAATTTGATCGTTATTCTTTGCAAATAATTGCTATTAATGCGAAGTTTCAATAGGTGTTAACACAAAAACTGCCATGTTACTGGGCAAGAACTTCTTTTAAGTAATGTGTTGTGAATAAGATTATTTTCAATCTTGGTTCACCAAATAGAAAAACCCTCCAGACTAGTTTTTTTGACAATAATTATATTGATGACATGATTAAAAGAAAATATAGCATTCTTTATTAGGCAGAATAATATAATGAATGTGGATTTTCATAAACAATATAGGGATTTAAAAAGTTCAGGAAGACCTAAGAATTAATGATGGATTAAAAGTGCAAAGTAGATAGTTTATTGACAGTCGGCATTTTAAATCTTTTTTTGATGTGTTCAAAGTAACATAAGAATATGAAAAATGCCATAATTTTATACATTAAACGTGAAACTGATATGAAGTGTTTTAATACTTGAATAAAAAAAATCAGATGACTAGCCATGGGTTCCGATAAAATATTTGGAGAAGTTTTAATTTTTTTAGTAATATATAAAACCATAAAATTGTCATTTGATATTAAAAATGTCTTACAAAAATAAAGATTATATAAAAGACTAATAATTATTATAAAACATAATTATTGTCCATTGTAGCAAAACTGCTTTCAAACACTTACTGAAGAAGCTACTTCCAGTCATAGACTCAATGGCTACCAAATTAATTGTAGCTTTTGTCAAATAAGAAATACTACAGACACAGTCTATCCACCGGACAAATGCAAGAGAAGTGTTGTGAGCAAAATCTACATTATATGTAGTTTATAGAATTGGGCATGCTTGACAAAAGTTGTATATCCATAATTTTTATTGTATTATATATTTTCAACATGATGGTATTGGGGAAATGTTATTACTGGTTACGAAAAATCCAAGACATTTACAATAAAAATTAGTGTTTACTAGAGAAGTGCACTACCTCCTACGTTTCTGTTTTTATAATTAATCTTTGATGCTATTTATAGATGGGCCTATAAATAACAACTAAGATTTAAATTTATCACTTCAACTTTTCATTTGAATCGATTAAAAAACAAGCACATTTTCTTGGCTCCCAAATTTACAATATGGTAATATCTATGTTATTCTTACCAATTCAAAGGATAATTTATAAAATGCAACTTATAAAAAAATTTAATTTCATAATTCATGCCCAAAAACTTGTTTTATCAACCAGCAAAAGGAAAAATGTTTTCAAAAGCTTTTAACTTGGATGACTATCAGTTTTACAATACAGATCAGATCTCAATAGATTTTTAGATAAATAGACAAACTTAGATTTTGAAGTGCAGCATAGTCCCCATTTATCAATGAAAAATAAATAATTCATCATAGTGGTATAACTACATCAACTAATATTCTGTAATATTCCCCAATTTAATGGTAAGATCATGATATAAATCTTTAAATTCTTCACCTACAATTGAGAGATTGGGCATATGAATAATAATAACAATTTTATATAATAATAATAAAAATTTAATGAACTTAAGCATAGTTTTCATGAGAAAAGCAGAAATCCATCTATGGAGATTTTTAGAGCCTGCTTAAAAAAGTACAGTACTAGTAGCTTTTACTGAGAGAATATAGCTGACTATAGAATACAATGAAGAGCATTAGGCAAGATATCAAACTGCAAAAATAAGTTTGCTATAGAACAAATGAAAAGGCAATATCCCAAAATGTCAACTAAATAGACTGAAGGACTGGCAAGTGATATATATGTGGATGCATTGATGGTATTATCCATGACCTGGATTTGACATTTTTTTCAGATTCCAAATCAGGTTTAGAATCTTTTTAGGCAGCCTGTCCATAGCTAACCTAATTAACAATTTAATATTGGCTAGTAAATAGATCTTGCTATTTTAAGCATAAAAATAAACAAAAATGGAAAAACTACTCCTCAGTATCCAGTAATTGGAAAGCACGAGTAATGCTTTCTTCACTGTTCTCATGTATAGGATCGTAAGAAGTCTCTGGCCTGCAGTGAACTATTTTACTTTGTTTATTTTATTAGTTTTGTATAATCGTTGCAACATTAATTTTTTATAGTTTTTTTCATTTCATAAATTAGTATAAATAATTGCTAGATTTTATTCGATAAATTGTTTTATTGTTAATATACTGTTATGTCTTTTATTTTCTGATTTACACTTATCTCCTCCCATCCTCCTTAGTTTTTAAAAATTCTTACTTTAAATAATTGTTTCTCAATCTTTCTACAAAATTTTGTCTCTAGATAGCTAATTTATCTACTCAGTTCTTACTACTTTGTGAATTATCATTGAAATATTTGAAATTATCATTTGCTTCTTCGATTTAATGTTTACTTTATTTTCTAATTTATTTATTTTTTGATCAATTCTTCTATTATAAACTCTTCCACTAGTTCTCCATCTAATTACTACCTTTAACAAATTTGTTTTTTTATGGTACCCATTATTTGAAGCTCACATGTATTCTTAGAATTTTCTATAATGTTAGTCATCCAATATTCTCCAGAATTCACTTGGAACACATTGAATATGTTATCAGTGTTAAGTCTTACTCCTTACATCTTCATTATTTTCCCATTATTTGTTAATCTTAATCCAATTTTCACTTGGGCTTCTCAAGATTGATGCAGTTCATCGTAAGCAGCATAGAAACGATAATTAAAAAAGATTATAAATGTAAGTAACCTTATGATTGCAATCTGTCTGTAATCATTTTAGAGAAAATCAGATAAATATAAATGAATATGGGTAAAGTATTTATTTTTACTCAAGTTCCATGGACTTCTAAACATATTTTTTTCAGGTTTGACTATTGACTAACGTTATCAGCTGGAATGTAACATATATACATAAAGTAGTTTGACATATAAAAGAGCACATATAGAATAATTCATATAATATAAACAGAAAAAAAAAGACAATGATATCATGTTAGTTAACTGAAGACAGGCAAATAAATAGAAAAGAATGTTTAAAAGAAGACTGCCATACTTATATGTAAAGATATATATATAATTTCTCATCCCCAAAAAAAAGTGATTAAAATACAATTATTATAAATAAGTTCTTGTTTTTAAAAGAATGGCATTTTAATGGTAAATTTGTGTAATGCATATCAAATAAATAAAAAGCAAAATTATGTGACATTTGGTAAACGTGAACAATACAAAATACATTGCCTTGTTTTTCATAGAATCCAAATTCTACATATTGCAACATTACACAAGATATGACGAATGAAGCAAACAAAGTAATTTAACAATTTTTTTGTTTATAAGAGATCACTCTATATTAAAATTGTGCTACATTAACTGCCCAAAATATAGTTCTCTTTATTTTTAATAGATATTTATAAAGTTAGAAAAAAAAAAAAAATTAAAGGTTGAGAGAGAAAATAAGAATTAACATTTTGGAGAGAAAACCTGTATTCGTACAAAACAAATGAGATCATTTATTTAGAGATGTTACCAAATTCACCACTTCCTTTATTTTGCTGTAATATCTTATATAAATGCAATTTATCCACTACTTTGAACACTTTTTAGCAAAAACCTTTTATTGTATCCATATTCATACACAATCTTATGTTTCAACTGTCCTGCAGTCTTCTTCAGAGCTTATTTTGTTCATTATATCATAGCTCTGAAGAAGACTTTAGGACAGTTGAAACGTAAGATTATGTATGCATATATATACAATAAAAGGCTTTTGCTACATAGTTTAAAGTACAGTGGATAAATTACATTTATTTAGAGATATATAATTATAATTGAAAATATATATAATTATAAAGATGCAGTGACATGCAAAGATTAAATAAAAATAATTCATATCCAAAAATATATCGAGATTACAAAGTTAGATAGTATTATTAAAGTACAATTATGAGATAAATTAGGATCCACTTCTAGAGAATATGCTGATAGAAAAAGGATAAATGTGAAATAAAAAAATTAAGAGTAAAACTGGAGGATCCATTATTACATGGGAAAAGACACAGCAAAACTTTCTACTAACTAAACACCAAAAAATAAATAAAACCAAGATGAACAAATTGAATTAACTCATTGTAATAAAATTAATTAATTAATTAAACTAAAATTAGCTCTAGTGTAAACTCATTATTATAAACACCCTAAATGAGAATCAATAATTATATTCTACTATATAGCATATTAAAAAATGTTTAAATGCTATCATAATGCAAGAGCAACAGTGAAATTAGATAACCTATTCTAGAAATTTTGTAATACTTTTAAATCAAAGGTAATAAATTAGAACATGAGACAAATGACATTAAGACTCTTAAGCTTATGGAACAACAAAAGTGTACTGAAATAAAATAATGTTCTTTATTTAAAATTAAAGAGTGTTAATTCTTGTTAATACTTTACATCACTTCCATTATATTCACTTTCATTATATTCAGACGAACTATTAATAGAATTAAGTTAAACTATAAAATTAGAAAACATATGGGATGCGCTCTCAAGACTTATAATTTATGATATTAACGTATTTGTTTCAAGTTAAGTAAAATCATGACAATCATAGTATCTAAAATAAAAAATAATTTTTTAAAAATTTGTTGCAGAAATTAAACATCTAAAATGTCAAATACAGACTTTGGGACTATCACATGATATATATATATGGATGCATTTGTCATCATAGAAATATTCACTTTTTTTTTCCTTGCCTAAAAATGGCTAATAAAAATATTCATGGACTAATACACTTAAACCAAAAATTTTTGCATGGAGAGGTAGCAAATAGATCACATTCCCTATATATTTAATTTTAGCAATATTTAAATTTTATTATGTAAAACCAATGTATGTCAAATACAGATTTAGGAAGTAGCATATATGTGGGTGTATTTGTGATCATAAAAAAAAAAAAATCACTTTTTTTTTCTCTCTTTTTTTATTAGGTAAAGTCAATATATGTCAAATACAGATACTAGCAGGACATATATGAATGTATTTGTGGTCCTAATAATATTCACCTTTAATTTTGTTTTTCTTTTGAAGAACTAATAAAAATATTCAAAGATACATACACTTAAATCAAAAAATTTCATCTCCCTATATACCTAATTTTAGCAACTTTAAATTTTATTATGTAAAATGACTGCAGCAACTGTTTAATAATCTTTAAAGACTTCTTTTCACTTACTATTTTTTTTTTCTTTTTGTTAAATAATAAGTGGAAGATTAAAGAAGATTGATGAATCAATCAAAACATCAACTTTACATGATAAAATTTAAACACTGCTAACATTAAGTATAAAGAGTAGGAAAACTGCTTGATATTAAATGCAGTGTTGAAAATAGTGCTGTTAAATAATAGGGAGCAGTATGTTAAATAAAGGTAGAAATTATATCTTAAGATATATATATATGGGTGGACGAACACATAATAAGATTTGAAAATTCATTCACCTTAATTTATTGTCTTGGATCAAATGACATGGAGATTTACTGGTACAGTAGTGAATGAAAATAAATTCTGTTCAAAGTTATTATTCAAAGGGAAAACTTCAAATAATAGAATGATCACTCTGATAAAATTCAAACCCTTTGAGATCATTTATCACTCTGATAAAGTTCAAACCCTTTGAGATCATTTATCTATTACTTAAGTTTTCAAACATAAGAAAGTTATTTATACAAAGGTAAAAAGTAGGTAACTTTAGTGGTGCATCAAAAAATTCAAAAACAAAATTTAAAATAGAAAAACAATTTCTGATGAATGAAAAATGTTAAGGAGCAGAGATTGTGAACTTTAATTAAGATTTGTAATTAACACTTTGTAGTGGGCCATTACAAACTACTGAAGATACCACTGATAAAGTGTATATGCAAGGGCAAAGAGAATACTTATATACTAATAAGTGATATATTATTTAAAAATAAAGAAAACAATACATTTATATGAAAATGAATTATCAGACATTTCAAATTGTTTATAAAACACATATATCAATTTTGCAACAATATGGAAATTAAAATATAGTTTTAATATTTATTTATATATATGTTATAACATATATGTAAAAATCACATAAAAAATACATGGTTTGTTTCCAATACATAACTTATTCTATTTATTTATATATTTAAATGCGTAGTGTTTTTGATGAATTTAACTACAAATGTCTATATAATGGCTCAGCTAAATACTAAAAAGCAAAAATAAGCTATTTAAAATTTGTCTCCTATGATTACATTGAAACATGAATGTAATATCACATATACATTCAATATTTGGAAATTATAAAATTATGGATGAATCAGAATATTCGAATAATCGTTACGAGTATATATATAAAAAAAGGTGGATGGGGAGAAGCAAATACAGTACTAACTTTCATATATTTAAAATTTATCCTTAACAATTGTGTTGGAACCATTATTAAAATTTATATACAATAGCATATCACGTCCCCCAAAAATTCATTTATAAAAGCGAATAACTTCAAAGATACATCTATTAGTAAGACTTTATGAAATGAGGGAAAAGTGCATTAGAAAAGGCTTTGAATCTTATTATTGTAACGTTTAATCTAATATTTAACAGAAATTAATTTCACCGCTTTTCAGAACTTAATCCAATGAATTTGTATCAACTTTTTTAACTTTGCGGTACTTAACTTAGAAGTATATACATGCACCAAAATACTTACAAGCAAATCTGAAGCAAAAAAATTATATATAACACTAAACTAAGGAACATCATATTTTAAAAAAAAAATTCAAATAAAGAAATTGCGATAGACTACATTTAATTTTTAAAACAAGATAAGTTCTAGATAGTCAATATGAACTTATGCAATAATTAAGTATCTATTAGCTATTATATAATAGTAAGAATTCTTTACATCTAAACGTGAGCCTAGACAAAGAAAAATGGCGTGATGGTTTATTGTATAGTGATAACATAAAAATCTCAAGCTATTGCTTATTGCCGCAAATTTACTCAAGTATAGATCGTGAATGGTTGACATCTGATTTAAACGGTGTACCACTACGAATGTAGAAGAACCTATTGGTCAAAGACGGAAATTACAAACCTGTGAACTGCTGGATTGCACCAAACTATGGTTGGCCAGCTTGGGAGCCAGTGAGAAACGAGCAACAAAACAACCAGTCATGAAATCGCGCTTCCAAATGTTTTTCTTCTTTTCTACTATCTATCATACGATAACTTTTTTTTTACTTATTTAATACATCCAGTCGATAATAAATATCCAGTCGCCAATATTTCGCAGATTTTTAAATCAAATTTTTTTTATCGATTTTTTGTCAATTATTTCTTTTTTAATATGTAACACTTTTTATATATATTAAATTGTAGGTACTGAGACTAAAATGCAGCCGGATCACCGTTTCTTTTACGAAACTTATAATCTTAAATTAAAATACTATTTGTAAATCATTTAATCATATTAATTAACTACATGCTTTGAATTTATTGTACTTTATTGTTAACACTATGGTTTAGGAAACAACAACATTTTTTTATTCCGATGTATAATAACTATCCAAAATTCGTACGCATGACGTCTTTTTAACCGCCATCTTGGAATTTATGCTATTCGTGATGTAAAACTAATAAGGCTTACGATAAATTTTCTATTTGTAAATTTCGATAATTTACGGTTGTGATACGACATATTTTTTAACTTCTATTCATACATTAATCATGATTATTACGGTGAAGATATTACAAGGAAGAGAATGTACAATAGAGGTATATCTTTATTGTATTAGATTGTCAGATTAGAACGTTATTTTTATAATCTTTGTTGTAACGTTAGGCTCAATAAGGGTTTATGGAATTTTTGTATGATATAAATGTATGTTCTTTGAAATTGTGAATCTGTTTTCCTAAATAAAATTATGAGATATAATTATAAATTTTTATTTAATTATGATGATTATTTTACATGCGATTTTTAATGATTTCTTTTGGTTTAAAAACATGATTGTGTGCATACATTATGTACACTTTATTATCATGAAAAATTATATTTTTAATAATAATTTTTTAAAAAATCAATAATGCTTAATTTTGAGGATGTATTTCTACATGCTTCTATATTTTTTTTAGTCGATATTTGAATAATAGATGTTTAATAACAGCTTTAGTTTTGAAAACATTTTGAAAATCATCTTTAAGCTTTATTTCACTTGCCTATTAAAATATATTCCTATGATCTAATTATCTTTTTTTTTTAATTTAAAAATATATTTATTGAAAATTATTAATCAATGTATTATTGATATTTCCTTTTTAAAAAACAACCAAGTTTTTGATAAATATTGCATAGGACTTGAGCTAGCTTTATTATAAAATTGAAGTCTAGTTTACCTAAGATTCAACTCATTAATATAATAATTCATTCTGGCTATATTTGATTCAGTGGAATTTTTGTTTATCTATAATTTATCATTCTTCAGTTATTATTTCAAAGCATAGTATTTTAATTTTCGTTGCCATCGAAATAATTAATTACATAACGTGAGAATGAATTGAATTCTAATAAACATTTGAGGATTGTCAAGTGGAATTATAGGTATATCAATTATCCACAGTTATTACTTCTGTTACATAAAATAAGTCACATAAAGTAGTTTAACTTAGTTTTTGCTAAACATATATAATATATCAGTAAAAAATGATTTATAGTACAATTCAAATATTATAGTATTGTGTTACCTTGAATTAATGAGTTAAAGATATAATGTTTAGACTCATTCATTCAATATGTTATTAATTAATATTTATTTATTTTGCTAAAAATACATAAAAACGATATAGAATAGTAATATCAGCAATGAAATAATGGATTGTATAAATACTTTCAAATAAAGAAACAGAAAATATGGCATATGTGAATCATGGTTCAAAAATATTTTAGTGTTTGGATGTGAAACATGAAATATAATTGCAATGTATAAAAAAATAACCCTGGAGATCTTGTATCTAAATTTCTCAAAAAGAAAATCAAGTTCCTTCTATATGAAAATGTAATCGGTAATTTGTTTTTATTATTATAAAATGAAATCTGATTATAGGGATAAATGTTTGATTTATATAGAACATATTGTAAATATATATTCATTCAATATGCAGAATCAATTAAGTATTTTCAATCATTATTGATATAGTGCATTGTGAAGGGCTGTTAAATTTAATCTAGTCCATAACCTTTCTCTTACACATTACAACAACAAGTTTTATTTTGTCTAACTGTTGCATATGTGATTTTTTATAATTTTACAATCTAGTTAAGATTTCATCTGCCCAATATTTCCAACCCAGTTCCATTTCACTTTCTTAATTCTTTCAATGATGTCAATTTTTATTCTCAACAATATATTTTGCTTTCATTTCATTGTTTTTAGTCCCAATATGCATCTCTCAATATTACTCAATTGAGTGGTCTGCAGTTTCATTATTGCTCAGATTCAGAAATAAGATTGATAAAAATCTTCCTGTTTATATACTTGGGCAAATTTCCTTTCAATATTATTTCTATCAAAGTTCCATTCAAGTTTAATTTGATGATTAATTTTATCCATCTCTTAATAATCTGAGCAAGGTAGTTGTAGTTGTTAACTTCTTTTAATTTGTGATATCAATCTTCATTTTTTTTTTCTGAAAAAATTCAGTGAACCTTACTTTAGATTTTTTATTATTTATCTTTTCTTTTTTTTTATGTTTATCTGATAATTCTTGCAATATTTCCTGTGACTCTGAAACATTATTCACAAAAATTAATCCTCAAAATACTTCTTGTAAAATTGCTATAAAAATTTTGGAGATATGGAATCACTCTGGTATATCTGTGCAATATGGCAAATATTCTTTAAAATAAGACATTTTGAGTTTATATTGTGATGGTTCTAAACATTAATCATTGTGCAAATGCTTATAGAATCAAATATCTTTATCATAGTATGCAAATCCAAAACAGAGTGGCAACTTGTATTCAGTATTCTTTTCTATAACTTCTCTCAATACTTGAATATGTTCCATTATGCTAAATCCAGCTTGCTTTTTTGGTTAGTTTGAGTCTAAAGATCACTGTAGACCATTTGTAATTATCTTGGTAAAGATTTTGTCTAAAACTGATAGATTTATCATTTCTAATACTTATCACTTATCTTAAATATATGTTTACTACTACATTTCTCCAAGCATCTGGGCATTTTTATCATTTATATTATTTGTCATATAGTTTTGCCAACAATTTTTCTGTTTGCTTTTTTTAAACTATCAATAATAATTCCATCATTTTCTAGAGCTTTCCTTCATAGATTTAATTGTATAGCTCATTTCTTTACTTAAAATATTTAGAAATTCTGATGTAGTAATTGTAGTAGTTACATTGTTTACTTTATAATTTTTTGTAGAAGACTTCCACATATTTCATGATGTTGTTTCTGGGGTTTTTTAGTTTTCTTTTCTTATTGCTGACACAACTGTTCTTCCAGTAGTAGGATGTTTTACTTAATTCTTCTATAGGTTTTTTTTTTAGCAATTCTCAATTAAATTTTCCTAAATTTTTAAACTCTTTGTAATACTATTTTATCGTACTTTAGATATTCTGTTCTTAATAGGTCATTAAATATATATATATTTCATACATTATTTTGGTTTAGTTGAACCTTTATTGGTATGTTTGTTGCTGTTTTTTTGTATCGACTACCTTTATTGCAATTCTCAGTAAATAATACCAAACACTCCATACCAGCAAACATCACATGATCACCAAAATGCAAGCATTTGTAATCAATGGATACAGGAAAGTTTGTGCATAAAATCCCTATCTAGTCCTTACTCATCCAACATCCCCAGACTAGTTTCTAGCTTGTGGCTTTCATCAGTGAGGAGCTTTGGATTGAGAGCATTGCACCTAGATTTTAGGATCTAATGCAACTCTCCAGCAGCCATCTTTTACCTAATTTTTTAACTATAAAGCTAGGAGCCCACACTGTAATGTTTCCAATCCAAGCTCATTCGCTTGTATAGTCATATAGATCTGATCTCAGTTCTGCATCTATACACTGTTTTAAAAATCACAGTCACCATTTCATATGCTTACAGATGCTATTGATGAGTACCAAATTCTCCATACAGTAGTGCCACCAAGTGCAAATGTTTCTAATCAATGGATGCAGGAAGATTTGTGCATAAAATCTCTAATTACTGCCTACTCATCCAACATAACCAGACTAGTTTCTAGCTTGTGGCTTTTTAGACACTAGATAGGGATTTTATGTACAAACCTTTCTGCATCTGTTATTTACAAAGGTTTGAACTTGGTGGTACTACTGTATGGAGAATTTGATACTCTTATTAACAGCATGTGTAAGCATATGAAATGGTGATCATGTAAATCTCGGTAAAGTGTGTTATTTTTTATTGATCTCAATTAAGTCTGAACCATCTTCAAATTTTATCAGTATTTTAATACAATTATATCCAAGTGCTAATTTAAACTAATTGGAGTATTTCTGAAAGTTAGGAATACGAACTATTAGAACCATCTTTTTATAACATTTTTGTCTATAGTTTTTCAATAACAGACTATTTTACTGGCTGTGTTGAATCTATTAAAAACATTCCTATCTTGATATGCTTATTTTCTATTCCAAATATAATCCATTACTGTTTGACCTTTATTTGGATATATCCTTGTCCATTTCCCTTTAGCTTTTTTTATTCTAAAGAATTGATAATATACATATATTTTTACAAGTCTGTGTTTTGTCTTATTTCTGTCAACATATCCACATTTACCCTAAGCATTTTTATCTTTCAAGCATTTTCAGTTCTAGCATTAAAGTCTCGATAGTTTTGTATTTGGTGTAATATAATAATTCTTTATTCATCACAGTGAAAATTTATTAAGGCATACATCTGAATTACCTACATTATTTGATGTCTTCCTTTAAGTTCATTAACTAATTTTGCCATTAATATACCATCAGTCTCTAGATATGTTTTCACAATTTTATTTATAATGAATCCCACTAATATTTCCTTTTTTTCATATTTATGCTTTTGTAGTAAAATATGTTGCCTTTTTAAATTAATTGTTTCTATCTTTTCTTCTAATTTCCCCAAATCATTTAATATTAGACAATTTGTTCAATTCCTGTAATCTTTCACTTGAAGGCAAGTTCATCATTGCATGGCTGCTTGAGCCCACAATCAGTAGATTTATAGCAACCTCTGCCTTTGGTTATTACTACCTTCATTGGCACTTTTGAATGTCCTGGAAAATATTGGTCGTAATGATTGTAAATATCATTAAAAAAAGATCGTTTGCACATTCATTCTGCCTTCAAAATAATTTCAATTAAGAACTGTCAGGTAACTGACAGTAATAATCATGTCGCTTTATAGTGCTAAATTCAGAAAGTAAAAAGCCAGTAAACTCGTATTAGATGACACAAGCCATCTGTCCATATTTGTGTATATTATGAATAATCACAATAATAGCTGCAGGCATTGATTGAAAGAATTCCTTTTGATTCCCCTTTTGAGTTTTTAAAGGATGTGATCAGAGCAAATTGAATGTTAAAACCAATTTTCTACTTTAGCAGTAAATAAAAATATAACTGCTTTAAGGGTGCAGAGATTTATGAGAGGAGATGTGAAATGTATTGTTGAATTTACCTCCTAATCTTGCAAAATTAACTGTGAGTCTGGAAACGTATGACTACAGACTAACTACAACACATGGTCATTGTGCTCATCTGTTTCATAAATGTAATTTCTCAGTTGGTGAACTACAAACATGCGATCAAATACAAACTGTGAACCACATGGTTAAAGACTACCAAATCTATAGTTACAATGGGAGAATTGAAGAAGTTAATAAAGCCACTGAGAAATCTGTTTCCTAATTGAAATCTGCAGCTTCCTTTATGATATTTTGTTAATAGTTTAGTATTTTAAAAAATCCATAGGCTAATAATAATAAGTAACCATAGTTTTGGGTCTTTATTACTTTTATTTGAACATGTAATTTAAAAAAAGATCATCCTTAATTAAATTAAAGGAAAAAATACTGTATTTTTTACAACTTGCTTTTAAATTTTAATGCACTATCAATATTTATCAAGGCATTTGATTATTTTTTGAACAAAATATAAAATCAATAGTGAAAGAAGAAAAGAGAGATTAAACTTTGTTTTTTAATTCATGAAGAATTTTTATACATTTGTTCCAGGATTCAATTTTCATAGTCGGCTGCTGTAGCTAAGCTACGGATAGAGTGCATAGGTAACAAATCATGGGCAGATTTTTTTATATTAGGGTTAACTATGAGTAACAAACAGTAAATGACCAAGTGTACTTTCTGCTAGATATATTTCTACACTCTTCTATTGTTTTATCTTATCTTAAATTAGTGTAGAACCTAATTGTCATGAGCTTCTAAAATGTACCCAATTATAGGAATTAGAATAATATACAACCCAATATATTTATTTCTGCAAGACAACCTTTTTTGATCTTTTTTTTATTATTTGTGACTGCGAATTTACATCCACATTTCCCTAAGATAGTTATAGTCGAAAATATTTAATAACTTCAGATGTAAAATTTGCAGTTAGTCTTCATATATTTTAGTCTGGATTTCATAACATATAAAATTAATATAGGTTTTCAAATTTCTTCCTCCTTTATTTCATTCTTTTCTCTCACACTTAAATTTATCTGCAATCCCTTGAATCATTGGATTTGATTTGCTTTGATATAAAAATTTCATTATTAATATTACAGTATACGCTATATAAAATAAATGCTTATTTACATATTATTAATATTATGTTTTTCAGGGGATATATTTTTTATACATTTTATTTTTGATATAAACAGAACAATCACTGAAGTTAATACATTCTTCAAGTATCTATATTGTATTACCTTGAAATATCAAGTCAATATGAAATAGCTTAATAATTTTTATTAGTCACCTATTAAACTAGAGACCATCCAATAATGGATATTTCTTAGATATAATTTTCATTACACCATTCATGCAAGGTAGGGAATGATTTCTGTTTTTAACACCTTATGGAGGGATGTAATCATAAATGTATGGCCAAAGACATACGAAAGATCTATGATCCTAAGATGCATATTTCATGCTGAACCAGCACTCATCAGTTGGCCCAGACCACAATATTTTATATACATCTTTATCATTCTTCAATATATATATAGACTACAGTTTATTTGATGTGCAGATCTCATAATTTTAACACAAATCACTTGATGAAAGTATATTAATAATTTTTATTAGTCACTCATTAGACTAGGGATCTCATGCAAGGTAGGGAATCTATTTTGAATTCCTTGTGAAGGGATATAATAATAAACATATGGCCAAAGACATGAAAAAGATTTATGATCCCCAACATGCACATTTCATGCTGAACCAGCACTTAATCAGTTGGCCTAGATCACAATCTCTTACACATATCTTTATCATTTGACACAAATCACTTGATGAAAGTATATTAATTTTTATTAGACTAGAGATTATCCAATAATGAATAATGTTTCTGTAGTGTAATTTTCATTACACTACTCAAACAAAGTAGGGAATGGTTTATATATATATTGAACAATATCACATGATCCCTATAGGGGCTGACTGATGGGTGCTGGTTCAGCACAAAATGTGCATCTTGGGAAGAGATCTTTTTCACTTGTCTTTGGTTGTATGTTTATGATTACACTATAAAAATATTCATGATTGGATAATCTCTAGTCTAATGAACTAATGAAAATTATTAATATACTTTCATCAAATGGCATGTCAACATTTAATGATAAAGATATATATTTATGGTCTGAGCCAACTGTTGACTGCTGGTTCAGCATGAAATGTGCATCTTGGGTATCATAGATTTTTTTCACATGTTTATGATTACATCCACGAGGTGTTAAAAGCTGATTGAATGAAAATTTACACTACTGAAATATTCATTATTGGATAATCTAGTCTAATGAGTGGCTAATAAAAATTATTAATATACTTTCATCAAGTGATTTGTGTCAAAAGTTGAGAGGGCTGTAGTCATTTGTTACCTATATATATTGAACAGTGATAAAGATATGTGTGAGAACTTGTGGTTTGGGCCAACTGATGAGTGCAGGTTCATCACAAAATGTGGATCTTAGGAGTCAGATTTTTTTTTCACATCTTTGGTCATATGTTTATGAAATTACATCCCTCCACAAGGATAGAAAACATTCCCTAGCTTGCATGACAGTGGTGTACTGAAAATTACACTACAGAAATATTATACAATATGTATACTTTAAATTTTATGTTTTAGTTTTGTTCATTCTGCAGATATCAAGTGAATGAATACACTGAATAAAGTTCTTAATACTGGTTTTTATGATGTATGAAATAAATAGTCTAAATAATAAATGAATTTCACAAGTAAATTCTTTTTCTTTGAGCATTTATGTTCGCTTGTAAGATTTAAATGTTCAGTTTTGAAGGCCCTATTTAAATATTAAATATTCCTATTTCCATCCATATAATCTTTTATATTATTTTAGAAGATATAAACTTAGGTTGTGATTTTTTTTTCTGGACATTTATCACTTAGAAGCAACAAATCAAGCATTGGAATATTACCATAGCAGTCTTGAAGCAAAAGGAAAATGGAAAAAAAGTATATCTGAATTACTTTGCCTTGAATTTGCACTTCATATATGATAAGTCTTGCAATTTGTCCAGAAATGCTGCACTTGCATTTGGATTATAATCCTCTAGTAGAAAAGAAACTGACTACTGAACTCTGTTTATTAACAGTGAAAAACCCTACCTTTTCAATATTAAAACATGAAATTATTTGTATAGAAATTGACCGATAGTTAGCTGTTCATAATGAATCAATAATAATATTGAACTGCAACAATTTCAAGAGGATAATTATTTAATAGATGCTGTGATTGCAATGAGAAAAATCCATTTATATCAGAACTTGATGGAGATGGCATCCAATATGAAGAGAAATTGAAGTGTTTTGAGTATTCATTTATGATAGATAACACATCTAAGTTTCATGGATGTGTGACTATCTAGATAATCACAAAAAACATGAATGTGAAAACCTAGGGCTGTTCTGAACATATTTTGAATCTCTTAGCCAATGACTTGGTTTCCAAACTGAAAGAACATTAATATTATTTAATATTTTCAAATACAGTCATTTTGCAAATGCTGTTTTCAGATGCTCAAATGTTTCAAAACGTATCCTAACTAAATCCAAAAGTCTATAAAGATAGTAATAAACAAATACTAAAAAATAAATAATGCAAGTGAGAAAAAGAAATAAGTTAAAAATGTTTTGTTGATCCACCAAAATTTGGCGTATTATCTGTTGACGTACACGTAAAAATCCATGAAGATAATTTTAATAAAATTGATAGCAATTTGCAAGTAAAAGTTGCTAAGTTAGATGTAGAAGGAATGTTCAAAATACCATGTTTCCCTGAAAATAAGACCTAACCAGAAAATAAGCCCAAGCATGATTTTTCAGGATGCTTACAAGCCCTAATTAAGATCATCAGTCACATAAATGGTTGATAATCACAAAAGAAATCATCATAGCAATTGGCTTCTTGTCAATCTAAAACTAGAAATTGTAGACTGCTGTCTGTATCACTGATAAAATGAGTTTCATCTCTTCATTTCATATTTTTTGTGTACATCAGTGATGTTTATATTCTTTATGGACACCAATAAATGGTAATATAAATATGATTCTTCTATATTTTAGTCTACAATTTTCAACAAACGTAATTTTACCCATTTAGAGAAATAATTTCTCTACCACAAATTCGGTATTTTGGGGAATTTATAATTTTATTTCTTTATATAAATACTTATTTTATGTAATATTTAGATTTAGAATGCTTGATTTAGTTTTAGAATTTCATCACGTTAGCTTTTAAATATTCAAGATAAAAGAAAAATTAGTTGGATTTCTTAAATATTTTTTTCCCCTCCTAAAAGATTTTATTAAAATAAGGAAGTGATTCTAATAAAAGTTTAGCTTAAGTTAAATCATCAATCTTGCTCCTAAAGAAAAGTTTTTAAAAAGAATGCCCACACAGGACTATTGCAAGTAATTTGGAAAGTGTTTTCAACCTACGTACTTGATAATAAAATGATAAAAAATAAAGTCAGATGTCGACCTAATTTTAATAAAGCTCGTACTTACAAAGGTTATATATAGAGCCCGCAAAACAAGCTTTGAGAATATCCTCAACCCCAGACCGGTTTCTGCATCTAGCGTCGTCAGTGAAGTGCCAGGATATTCATTAGATTAAAAATACTAAGACAAGCCCAGCACTTTATCTAATGTATAACTATTGAGAAGAAAATCTGAAATTTTCAGACATCCATATGTCTAAAAATTCAGCTATCTAACTCAAATAGCCATATGGGATTGAACTAAGTTCAGATACACCATATATTAATAGCTTTAGCGATATAAAATCGCCAAAACCTTAATAGCAAAAAATAAAATGATAAAAAATCAAGTCAGATGTCATATGACCTAATTTTAATAAAGCTCGTATTTACAAATATTATATATAGAGCCCGCAAAACAAGCTTTGAGAATATCCTCAACCCCAGACCGGTTTCTGCATCTAGCATCGTCAGTGAAGTGCCAGGATATTCATTAGATTAAAAATACTAAGACAAGCCCCGCACTTTATCTAATTATAACTATTGAGTTAGATAGCTGGATTTTTAGACATGGATGTCTGAAAATTTCAGATTTTTTTCTCAATAGTTATACATTAGATAAAGTGCTGGGCTTGTCCTAGTATTTTTAATCTAATGAATATCCTGGCACCTCACTGACTACGCTAGATGCAGAAACCGGTCTGGGGTTGAGGATATTCTCAAAGCTTAATAGAGCTTGTTTTGCGGGCTCTATATATAACATTAGTACTTGATAATAAATGGATTTAGTTGCGTCATAGTTGAATCATCATATTTCAGTATAGCGTATTATAATGGATGGATGTAATGTGCTCATGTGAAATACAGAAACATTTTTGTCCCTGCCTTTTTATTGCTGTTTTTATGTGGACAAACCTATTCTGAACTGTAATCATTTTTGTTACCACTCCTATGTCGCAAATCTTCAATTAACACTTGATTTAATGGTAAATTTAAACAGCCTTCTGATCGCCAAATAAGATGAATGCAAAAAGTAAGCTTTTCTGGCAAGTACAAGAAAGGAATTATGGGGGCTCTGAAGATAAGAATCTTACAGCTTTCTATAAAGAGAAATAGTTGAATAAGTGTACATTTTTTTACATGAAAAAATTAGACATCTGAAAATAAACCCTACAGTGTTTTTTGGAACAAAAATTAATATAAGACCCGGTCTTATTTTTGGGGAAACACTGTATGTTTTGCATTTTGAAGTCTTGGTGAGAGTTGATGAAGTACTAAAATATTTGTTCCATTGCTCATATTGTGGTAATATGGAAACAGCTTAAGATGTGACATAAGGTGAGAATATCGTGAAGAAGTTTGTAAACAGAATATAAGATTGGTTTAATTTCAGCCATTTTCTTGTCTACATGCTTGAACTGAATTAATCAATTAGTACTAAATTTCAACTAATTGATATTGAAAAAAATAGGATTTAATTTTGCAAAATCAAAAATGAATCAAATTTTCTTCTATTAATAGTAAAGTTCTAAGACCATTCCAAGAGTAAATTTTCGCCAAATCTGTGTTATTGCAAGTATCATCTAGTGAGCATTGAAAGTGCAATTGACATTTCCCGTTATTGAATAATCTGATTGTTCAAGTTTTTTCAATTAGTATAGAAAGAATTTTGATTTGTTCATTCATAGCAGGCTGAGAACTAAAATGATCTCCAAACTAGAGAGTTTTTATTCCAAATATTTAATGCCAATTCTATTGCTCAACTTTTTGTTGTTGTTTTTTGAAAATGACTTAAATTTTTGTATTACTATTTATTCTACTTAGGCTTACAAATATTTAAGAAATAGGACTGACACTTAACATTACTTTTCATATTTTTAATTTTATCTATTTTGTTTTATTATATTTAGTCTATATATATATTCAGATTTAATTAGAGTAAAAACAGTAAAAAGTTAGGTAGGTGTTTTATTAAAAAGATATAAATTATATCAAAGCCCATATTTTGGTTGATAATATTAGAAAACGTTTTATCAATTTTTTTTAATACATAAAATAATGTGTCTCACTGCTATTGGGCTCTATTGCAAAAAAAAAAAATCTGTTAACTCCCCACACACACACACACACAACTTGCATAGAAATGTGCAAACTTTATATGAATCTTTTGATATTTAGATATAATTAAGAAACTCAAAATTTAAGATTTGTGTAGATTTTCAATTCATATGTTCACAGCAGTTAGATCGCTTTAAGTTTGTTTGTTTTTTTTGGGGGGGGGTAGATAATTGAGTGAAATGAGATTGCATGGTGTTTGATTTGCGAGATCTAATTTGATAGCTTGGAATTCTTAGATGTAATAGTAAAACAATAATGGTGTTGAAACTTCATTTATACAATGATATCTGCACCCATTTCATTAGTACTTGAGCTCTAAGTTGCAGAGTTGAGGATAAGAAGCATTTCTTGCTGGATATATTATTATATGAATATTTGGGGATTTTAATGCAAGCGTAAGTACAAATAGTAAACTTTGACTAAATAATTTAATTAAAAATAATAGTATTACAAATTCAGATGACCTGCAGTTATTGAATTACTGCATGATGCATAGGTTGAACAACATAAACATTTTGTTTAATAAAAAAAAATTGTAAAGGAATTTGGTTATGCTCTAAACCAGGGGTGGGAAACTGATTTCTGCCATGGGTCATTTAGATATTTGTAATCTCATTTGCCGGCTACACAAAATTATCGATTTAAAAATTCAGCCTATTATATTTGATCAGAAATTTAATTATCTCTAGTTATTAACGATGGGCAACCTTTTCAACTGGTAGACCAATTTCAACTTTTCTCTTTTAAATGAGGGCCATAATTTTTGTGAATTAAAAATAACACAATTACTGGCTGTTAAATATTTAGTGACAATTTTTCAGAATAATCTTGAACTTATGTTCGTGACATTCTCAATTTTTTTTAATATTCTGGACAGATTAATTATACTGCAGCTAGGATGCAATTTTTTATAAACCTTTCAGAAAATTGTTTCAAATTTTCTGCTTTTTAAAAAAAAAACTTACAGAATGCTTTGGTCCATTTCATTTCAAATGTGCAATTTTCTTTGTCAATCTTACTCTGCGTAGCCATCCTAATAAAATAAAAAGTTAAAAGCAAAATAATCATAATAAAATGAAATGAAATTTGAGTTTATTTTTATTAATGCTGTTCGTCTGCGAAAATCACTTCAAAAACAAAATGCTTTTAGCATTGTAGATTTAATCCGAGTCAAATAGATTCCACAATATAAATAATTTGTTGGAATATTGCACCTCTTATAGAATGAAGTTTAACTATTATAAAGATTGGAGAGAGAAAAAGATGTAGTTGAGAAAATAAATATTTTTATTTTACTCTTAATTTATATTTGCACTGCACTATGTGCATGTTTTAATAGAAGTTTTATAAGGGCCATTTTATATATTTGTGAAAATGTCTGGGGGAGGGGGCATACTGAGAGTTTTCGAGGACCGGAGATTCCCCTCCCCTGCTCTAAACAACAGCATTTAATAAATTATATTATAGTTCAGAAGTTAGAATGCAGAAGTTCATATTATACAAAATACTTAAAAGTATATATCATTGAATAAATTGTAGATTAGTACACTCGAGACTAAAATAATAATAGCATTAAAAATAAACTCTTATCATAATTCTATTTCATTCAAGTTTTAGAAATATATATTGCTAAATTTGTATCAATTATTAAAACTAAAATGTTCAGTTTAAATTTTCAAGGTGTTATAAGATAAGGATATTAAAACAAAGAATCCTAACTGGTCCTCTGACAGTGATTCATGATTTGATTAAAAAGAAAATGTACCATGTTATGCTTCACAAAATAATAAATTGAAATATAGGATTTCTTAAACAATATATAATAGTTTAAAGATAAAAGTTCAACAGCTGATAGGAAATCTTAAAAATAATGATTAAAACTGTAAAGGAGATACAAACTGGTCAGGGTCACTTGATACTGTTTTAACTTAAAATCAGATGGTGATACATATATATTAGTGACCAAAGAAAAAACTAATTGATAAGAAATAAAATACATTTGTTTTGAAAATATTAAGACATTTACAGGCTTTGAAAATAATTTATTTATGTTAATAAAAGTAAACATTTTAAGTAATATAAATTGCTTTCATTTAACACAGCTTTTGTCATGGATTAGTTCTTGTTTGGTAAAATATCTAAATTTTACTGCTTTTATTTAATACAGTTGCCAAATAGTAATTGCTTTTTGGAATATCATAAAAAATACAATTTTATATTGTTTAAAATGTTTATTTTTATTAACATAACAATAACATACTAAATAGTAAATATATTAATTTAAAAATTATCTATCAAACTTAAATGTTTTTTTGCTAAACAAACTATTTTCAAAGTCTATATATTTTTTTTTTTTTTTATCGATTAGATTTTTTGGCTATTGATATATAGCGTAAGACTCCATCGAATGTTTAGTATGTATGCTGAAACTTGTTTTTTTGACCCCTTGAAAATAACATTGATCTGAAAAAATTCTATTAAATCCATGGATGAAATTTATATGATGATATTTTGATCAGGTGAGAGACTATTTGGATCATCTTTTGAATAATGAAATTTAAACATCTGTATAGTTTTGAAGAAGAAAAAAGGTTCAAGTCCTGATGATATCTGTAGAAGTTTTAAAATATGGTAGTGCTATGGACATTTAACTGAAGAGCAATACAGAGACTTCAAACTACTCAACGAAGTATGGAGAGATGCTCGTTAGGTATAACAAGAAGAGATCAAAAACAATACATGGATGAGAGAATAAGTTTTATTGATATTGTTGAAAGAGTTAAGAGACTGAAGTGGAATTGGGCTGGACATATTGCTAGAAGAGATGATAATAGATGGACAGTTGAAATCATAAACTGGATTCAAAGTGATTGTAAAAGATCTAGAGGGAGTCCATGCGAGATGATGAATGAAATAAAGTGTGCTGGAGTGATGTGGAGAAGAGTGGCTAGAGATCGGAGAATATGGATTGAACTTGGAGAGACTTTCATCCTGCAATGGATTGATAATGGTTGAAAATGATAGTGTTATCTGTTTTGCTTATAAATGTTTCCTTGCAAAAGCAACTTAATTTTGAACTTTTAGCGTTTCAGACTCACTTGATTTGTAGTATATCACTCAAATCTATGGAGGACATTGAAAATCGTCGAAAACAAATTTTCCACATTTTGTTATATAAAAATCTTCAAAAGTCAGTGCCCCATTATCATAGAGAGGGCTTGCTTTAAAGCTTTTAATGTGTTTTCATTTCACCAACAAAAGAATTTTACCTTTCCATTAAAACAATATTTTTTATCACTTCAAAATTTAGATTTTTTTTTTTTAAATCTCAAAAAATATCACTTTCAGTTTGTTTAAAACATTGTTAAATTTAATTATATTTTCAGCATGGTATGAGAATAGTTAAAATAAAAACCTCCTGCTTACACTATATATTACTGGCACACAATATTTTTATATATATACTTTAAACTGCAAATTCATTAAGCCATTTATCAAATTGTAATTTGCTTCATTTTATGAATTCCTTTAAGTAATTATTAATTATGGACTGATCAGAAAAAGTTAAGTTGACTACAAGTTTCACAGAATTGAACTCAATTCTTTTTTATTCTGAAATCTTGATGTTTCAAGATTTACCTGAATTAACATTACATTCAAATATCAGCCTTTCAAGCTAATTGAGCACGCGCCTTTTGAGAGCGTTAAATAAATGAATACTTTCCTCTTCAATCCAAGATATAGTATTTATGCAGGAATAAAAAGGATCCTCTTATTCCTACGACTCAAATTCTTTTATATGAGCAAATCTGAAGTACTATTGAGTAGTGCGTGAGTAGAATTCTCACTTTAAATTACTATTTACAATGTTTTTTGACTGAATGATGTTGGTGAAATTACTTAGAATTTACTAAACGTCATTCTTACTGAAACTTAATTAGGAGTAAATAAGCAATTATTTTATCTAGCGCCATGTTTACAATTATATTACATTCAAATATCAGCCTTTCAAGCTAATTGTAACAGTAGATATATCTTGGATGCCAGCATCTTTTATTAAAGACAAGTGAAGTTGATTGTCTTTGCAGATGGAGAAAATGGATTTTGTCAGTATTATCATGTTTAGCAAGAATGCAAATTACCCATTATATTCAACAGAAGTACTGTAGGTGTCAAAATATTTTTGCAGACATGGACAGTTTCATTATCACTGAAGGAATAAAACTTTGCAATGAGTTTAGATAGGCGACTATGAGGACAGTGATTTTTTTTTTTTTTTATGTTCTGGAACTGGCTTTTGCCTTTTTGAATCTTGAAGTTAATTTTGTTTTTCTGATCTTGTGGTCTTCACTAGTATAGTATTTTAAATGGATATCTAGAATTCACTGTGTCAAAAAGATTTTTGGGATTGTAGGATTTTTGAAGATTACCTTTGATAGCAAGTGCTTGACGATTTTTACCTAGGTCACCAGACACACACACTTCCTATGAGATATGGTAAAGAAATGACAGTAAATTCAAAATTTTATGTTGACATATATTCAAAAAAAATTTTTTATATAGATCAGCACAGTCATCCAAAAAATAATAGATTTTTTTAAGGTTTAGTATCATATTTTTAAGAGTTGGTATAATTTCGGGTTGAAATATATAAAAATTAACTGTTAATTATCAAATTATCAGGAATGAACAGAACATTAACATTTTACGTTAATCTTAATTGTACACAATAGTAGAGATGCTATCATTTGCTTTTTTATCCGATGATAAAATATTTTACAAGATAAAAGAATAATTTTCTGCAAAATTGTGAATTATGACAGTCTTTTTCTGACTAATATCTTTTAAGAAATTGAAGAATGACTTTTGTCTCTCTTTAAAAAACTCATGGATTTTAAGTTTCAATAATTCTTAACACAAAAAAAAAAAAAAACATTAAATTCTTAATTTTTAATCAGAATCTAACATACAACAATGTGTAGACATCCACTTTTTAAAATTAATTTTAGCAAGGAAAATCATCCTCGAACTTTTAAAATAGTCATTATCACAGCATTCCCTACATCCTCAATATGCTGAGTTGCAGATTTGTTTGTTCAAACGTGTTCAATAAAAATTTAAAAGGGTAAGTTCTCTATTATTCAAACTTATCCTTCACTTATGCACTTTGTTTATCATAAACGTTGATTGATGTGAAAACAACACATACTCTCCAATTCACTATTTCCATCTAAAATGCATTGAATTTTGGATGTAATTCACAAAATTTGGTCGAATCCACTTTTGTTTTCGGGATATTGCTTTCTCAATGTTTAATAAAAAGTTCTTGGCCTTTATACAATTGTAAAGTTGCAGATTGTGGAATTCAAGTCTGTCAATCATAGCCAATTCTGTCTCTTCCTATACTCGAACATTTTTGACTCCTGAGCAATAAACCATTTGATTATTTATAAAGAAATTCTTTCCGAACATCTAATAGATGAATTTCATTTTCTAATTGAAATGTTCTTTTGGGTTTTTTTTTTTTAAAACAGACACCACTATTAATCTAGTCATTGATATAAAAATTTATTAAAGAATAACATCAAGAAAATAATTATTTCCTGTGTCATAAATTGTTTTTACAGTTCAAGCTGTATAATTACTAATATCAAAATCTTCTAGAATTTTAAAAACTGACCAAATTTTTGGTACGAGTGATAAAATAATTATTTGTTCACTATTCTTTTGTCCAGCTTAATCCTAAACAAGTTGTTTCTACAGTAGTAACAATTTTATCCATTTTTAGTCTTGCATAATTAAGATGATAGTTTTTTTAATAGATGACTCACTAAATTCTTTCTTCATTATTTGGACAGGATATTGCAATATCATATACCACGCTCAGATTCTTTGGAAACGTACTTATAACTTTTTTTGACATTTATCATATATTTTTATGGCATCTTTAATTCAAAATTACTTAATAAATCCAACTTGTAACTTTTTTTGACTTGTGACAATAACTCTATGATTATTTTTAGAAAATAAATTACATTTCAGTGAGTTATTGGACTATTTTTTTTTCAAGTATACTGAAATATAAATGAAGCACAGTGCATGAACCCCATTATAACCGTTCTTAATTAGAATTTGTCTACACATCCATCTTAGCAGACCCCAATCCTACATTATTGCTGCAATGGGATTATGAAAATGATGAGTACAAGCTTCTGCCCTTATATAATAAACTTAAGTGTTTCTTTTTATTAGATTTTGTTAGGAACAGAAATGTATTCAATAAACTTAAATGTTTCTTTTTATTAGATTTTGTTAGAAACAGAAATGTATTCAATTATCTCATTCAATTCCCTAAACATTTCATCAAAATCGTGGTTTGTAAAGCAATTTACACATTGAAAGGCTAAGCTTAACATTTCACAGTGTAGAGCCCAATATTAAAATAATGCATAATGAAACTCAGTTCATTTCTATATGTTCTTAAAAGTGTGATAGCAAAATCTTTTTATAACAAAAATTTGGATGTAAAGCAAGATATTTAAATTTAACGTGATTTTTTAAAAGAAATTGAAAGTTGTATTTTTGAGATTTTCAAAAACTGAAACTATTGCCTCTGTATTTCTTTTGCACATCAAATAAAAAAGCATTGTAAACCAAAAACCGGCTCTTTATTAAGAAAGGGTTACCGAGGATAAATTTTATATATAAGAATTTGAGCAATTTTTGTATTTTGATTATTTTCAAGATTCATATAAAAAACAACAAGTTCAAAAATTCTAAAAATCGGATTTTCAATGATATTTAGGTAATTCACAATTCATATTCAAATAAGTTTTGGTGATGAGGAAAATTTAATGGGTCTTCTCATAATTTCGTCCAAATTAAGAAAAATTGCTCTGGGTAAAATTGACAATATTGCACTCATTTAAGTTTAATAAATAGAATGGTAATCTGTCCCCAACTTCTTTGTTTAACTGTTGTTTCTATTCTCATGTTGACATCTAATTTTCCTCAGTTTTTTTAATATTTATGTGCAATGTTATTCTTTTTTTCTATCCTAAAATTTAAGTTATACATTGGTAACTTTGTTTTTTAATGGAAGATAATTGGGAATGAATTTTATGCCAACACTAGCTGCAAATGATATAGAAGAGATTGTATAGTATGATATTGGAATTTTTTTTTATATATCTTTTTGGTATATCTCAATTTTTGTTTCCTTACTTTGGCTGTAATGATCATTTAAAATAATTTGACTTCATCTACCATTAATAAATTTTGGTGCTTGTCTTATAGATAAAGATTCCATTGGATGGTGCCGTTTTCAAGCTAAAACTATAAAATATGACCATTCCCGGGCCGTTGATTATAATAATTTTGCTGTGCTTTTTTGTAATGCGAAAATAAAAACAAAACAAAATCGTCTTTTATAAATATTATTTTTTATTTTCGCATTACAAAAAAGCACCGCAAAATTATTATAATCAACGGCCCAGGAATAGTCATATTTGATTCGTGTTTTTTCTATCGCATATTTTTTTAATTGAGTTACGGCATTTTTTTATCAATTTTCTATCGGATATTTTTTTACTTGTGTTACGACTTTTTGTTGTTGTTGTTGTTGTTTAACTAAAAAATAATAATCGTAATAAAAAGTAAAATTTCTTAGTCTATTTTTTATTTTTTTAATCTTCGTTTTACATTTCTTTTTTTTTTTTTTTATAGACAAAGAGATATTACGGCTATTTTTTACTTGAAATAGAATGATAATAAAAAAGTAAAAGTTGTTACTGTTAGTTTTAGGTTTAGGTTTAGTTTTATAGATATGGTTAGTTTTAGGGTTATTGTTCTGTTGTTTGTAATGCTAAAATAAAAAAATTCAAAATCGTAACCGTACTCGGACAAAATAAAGTCAAACTTTTTTAAACAACAACAAACACATATAAATGTCTTCTTTACTTACTAAACATGTTTATAATATTTGCTCTGTATGAAATTTACAAAAAAACGTGTATATTTGTACCTTTCTTACTGGATATTTTTTTTGGTACCGCTCTTTTTTTACTTCAAAAATATACACACGGTGTCTCATGGAATGTTACGAACAGTACGTTACTTGACGCGTTATCTAATTGCAACTCACTAAAAACATAGATATTTAACATTTTCCCAATTAAAACTTCAATACAGTACGTTGTAAAAAGTCTTAAAATTATTACTTTAAAAAATGTGAACATTTCAATACTTTAAAATAAAAAAAATCCAATGAAAACAACATTTCCATCCAATTCAAATACAAACTCTCTCATCAAGCCGTAACTATTTTATAAACTGTGCAAATTCGGAAAATGTAATTGCTGCGATGCGACATACATGCTGTACTGCGATGTGACATAGCGGCCTGCATTCTGTAGCACAACAAAAAAGTTGTATTATAGAAAAGGCGGGTTCGACCGTGTCGGCCGCGGAAACATTTTTATGTGTTTTGGCACGAAAACCGCACCATAGAACAGCGTCTTTAGCTATAAGATGAGTACCTAAATTTTTTCATGTAACTGTCTTTATCAAACACTCTGGTTGCATTTTTGGGAATAGCTTTTTTTATATATTGCCGTAATGCTTGAACACTTTTATTTCAGTTATATTTTCCCTATTTGCATTTTTTAGTAAACTTATTAAAAACTGAATTTTTGATCTTAGGAAGGACTGTTGTAATTTTGCAACTTGTTGGCTTTTTTTTATCTTATTTGTAATATCACTTTGGTTTTTAATATTTATTTTTCTGGATGCTTTATCTTTATTTATTTTTTCAGTTTCATCGTTTATTTTTACTTCCATCCATACGTCATCACGTCTAAAATCTCAAAGTGAATACTGATGTTAGCTCTAAATGCCCTATTTATTTTCTCTAAATAATATCTGGTGCTAAATAAATTAGTGATATATGTTTAACTTCACTCAGTATTTGCTTCAGAACCTATTTGTCTAGTAATACTTAAGTTTTTTTAAGACTGTAATCTTATATCTGTGAATCCAGCAGATTATGTTTTCTTATATAGTTGACTGCTTGAAAAATATTGAAATCACAAAAACTTATTCTTTTTACAAGTCCATATAATCCAGTAGCACTTTTTTGATTTCCAAATTTGATATTTCTGTTCTTGATTACTAGAAACATATGAGTTAGTTTATTGAAGATGGTTTAAAAGATAATAAATTTTATGCTCAGTTTTGAAATTATGAAATAAGTAATTCTTTGTTTATATATCAAGTTATAGACTCCCCCCCCCCTCCAATTTAAACACTTTTTTTTAATATTGGACTAATCATATGCTAACTTATTTTAGGATGTTAAAATTCAATATAATTTTTTTGTAATTATTAATATGTATGCATTATATCTTAAATTAAATTATTGTTTTATATATGTGTACCTTTTTATTTTAGGTCACAGCCACGGAAACAATTATTTCTGTTAAAAAATTAGTTGCCAAAGAATTGGATGTACCAGTAGATCAACAAAGATTAGTATTTAGAGGGAAAACTCTATCTGGTAATCTCTTCATTGTTGAGTTTATTTATTTTTTGTAATATGTGCATGCACCCACACTTAACATTCACATTCATTTCTTTATAATTAAATGTCCACTTTTTGTAAAAATTCTGTTTACATATCTGATAATTAATATTTACTAAGGCTGTAAACCTCAAGAATATGCATGTGAAAATGCGATGGTAGGGATCTCTACAGGTCTTAACCACAAGCTTACGTTTTGGAAGAAAAGAGGGGAACCCTTCTTTACTTCAACCTACTTTTATATATAAATAGGTGAAGCTGAAGCGGTTAAATCTAAGAGCATGAAGCTATTCAATACTTCACTAATTAAGTCCACATTTCTTATTACACATTAATACTCGCGAAATCTTTCGATTTACGACAGGTCTATGGAAAGATCTTATAGTTAGAAATCTATTACGATAATTTAAAGTTGTAATTATAAATTTATTTAAACGCACATTGATTACGTAAGTAATATTTACTAAGGTAAACTTTTATCTGTAAAATAGTTTTAATTTCCATATATTAAAAAATCATCATAATTTAAACTAAACTACTAAGTTATGATAAAATGAGGTAAAACTGGTTTTTAAATATTGCCATATTTGCATTCATGTTGACCTTTAGAATCTTAATGGTGATATTTCTAAATGTACGATTTTAAAATAAAATAAAAAAATCCTAGATCAAAACATGTAAGAGGTTGACAAATAGTGGCACTCTAGCACCAAAAATAAACACATTTTCAAACCAGAAAATTTACTGAAGATTTTAAGATAATAACAGAGTAATAAAATCCAATGATAATTTTTAATTATCATTCTTGTAATAATATTGCAAGTTCTCTATCAAGGTTCCAAAGACTGTCCAACTAAAAATCAAAGTTTTTCAAAGATCTGAACTTAAACAAAATAAAAAAGCCGCAATGAATATTTTTTTTGTTGTTTTTGTTGCAAAATTTTCTATATATCTTGATCTTTGAAAACTAAAGATAATTTCTTAATAAGCAATCTTTTTTTTTTATTAAGTCTACTTCATAATATCATTAATAACACCCAAGTTTTCTACTCCCAGTCTTTCTATCTCTTGCATCTCAATAACAATCCTGTTAGCAAAATGTTTAAAAATCTCTTAAATATAAACTTCTGATGACTACTAATAGTTCTTTACTAGTGATTTGAAACATGATATTAATATTCAAACTACTTACAGCAATCAAAGCTATTAGATAAGTCAGCTGTTTATTAAGATGCATATCAATCATTTAAGATTGATCTTCGCAGCATTCTTTACTCTAACTGTGATGTATAAAAATAAATCACATTCATATTGTACCCCAGATATATACATATTTTTGATTTTTTGAATAAATAATGTCTTAGATTATTGTTTTTTACTATTTTCTCCAGTCTGTTTTTGCAACTGATATATTATATATATAAATGCACAATCTATACTTCTTTATCAAAGGATTCAGCGACTTAATGATATTATGAAAGTGAACCTACCAATAAAGGATCATCCTAATGCAGCTGGCAACAAAAAGTAAGAATCACTCCAATGATGGCTGTATCACAAGCATTAATTTCAATTGGTTTCTCAACCAAAAAATAAACTTGCAAAAAAAATGAGACATATTGTGTAGTGAGCAGATTTAATAATTAAGTATTTAACTTAGGCATAATAATAATCTCTGGGAAAAAGTAATTGACTCCCTTTGTTTAAAACATCTATTATGTTTTAAAGGCATTTATTTTTCTATAAGAATCAATTACAACAGGTTTCAAAAAAGAAAAAAACAACCAGTTTTGATCATGAGGGAAGAGTCTACGACAGATTACAGATTTAAAAAAAGTGTTTTTACATTATTGACTTATACAAAATTATTTACATAAAAAATGCTGATCTTTGAATGTAATACAATTGTACATATAGCATCATATAAAAATAAATGCTTATTTACTTATAATTAAGTTTCAGTTAGAGTGACGTTTAGTAAATTCTAGACAATTTCACCGACGTCATTCATTCAAACATCGTAAATAGTAATTTAAAGTGAGAATTCTACTCTCACGCTTTGCTCAACAGTACTTCAGATTTGCTCATATAAAAGAATTTGAGTCGTAGGAATAAGAGGATTCCTTTTATTCCTGCATAAATACTATATCTTGTATTGTAGAGGGAAGTATTCATTTATTATTTAACACTCGCAAAGGACACATGCACAATTAGCTTGAAAGGCTGATCTTTGAATGTAATATAAAAAATGATTTTAAAATTTGTTAAGAAGGGAAAGAAGAAAAAAATGTCCAAATCTTGAGGTATTATCATTGTTGCATTCATTTTCAGAGGGTGGTTTATCTTATTATGGTTTCACATGTTGTTGCATTAGAGACCAAGTGTTTTCAAACATTGTATGGGATGGTAGTTTACTATCTCTTTCTTTAAAAGTTTCCAGTTTATTCCAGAAGGTATACGGGTGTCTTCCTGCATTCAGTCATACATGAATTTGCATCTAGTACACCAGATAGCATATAACACGAATGTGCTAGCACGAATGTTTGCAAAAATTCCTTCTTTGAATGTCTGAAATAGAGTATTGATATTATATTTGGGATTGTTTAAAAATCTTGGTATTGCTTTGCGTATGTTTTCAAGGCCCTCGCATTCAAAGAAAAAACGATATTGAGTTTCAGAATCTTTATGGCAAAGGTTGCATTGTTCATCAACGTTCTTGTACTGTCTTCTGTGTCTATAAAAGTGAAGTGTAGGTAGGGATTCTACATTTATTTAGGTTTAAGCGACCAGAATTTAATTTTTTTTAATCAGTTGATTGTTGTTTATATTAAGTATTGATTTCTTTTCACGATTTGCGGTATGGTTTTGAATAAAGGTAAATATTTGTCAATATTTGTATTTTGGACTGGAGGGGCGAAGATTAAATTAGGAATTGTGTGAAGTGATACAAAGAGATTTTCCCAGAATTTGAGTAGTGGTGGTAGTTTGTAAGTTGGCATAATTTTTAATGTCTCTATTATATGTGGGAATAATTTGTTACATGAAATGAAGAGGTTTACTGGTTTTTGTATTTTGAATGTGTTAATCATATGTAATCCAAGACCATTTAGATTTAGTAGTTGTAGTTGATTGAGTGAGATAACTGCTGTACGATTTTCCCAGACTAGCTGTCTTAATTGAGAATATATTTTCCTAATAAAATCTTTTGTATATATTATTATTGGTGAAAAATATGAAATTCTTGTTATAACGAGAAGATTGAACAGAGAAGTTTTTGAATAGAGAGATAGGTATGAATGAGAAAGTGATTTTATTAGGCTTTCATTTTTATCATAAAGTTTTTGTTGTATTAGACTTCGCATTCCTAAATTACTAAGATATTATGGAAATCCAAGAAAGGAAGTTGAATTTCCTTTGAAGTGCTGCTTATGTGTTTCTCCTGTGTTGATTGATCAAGCACTTGATTTATCCATGTTAAACTCTATTTTATATTTTGTGGTAAAATTAGCCAGAATTTTTTGTAATTTAGAAATTTTCTTAATTGTTGATAGAAATATTGATATATTATCCATATATGTGATGACTGAGATACTGGTATTAAGTGCTGGAATGAATATTCCTGGCAATTCTTTCTCAATCTCCAACAATAAAGGATTGATGTATGTAGTAAACGGAAGGGCACTTAGTGGGGAACCTTGTGGTATTGAACAATGTAGAATAAAGACTGGAGTCAATTTACCATTCAATGTTACATGTATCTCACGATTTATGAGGAGGTTAGTTAGTGTGTGTAGGATCACTTTTAGGTACCATATATTCTGCTAGGGCATTAATAAGGAGGTCTGTTTGAACCATATCAAATGCAGCTTTAATGTCTAGTTGAACCATTAATGGACTGTGTTTTTTCCTTTCTCTTACTGTGCTTATGATTGTAACATCTATTATTATATAATATAAATAAAATTATCCGTTAATTAAAACAAAATTGTAATCATAATAAAAGTAATAAATATTATATATAAACATATATTACATAAAAAGATATCAACTTATCAGGCCATGGATGAAAGAGACCTATAATAACAACAATAAAAAAAGTTAATTAACGTTCATATTGTAAAAAAAAAAAAAAGAGGGCGACGGGGTTTAAATCACTTACCATTAATTTAAACAACATGTGTTAATTCTTGTTTTAGAAAAATCAAAAAAAAAAAAAATGTATATTAAACTTATTACTTAACATTCATTGAATTTTAATTAAAATATATGTTTTGGGGCTTGTGTATTATGCTACCTACCAAGCTTGGCAGCCATTTTTTTAATTATATAGTTTCAGAAGCATACAACAAATATTTAAAATAAAATGGCCAACAAGTAATGATCGTATTTTTTCCCCATTATTTTAAAAAAAGAAAAATTTCTGCAAAAATTAACTAATGTTTTCACTTTATTTATTTATTTTTTGTATTAAGTTAACTTATTAATATAAAAATATAAGAAATGTAAGTGTCATATCATGCCCATTAATGCAGAATTTTTTTGAAACCATAGTACTTTATCTTCGGAAATACTCCACTGCATGCTGTTCTGTCAAAGGAAAATCCCAAACTTTCATCATTTTATCAAAATGGTAGTAACAAAAATAAAGATTGCTGAATGTAAACAAACGACAATGTTCGGAGCTAAACTTTATAACATTAATAAATAAAAAAAATTTGAGAAAACCTGATTGGAATTTATAATTGATTTGTTAATTTTTTTAAACTTAACAACCGACACATATGCAGTAAAATAAAATTGGAAAAAAAAAAACACAAACAAATACTATAGGGTCCCTGAAACTGTATACTTAAAAAAAAAAATTGGTTGCCAAGCTTGGTGGACAGGATATTACACCCATATTTTATATCCTACATTTCTATTTCTTAATCATTTTTGTAATCAATAATGAGATCACCTTATAGATCTTTATAAATAGGATTCATAATCTTATGAAATATTTGGAAATAATTTGTGTTTATTACCTTATCTTATCATCTACTTTTACCATAGGTATATCTCAATTTTTAATTTAAATTTAAAAAAAAAAAAATACTGTTCTCATCTTATTAAAAAAATACCATAGTATTTCAATGATAAGTCCAACATATTGTTCCAAAAAAAAAAAAAAATTGTAAATGAATGAAACACATTAAAATTACAAAATACTGTTTCACTCTTCAAAATTTAAATTTTATAACATTCTTTTTGGGGTTTTTTTCTTAGAAAAAGTCGAAGAAAATGTAACAATTATATGTATCAATATTTTCTAATAATGAAATTTTTGAATAGATCATCAGTGAATCATAAAACTTAAATTATTGGTGTTCCAATACATATCGACAAACCATTTCACTTTTAACAGCTGCTATCTCTTCAGTTGAGATGATCAGCGAGTCAAATTGTTCATCTTTTCACTTCAAATTGGATCAGAATTTTTTAATTTAATCTATTGTTTTATCATTACATATTTGTTTAAAAATAACTAAGCATTAGATCAGCATAATAATCTGATACAGTAAAAATATTTATTTTTATTGCTGTAGTCCTTATCCTATAATGTAATCATTTCACAATTTTTTTAAAAAAAACATCCACTGTATAATAAACTAAATATACTAATTCATAATTAAATCACTAATCAAAATTAAATTTCAAATCCACTATCAATGGTAGGGAAACCTTTAGTAGTGAATTCGTAATTAAATTTTGGTTAACGATTGTGAATTGCTTATTTTGTATGATAAATATAGCTTTCATCTGTTTAATATAATTTTAATAAGAAACTTATTTCTTTAAATATTCAAAATATGTCTCTCATGTATAAAAATATTTTCAGTAAAAGGAATAGATATCATATATATTTGTGTGTGTATGTTTTAAATTTTTACATTTTATTAATTATTGTAAGTATTAATGTATATTATTATACATTTATAAATAAAAAACAATTATAATAGAATTGGTAACTTGGCTTTGTATGATCCTGAATATCTCGAGATAATAAAAATTTTAAACAAAAAAATTTAATTTAAAATGTAAATATTGCTGTTCATTCACTAGAATTGATTTGGAATTGGATTTGATACAGCGGAGGTTGTATGTTAAGGCAGTCCTATTTAGGATTCCCTTGTCTACCATAGATGTGGAAGAGTAGAAAATGTCTAAAATGGATCTCATGCAGCCTGATGAATCACTCATTATGGTGATAGAAATAATAATATCAATAAAAGTAGTAAATTATTTTTTTTTAAAAATATAGATACAAAAAGTATGCTAACTTTACTTGATAAAACTCTAGACTGGAATAGTGGATTGCACTGGTGACTAAGAAGCTCTTCGTGAAATTTATGTTCGGGAGGGGGGGGGAGTGCTTAATAGAACAGGTTGATAGCTACAATTTTTTCTGGAAGTGCAGATCAGTCCGTGAAAGGAGATTGCATGATGTTGAATTTGCTGTAAAGTCTAGTTTAGTATCTCATTATTGGAAATCCTTGTTGTATTGCGAAAGTTCGATAGTGTTGAAACTTGTTTTGCACAATGGTATTTGTATTAGTGCCTATGCTCCAGCCTTATATCAGAGAATTCAGAGAAAGATAGCTTTTATTCCTTGCGGGAATATGTTCATACAATAGTAATTCGGCTAGAAGTTATTGGAAATAATGGTGTTGGTACTGTAAATGCTAAAGATCTATTTTTATTGGGGTTTTTGCATAGCACATGGATTACCTATGACAAACACTATATTTATGCAGAAAAATCATTATAAAGGAGCATAGATTCATCCACACTCAAAATAATGGCATATTAATAGATTACATTATAGTCAGATTATAAGTTCATATTACGAAAGCACTTACAAATGCAGATTGTTGGATAAGATCATAAATTAATAAGCTTTAAAATTAAAATGATAGTTACATTAAAAAGTAGATGAAAATTGATGTTCTTTCTCTAAAAGTACCTACTATGCATACTAAATTTCAAAAATTTTTAAAACTAAAATTGTTAATTTGGACCTTCAAGGTTGTCTTATTATCAAGGCTTGGAATTATCTTAAGAAGTGTATTATGGATACGAGTAAATTGTATTCTTGAGTTGACTGAAAAGAAGAATAATGAATGGTTTTCAAATGCAGATCTTATTTTTAATGATTTGTTTAAAAGGAAATGTGGCATTTTCTGTTTGGCAGAATAGTAAATTAAATATAGAATTTGATAATAAATTGAAAACAGAAATTCAATGACTGATAAGAAAGCTTAAAAATGATTGACAGATTAAAATTACAACACTTTGCTGATCGTGGTCACTCTAGATTTTTTTTTTTGATTCATGGAAAGCAACATATGAACCTGAGAAATGATCACAATCCTATTAAATCCAGCAATGGCATTCTCTTTTATGATGATAATGATATTTTGAGCAGTTGGAAGGAGTATTTTGATCATCTGTTAAAAAGATAAGTTGACAGCTTTTTTATGATTTATTCATTTTATCTTAATGATTTAGATTTGGATTAAGATACACAGTTTGGTGAAGTCAAATCATTTCTTTGTAATCTTAAAAATGAATAGGCTGCAGGTCTGAATACCTGGAGAAGCTTTAAATATGAAGGTGAAGTGTTTACTTCAAAAATATTGGAATTTTTTTAAGGATTATATGAACTCATGTTGTTTTACCTGATCTTAAGGATGCTTCTATTATTTCAATTTTTTTTTAAAGTACGGAATAGACAAGACTACAGTAATTATGATGGAATATCATTATTTTCTACTACAGCGTATTGTTTCTCTTGATTTGATCAAAACATTTATTAATAGAACAAGTCTGGAATGAACCGATCATCGGAAGATATTTGATTCCTTTTTTCATTTAACAAATTTTATCTAAAATTTCCTATAGAGTAATGAGTAATGAATCACAAATCAGCAAATGCTAACATATGCACAAATAAATCCAGTACATGTACAGGATCAGTAAAAAAATCAAGTCATACATCACGTGACTTGACTTAATAAGCTTGTATTATAAATATAATACTATTATAGCTTGCCTTTTAAGGCTTTGCTGATGTTATCTTACTAAGGCTATTAATATATGGTGTAGCTGAAAATTATTCAGATCTGTATAGCTATTTGAGTTAGATAGCTGTATTTGAAGTCATTGTCTGAACATTTCAAATTTTCTGCTTAATAGTTAAGTATTAGATAAATTCTGTGTTTGAGTTGGTATTTTAGATGTAGTGCCTCTATTGACAAGAGCCATTAACTCGGAATCTGTTTGAGAATAAGGATAATTCTGGATAGAGATTTTAAATGCTTTCTCTTGAGGCATTTATCGAAAAAGCTTGTTTAGAGCTATTAGCATGCTCATTGTATTATGTACAGTATTATATTTATTTTAATGTATGTATATTACATATTGATAGCCATCACCAAATTATAATATATCTGATTGCACATTTCTTTCCGAGATCTTGTATTCCATATAAAAATTAATTTGTACACTTTTATGTGTTGTGCTTATTGTAGATGTCATACCATTTACACTTTTCTTAAACACTTAATCAATACTCTTTATTTATATCAAAGTAACAGTTTTGACTGTCCTGCAATCATCATCAAAGCTACAATATTCAAATATATAATTATATAATTAATACATTTAAACATATATATTTAACCTGATCATTATAAATAATCATTTCCCATTTTATTACTTAACTCTTAAATAATTCTATCAATATTTATTTTATATGACTTTTTTTTATTTTTTTTAAAATTATTATTTATTGTAGATGGACAGTGTTTAAGAGATTATAATATAGTTGATGGTACTAAACTTCATTTAGTTGTACGAAGGTCTGACTCTCCTCATTTTGACCACAGTAAAGAAAGTACAGTATTATGGGATGAATTAAAGAAATTTTTATCTAAACATTTTAAGGAATCAGATGCAAGGCTTGTAATAGAACACTTTAAAAATGTAAGTATTTGTTTTAAATTTACATATAATATTAGATAATAATATGTAATTAAAGGGGATTTGAACCCATACTTTTGAGCTCTTTTCAGTCATTCCCTCTATCCAATATAACCAATACACATGATCACGTACATGTGAAAAAAATAAATGATCTCCAATAGACGCGTTTCATGCTGAATCGGTGCTCACCGATTGGTCTGGATCATCATCTCCTATATATAGATAATCAGTGCTCAGTTTTATATTAAGTTAGCAAATCTTCAAACTTTTAATGGATAGGCTTCAATCTTCTCCATCCTTCAGTTCTTCAGTCATCAATATCAATGAAAATCTGATGGTGGAATAAATGCTCAAAGCCCTTCTTAATGCCAATATTATTGTCATACCGATGTTGAACTTAAGTCTCTCTGACCTTCATATGTAAAACCTCAATGTGACGGGTCAGAGTGACTTGAGGCCAATATGGGTATGACAATAATAATGGTGTCCACAATGGCTTTGAGCAATGCCATCATCAGATTTTCAAATACATGGATGGCTGAAGAATTGGAGAGTGGAGAAGATTGAAGGCTGTACATTAAAGTTTGTAGATTTTCTATCTTAATATAAAACTAAACACTGATTATCTATCTATCTATCTATATATATATATATATGAGAGATGATGATCTGAACCAACTGATGAGTACTGATTCAGCCCAAAATAAATATATAGGAGATCATTTATTTTTTCACATGTATGTGGTCATCCCCTTTAATTACATTAAGTTTAAGTATATATAATGTTTTTGTATTTAAATATAATAATATGTAATAAAACAAAGCACTGGAATTAATTCTACAATTTTCAATATATCAACCTACAGCTAGATAAATAACAGCTTACAGTATAAATATCATCTCCGGTAGCATTTCAATGTAAATGGCTAACTTTCAAATAAAAACAATATAATTGTGCAAATAGGCACAAATTATGGAAAATTGGTCATTCACATTGGACTAATGAAATTCTATGCATATGTATTTATTTATATGTGCATGTTTTGTGGTTATATTTCCTTTAAAATGTATTATTATTACATTAAATGGGATATTTAAAATATATATATATTTTTAAAATTATTTAAACTTGAATTTGAATCTATTGCATAATCTGCCATTATTACTAATTTGAAAAACGCTATAGCAGAAAATAAAAAACATTAAATCGTATTGCATTTACAACATTAAATCTGTCTAATTTATATAAAAGTTGCTCAGTTTTTATATGACTGCCTATCCCATTTGTACATATTTTTATAAAATATAATTAAAAGAATTTTTCCCAGTCTAGGTTCAGATTTTTAGAATTTTAATTGGAAACACAAATTTAGAACTTCTTCATATAGTAAGCATAGCATATTACTTTTTTTTTATATATATATTCCCTGTTCTAAAAATGAATTTTAAATTATTATTACAGATTATTCTACTAATGTAAATGTTTACTTTAAAGTAAAATCTTTTTTACGTTTGGTTTCTGAAATTAGTAAAGCAAGTATAGAGAAGAAATGAGGTTCAGCATTGAAGGGATACTGGATAACCTAGAAATAATGAAGAAAATAAAACTTGTCTTAAGCAGTTGTTAAATTTGATTTTGTATTATAGTTTATGTAGAATATTAAACATATATGTTTTATAATCATTATTAAAAATTTATTTGTGATTAATGAGCATTTTTAGAATGATTTTTCGAAATATGAATATTCATCTAATATGCATGAGGAATTTTAACTGAATTAAATACAAATTTAATATTTCCAATATAACACTGAATCCATTTATTTTTTTTATTTTTGAAATATATTCTTGTAAAAAAAAAAAACAGAAAAATACAAATACTGCCTATATTTGAAATAATCTTGTTTAATATTTTCCATGAAATTTTTCATAAAAAAAAGTTTTAAATTGAAGATCTCGCAATAACTTTTACCGATATCAAAAACTATTTGTTTTTGTTATATTCAAATGTGTAATGTTTGTTTATGACTTCTTATAAATTATCTAATTTATTAAAAAATAATTTTCTTCATGTTATTGTCTAAATCCTGGCCTGGTTTCGACTTGTCAGCCATTTTATTTGTCACGGACGTGTTCTCGCGCAAACATGACTTTTCGCGTGAGCTGGTCGAAATCTTGTTTGGACGTACCCTTTCCGAAATTTTTGAAGCTTCCACATTGAATAGGGAAGCGTGGCGACGGGTTGACAATTGTTAGGAGGTAATAGTAGGTCAGATGACTTGTAAGCTAAATTCATTTGACATGAATATTTGAAGAGTTGTGGCAGGTTGAAGTCCAGACACCCTCACACAAAACTAGTAAACATTGAACTGTGAGCATTGGGATAAAGGGCATAACAATAAAGCAGGCCAGCCGCCGATCAAAACTGCATCTTTTCTGTGCTTTATAGCATAGAAATAACACCATTGGCGCCAGCTGCCATCTTTTTTAAACGGCCTCTTTCTGTGCTTTTGTGCATAGATATATATAGGCCTAGAAGGCGGCGGCCGCATAAATGGCATATTTATGTGCTTTTAAATAGCATCGTAAAGCGGCTGACACGATCTATTAGAACAGTACCAAAAATAGTTATGATTGTGATGCATCTTGCAAATTATTAAAGTTTTTAAAACGAGCACCATAAAGCAAAAATCTGTACCCTATGTATGGTAATATAAATTGTATATCCTGCATGGTTTGCAGCAATGGTAGAATAGCAAACTGAAGTTCAAATACTGGATTATATTGCCCAGTTGCACCATTTCTAATGTTAATGATAAACTTCCATGCAGTAAACCATTTAATTATTATATATGAATGATGGTAGGACAAAAATTTTAGACAAACAATTTCTATTCAAGTAGTATTTTATTAGCATTTTTCATGCATGTTATTGATGGTGGCACTTATTAAAGTTTATAACGAACCTCTAAAGTTGAAATGATAGAATAAATTGTATCAAGATAAACTTACTGACGATTAATTGCCTTTTTTTTTGGGGGGGGGTCAAAATTTATTCTTACTTAGTTATTACTCTACGCTTTTTCAGGTAGGAAATTAACATTTAATGGTAAATTGTTAGATCCTAATTTTATATTTAATGATGACCACTTGGAAAGTGTTAACATCAAGGGCCCAACAAATTCAGAAGAAAAGCTATTTCTGAAACTATAAAAAAAATGAGAAAATATAAGTTCTATGATCCTTAAAAGTTTCAAACTTCACTATTATTACACTTTAAAATTATTTAATTTGCAAGAAATTCCATTTAAAATTATTTTTTAATACTTTGAGGGGGGGGGGGGGCTCTAACATTGCTATAAGTCACTTTAAAAGTATTTAATATTAAATTACTTTTAACTATCACCAGTCATGATACAGACTTAGAAATTACGAGTGGAATACTTAGCCATTAGGACAAGATCACTACCGAATTACTTTGTATTTAAAATAAACCCCAATATTTTTGATAAGCTGGTTGATGTTGATAAGATTAGATGGCATGAAGCTAATAAAAGTTTTTGGAAATAGGCAGGGAGAAAATATTTTCCCCCCAACAATGTGGAATTCTCTATGTAAAAAAAAATAAGATAATCAGGAAAGTGTATTTTACTGACTACTAGCACAGTCATGTCCTGCAAAGATATTTTCTAAACTTGAGTTAAAAAATAGTAGCATCTCTGTTTCACCAGTAATCTATGTATAATTAGTGATTATTTAATTCTCTTCTCTGAATATCTGAATTTAACCATACTAAATAATTTCTTTTAACAAGAATTTTGACTCTATCTGAGGTCATGCTTGGAAATTAATCATGGTAACGTCTGTATTTTATCAGCAATTTGGATGTTATTACAAATTAAATGCATTTATTTTTTTTCAAATAATATAAAATAGATTTGTATATATATGCATATATAAAATTAAAAATAAATTTAAAACAATTGAGATAGACAACTCATTATAAATAATAATATTATTTAATACATCAATGCAGCTTTCATTCCTTAATGGAACTTTTCCAAGATGGTTTTTTTTTTTACACAATCAAATGACCAATTACCCTCCAGTAATTTCCTCCAATGGGCATTATTTACATTACAGTAAATATTAAAATACATACATTAAATATAATTAGTAAAATACATATACGTATGTAAAAATGAATAAACTTATTAGTCCCTTTTTTTTTCTTATAATATATATTTACAAATAATCTAAAAAAACAATAATAATCCCTTTTATTTTTATTTGTAATTATATATATATTAAGGGTATATAATAAGTTAATCATTTTTATGTACATATATGTATTTTACTAATATTTATTATAATGTAATGTAAATAATGCACATTGGGGAGAGTTGCTATAGGGCAAAAGGGGGGTAGGGTTTTAAGTAGCAGTGTTATCAGAGAGAAGAAAAATGGACGAGATGTAAGAAATAAACAAAGGATAGTTGATTAAAATAAAAATGTAGATGTGGAGAAGGAATGGGTCTGTAAAATTAATGGTAAGCAAGTTATTTATAAATGAAATGGGGAAGAAAGAGTCAAAAGAATTAATAAAAGAGTAGTTAGGAAATAAAAAATTGTTAAAAGTGGATATTTGAATATGCAAGGTGGTAGGAGACCAGAAAAATGGCTGGAATTAAATAAAGCAGTTAAAAATTATGAACTTGAGGTGCTAGCAGTAGTGGAAACATATCTAAGAAGAACCTATACTAGAAGACTTGATATGGCTGGGTATAAATAGAAAAGAAATGATAGTATAGGAGTTATGTCAAAAAAATACTTAAATATTGTTAAATGTCAAACATTTGTGGTTTGAGATAAGGATAGAAAGACAGGAATGGATGGTGGCTGTAGTGTATATAGCCACTAGAGATAGTCAAACTATAATGGAGTGGAACAGTAGCATATATGAATGCCTAGTTAAGGATATACAGAGTTTTAAAGAAAAGGGAAAAATAATAATGATTATAGGGGATATGAATGGGCATATTGAAGAAATTGATTTTGTGGATAACAAGAATGGACAGCTTTTGAAGAATTTTTATCAGAGAGTGAATTTGAGAATTGGAAATTTGTCAAATATTTATAAGGGACAATACACATGTTCTAGAAATAATATATTTCACACAATAGATTATGTATTAGTAAAGAAAGAGGAAATGAATAAAGTACTGAAAATTAAAGTGTTTGATAATGAACAGAGAGAATGTAATAGTGATCATAATTTTGATCATAATTTTTTTATAATAGAAATGGTCAGTAACATGATGGAAAATAGTAATAAAAGTAGAAAGGATAGTGAAAGATGTGGATGGAGAGTGAATGATAAGAATAAGTTAGAATAATATAAAATAAAAATTGAAGAAACCATGGAAGAATTGGTTGGGGGTGATTATAAGGATTGGTGTGATGAAGTAGAAAAAGTAGCAAATAGGGTTTTAGGTGAGAATATTCAAATGAAAAAAGTAATAGCAAAGTGAAAGTTAGTAAAGTTAAAAAAGAGAGGAAAGTGTGCTATTAAGAACAAAAAAAATGAAAAAGGTGTTCATGTTAAATGGGAAAAGTATTTTAAAAAAAAAGAAGTTGGCTAAAATAGATTATTATAGAAGGAGAATGAAATTGAATAGTAAATTGTTGGAGGATATTAATAAAACTAGTAAAAAATTTTGCAAATACATTAAAAGAAGGAATGTAGGGGAGAGAGAAATAATATTACTAGACGATGAAGGAATATAGTATAACTCTAGAGAAGAATTAGAGACAATCTTAAATAAGTATGTAATGGATGTAGAAAAGATATTAGATGTGAAGGAGTGATAACAACCAAAGTATATAGTAATGGAAATATTAGGTTTACAGAAAATGAACTGAATGAGACAGGGAAGAAATTGAAAAATGGAAAAGCAAGAGTTTTAAATGAATGGGCAACAGAGATGGTAATGAATTTAGGACATAAGGCAAAATTAAAACTATTATCATGTTTTAATAGGATGGCATATAAGAAATAAGAGTAAGGCTACTATTTAAAGGAAAGGATAAGGATCATAAAAAGTTAAGCAATTATAGACTGATAGCAGAAATGTCGGTGTTATATAAAGTTTTCACATATATGGTGGCTGGAAGGGTTGCAAAATGAATGGAAGAAAACAATGTAGTGGGAGAAATGCAGGGAGGTTTTCGATCGGATAGGCATAGATAGTTTATTTGTAGTTACACAGTTTATAGATATGAGTAGAACTACAGTTAGACGGTTATATATGATTTTTATAGATATAGAGAAGACATGATAAAGTAAATAGAAATAGATTATGGGTAAGTTTAGTAAATTTGGGAATGGATGGAACTTTAGTGGATATTTATTCAGAGATTATATGAAAATCATTACTAATCAGTTAAAGTTAAAAGTGGGATGGGATTAAGCAAGGATGCCCTATGTCACCTATTTTCTTTTTATTGTATTTGAGAGAAATGGAAAGAGCAGTAGAAAGCTAGGAAGAAGAGTAGAGATAACATTAATAGGTGGCAAAGGAATGTATACATTATCGGGTCTTTTATTTGTGGATGATGTCTTCTTGTGCACAGAAAGAAGGAAAGATATGTAAGTTATGCTGAGAAATTACGCAAGGGATGGGTAAAGAGATGGGGATTTAATTTAGTGAGGAAAAATCAAAAGTAATGATGATTAATACTGGGGCAAGAGAAGACAAAGAATTTGTATTGGGGGATATAAAGAATGAATATAACTTTTTGGGAATCAGAGAAGTTGTTTGGATGAATGGGAGAAAAAAATGATAAATAAAGCAAAAAAAAAAAGTGATTGATAAAGAAATTAACTGTTTTCACAAAATAATTATGATTTAGTTAGAATTGTATGGAAGGGGGTGGCAGTAGCAGGGTTGACATATGGTAATGATACACTATGTGTTAGTATAGGGGTATTAGATAACTTAAAAAAGTACAAAGACAAGTAGGGAGTAGATAACATAGAAAAGTACAAAGACAAGTAGGGAGACATGCATTTGATGCAGATGTGTGGACGGCGAAGGAGGCAATTTAACGAGAAATGGATTGGTTAAGTTTTTATATAAGAGATACAAAAAGTAAAATGAAAGTGTTTGTTAGATTGCAGTTTATGGATAATAAGAGAATAGCCAAAATAGTATTTAATTGGATTATGAGTAAAGGACAAGCAACAGGATGGCTGAGAAAAGTAGTAAGGTATGCAGAAAATTTGGATGAAGAATGTATATCAGTATACTTATACAAAAGGTGGGATGATTGTGTTAGAACAATTGTTGAGTGTTATAGTGATAAAAAAAGAGGATAGAAGGATAGATGCATTAATAAAGAGTATGATAGATGCATTAATAAAGAATAGGGAGTTGGAAAGATGGAGAACTAGTATGAAGAGTAAAAAAAGTTTAAATATATATAGAAGTAAATGGAATATTAGGTGCAAGTTAATTTATGATAATAGCAAGGAACATGGTTTACTGTTTGAGGCTCGAACAGGATCTTTAGCAACAAAGGAATATACTCATAAATGGGAAAATGTGGGTGATTTAGTCTGCCAGTTGTGTAAGGAAGGCATAGAAAATATTAGGCATCTTTTAATTGAATGTAAATGTCTGAAAGCAGAAATGGTACATAATGAAGTTGTGGAAGAATAAATATAAACAAAGTGATTATACAGAAAGTGGGTTATTTGTTTTTATGCTGGGTTTGGGAAAAGATAAGGGGGATTTAGATATAAAGGCTATGGAGTTGACAAAGATTATGTGTGGAAATGGGATGGAGCAGAATAGAGAAGAATATGGGAAAACTTGAGCAGGGAATGGAAAGGGTGTGTAAAATGGCTAACAGGTTTCTCTGGGCATAGTGGCTGAGAAAGTCCTGACTCCATATCACATCACGTGATTGTGTAAAAAAGAAACATCTTGAAAAGGTTTTATTAAGGAATGAAAGTCGGATTGATGTATTAAATAATATTTTTATTTATAGTGAGTTGTCTATTTCAATTTTATTTTAAATTGATTGTTTTTTAGTTTTGTATGTGGAAGACAACATTGTGGATAAATTTTAACATTGGAATTTGATCATTTAAAGTATGCATATATATATAATACAAGTGTTGACTACTTTATTTATATATATTCTGTTGTGTTATTTTATGCAATATGTATTAATTTAATGCATTGTGTTTGAAACAGTAAGATTCGAATCTTAAGTTTCATCTTCTATCGTCTCTCACCCACCACCTTATCCTACCCAAATTTAAACTTTTTGGTATCGAATTGTGAATGTAGTAATATTAAAAATGTATAAATATCTGTAAAATTCACCATAAATGCACACACACATTTCGATAACAAATTTAAAGCAATAAATAAAAATAATTGATATAATTTAACTTTCTCTTTTAGTTATATAATTTTATATAACTTTAACTATTTATTTTAAATTATAAATGTTCGTTAGTTTATTGCCTTTTCTTAAAATCATATTTTAAATAATAATTTTGGAAATTAGATTGTAATTTAAAAGAAAAGTAAAAATAATTATATATTCCCTTTTATACTTGAAATTTCGCAAGTAATGGTCGGTGAGAGATAATAGATTAATTAATTAGAAAATTCCATAAAAGCTTTAATTACGAAAATGTTAAAAGGTAAAATAAACCTAAACAATAGGAATGCAGCTTTCTGAATTAATTAAACTTATAAAATGCATTAATCCTTCTCAGGGCAAATGAATGGAGCTAAAAATAAAATAGAATAAAATTTAAAAGATAAGATAAAGAAAAGAGGACATCTTGGATTTCTAAGAACTTTTTAGTTAGACTTTGGCTGTGCTCTTGCTTGGTTGAGAGAATTTAAATCTTAATTAATTTATCTACTACAAGATGATCGAGTAGGAAGCGCCCAGACTATTTTCCCCCCAGAGATGGTCGATCATCCACATGTGCCCTTCACAAAATAAACCAAGAGGATCTGCTGACCAAATAATTGGAAAGCTGCTGCTTCTATTGAAATGAATCAATAATCTGAGTGCCGGAAAGAACTGCTACTGTTTGAACTCGTGAACAATCTGCTACTGACCATGAAATCTGAAAGCTTCTTATAAAACGGGTACCTGTACCCAAGGCCATCTAGAGTACTCTAAATATTAGTCGAGCTATAGCTCACTCTATATATATAAATTGTACAATTATTAATTTCATTATTAATCTATTATGTAAATATCTTTTAATAATCTAGCTTACCTAAATCTGTCTATTTCTTGGGTATATATTTCTAATTTTACATTTTTTTTTATTATCTAGTGATAGCATGCCTATAAGATTTCCGATCGGACCTCGCCAAATTTTAAATATAAATCCTAATCTAAACGGTTGCCATCTTGTACAGCGACCTACTGATATATTTCTTTATATATATACTCATGTTGGCTGGTCAGCTCGGAAATCTCCATAATTCTCTAAAATACAAATACATGATTGCATGAAACAGTGGATACGTGTCCTGCAAAGCATATAATTGATATTTCTATTAAATTATTTTGTTATTTCATATAAATCGACACACATTCGGTGCTTCATATATTGTAAATGCAGGGATCTATTATGTAGCAAGTGGCGGACATATTAGTTCTTAATACCCACCCAACTTACATATTGCTTTTTACACTTGTTTTAATTTTAAATAACATATCCATTAAGTGCATTTGAGCCAAATAATATTTATTAAATGTTGGTAATGTAGGGTCGAGTCATAAATTTATATTAAATCTTAACAAAATATTATGTGAATTATACATGTGTTACGGTTTAGAGATGCGATAACCCATTATGAACCTTGGATATCCCGGATCCTACAGGATTCACTGAATCCCAGTCATCCTACACAAGTGGACATAATGAATGTTTCCGTAGGGCTTGACGCCCGTCACACAGTCAGGGAGTAAATGTGACACGAACCCTTTGCACCTGATTATGCTTATGTGACATCTTACCTTTTTGGGCCTACGGCAAACGCCAGCCCGTTGTTTTAAATTCATCCATTGGCTTCGCAGTTTTAATGTACTGCCACCCTCGCATCGCAGTTCTGAACGTACCGTGTATTTCTTATTATTACTTTTATTATTCAATGTATGACTCCATCTCTGCATTAATGACATAAATTCACTCTCAAATAAATGTCTGTCCATAATCACTTATAAATATCTTAGTTCATTAAATAAAATATATGTCCGTAGCTGCTATTATCAATCCTAATTTAGATTCGTGCATTTCAAAGATATTAAATCCCTGAAGGCATGTTCTTGAAATACTTGCTCAGGAATTCAGGTAGCTAGATTATGTCAGCCAAATAATTGTATGTCTTTGAAAATATAACAGTATCGGAGTAATACCGCTACTGAAAATATAATATAATCAAATGTTTTTAATTAAATGATTTTAGTATTAAATATTCTAATTAAATAATTTCAAACCATATGTCTGCCATCATATATTTATTTATTCGACACCCATTCCATATACTATCTTCTCGATTATTTAAAATATAAATGTCTAATATTAATATTATATATAGCTAACTCGAAAATAAAGTCTTGAGTCTCTCGCATCTCCCTGATCCCATGCCTAAAGAAATGTTTACTAATGTAGCCTCAGATGCGTTGTTTCGTAGAGTGTTTTGTGGAGCCGATAAACCATGTTCGAACTCAGTACTACTGGTCGCTTCACTATTTATGTGCTGCTTTTCAGTGTGGTGGTCAAATTCTGCACTATGTTAACGAAGCATACGAATCTATTACATAGTATAATTTTTTTTAGCGTTTGGCGCCGACAACATGAGGCTTCATTACAAAAACCCATATGCCCTGAGTAGACATATAACGTACATAAATTTCTTTTAGCGCTTGCAACCTGAGTTAGTCGTTAGCCATTTATTCTATATATATGAATTTTTTTTTCAATAAAAATAATAGGAAAAATAAATCGAGTGAGATACTGTGGCTCAAATGGATGAATGAACGGTAGATGTAATAACAAGTTTAAAGAAAGTAGGGATGTATGTGAGTTGTCTGTTTCAATTTTATTTTAAATTGATTGTTTTTAGTTTTGTATATGGAAGGCAACATTGTGAATAAATTTTAACATTGGAATTTGGTCATTTAAAGTATGTATATTGTGCCCTTTTGTATGGGTCACCATTTAAGTTTTGTGCTAATCTAGTGGAAAATTTAAAATTTAAGAAGTATTTTAAAGATGTGATGTTGACTTTGCTTGTGGTAATGTTACCATAAGTTTAATTAAAGCAATCTATGAGTATTTGATATGTGAATTGTGTTGATCTTGAGAAGATATTTAAATGATGATGATTATGATGTAATACTGCATTAATAAATTTAATAACAAATGTTTGAAGCTAAAATATTTAAAAGACAAGCTAAAATTAGATAAAGATATTTATTAAATTCAAAATATATGTTAAAAGTGAATAAAAAATATTTTAAATTATAAGTATTTAAATTGAGATTAATATTTGATTTTAATCATATCAAATAATTATTTTAAAATCTATTATAATATCTTAAATATTTAAAAATATTTATTTTAAAAAAAACAATTGTTAGTTTATTTTTAGACAAGCGTTCTTGTGATAAAGAACAGATGTTATACACACATGCGTGGAAGTTGTCTAATAAAGTTGCATAATTATTTTAAAAAAATCATGTTATAAAATTTATAAATAATACGTGAGTTATCACGAGATAAAAATAAAGATATTAATGTAAAATATTAAATTTGATTTTAAAAATATTGTCTTAAAAATATAACGTATTTAAAAAGATTTAGTTTATTTTAAATGATCTTATAAAAGTTAAGATTTAAATTAAGTGAGAAATAATATTTCAAAAGAATGTATAATAGATTTAAATAAACGATAAATATTGTTTTGAAAGAATTTGATAAAATATCAAAATATTAAATAAGTCATTATTTATTTTTAATATTGTGTTGGTAAATATGTAAATAAGAAATTTTGATTGTTTAAACCTACCAATCAGATAAGGAGTTTCTGGCAGTATATAAGCTGGATTCAATTGTTGAGGGGGTCTCTCTCTACAATAAAACTTCTAAGTCGTTTGTGCTATTAAAAAAAAATAGCCAAGTAAATTTATAAACGCTCTTAAAATCAGTTGTAAAATCATAAGAGTGTTATTGAATAATTTATTATATTTTTAAAGTAATGAATATGCAGGAGTAACTTAATAATTCCCTATTATCTTCTCAATATCGAAACTCAATTTACGTACAAATAATCAATGGAAACATCACGTATCGGAGAAATTTATCAGAAACTTTATGTTGAAAAAGTAACAGACGCTGGATTAGAACATAAAACTACAAGATGGAGAAAAATAGTATTTTGGACTATAAATAGTTTTCAAAAGTTAAATTACTATTGTCTATTACTAATAGATATTTTAAAAAAATATAAATATTTCTGTAAAAGAAAGTATTTTGACAAATTATAGAAGTAAAATATGTATCTTAAGGAAAGATATAAGATGCAGTAGTAATTTTAAATAAATACTTGCCTTGTTAAGTCTTTATGCTTAAAAGACTAGAGATTGATAATTTGAAAAGGCAAATATATTATAAGTATAAGTATTTTAAAAAATCGTAATATAATGAAATTATTTTATTTAAAGTTATCTAAACCTGGACGTTATAGATGGAAAAATTAATTTTACCGAATATGGTATTTACAAATGCGCAAGTAATACATGGATATCCAAATCAAGTTAATACAAACCAAGTTAATTGAAAAATAATTAAATGACAATTTATCAATTATAAACTAAGTTGAAATAATAACTTTCAAATAATAATTGATGAAGAATTGGATCCAAAGAACTTATAAACTATTTTAATTTTATTTGTTTCTTATTGGAACTTATTATTTTTAAAAAAGAACGTTATCATTTTATTATAAACTTTCAAGAAGCACGTGATACAACGGAACAGGAAATAGTGTTTTATTGACTTTATACTGAGGATATTTGTTGGAACTTTTATGGTAGGAAAAATCAACGATGGACCATGTAATATGAATTTATTTTATTTATTTAACATAAAATTTAAATATTATTAAACTCTTAAAAATAGGTTAGGTACATTTATTAAATAGTAACTTAAAAATAATATAATAATTAATTACATAAACTTATTTTTATAATTAATATAACACGGAATATTCTAATGAATGTTTATGAGTGAAAATGTGAATGATTTTTATTTTATGAAGCTCAAATTCAAGAATACTGGATAGAGAATGGACATTATTATTATTATGGAAAAATATTGTATAATGATTTTTAATGAATTTAATATGTTTTTCTTTAGATCAACTGATATTATGGGTAGAATGAATGGATAATATATTATGAAAAACATACATTATATTGACAGCAAACGTATTAAAATATGCATAATTTTTTAAATTTATAATATAAACATGACATAACATTACGTAAAAAGTTTAGAAATAATTATATGATTCTTTCGTAAATAATTTTTATATTTTTTATTTATGCTTAGTATTAAAATGATGTTTATTATTTATCTAAGTAATTATTTTATTTTTGCAAGTCAGAAAAGGATTTTAAAAGTCTATATTTTTGTGTATTTTGTTTATTGAGTAAGTTAAGTTACGTTATGAGTAGAAGCCTATATTTAGATTGAAAAGTTTACTAAGTATAGACAATATAGTATGAGTAATTTGGATAATGAATATTTTATTTGAAGTTGATATTTGTTTTCCGGAAAATGTTTTAAATGAGTTTAGAATATGTTTTATAGATAGAAATTTATTAGAAAGGTTAGTAAAGCACATAGGGTAAAATAATGATTTTACACAGAAAGGAATCATAAAATTTATCTAATGTAATGTTTTATGAATTTAAAATTGATAAATGATTTAAATATTAATGTTTGAATAATACAGATATAGAATGCTATTTTATAAAACATATAACAGAATTACATTAGGTGGAATATAATTAAGCCAATCATTTGTTTTACATTATAAAGAGATATTAATTTTATATAAAGTATTAGCAATGCTAATAACAAAGTGAATACATAATAATACATTATAAATGATATTTAATTAATGTAGTTATTTAATAGGTAGAGCTACATTATGTACACATGCTACATAAATAGTCTTGACATATTGTTATTTGTAGTAATTAAAGTACAACTATTTATTTAAAAATCTAAGTTTAAGAAAAACACACTATAATATTATTAATATAGCATTTGAAGGAATGTATAATTGCTTATTAAGTACATAAGTTAATAACAGTGTAAGCCTCTTATATTTGTATTTCTTATTTTTATTTTATTTGTTGTCATAAGTTATAAACTGTAAATAGTGTAAATAAATTTTATTTGAAGTTATTGTAAATAAATTTGTTAATTTGTTTTAAAAGTGTGTCGAGTTTCATTATTTTTCACCTCAGCATTTTGACATCAGATGATTTGAAATAAACATAATATTTGCACAAAATTGAATTTGTTATTATTATTTAGAATTGAATACCATATTTGCTTAACATTATTTTATAAGAATTGATTGACATGAACATAAATATTGCAATGGTCATAAGATGATTATAATGCACATTATAAGAATACAATATTGTTTATTGCCACAGATTATTAAGTATAAGATTTTGATCTATTTTAAAATGAAGATACCATATGAAATAAAAGATCTACATATAATTGTTTATTTATTTAATGATTGATTATATCATAGAAATAGATGAGATTAAATTACACTTTAAGATTATTATTTATTATTATTATTAAAATAAGTTAGGTGTATTTAGGTTTGATATAAAATCCCACATCATACTTATTTACATGAGTTATTATTATTTTAAAACTTTAGAAGAACCTGAGATTATTTAATTATATTTTAAGTTAAAGTTAGGAATTATTTTAGTATTATTAAAGATAATTTATTTCATTTAAAAGTCATAAGAATCTATAGATGTAGTGGTAAGATGATAAGGTAGTGGTAGTATTCTTATGCCATTGAGACAGTATCTTGGGAGATATTGACTCAGTGTAAATCTGCTTATTACTTTGTAACTTTACTTCGCAGTCTCATAATTTTATAAATACTTATTTAATTAATATAATCTAGAACTATATTGATTTTGATGATTGATAATAAATTTAATTAAGATATGATAGTATAAAAAGTATATTAAAGATAGATATGCAAATTTTAATGAAGCATAATAATGTAACTGAGCTAGTTGTATTTTAAACTATTTTATATATCAAGAAGTAATACAAGTGTTGACTACTTTATTTATATATATTCTGTTGTGTTATTTTATGCAATATGTATTAATTTTTAATGCATTGTGTTCTAATGTGAATTTGCATTGTATTGCATTTTACTAATGCTTAGATTTTTTTATTGTAGATATTGAATAAAGTTCTTTTTAAAAAGAAATAAAGAAATATTTAATAGTAGATGTGGATAGCATTGTTAAACAATTAAAATATATCTTGATTGAGTTAGATTTCAATATTTAAAAATAATTTTTTTGTAAAAATGAAATTTTAACATGTAATATTTTTACTTGCAGGATTTTGATAAAACGTTGGCTAGCTTGAGCTTGGATGATATTGAACGGATAGCAAGAGCGAACATAGAAGCACAACAAAATATAGCCGCGAGTACATCAAAGTCTTAAGTTAATATGATTTTAAAAATATTGAAATTTCAACTTCAGAAATGGTTGGAAGTTTAAATTATAAATGTACTATTGTTATTTTTTGTTTTTTTTTTTATAAAAAAAGAAAACAATAAATGCTGTTCTCAATTGGTATTGAATTGATTTGGGGATTCGTCAATAAATGCATAAACTTTTAGATAGTTACTACATTCTCTTATTCTAACAATTTGAGAATACTGTGCTGTACTACATATCACAAATGAAGATCTCATTACCGTGAAATTTCTTTAAACTTTCGCAATTGTTACTGAAGTTAATGAGAACTTGGCATTTACGAAGATGATAAAATGTCAGGGATAATTTCTTTTAGCAGAAGTCTTTTTTTTTTTTGTATATTAAAAAAAAAAATCTGCTCATTTATTTATCAACTATTTTTGAAGAATTTTTATTTTATTTATATAATTTGCTAAAAACAGATGTGTATTCTCTTTTTATCAAATTATTATTTTGTGATATAATACAGTAAGATTTTGTCTGTTGACTTGTAAAATATTAAATTGTATGTACTTTTTAGAAAATAAATGTAGTTTGCCTTTTTTAAAAAAATAAAAAATCTTGTTTTCCTTTCTTATGTAATTTATTCTGTGTGCAAAATTCTCTGCAGGTTTAGCAATTATGGTAGTCCAGCTTCTGATTGGATCATTTTTGAAGATTTTATTATTATCCAATTAAAATAATTTATTCTAATATCTTATATTCACCTTAATCCAATGTGATGCTAATCTTACATTATAAAATAGTAAAACATTTTATATCATTAATTAAGGTACTTGTGTTAAAAAAATTTTAATGTGCTTTGTATTATTGTGATAATTAAGTAGTTTTTTTACAGGCGATAAAATTTATAAGAAAAACCAATATCCAGATTTAGACATAAGTATTATGTTGAATTTGTTTTTGATTTTTTTAAAAAATACTTTCATATACATCACATGATCGCCATTTTCTATACACCTGGGTCTCGTTTTATGCGGTAGATATGTTCCACAGAAAACCCGCATTAAAAAAAATCGCACAAAAATAGACTTAATTTACCTTGAAAAATGGGGGATAGGGATTGTAATTTTCAGAATTCGCATAAAAGCAAAGCAGCAAGGAAAAATTACTTTAAAATTCGCATTAAAAAAATAAGCAAATAAAGTATGACTAATAAAAAATTTCAAATATTTGAAAAAAATTAATACAAGACAAACTTTTTTTACTTTTTTCATTACTACAGTATTTAATTTTACATTTTTCATACATATTTTAATCATTACCGCTAGCGTTCGTTAGTAAACTAGTAAGAAATCAGATTCGATGTGATGTATTGTGGCTTCTCCTTAAACGAAGTCAAGAATCTCTCAGCAATTATGCCCAGAGAAACCTGTTAGCCACTATTTTTATTCGTGATGTGATGTACAACTAGCGCCATTTTCAGTCTTGTGCTGTGTTAATGGTTTTCTGTTTTTTTATTAAAAAAATGAAATCGCAATCAAAACAAAAAGATTATACATTATCATTAGAAAGATTATTTTCAGTTTATAAAATCTTCGTTTTTTATTTTAAAAATCTAAAAGATTATTTATTTCTATTATACATATATAACAAAATGTGTTTTAAAAGTTTAAATTTTTTGAATATTTATAGTGATATTTTTATATATAAGTATAAATCTATTATTATTATTTACTCATTAGTATAAATAGGTTATTTACATAGAAGCTAAGTTCTAAATACAGCTTCAGGCATATTCACGTTAGCTGCTAATATAACGTAATATTTTTGAAAAAAAAAAAAAGGATTTCAAGTCAAAATAAGTTAATAATTTAAATTTCTTGATATCTAATAAATATAGTGATATATGAAATATATTAAGAAGAAACATGAATCGCATAACTTCAAAATCGCATTAAAATAATCCGCATAAAACGAGACCCAGGTGTACTTACACAAGTTGTTAATATAGCACTCTCCATACATTAGTGCACCCAGTGCAAGCCTTAGTAATCAATGGATGCAAGAACGTTTGTGTATATAATTTTTGCCTATTGTCTACTCATCCATTATTCCCAGACAAGTTTCTAGCTAAAATTCAAGGCTCCTCACTGACGAAAGCTACAAGGTAGAAACTTGTCTGGGAATATTGAATGAGTAGGTACTAGATAGAGATTTTATGCATGAACTTTGCAGTCGTTGATTACTAAGGCTTGTATTGGGTGGCATTCACTACTGTATAGAGAGTTTATTATTGTATTTTAATATTTACATAGAAAACTAATTTTAATCAAAGGAATGAATAAAAAGAACTAATCTTATTAATGAAGAAAAAAAAAGTTTAATATTATGCGAGATAAAAATACGATGGAAGAGATATAAAAGCAAGTGATGTTTGAGAAAGTCATTTCGTAAGCCATGATTTATGTTAAATGTCGAAACACAATTAAATGATATCTTAAGAACCAACAACGTTTAGGCCCCCTTGTTTATAACTCATGATGACAGGTCTATACATATTCAATTTTCATAACTAATGTATACCAGGATCCAAAGATAGTAAGATGTTCGCAAAATTGAATGCAGAAAAGTCATCCAGCAGTTAGATATAAATACTTGTACAGTCTAGTTTGAATTTAAGCTTCATTATCATCAAGTCTATATTTCGTCAATTTATCTATTATCCGTGAAAAGACAATTTTTCGATCAAATATTAAGATGCAAATCAGTTGATATAGTAATGGCTTGCATCTAAAATTTATAGCTTATGTCATTGTCTTTTCTGAATAGTGAACTCACAGCAGTTTTTTAGCAGAACACTGCAAAACCATTCAGCATATATGCTTCTTAAGACAGCTCATTTTGTGATATTTCACTCATTAAATACTCTTCAAACTTCTTATATTGCTAACAATATTTCATACAATCTATGATGGGATGATACTTTAGAAATTAAATAATTTATTCATATGCTATTCTGTTGCATCTTCCAATTTAATCTGTTTCTGTCAAATTTTTTGTGTATTGAATGTAATGTTTGTATACATAATATAAATTTACTGTAGAATAGCAGACTAGAATTAAATTATCCATAAATTGCAGATTAACTCTTTCATTTCCAGTGTTCAAAAGTCATAATTTTATGAATAATAAATTATTTTATTTCTTTTGATTGAAGCAATTTCTATGTTGAACACTGTATATGTATATTTATGTACGGTACTAGTACATATTTATAATGCACTCCACCACTTGATGGTGCTAGTTTTCGCCCAATGCACATCAATACACCGTTTTAGCGGCCTAACTTACGGCTAACACTACAACAGTTTATGGCCTATAGAACATTAATGTTCATATTAGCTGTTGTGGGTGTATATTGCATTGCACACATATATTATGGCCCACTGATGTGCTTCGCGTCCTTATGCAAATGCGCACATTTCACAGATCGCTACCGTATCGTGAGGGTGTATGGAATTCAACTGACCATAACTCTTGTAATGTATGTTCGAAATAATGATCTTTCATAACTACCTGACATAGTATTACATACTAATAATTGTAAGCCCATTACCGTGCTTCCCTACACAGCTTGGAATGTGAAATAAATTTCAAAAATATAGTGACAAGCACAATTTCATTGAATTCACGCGAAAAGGCACATTTGCACGAGAATAGCTACGAGACAAATTAATTGTCTGAGGTTGCACGTTGTTGCGGAAATCAGAAGCTTGATTTGATCATAGTACTGCATCTTTTGGCCGATCCTTCGGATCATCAAAAACATCGGTCTCCGGCCCTGCACATTCCAGCCCTACGTGCTGACATTTATAATGTAATTTAAAAATGTAATTATTCGATTTCAGAAAAATTTAATTCTTACATTTTATAAAATAATGTTGGTTTGTAAATTGTTTAAAAATACTTTGTAGAATGTCAGCCCATAATGTTTATAATAGTGTCTTTTTATGCAGATAAGGAGCAGCTACGAGTAAACTAAAATTGCACATTGTTTTGGAAAATAGTAATGTTGGTTTGATCATAGTACTGCATCTTTTGGCCGATCCTTCGGATCGTCAAAAACATCGGTCCCCGGCCCCACACATTCCAATACTACACGCTGACTTTTATAATGCAATTTAAAACTTAAGTATTCCATTTTAGAAAATAATGTTGATTCATAAATAAAAATAGTTTGAAAAATATCAACACGCGATGAAATGTATAAAAAAAAATACCGTATATAAAAAAAACTAACGTATATAAAAAAATAATACATAAATTTATAAAATTTACCATATTTGACCATATTGTCGTCCCGTGAACATGTATATTGATGTGCATTGGGCAAAAACCAGCGCCATCAAGCAGTAGAGCATATTATATGTACTAGTACCTTGTCCTCATTAGATATATAAATTTACTTTTTTTTTTATTTAGAATTTCTTGAAACATTTTAATTATCACATTTTATCAAAAGCATTAATGTCCAATACTTTTCTTAGCAAGTTTGAACATATTAACCAGCTTGCTTGCGTAAAACTTATGCAATTTTATTTGTGTCTTTATTGACAAACATCTTTAGTAAATACTTGTGAAGATTTCAGAATAGAAAATTTTACATGAATATTTCAGTTTCTTGATGTTTTAATCAAACTATTATTGCTTTAAAGTCAGTAATTTGTAAACAAAAAAAAGTTGCAAATATAGATTACTTAAATGTCTTTCCTTATTCTCATATCTTGTTTGTGAAATCATAATATTCATGCAAAATTAAATAAGTTATTTAACAAAGTAATGGAATTAAATTAACTTAAATATTATCAAAGTTACTTGCAAACATGTAAAAAATCCAAAGTATTTGAATAATGCTTGGAAAACTATTAAAGTTTGTTTTCAAAATTGAATTTTAATCAAATATATGAACTTAACTTGTTTATTTGGTCTTTCAGTAAACAATGATGTCGTATTCGCAGACTTTTTAAAGGGCAATATTGCAAAAGAATATAATCGGCAAAAGCTATAGGAATCATTAATTAAATGTCACAAAATAAAACTACATTCACAAATAAGTTATTGTTCTCCATGGCAGAAATGAAACTGAATTTAAATTATTTCCCGTTGTCATGTTTGGTTTTGTAATCTAATTGAAAGTTTAGTCCAAACTAGTCTGTTGTCTATTATAAATTTAGTTTAAAATGATAGTATAGAGAAAAATATAAGCACATGAATTTTTACTGAATTTAAATGGCCTAATCATCAACATTGCCCTAAAGAGAAGACTATTGAATTAGAAATAAAGATGTTTTTGCATACATCTGGGAAAACTGCTGCAATCTGCCATATGATATTTGTTAGCTATTATGTAAATGCGTTAAACCAAAACTCTAAAGAAATTCAAAAATCTTTAAGTCATAAAAAAATCTCACTATATATATATATATGGTAATTTCTCCCTTGGACAAAGGTTGCTTTTTGAGACAAAAATTAGTTTTAACTACCAATTCAATTTTTTTAAAAAAATCTCTTGAAACTGAACAAAAATGCCTACTAAACAATTTTTAGCTCAGCTTTTAATGCAGATGTTGAAGAGAAATGTCACTTTATTAATGGATTGAGATTACGTGACAGCGGCTTGATAAAATACCAATTGCTATGTTATAGTGTGATAAAGTGCTGCGTTACTTATCTTTAGGAATAGTTCATGAAACCAAGCTATCAATTATCAGAAAATTGTTTTCTGTTAATTTTTCTATGAAAAAGAAATGTAAAACATTTATTACTGAAAATATAAAGATGCATCTAAATATGGGTACAGTCACCTGCTTCCAAAATTTTTGCTCGAGATAGACTGAGAAAACAGTATTTATTCTTTCACAGGAGGCACATTTATCATGCATACTTGAATAGATGTTCACAACAGTGATACCTAATAAACAAATGGTTTCCTTTAACAAGTCAATATAAGAAATACTATAATTCAGTGTAAAATATAATCTCATCAATTTGAAAAGAGTATTGTAGAAGAATCAAATTAGGTTGCTAAGCCTACTAAACTAAACCAGCCATACATAATAAATCCTCTGCACCTGATAATATATTAAAATTTATTTTTGAATTTTTCTCATACTTTATTTCCCCTAAGAATTTTTCAAACTGATGCTCTGAATTAAAAACAAATACTTAATCTTATAACACAATGGAGCTTTGATCATTCGAAGATATTTTTTCACACCCTTGGTGTATATTATTTTAAATTGAGAAACAAATGTCTAGCTTTCAGTCCTATTAGCAATTAATCAAGTGTAGTTACGATGAAAGTCTTTAGCTGAAACTTTTATTAGGAAAATTAGAATTTAATCTAGAATTTTTCTTTAAAATATTTAATTAGTTTTTAGTATGCGAATTATTCCCCTTTTCTTTATCCTATTTGCAATTAGTTTGCTTAAAGATTTCAAATGCTAGCTAAGTAAAAATTTATATGTTAAATTAGTTAACTAAGTGAGCACACTTTCAGCTGGTGAAGACATATTTATAGCACTCGTGAGTAGCTGGATTTGCTGTAGCATTTAAATGTATAACGCATACAAAAAAATTATTTTAGTTTAAAACAAGACAAAGGCAATAACTGAATATATTCAAAAAACTGTAACTCAAATTCATAAACTAAATTTTAAGTGCGCAAAACAAAGACCATGAAGAATAAATTTATAATGGCATATTACAAAAGCATTATAACTAAGCATATAATAGATGTGAATACTTAAAAATATATCCAACAGCAGCAATTTCCCCAAATCATTTTCACTTGATGGTAGACTTCAGAAGTGCATATTATTATTTCATCACTAAAACCATTTTTGAGAGGTTAACCACTTATCTAGGATTTGGAAAATTCACTATAACATCCCCCCTAGATTTTATTCAATTTATCAGCAGTCATAAATGAGAACTATAAATTGGCTTTGCTAGACATTACCAAATTATGTGGATCAGTATTACATCGGCAATTGATATACAAACACCGTGGGATCATACTACCCTCAAAAAAGAAACTGCGTAAACATTAAATTGGATTGATAGGACCATTACTGCACAGTTTAGCAATAAATATATTATGGAAAAAGTATGACCAAAAGGTTTGGTTATAGCGGCATCATAGGCAGTTTAGCACTGGCTAAGGCCAAAGAAGACATTATTCCAAAATATTTAAGAGAAAGACCCCAATATTTATAAATAATATGCCAACTATGAGTTAATATGTGCAGTCACTGAATGCATTGTAAAACTACACAAAGAATTAGAGAAAAAAAAACACACTCCAATGGACAATTGAATAAGAAAACACTTCCAGAGGTTTAAAGTTTTTAGATTCATACATTCAAAGAGAGAACTTACAAGACTTCAAAATGATCATCAAGCCACTCAAAATGCAATCCCCCCTTCATTCTCACACCTATGACAAACCCACTGATAAAAAGTTTCTTAAATAGAAACATTAGACTATATATAAAACAGATCAGAAAGCTAACATAGACTTATATAAATGATTTATGCAGAATGGACTACAGCAGAAATACTATAAAAATGATTTCAGAAATTCTGTAATAAAGACGATCCCTAGTAGATAATAAACCATGGATAAGTAAACCATATATACCAAAGCTTTCACACAAAATAAAAAAGGTATGCATTACTACATACATGTAAGTCTCGGCACACACACACACACCCCAACTTGAACAGACTACTAAATAATACCAAAGTTAAAATATCCTAGGATCAAACACCTCAGATCATATACAAAATTTAATGCAGCAACACTACTTGCAAATTAGTAGACAAATGCAGATACCAGCGTCTTCCAATACATATTTGTATAAGCGATAAAAATAACTTGGAATATAAATCCATTTTCTTGGAGCATGAGCAAAAAATTTGGTCACATTTTCAATCCAAAAAATGATAAAATTGTTTGCACAGAGTGAGACAATAGAAAATGTAAAATAGGCATGGTTTATTGCTAATAGCAACCAGACCATTAATAAAAACAATAGCATCCAATTTTCCAACATGAAATATTTAAATTACCAATTTAAATAAATTAATGTTGTACCTTTAAATGCTATAACATACTCAGCCACTTCGAGAACTATGAATCTGGTTTCACCACAAAAGTGTGCTCTGTTACAGTTAAAAAATTAATATTGGAACTTAGCTAGTATTCAAAACATTTCTAATGTTTGAGCAAACCAATTACAATAAGTTTTTTTGACAACTACATCAAATAGGATCCTTTAATATAGTATTCTTAAATGGCAATTTTTATATTCAAAGGAAGTGATCAAATACTTAAATATCATATAAAAAGTTTAATTTATTCATGAAATGGGTATGCGATACAATCTTTCAGGTTTATATGTTATTTTGACATCAAAAGTTTTATTACAAAATTACTTCTTCACAATCTTAATTGACCAATAATTGGCTTATTTGTTATCACCTGATTTCAAATGCTTATTTTACTCATGATGTACCACATTCATTTGATTATTCAGCTGAGTATCAAAAGTCACATGATCACTTGAGAATCAAAAGAAAAATAGTGTTACATATGTTGAACAGCATTGTAGCGATTATTTAAACAACTAAATGTCACATGATCACCATTTCTTATGCTTACCAAAGATGTTATAACAAAGACAAAATTCTCCATACAATAGTACCACCCAATGCAAGCCAGAATAATCAATGGATATAAGATTTGTGCATAAAATCCCTATCATTGCAAGCAGAGTAGTTGATGATTGTGAGAAAGTTTGTGCATAAAATCCCTATTCTGGGTGGTACTACTGAATGGAGAGTTTCATCTCTGTTATAGTGATTATTTATGAAGAATAAATGTCAAAGTTTCTAATATATTTAAACTAATATATATATATGCGCTGTTTGCACAGATAATGAAGTGAGAATAAAGTGAAATTTTTAATTTATTAAAATATAAAGCTATAAAATTAAAGAGCTGAGTGCTTTCAAGAGACTACTTGCTCTCATCCCCATAGCTGCTGTTGTTATAAGTGCGTTGTAAAACAAAATGGAATTTATGGAAATAGTTATAATTGCATTTCCGAGACAGCAAAGCATGCTTCTCTCCTATTGATGGATTTGGGATCGCTAACTACGTAATATGCCTCTCTAATTTTGCATCGGGTGTCGTGTCTTTCGGAGCATATGATGGCAGTGATAGGTTCAAATTTATGGCCTGATGCTCTTTCATGTTCGCAGAAGATAGAGTTGCCTTCTTGCTTGGTTTTGGTTTTATTGTAGATATATTTGTGTTGTGCTACTCTATTGGCTATGTTGGTCTGGGTCTGCCCATAGTATACAGCTTGGCAGTTGGCTTGTGGGCAGATCACTTTGTACACCACGTAAGAAGTGAGCTCACATGTGATTCTATGTTTTGAATTTTTTATAAGTCTGTTTGTGTTTGGAGATGACTGGTAACCAATGCTAGTCTTTGGATAGTGTGCTATTGAGGTATTTGGCAAGGGGTTGGATATGTGGTATGAGAATTCTTGGCTTAATGTCTTTGATGTGGTTATGCTGAATATTGTAAAAGAACTTATTGACTTTCCTGTTGATGACTGAATGTGAATATCCAATTTTAATTAGATCTGCTACATACTGGTTCAGATTGTGTCTCTTATCAGTTTCATATTTGCACAGCATGTGGTTTATAAACAAAAAATGAAGATAAGCCTGCCATCTTACGAGAGTAGGGTGTGTATGCTGTAAGGTGAGCTGTACCAACTACTTCTACGGGTTTGATAATCATGGTGTAATCCAGTTGATTGAGATTTCTGCAAAGATCTATGTCTAGGTATCTAACGTGTGTGGCTTTCAGCTGTATGAGTGTAGTTGAGTTTAGAGATTATCTGCACTTATAGATGCTTGTAATCTTGTGCACCTAACTCCAATGTCCATAGGTGTCACCAATTTGAATATGAATGTTACAAAGTTTTTTAAATTGATTAATGCCTAAACATTCATAATAGTTAAATTTACTCATACAAAAACAAATATACCATATTACTTAATAATATTTCATTTGGGTTTTTCACTACGCCACTCACACAAGGTAGGGATTGGTTTCTATCCACTTTTAACCTCTTGTGAAGGAATATATTTATAAAGATGTGAAAAAGATCTATGATATCCAAAATGCACATTTTGTGCTGAACCAGTACTCATTAATTGGTCCAGATCTTTATCATTGTTCAGCATACCTATAGATAGCAAATTACTACAATTTATTTGATAAATGTCAAATGTGTTGCCTTCACAACTTTGACACAAATCATTTAATGAAAGTATATTAATAATTATTATTAGTTGTACATTAAACTAGAGATTATTCAATAATGGATATTTCTGTAGTGTAATTTTCACTATACCGTTCACGGAGGTAGGGACTGTTTTCTATCAATTTTTGACACCTTGTGAAAGGATGTATTTTTGACACCTTGTGGAAGGATGTAGAGTGGTCTAGTAATGACTAATAAAAATTATTAATTTACTTTCATTAAATGATTTGTGTCAAAGTTGTGAGGGCAGCACATTTAACACATCACTTAAACTAATAATTTGCTATCTAGATATATATTGAACAATGATAAAGATATATGTAAGAGATTACAATTTGGGCCAACTGATGAGTGTTAGTTCAGTATAAAATGTGCATCTTGGGGGATTATAGATCTTTTTTCACAAGTTGTTGGTCATATGTTTATGTTTCAATCTCTTCACAAGGTATTAAAAGAGTATAAGAACCCAGTCCATACCTCGCTTGAGAGTGGTGTGGGGAAAATTACCCTGCAGAAATAATTGCATAATCTCTATGAGTAATAAAAATTATTAATATATCGTATTACTTTGCAGAACAAATATTTTTATCTCCAATAACTTGGGGCCATAATTTATAGCTCTTATCAATGTACACACAAAATTCTCTTCTAATGCTAGAAATATTACTATATTTCTATTAACAATAGATTGTTCTAATTATACACATTCACCCAGAAAAAGGAACCGAGCAGGGCAAATTCCTAATGTCCACTCCATACATTCTTGTCATTGCAGCTGTTATTACTATGTGATTTTTCATATAGTATTGGAACATGAATGGGCTGCTCACCAACACACATTAGCCAGCATGGTGAGTTTATTGGCTTTTGACCTCTGACTTTAAGATCAAGAAACACCATAGTCTTTCTTCTCAGTTGCCTGATAAGGCAGAATGAATGTTTGTGTAAATGATAAATATTTTTCCAATATATATAATTATGACAGACAAAAATAAATCATGGCCCTTATTCCCAGGAGGCTGTAAAATCACCAACCAAGGCAGCAGTTGGTGGCCAAAGGCAGAGGGTGCTAAGAATCTCCTGATTATGGACCCAGGCTGCCATTTGATGATGACTTTTTATTTAGGTACTTACAACTGCAGATCACTTTCAAGTGAAGAAAGGTTGCAAGAATTAGTAGAACTGTCTTGTATTAAATGGGACATTATTGAACTTTGTGAAGTTAGAAGAAAAGGTAAAGAGACAATTGATTTAAAAAGTGGACATGTATTCTATTATAAAGGTACAAATATTGGAAATACAAGTGGAGTAGCATTATAAATAAAAAGTGGAAGAACAACATTGTGGAGATTGATGCTATATCGGACAGAGTGGCAAGATTAGTTATACAACTTAATAGCAGATACCAAATGCAGATAATTCAGGTTTATGCCCCAACAAGTTCTCATAGTAATGAAGTAGTAGAAGATTTTTATATGGATGTACAAAAGGCTTTTGATCAGAATAAACAACATTTTAAAATTGTTATGGGAGACTTTAATGCTAGAATTAATAAACAAATGAAAGTGCTGTAGTTAATTTTGGTTATGTTAATAGAAATGAAAGAGGACATAGACTTGTGGAGTTTGCAGAAAAAGAAAAACTTTATATTATGACTTCTTTTTTTGAGAAAAATGTTAAAAGGAATTGGACATGGAAGCATCCAAATGAAGGTACAGCAGAATTGGATTATATTTTGACTAACAGAAAATACCTATTTCAAGATTGTAATGTTCTTAATAAATTTAACACAGGAAGTGATCATCGATTAGTAAGATGTAATGCAAAATTAGAGAGACATAAATTATTAAGAAAAACAATATTTACAGTTTATATTCCTAATCTTCAGAAACATTCTAATGAATTTAAATTAGAACTTACAAATCGATTTCAAGTATTAGTAGATTTTGAACATGATTCAGATTTGAATGAAATTAATATGAAAATAACTGATACACTTTTAAAAACTGCAAGAAAGATAGCTGGTAGAAAAAAGCAGCAATTGACCAATAAAATTTCTACTGAGACTAGAGAATTTATGAAGAAAAGAAGGAATATGAAGATATACAAAAATGATGCATTAAAAAGGATTGAATATCTCGAATTTTGTAAAATGGTGTGGAAAAGAGTTGGAAAATGATATAAGAAAGTATAACTGTGAACTAGCAAGGAAAGCTGTAGAAGAAAATAAAAGTCTCAGGAATGTAAAACAACATTTTGGTATTGGTAGGAAATTTATATATGCAATAAGAAAAAAAGATGGAATTATTACTAAAAAGAGAGATGACATCATGAAATGCGTAGAAACTTTTATCAAGAATTATATAGTAACAAAGAACAAGTACCTCCTATATTATTACATCTTCTGAATTGCCCAGAATTTTAAATGAAGAAGTGAGACATGCACTTAAATATATAAAGAAAGAAAAGGCTCCAGGTAATGATGGAATTACAATTGATATATTAAAAGAAGCAAGTGAAGAAATAGAAAAAAAATTAGCAAAGTTATATACCAAATGTCTAAATGATAAAGATGTCCCAGATGATTGAAATAATGCAGTATTAATATTTAAAAAAGGTGATAAAGGAGATATTAGAAATTACAGATCTATCAGCCTTTAATCAGTTTTAAACAAAACTTTTACCAAGATAATTACAACCCATCTACAGAGAACATTGGATTTCCACCAACCAAGAGAACAAGCTGGATTTAAAAGTAGTTTTAGTACAGTAGATCATATCCAGGTATTGAGAGAAGTTATAGAAAGGACAAATGAATATGAGTTGCCATTATGTTTTGGATTTGTAGATTATGAAAAGGCATTTGACTCTATAAACATTTCTTCAGTGATTAAAGCATTGGATCATCAAGGTATAGATCCAGGATATTGTCATATTTTAAAGAATATTTATAAAAATGCAATAGCAACAATTAGATTATCTAATGATACTGGGAAAGTCAACATTGAGAAGGGTGTAAGACAGGGTGACTCCATATTTCCAAAACTTTATTTTGGGTTAAAATGGGAAGCTAAAGGAGTGAAAGTAAATGGAGACTTTTTAAGTCATTTAGATTTTGCAGATGATGTAGTTGTTTTTGCAAATAATGCTTCAGAGCTGCAGGAAATGTTGCACGAGTTAGCAGATGAAAGTAGAAAAGTAGGACTAAAGATAAATGTTAAAAAGACTAAAGTAATGTTTAATCGATTTGCTCAAAATATGAAAATAAAGATTGATTATGAAGAATTAGAAGAAGTTAACAGTTACAAATACCTTGGTCAGATTATTAATACAGATGGAAACATAATGGATGAAATTAATCATAGAATTAAACTTGGTTGGAGTGCTTTTGGTAGAAATAACTTGATACTAAAAGGAAATATGCCTATGTGTTTGAAAAGGATGGTTTTTAACAAGTGTGTTTTACCAGTTCTTCTTCCGATCTTGAGACTTGGACACTTAATAGAAGAGCAATACAGAGACTTCAGACCACTCAAAGAAGTATGGAGAGATGTATGTTGGGAGTAACAAGAAGAGATCGAAAACGCAATGTATGGGTAAGAGAACAAACAGGTGTTACTGACCTCATTGAAAAAATTAAAAGATTGAAGTGGAGTTGGGCTGGACATATTTCTAAAAGAGATGATGATAGATGGACAATTGAAATCTTAAACTGGATTCCAAGAGATTGTCAAAGACCCAGAAAGAGACTACATGTTAGATGGATGGATGAAATGATAAAGTGTGCAGGGGTGATGTGGAGAAGAGAAGCTAAAGATCGGAGAAGATGGATTGAACTTGGAGAGACCTTCATCCTGCAGTAGATTGATAATGGTTGATGATGATGATGATCCAGAAAACATTTAGGAAAGAAAACATAGTTTAAAGAAAACAGCTTTTATGTACATGGTAGCATGCTTATTTAACATTATTTCAGTAACATAATAAATATGAGCTTTTAAAAAATGAACAATTTTATGAATTCATGGAGTGCATTAAAGATTTATGAAATGATTTAAAGTTGTCCATGAAATAATATCAGAATGCAAAAGAGTCTTGAGATATAATTAATATATATATATATATATTACTTTGAATTTCACTGATAGCAGGATGCAATTTATAGAAGAAAACTATTTAGCGTAGTATGTAATTTGTGGCTTATAAGAAAGCAAAATATGTTATAGTAGGATGAATCAAGATGTTTAAATATAGGCAATACATATAAAGTTGGAAGAGTTCTTTTTAGATTAATTTAACCTATCATCTACTGAGGGAGTAAGGTCATATAAGAGTTTTTATAGATGGAGCAAGTGAAATATTTTTGCACCTTTATTATTAATAATTGCAAGAAAAGATTTTATCTAAACTCACATCACATAATCATTTATCTATATCTTCAATTCTTTCCATTTATGATTAAATATATCAGAATATTGGATCATTGGTTTGAATAAATGAATTAGGTATAATGAATTACTGAATATTGTAATGTGATTTAAGTATATATATATATATATATATATATATATATATATATATATATATATATATATATATATATATATATATATATATATATATATATATGTTAAGCATTTATTCCTAATAGTCAGTTGAGTAATATTAATATAGATTGTACTGTAAAAAAAATAAACGTTTTTTAATAAATATATATTCAATCAAGACTTTACATGATCAAATAATTATTATGTCAAGATAAATTCTGCTCACATTTCTCCTAAATGTGATCTAATTAAGAAAAGTGGGTGATATAAATTTAAAATATATAACAAATCTTCAATCTATATTTGAATAATTTAATATATCCAGCACACACTTCTTCTTTTCAAAATAGTTCATATATATCTAATATAGAAATAAAACAAACTAACTCCTTCTTTTTAAAACTTGATTTATTATGACTATAATCATGAAAAAGAAATCCGACGTTTCGATTATTTTTTATAGTCTTTCTCAAGGCAAAGAAATCCGACGTTTTTTTATAGTCTTTCTCAAGGCAAAGAAATCCGACGTTTTGACTATTTTTTATAGTCTTTCTCAAGGCACGCCTTAAGAAAGACTATAAAAAATAGTCAAAACATCGGATTTCTTTGCCTTGAGAAAGACTATAAAAAATAGTCGAAACGTCGGATTTCTTTTTCATGATTATAGTCATAATAAATCAAGTTTTAAAAAGAAGGAGTTAGTTTGTTTTATTTCTATATTAATCTATATTTGATGTAGTATTTTTTTACTTTTTTATTATATAACTAGATATACCTGGCCTTTTGAAAGCCATGTGAATTTGAGAGCATTACTTCCTTTGCGTTAAAATGTTCATACTATAAATTAGATATTATTAAATCTAATAATTGTAAAAGTGTTTTTAATTGGTCACTTTAACATTTAAGATTTAATGTAAATTAAACAAAAGATTTTAATATCATATAAATAAATGTGAGAAATTCACAATTGTAAAATTGGAAAAAAAAATCTTTGGAATGTACCTGGCAAAATATTATTAATACATTAAGTTTTATTAATAGTTACTGTTTATTAATGGTGGAATACAAAAAATGCTGGCCCTTTTAGGCCATCCTTTTTATAATATTTTTTTAATTGGTAAATTAAAAGATTTTAATATTTTTTAATTAATTTTTAGAAATGTAGCCGGCCTGAAAGGCTATTGTTACCTGTTTATTTGATAAGTGAATTTGTCAGCGTAATGATAGTTTATTATTGGTGGAAATTCATTTAAAATTTAGATGATCATAATAATGAAATATTATTAGTGACATTTGACAACCTTATGAACTAACATTTACGTGAACTATGTAACAGCCTTGTGGACAAACATTCACAGGAAACATGTCACAGCTTTGTAGACAGACATTCACATGGAATTTATATATAGCGATATGATGAATTGGTGTAAATTATTAAATCATTAATAAAAAAAATTATGTCAAATATTTGCTTCTGTTGAATACTTCAAAAATTTCATTGTCGGCTCTTGAATAATTCTTAATTTTAACATGAGACTCTTGTGGACACAAAAAATGGCTACACTTGTTACAGATGTTTAACTTTCAAAATATTGATCGTCTAATTAAAACAAGCTCTGTGAATTATGTGATACATCACAACTTTTCATAAATAAAATTTTAAAAAAAGAGCTCTAATAAGAAGAGAAAATCTTATTATTTATCTACAAATAATTTATTATAAAAGAGTTGGAGTGTGGAGTAGATTGAAGCCTGTCCATTAAAGTATGAAGATTGGCTATCTTATATATCTGAGCACTTATTGCATATATGTGTAGAGATGATAATCTGGACCAACTGATGATTTCTGGTTTAACATGAAATACATATATTGATGATTATTTATCTTTTCAACATATATGTGTTCAAGTGTATTAGTGTCATGAGATAGAGTGGAGATTGGTGGGTCAGGTGAAAGTCTGTGTTCATATACCCTATATATTACATATTTTGATACAGGTATATAATAAGCCTGTATTTCAGTTATTACATAATAGAGATGTCTGCTCATCCCTCATATATGTATTAAACGGATTATGTCCTGTACATGTGGAGTCAGATTGACTTTAGATCAACATGGGTGTGACAAGAATCTTGGCCTCAGGGTGGGCTTTGAGCAATCCATCATCAAATTTTCAATTGGCTGGATGGTTGAAGAGTTGGAGTGTGGAGTGGATTGAAGCCTGTCCATTAAAGTATGAAGATTGGCTATCTTAATATATATCTGAGCACTTATTGCATGCATGTGTAGAGATGATAATCTGGACCAACTGATGATTGCTGGTTTAGCATGAAATATGTATATTGATGATTATTTATCTTTTCAACATATATGTGTTCAAGTGTATCAGTGTCATGAGATAGAGTGGAGATTGGTGGGTCAGGTGAAAGTCTGTGTTCATATACCCTATATATTACATATTTTGATACAGGTATATAATAAGCCTGTATTTCAGTTATTACATAATAGAGATGTCTGCTCATCCCTCATATATGTATTAAACGGATTATGTCCTGTACATGCGGAGTCAGATTGACTTTAGATCAACATGGGTGTGACAAGAATCTTGGCCTCAGGGTGGGCTTTGAGCAATCCATCATCAAATTTTCAATTGGCTGGACGGTTGAAGAGTTGGAGTGTGGAGTGGATTGAAGCCTGTCCATTAAAGTATGAAGATTGGCTATCTTAATATATATCTGAGCACTTATTGCATGCATGTGTAGAGATGATAATCTGGACCAACTGATGATTGCTGGTTTAGCATGAAATATGTATATTGATGATTATTTACCTTTTCAACATATATGTGTTCAAGCGTATCAGTGATAGGAGATAGAGTAGTGAGTGGTGGGTCATGTGAAAGTCTGCGCTCATGTACCCTATATATTATATATTCATAGAGGTATATAATAAACCTGTATTTCAGTTATTATAAAAGAATGTTTTAATGGTCAAGTTTTTGTGATCTTTCAACATTTTTATATATATGTAACTGGATTATGATTTATGAGATAACTTTTTTAAAAAGATAATCTTAATTAATATCGAATAGTCAAATACAAAATAAATAAAATCTCTTTGAAAGCCTGTACTTTCTCGGTGCCTTTACTTTTCTAATCAAAGTCAAAAATCAAACAAATTATGTTATTATAATGATTTATAAGAAAATGTCCTTAGAATAATTAATCATATAACATTTTATAAACAATTTGTTATAAAAAATGTCTTTGTAGCCAAGATTTAATTAATAATAAATGAAAGATAATAACCATATTTTAACTCATTGGTATTGTAAATAGAAGAATTTATTTTTTTAAAACAAACAATGTAAAGTTGAAATTATTTTAAACTGCTTAGATTTCAAATCTAATATTTATAACAGGCCAATTTATCACATATATTAACAAATAAATAATCGGATTGTTTGTTTATATATAAATTGTTTATTATTATAAATGATTTATTATTAAAGTTCTTAATCAAAATAATGATTTCTCCAGGACGTTAGAGATAATAGATTTTTATATGATCTATAGTATATTTTAGTATGGAACTTAAAATAACCAAAATGTTTTTAAATATAATTTTCACATAATAAAATGAGAATTTGAACTCAGAATTATCAGTCTATATTACTCCTCCACTACATCTCAACCGATACACATGACCACACACATGGTCAAATATAAATAATCACCAGTATTCATATTTCGTGCAGAATCCCCACTCATCAGATGAACCAAATGATAATCTCCCACACTTGTGTTGGGGGTCATTTATCTTTTTCATATGAGTGTGGTGTGTATTAGTTGTTTGAGATGGAGTGGAGGATAAAAATATACATTGAAAATCCTAAATTCAAACCCCTCTACTATAATAAATATTCAGTAGAATGAATGAATAGGTTAATTTTTACATAAATTAAAAACTCATTATATATAAATAGTATACACATACGAAATATTTAAATATGTATAAAATTAATCTGAGTGAAATATTTTTCACATATATTATTTGTGCGTGGATGCATCTTTATAAAAATTTAATTAATGATCCTCGAATTTTATTTTTGAATAGCTTCTACTTCTGAAATTAGAAAAAAAGAAAATTTTAAACGCAATTCACAGATATAGGTATATGCACAAATAAGAATAAGTATAGATTATCACAATTATAAATAAGTGTGTTATGCCCAAAGTTATAGTTTAATAGTGACTATTGTCATTGTAAATGATATATATGTTATCTAGCTAGAAGGCATATCAATTACTAAAGCAACAGTTACTAGGGTAGTCAAACATATATAGAAAACACTCAAATCAACCTTCATGATGCGATGCGATGCACTATAGCTTCTCCTTTTTCGGAGTCAGGAATCTCTCAGCCTTTATGCCCAGAGAAACCTGTTAGCCACCTTACCTTCCGTTTCCATTTCCCACCCTAAGTTTTTCCCATATTCTTCTCTATCCTACTCCATCCTATTTCCACAACATAATCACTGTCAATTCCATGGCCTTTATATCTAAATCCCCATTATCTTTTCCCAAACCCAGCATAAAAATCAAACCACTTTCAATATAATCACTATATTATATTTATTCTCCCACATTATCATTAGTTGTATCCTTTTTGCTTGTAGGCCTTTACATTTAATTAACAGATGCCTAGTATTTTCTATGCCTTCCTTACATAATTTGCAGACTAAATCACCCACATTTTTCATTATGTGTATATTCACTTTAAAGATCCTGTTTGAACCTTAAACAGTAAACTACTTTCCTTGCTATTATCATAAATTAACCCAATATTCCATTTACTTCTATATATACTTAAACTCTTTTTACTCTCCATACTAGTTCTTCATCTTTCCAACTCCCTATTCTTTATTAATGCATCTATTCTTCTATCTCATTCCTTACCACTATAACACTCAACAATCCTCCTATCACAATCATCCCATATACTGATATATATTCTTTATCCAAATCTTTTGCATACCATACTACCTTTTCCACCCCTTTTGTTGCCTGTCCTTTATTCATAACCCAATTAAATACTATATTGGCTATTCCCTTAATATCCATAAATTGCGATCTACCAAACATTTTCATTTTGCTTTTTTGCATCTCTCATATAAAAACTTGACCACCCCATGTTCTTTATTCATAACCCAATTAAATACTATTTGGCTATTCTCTTGTTATCCATAAATTGCAATCTAACAAGCATTTTCATTTTGTTTTTTGCATCTCTCATATAAAAATTTGCCCATCCCATTTCTCCTTGAATTTCCTTCTTTTCCATCCACACATCTGCATTTAATGCATGTCTTCCTACTTTTCTTTGTATTTATAAGTAATCTAACACCCCTTTACTAACACATCATTAACATATGTTAATGCTGCTATTGCCACTCCCTTCCATATAATTCTAGCAATCCTTTCTTTTCTTTATTCATTTATCAATTTTTCTCCCATTCATCCAAGCAATTTCTCTGATTACTTAAGATGATTCCCAAATAATTATACTTATTCACCACATTTAATTTTATATCTCCCCAAAAAAATTCTTTCTTTTTCTTTCCCCAGTATTTATCATCATTACTTTTGTTTTATCTTCACTAATGTGATGTGATGTGATGCACTGTGACATCTTAGATGGAGTCAGGAATCTCTTAGCAAATATGCCCAGAGAAATCTGTTAGCCACTTTGCCTTCCTTTCCATTTCCCACTCTAAGCTTTCTCATAATCTGCTCCATCCCATTTCCACAACATAATCTTTGTCAACTCTATGACCTTTATATCCAAATCCCCCTTATCTTTTCCCAAACCCAGCATAAAAACCAATAACCCACTTTCTGTATAATCACTTTGTTTATATTTATTTTTCCATAATTTCATTATTCGTACTCTTTCTGCTTTCAAGCATTTACATTCAATTAACAGATGCCTAATATTTTCTATGCCTTCCTTACACAAATTTCAGACTAAATCACCCATATTTTTCAATTTAAATGTATATTCTCTTGTTGCTAAAGATCCTATTTGAGCCTTAACAAATAAACTACTTTTCTTATTACCATAAATTAACTCACACCCAAGGTTCCATATATATATATATATATATATATATATATATATATATATATATATATATATATATATACTATATATATATATATATATATATATATATAAACTCTTTTTACTCTCAATACTAGTTCTCCATTTCTTCAACTCCCTATTCTTTATTAATGTATCTATTCTTTTATCCCATTCCTTACCACTATAACACTCAACAATCCTCCTAACACAATCATCCCACCCATTGTACAAGTATACTGATATAAATTCTTTATCCAAATCTTTTGCATACCACATTATCTTTCTCACCCATCTTGTTGCCTGCCCTTTAAATATTAAATACTAAATATTTAGATATTCAGCAATGCCCTCTATAAATAAATATAAAGTCTGAAATTCAAATAAGAGGGTGTTGCAGAAAGATCTTAACATCATGACAGATGATTTGAGTCTTTCCTATCTATCTAATTTTCACTAGCAGTATGCATTATGATATTTTCAAATATATATATATAAAATACATATTTTGCGGGTTCATCCGTGTTAAAAACTTTTAATATCAATATACTGACGTTTCGACTTGGTCACACAAGCCATCCACAGAGTTATAAAAAGGTAGAAAGACGGTTGTAGAGGCGCTACAATCACTGGTTTAAATAAAACATTAAAAATCCCACCAATAGCAAAAATGTTAAATTTAAGAATGTTTTTTAAAGAAATCTTTCCAAATAGGAGGAAGTTTGCACGTATCATCTCGCTTATTGATACAATCTGGCCTTTTAAGTATCTCAATGGCTTCTCTGATTTTCATTGTAGAGATTATCACATCTGGATATGATCCTGTACTAGAAAAATCTATTTTATACCTGAATCTATAGTATGGAGTGAGAGTCTATGATGATGTTTTTTAACTGCATTATGCTCATCTCTCTAACACTGATCACATTACTCATACCTATGTAAGAAGCTTTACAATTTTTACATGAGATTTGATAGACCATGAGATTCAAGAGGATTGAATCCTTAGGCTTGTTATTATATTCTGATCTTTTATGACAAAAATTGTATTATATTATAGTTTTAATATCTCATACTGTGTAGTTCTTTTACATATGGCACAAATCCTAATACTGACTATCATCTTTTTTTCTATTTTTATTTTTTAAATAAGTTTTTTAAATTTTAATTATAACTATTTTAATAAAACACTATTAATATATTTATTTCTTCTTTCAATTCTAAAGTTTTAAAAGTTAAATTGTGTGGGGAGTAAAATCTAAAAAAAAAGAAAAATTGTTGGACAGAACACAAGAAAAGGAGTTTACAGACCCAGTAAATTTAATATGAGGAGCATATATTTAAAGTAAGAAAAAACATCTAATATTTTTCATCCAAACAAAAGATATACGACCAAAGAGATTAAAAGAATTAAAAGATTTCTATATATCCATAATAAACAGCTATACCCTGAGATAGGGAGCCATAGGAGACAAAAATTGTTTAATTTATTGTATACAAAATAGTATTTAAGGAAATGTTTAACAAAACAATAATATGTTGGTAAATTGCAAGTTGTGAGATATATTTAAGCTCACAATTGGAATGTTTGTAAACAAAGACAAACATTCCAATGATGAAATAAACCACAACTACGCAATATATAAACATCCTAATACAATTTTATACAATAACACATACAGACAATTTTCCTACCACCTACTCAGGAGTAATGCTATTATTCATGGAAATAAGAAACTAGAACACTTTAAAACCTCATTCAGACATAGAGCCTTTTCAACAACAAAAATACATAGAGATTTTTCTTTTAATAATACACCCATATAAATTACAAGGACGAGCAGAAACCCCTTTCTTGACTGCCCAGCCCAAAACTTTCTATTTACGGACCACGACCACTCCCAACTCGAATCCAAATAAAAATTAGGAACACCGAAAAATTTTTATTAGCAAAAGTAATCAAATTTAAAAAACCTATTAACCCAAAAAGCAAAAGGAACAAAAAGAGAAAATATTAGGATTTGTGTTCCATAGTAAAAGAACTACGAAGAGGAATATAAAATAAAAGATTTCGCCACAAGACAGCAATAAACCCAAGATCAACCCGAACCAGGTCTCAAACCATGTAAAAATGTAAACCTATAGGTAACATGGGGAGTAAACAACACCACACACCCCCCCCGATTCGGCAAAAAAGATTTCGTACGGACATCCAGAGAAACCCCAACAAACGGAACCGGCTAAAGGCGGACAAGGGAGAAACCCCCATTGGAAGATTCTTTAAAACACAATAAATTTGCGGGGGATTTTAAGTTTATTCAAACGGGCCACCCCACCTGGGCGGGACCGAGCGAAGTTGGAAAAATATATATATTATATATTTATAAATCTTATATAACATATATATATATAATTATTGCAAAAACCCTTATTAATCATATAAAAAAATATGTTTAACTTTGATTAATGGAATGGATTAACTTGGTATTAATTTAAACTTAATTCTTTACATTACAGAGATGAAATCATTAACTGAAAATAAAATAGAACTTATAAACTACTACCCAATAAATAGTATTTACCTGAAGTTTTATGATGATATTATACTAGATGTGATAATATGTTGGACTATTTCTGTCATCTGTCACTAAATGTTGAATGTCTAAAACATGAAATTTTTCAAATACAAACAATTGTCAATAATTACACACAATTAGATAACCCAAATTAGTAGAATACACATTTGAGTGGTATTAATCTTCACTTTTCTTCAGGTGTTGCAGGCCTTACTAGTGACAATACTAGCTAAGGAATCGAACATATACCTTTAGATTCTTTAATATCAAATTCTAAGGCAACACTCTAGCCAACTGGTCTTTGACAGAATAACTCAATTGGTTAAGGTATTGACCTAAAATTTGATAGTCGAGAAGCTGAGGTATAACTTTGATTTCTATGCTAGTATTGTCATTGGTCAGGTCAGCAACATCTGATGAAGAGAGGAAAATAATACCATCTGAAACATTATGTAATCTACTAATTGTGTGATGTGATATGTTGGACTATTTTCCTCATTTATGAGTGAATGTTAAATGTATAGAAAATTTTAAACTTTCCAAATACAAACAACCTATTAGTAATAACACATAAATAGACAATACAGATTAGTAATTACACAATATTTTGAGTAGTATTATTCTCCACTCTTCTTCAGGTGTTGCTGGCCTATATGCACAGTGACAATATTTGTTTAGAAGTTGAACTCACACCTTTAAATTCTTGAATAATGAATTTTAAGGCAAACACTCTACCAACTGAGCAGAAATTTGATATATTTATAACATTAGAACTGCTTTCCAAAGCCATACCACACTTCGAGGAATGCTTACTTCTACTAAGCCTAAACTGGAAATGCTGAAGAACAAAAACTGCATCTATGAAATACCATGTTGGTGAGACCTGTTGTCCTGTTGAACAGCGATTGAAGGAGCACAAACTAATGGTTAAAAGAGAAAAAGCAGATGTGTCTACCATAGCAGATCATGTATGTACTAATGACCATATCCTTAAGTGGGAAAATACAAAGATATTGGATAAAGAGGAAAAATGCATAGGAGAAAATTCAAGGAAGCTGCTCATATGACAATGGTAAATAATCCTATAAGTCAATCCAGTGTGGCAATACACAATGTATGGAAGTCTCTAATTAATCTTGCTTTTAGAAAACAATAAAAATAATTAGATTCATTAAAAGAAATTGAAGGACTCGGGAAGATTTTAACCAACCCTTATATATAAATATATCAAATTTCTACTATATGTTGCCTTTGACAGAATAGCTCAGTTGGTAGAGCGTTTGTCTTAAATTCAATATTTAAGAATCTAAAGGTAATGAGTTCAATTTCTAAGTGAATATTGTCACTGTGCATATAGGCCAGCAACACCTGAGAAGAGTGGAGAATAATACTACTCAAAATGTTGTGTAATTACTAACCTATAATGTCTATTTATATGTTATTACTAACAAGTTGTTTGTATTTGGATAATTTAAATAAAGTTTAAAATTTTCTATACCTTCAATATTCACTCATAAATGATGGAAATAGTCCAGCATATCACATCTTATAATATATAATCATTACAAACCTTCAGACAAATACGAATTGTGTGTTTTTACTAACAATTGTTTGTATTTGAAAAGTTTAAATAAAATTTAAATTTTTTTAGATATTCAACATTCAGTGATAGATTATGAAAACAGTTCAATATAAGATCACATCTAATATACTACCATCGCAAACCTTTCCAGGAAAATTCTATTTTAGTTTCAATGATTCTATCTCTGAAGTGTAAAAAATCCGGCTTAAATTTATACCAAATTAATCCATTTCATTAATTAATGTTAGTTGATCAAAATTAAATATAAACTTATTATTACGTATGAATTAACAATAGTATAGTTTACAATATTATGAAGTATATACAGAATCAGAGTTTATGCTAGTTTATTATTCATAATTTTTATCAAATGAAATCTTTTTATCAAAATTGCATTGAATAAAAATAGTTATCTTTTTATTGTTACATTTTTAAAACAGGCAAAACTCACTATAGGTATTGCCACACACAGCAAGCTAGAGTAATCAATGGATGCCAGAAGGCTTGTGCATAAAATGCCCATCTAGTGTCTACTCATCCAATATCCCCAGACTAGTTTCTGGCTTGTGACCTTTGTCAGTGAGAAGCCTTGGATCTGAGAGCACTGCACCTAGGTCTTAGGATCTAATGCAACCCTCCAGCAGCCACCTTTTATCTCCACTTAACTATAAAACTATGAGTCTTAAACTGAAAACACCTTAATGTTTTCAATCCAAGCCCATTAGCTTATATAGTCATATGGGTCTGAAATTGTACCCTTACATTTTGGTATCTTTGGTTCTTTAATAACCATAGCCACCACTATCCTATTAGGCAGGATTGGTTTTAAGCCAATAAACATCACATGACCACCACTTCTTATGCTTGTGTATAACTGTTGTTAAAACAGGCAAAACTCACTATACGTATTGCCATTGATTACTCTAGCTTGCTGTGTGTGGCAATATGTATAGTGAGTTTTGCCTGTTTTAACAACAGTTATACACAAGCGTAAGAAGTGGTGGTCATGTGATGTTTATTGTTACATTTTTATTTAAAACAATCATTAACATTCCATATTTTATTTTTAATAGTATGATATAATTCAAAAACTTCCAATAAATAATCAACACTTTCTTCAAAAACTTATTTACTCTTCATTAGCAAATATAAATAAATTCCAAATATCAATGTTTTGATTTGATCACGATCATCTATGCCAAGGTAATGCATATCTTTCACATTCAATCTTATATTAATAAAAATCATTAGAATCAGTCAACACTTAGACAATCCCTATATCAATAACAATCTCATCCTGTTGTCAAGGCAACTCCCTTTTTAACAATAAAGATGGAATTCCGTCTTTATTTATGATCCATTATATTTATATGGACACTTAAAGATTGCAGCTTGACCACAGAGATTGGAATTATTCATACAAAGATGTTTAAATAAACCTTAAACAGGTAAATATAATCTGTCCAAATTGCTGACTAATAGTCAATTATAACATTATAAACTGAAATTATAATTTTCAAATTGCACCCAACGTATTATTTAAATAATAAATGTAATAATAATCAAAGCTAAATGGGTTTATAAGTAATCATTAAAATAAGTCAAGACTCAGACAATCTTGGTATCAATAACAACCACCAATCAAGGCAACATTAGGTATAAAAGCTATTACTAGCTATAGTAATAGAGTCAAAATTTTGATACTAGAAACTTATTAAACCTGCTATTGAAGAATAAACAAGGTTTTGAAGAAAGTGGTGATTTTTTATAGTTTTATTTAATATTAATAGGAAACTTTTTGACAGTCATAGGTAGTCATTTGTAGTCTACACAAAAGAACAAAAAAACCTACTCTACCATTTTCAAAAATAAAAGTTTTTGATAACAAAAATATATAAGAAAATATATAAGAATATTTTCCATATATTTTATATTACTAATTAAGATTATAATGTATTTCAATTTTTTGTTAGTATACAAACTGCCACTTAAGTATGTGTATTTATATGCCTGTCACTTGAAAAACAAAATGTACAAACTGCCTAAAGGGGAAAGAAAAATTAATTCATGCACATTATTAACGATTATTAAGTATTACTGCATAATATGTGAGAAACAGGGGAATGATAACAATACTGTAAAGGAAAAATGCTTTTGATGTATGAAATAATTTTAATTGCATAATATTAAAAAAATCTAAATTCAAACCTTGTTTAATCTGTTTTTCAAATGGAAGCTTTAATTAAATAACTTGTCCATTTTTATAGAAAATCTGATGGTGGATTTAAAAATATTATTAAAATTTTGGACTCAATAGTATTTTAGTAGTTATAATTAAAAATTTAAAAGTAAGCAATGAATTTCCCTCTTTTCTGTTATGAAATGTGAAAAAAAACTGTTTTACTTTTTCTTTTATTTATAAAAAACATGATAAGATGTATATAAAATTTGTTATCACAACATGTTTTAAAGAAATTAACAGAGTGTTTTTCAAAAAATATATTGTTATAATGATGCAAAGGTCATATTTTCTAGCTGGTGAGGTATATGTTGACCATGTTCATTGAATAACATAAATTTGATATAAATAGGTCTGAAACTAGCAATTAGGCATTACTATTACTATCATTCTAATTCTAGAAGACCAGCAGTTCATTTCATATTGCTTTTCATTGGAGTGCATTCTACTATTGAAGCTGTGTTTCTGAAGAGAGAAACAACTTTTGATTAAAACTCTTATTCCACTATAAGCCATATTTGACTGACTAATTATTTTTCAATTCTCCAGTTACAACAATCAGTATGTAATATATAAGGTATATGAGCACAGACTTTTACATGACCCGCCACTCTCCACACTATCTCATAACACTGATACACTTGAACACATATATGTTGAAAAGATAAATAATCACCAATATATGTATTTCATGCTAAACCAGCAATCATCAGTTTGTCCAGATTACCATATCCGCTCATATATGCTATAAGTACTCAGATATATATTAAGATAGCCAATCCTCATACTTTAATGGACAGGCTTCAATCCACTCCATATTCCAACTCTTCAATCGTCCATCCAATTGAAAATCTAATGATGGAATGCTCAAAGGCCACCCTGAGGCTGAGACTCTTGTCACACCCATGTTGACCTAAGGTCAATCTGACACCTCATACACAGGACATAATTCATTTAATATAAGGAATGGGCAGACCTCTCCACTATGCAACAACCAATGATTTTATTTAGAAGAAATCCCATCTACCATGTATGACTAGATAATCACAAACCACACCAATCAAAATGCCTGGAAAATGCAGTCAGATCCAGAAATTAGTGCTGAACTAGCTCATGTAATGCCTCTATAATGTTATAAAGAAAAAAATGAATAGTATCATATAAATTAACAAAGACATACAGATAATATACCTCATAGAATATCACTAGTTCTGCAGTATTTAATCTTTCTCTAACATCACCGGTGTTAAAGGGGAAGAGCATCATAAGAAAAACTAAAAAAGACATCAATAAAATATCAAAAGAATGGGACATGGAAAAAAAAACAGTGAGTGTTTCAATATTTAACATAGTAAGATCTTATCATTATAAGTACTATAAGGCCTTAAATTTAAACTTAGCTTAAACTTAAAATATCTTTTGTTGTTATAATATTTAATATTTTTGTGTATGTGTTGATAGTTGTGAGCATATACACAACAGTTTTTATTTATTTATTATTAATAAATTGTTAAATTTTTTTTAATAACAACTTAAACCAAATACATGCTTTTTACACACATATACTAGGGAATATTCACAGCACTGAGAAATCATGCAATCCGCTAGGGGAACATGCTGAAATGACATTAGTAATAATTGATGATGATCGTTCCTTTAGAAACTTTTCCAAAAATAAACTTTTTTAGGTTTGGCAACTTTGAATTCATCATCATCACATTGGTTAATATTATATATTTGAATTAATTTTTATTTGACTTTTATTAATTATTCAACTTATTATTTATTTGAACGAAGTTTGTGGCACACACCTTTAAGATCTCATTATATATGTGTGTATATATCTTTGAGTGTATACATCCAGGTTCAAACTCATTTACTGTTATATACAGTTATATACTATGAAAATTTTATGATTACAATAGAAAGAATAAAAAAACATTAATGTATAATACTCTATAAATTTTATAAGTGCATTGTTTAAATTGTAACCATATAGAAGGTAAACAAACCTCCACACAAGCACCATTTTAAACAAGATGATAAAACTGTAAACATACTCTCAAACCCAACCACAAGATAAAGTCTTTAAGGAAATAAGAGTGACCATCTTATTTCTGAACTCACGTGGTAATTTATGAGCCAATCTTAATTTTTTAAAGTCTTAATCTTGTGTCTGGGGGTGAGAGTATTCTTCCAGTTTTATCATCTTGTTTAAAATGGTGCCGGTGTGGAGATTTATTTATCTTCTATAGAGTTCTATTTTAATATAATACCTACAGTATGTTTTAATTTTAAAATTAGTACGCATCCTTAATAAATAATAAAAATATGTAATATATATATATATTTTTGGAAATATCTTATAATTTTACAGTGTTAGAATCAAAATTAAAAAAAAATGTGAAAATCAATTTTTTATAATTGTATGAATATAAATCAATAGACTCTTGATATCTTTCTGAATAAATTTGAAATAGTTAATAGAGATGAATCAATTCACTATAAAATTTATATTGAATTGAATTATATATTCTGAACAGTCCACCAAACAATAGACTAAAATCAATGTAACTTTTCTGGCTTGCTGATAATTCTCAGCAGCCATCCATATTGTGTATCAATAGCACATAGATCCATGATTGGAATAATTCCAACACAAATAATCGCACTCCAGTAGCTTATTCTCTGAGCACTTGCTTTCTTCCTTCCAAGAAAACTCTGGTTGAAAATTAACAGAATCAGAACAGATTAGGGTAGGGATAGTAAATGTGGATTTGTAGACTGCCTAAACTATAATCCTTTCACAGTTGATGATAACATAGTCAAATGATAATGTAATACTAGAAGCCTAAAATCTTTTAAGTAAAATAATGAATTATAAGTGATAACATAGAAGCAGCGATAGTAGTTTAATTAATACACATTTTTTTATAATAAGGGAAAACATATAAAACTATTCCGTTAATTTTAGGTGTGTTTAAAAAGTAACGATATTGATAGATATTATTTAAATCTTCGCGATAATCTTTTTTATATTATGTAGTTGTTTTAAAATAAATAAGAGAGTATTAATATGTGTATGAATAGATGTTTACATAAATGTCTAAGGAATAAATAAATCAACTAAAATAAATAATTTTATTTTTCATCCAGATTTTAAAAGTATGGTTCTTTATTGTTTCCCTTCAGGTTTGTGGATGATATTTTAGTTGTATTTATACATTGGACTATTTCCATCATCAAATATAAGTAATTAATGTTTTTAGGAAAAAATAATTTTAGTTAAATATTCCAAATACATTCAACTGTTAGTAAGAGCACCCAGGTTAGTATGTGTACAATGTTTCAAGAAGTATTATTTTTCTATCTTCTTCAGGTATTGGTGGCCTGACTAATAACAGCACTAGCATGGGAATCGAACCTGGAACTTAAATTCTTGAATATTGAATTTTAAGGCAACACTAACCAACTGAGCCATCCTTCCAAAGGCAACAGTCAATAGAAATTTCATTTATTTATCAATGATATTCTTTCTGATTTTTTCATTGTCTTAAGAGCAAAGTTTTTTTTTTTTTAAGTGTCATAGTATCGGCCAGGACGTGAACCCGCAACCCAGGCAATTGCCTGCTAGTGCAAGGCAGTTGCGCTGACCTCTCGACCACCAATGCAAGACAAAAGAGCAAAGTTGACTCGTGGTTTCCATACATTATGTATAATCACACTAGGTTGAATTATGGGATTGTCCACTGTTGTCATGTGAGCAGCTTTTTTAAATTTTATTCTTTGTACCTTTTCTTCTCTATCCAATATTTTTGTATTTTCCCAATTGAACGTAAGTTCATTGGTACATACATGGTCTGCTACCTTAGACACATCTGTTTTATCTTTTTCAATATAATACCGAATTTTTCCAACAAACCAAGGAATGGGTATGAGCTCCCCACAGTCACCCCTGATTAGCAATATTTACATGGAAGAACTTGAAATCACAGCCATAAAGACTATTTCATAACCACCTAAAATTTGGTTTCACTATATTGGTGATAGATTTTCTGTATGGCCACTTAGTGAAGCATTACTGCAAACTTGCTGGAACCACATAAACAACATATCTCCTTCAAATAAATTCACAATAGAATCAGAATAAAAATAAAAATTGACATTCTCAAATGTTCTTGTGACAATACTCCCTCATGGCAAAATCACATCTACAGTTTACAGAAAACCCACCCTTACAGGAAAATGCTTAACATATAAATACAATCACATCAGAAACACAAAACATGGAGTTATATTATCATTGTGCAACAGAGCAAAAAAAGTTTGTTCAAAAACCAGTGCTTTTAAAAAAAAAGATTTATATAGAATAAACTCTTATGAAAAATAGTTATCCAACAGCTGTTATTAAGAAAACCTTAAATAGACAATAAAAATCATCAAAAGAAAAATCAATTATCGATATGGTACTGTCTCCTTACAGACCAAAAATAACCAATACCTTAAGACAAATCTGCAATCAGTATAACATCAGAACAGTTTGTCAGATCTGGCCATACCATACTACAAGAAATTCTAATTATCTCTAAAGCCTAAGCTTGAAATGCTGAAAAGCAAAAACTGCATGTATGAAATACCATGTGAATGTGAAAAAGCTTATATTGGTGACATGAGCCATACCATTTAAAAGCAATTGCATGGACACAAACTGATGATTATAAGAAATAAAACAGATGTGTCTAAAACAGGGTACCAATGAACACATGTTCAATTGAGAAAATACAAAAATATTGGATAGAGAAGAAAAGGTACAAAGAAAAAAAATTAAAGAAGCTTCTCACATGACAATGGTAAACCAATTCTATAAGTCAACCTAGTGTGACTATACATAATGTATGGAAACCACTAATCAACTTCACTCTTAGAAAAAAGTAAAAAATCAGGAGGAACTTGATAGATAATTAAGTGAAATTTCTACTGACTGTTACCTTGGGCAGGATGTTTCCATTGGTTAGAACATTACCTTAAATTCAATATTTCAAGAATCTAAGGATCCAGATTTGATTTCTATGATACTGCTGTTACTGCTTAGGCCAGAAACACCTGAAGAAGAAAGAATAAATTCTCTCAAAATGTTGTGCATATATACTAACCCATGTGCTATTATAAACAGTTGAATGTATTTGAAATATTTAAATAAAAGTTAAATCTTTTTAAAGACATTTGGTACTTATATTAGATGATAGAAATAATCCAAAATATAGCTACAACTGTGATTCTTTATATAACTTGAAATTATCTGATCATTAAATGTAAGATGAGATTTAGAGAGAAACTTTATTCACCTTCTTAAAGAGAAAGAAAAAACATGCTAGTTGTTTTTTTAGTTTTCTAAAATGTTTTCTGTTTTGTATCTTGTATAATTTTTTGAACTTTATTTATATGTATTAAGCTAATGCATTCATTTAGCTATGCATTCATTAATATAAAAAATTATAAACCTTGAGAATTAATGAATTTTTAATTTGAGAAATATAAAAAAAAAATTGATAAATTGGTTGCTGATTGATAAATTATGATATTGTGAAGATACAACAAACAGATATGCAAGAAATATTTTTTATGAAATAAAAGATATTTAAACAAAACTTTTATAAGATTTAAACAATATTTATGGAAGTAATAAATGTTTCAAGCTTAATGTAGAGTATTATAAAGAAATGAGCTATGTTTATTGTATATAGTAATTAGAGTACATATATATGATAAAATATATTTATAATGGATGTTTTAGATGGAAATATTTAATGTGTGGATTTATCCATTTATAATTTCTTAATTAGAAAGCACTTTACCATGAACAGTAGCTATTGAAAATTTCAGGCCTGAGGAAATTGGCTTTCATTAGCTACTGTTCTAGGTAAAATACTTTTCTAATTAAGTGATTATAAATAGATAACTCCACACATTAAATGTTTCCATATGATAAAGTATTATAAAGAAACCTCAATGAAATAATAAACTATGTTCAGAAATTTATGTGAAAGAATAATAAACTTCATAAATTATTTTGATTTTAAAAAAATAATAGTAGCATTTATTTACATAACAATGAAACTTGTATAAAACACAGTGTAGTCTGCTAAATTCATTCAACACCCATGAACAAGACCAAAATTATGATCCATAATAACCATTTAAACAGGAAGAAATCAAAAATATAAACGTGAAAAATACATATAAAATTAATTGCTATATATATATTGCACCCATTTAAAAAAAACTAAAATTCGCCTTTTAAAAGTATCAAATTACACTGTGACCTACATACTCTAATAAAAATTCACAGATCATTGATTTCAGAACTTCTGCTTTCTTTTGAAATAATGTTCAGCAACAGTACTATATGCACTAGCAACTTCATTATATTTAGTAATACTACGCAACCCGTTCTTTTCCTGACATTATACTTTTCCAGCAATAAACTTCATGAAAGACATAACAAAAAATTATTCAAGCAAATTGCTTAACCATTTTACAAATGATTGATTTTTTTCAGCCTCTATTTACTTTTGATAAGTCCATATTATCAAATGAGTTTCTATTAGGTCTGCAGTATTGAAACATAAATTGCTCAAGTTGATATTCTTTTTGATGTCTGTGTATTTTTTAATTGTTTCTTTTATCTAAAATGAGTAAATCTTGATTTAATCATCCTGCATTCCAAATTAATGTTACTGATCATTTGATAGCTTATCTTAAAAAGTATTTTTTTTTTCATTTTAATGATGTTCAGTTTTTGACATTATTTTCTAAAGATTAAAATTAATATTTGTGCAAATTTAAAAAAAACAACTAATTAATTATGTTGAACAAATTGCAGAAGAAAAATCACATGCAAATAAATTCACAAAGTATGATAATCATGTGACACTCTATTCAAAGCTTAAAAACTGTGAAAAGTCTCACATATGGGTTGTTATATGAGCTAGCTGTGCATGCAATAATAATTTATTTTAACCAATAACATGTGTCAATTTGAAAGCATATTATTTTCCATTTAGATATCTACTATTTTTATCTGATTTTTGTTTTGAAATTTGTTTTTCAATGTCAACATTTTCAAATTTCACATTTGGTTTTTATATCTTATATCTAAAATTATTACAATATATACACCTAGGAGAATATTTTTAAATAATTATATAATATATATAAACTTTTTACCATTAGAGATAGAAAAAGAAAGTGAATTAAATCGATATTAATTGTAGCATTTGCCTATAGAGTATTTTTAACATCATCAGATTTTGAATTCAGTTTCTATGAGAGTCATCATCATCATCATCATCAACCATTATAAGTCAACTTCAGGATGAAGATCTCTTCAAGTTCAATCCATCTCCAATATCTAGCCTCTCTTCTCTACATCACTCCAGCACCCTTTTTTATTTCATCTATCCATTTCACTTGTGGTCTCTTTCTGGGTCTTTTCAATATTTTGAAATTCAGTTTAAGATATAAACTACCCATATATTATTATCTTTTCTAGTAGTATTTCCAGACAAACTCAACTTCACTTTCTTGATTCTTTCAATGACCTATGTATTTCATTTTTGATCTTTTTTTTGGGGTTATTCCTAACATATATTTCTCCATACTTCATTGAGTAGTTTGAAGTCCCTGTATTGATCTTCTGTTGTGTCCAAGCCTCAAATCCATAAATAAGAACTTTAACACACATTTAAGAGAGTATATGCATGTAAAACAGTATTTTAAAATAAAATATGTACAACATTAAAGATAAGAAATTATGCAAATTAAATTGATAATTAAGTTTTACATGGCAAAGATGCCTACCATTCTAGCATATAGTATTTATCCATAAATCTTAATTTAATGAGAAAATGGATTTGTTCTATTAATTATATATTCTAGAAACTTACATTGTAGAGGACTTCATTGTATTTCAAAATATTTGAGGTTTCTTTGTCTTTTGTTTAAAATAGGAGAAAAATAGTAGATTGTGCATGCATTTGATATACCATTAAAAAATTTATTTTGAATGGTAGTAGTCATTTTGGTCTGACTAAAAAATTATTTTTGTCAAGTGTTGTTAGATGAGAGGTCAGCATAGCTGCCTTGCAAACAAGCAGTTGGTTGCAGGTGGTTGTTGCGGGTTCGCCTCCCAGCCAATGCTATGACATATGGAAAAAAAAATTATATTTTTACAATTTTTTTTCTAAAGTACAGTATATATTTTAAAAGATTTTTATTCTCAATATAATCATGAACAATGGATAATCATATTAGTATTCTCATAAGTAATTCATAGTCAAATTCTATATTTATTTTTAATGTATTATAAAAATTTGTAAAGGTTAGATGAATTATTATACTAAAATTATTTTTTATTAAAAGTGTTAGTATTTACTTATTTGTTTTTTTTAAGTTCCAATTTTTTTCCAGAGTCAGTTATGAGTGTATATAAGATGGAATGGATAGCTATAGGGAGCTTCAAAGTCTGAATTCAAATTCCTTTTAAATTACTTTAAGTTCAGTATAGACAATATACTTGTATTTAAATATTATATATATATATATAATAATAATAATAATAATAACATATAATAAGAAATAAAATTACTTATATGTAAAACTGCTATCTTTAATATTTCAACCAGAGGACTGGTTTCGTTCAGAAAGAAACACAGTAAAATGGCGGTGTTAAAAAACTACAAGTTATATGCAACATATATGACAAAAAAAAAAAAACTGCTATTAGTTAAAACATTTCATTCAAAACATTTAACCAAACATTAGCTACTTCATGTGTACATTTTAAAAAAACCAGATTATTTTCTTATCAAACTACACAAATGCTTTAAGACAATTTTAAAATGTGCATAAAAATGTATCTATACGACTATACAAATGTGTGTGCACGCAAAAATTATTGCATATTCATATTAGAATTTAAATAAAATACAAATAAAATGTGTATATATATATTGAGTAAATATGATAGATAGTTCAAATTAATATATATATATATATATATATTGTAACTGAATAAAAATATACCCTGAAGATGAACGCCACTTGTAACTAAATAAAAATGTGGATCATACTGTATCCTTAGTCATAGTTTAATTATTGATCACCATTTACAACAGAATAAAAATATGAACCAAGAAAGAACAATCCTAATTTAATAATGCCCTCCCCCCTACAGTAGTGCCACTCAGTGCAAGCCAGAGTGACAG